>OZ012741.1:403828101-404573101 GCA_963859935.3 Lathyrus sativus | reverse complement strand
GAAGGATGGTAGTATGTTGTTGTGCATCGATTACCGTTAGTTGAATAAAGTGACCATCAAGAACAAATATCCTCTTCCAAGGATTGATGATTTGATGGATCAGTTGGTGGGGGCTCGTGTGTTCAGTAAGATTGATTTGAGGTCGGGTTACCATCAGATCCGAGTGAAGGAAGGTGATATTCAGAAGACGGCGTTTAGAACTCGATATGGACATTACGAGTATGTTGTAATGCCTTTTGGAGTGTCGAATGTGTCGGGAGTGTTCATGGAGTATATGAACCGGATCTTCCATTCTTATTTAGATCAGTTTATTGTTGTGTTCATTGACGATATACTGATTTATTCGAAGTCTGAGGAAGAGCACGTAGGACATTCGAGAATTGCTTTGCAAGTGTTGAAGGATAATAAGTTGTTGGTGAAACTGTCGAAGTGTGAGTTCTGGTTAAAGACGGTGAGTTTCTTGGGGCATGTGATTTCTGGTGATGGTATATCGGTAGACCCGTCAAAGGTGAGTGCAGTGTTGCAGTGGGAACCGCCGAAGACAGCGACGGAGGTTAGAAGCGTTTTGGGATTAGCAGGGTACTATCGAAGATTTATTGAAGGATTTTCCACTTTGGTGTTGCCATTGACTCAGTTGACAAGGAAGAACCAAGTTTTTATGTGGGATGCCGCTTGTGAAGAGAGCTTTGTGGAATTGAAGAAGAGATTGACTACGACACCAGTGTTAGTGTTACCGACTCCGAGTGAGCCGTTTGTGGTGTATTGTGATGCGTCTAAGATAGGTTTAGGTGGAGTTCTTATGCATAATGGTAAAGTGGTGGCGTATGCTTTGCGGCAAATGAGGGTGCATGAGCGAAATTATCCTACTCATGATCTTGAGTTAGCTGCGGTGGTTTTTGTGTTAAAAATCTGGAGGCATTATTTGTATGGTTCGAGGTTTGAGGTGTTCAATGACCATAAAAGTCTGAAGTATTTGTTTGATCAAAAAGAGTTGAATATGAGACAAAGAAGATGGTTAGAATTCTTGAAGGATTATGATTTTAGCCTAAGTTATCACCCGGGAAAGGCTAATGTGGTAGCCGATGCTTTGAGCAGGAAGGCGATTCATATGTCGGCTATGATGGTGAAAGAGATGGAGCTTATTGAGCAGTTCAGAGATTTGAGCATGGTTTGTGAAACTTCGGCAGATTGCGTGATGTTGGGCAAGTTGCAAGTGAACAATGATTTCTTGGGTATGATCAGAAAGGGTCATAAGCTTGATGTGAAGCTAGTGGATGTGATGTCTGGAGTTGGAAGAGACTCCGATAGTGATTTCAAGTTGGATGGTTCAGGTGTGTTGAGGTTCCGAGGTAGGATTTGTGTGCCGGATAATGATGAGTTGAAGAAGTCGATTCTGAGTGAAGGACATCGTAGTAGTTTGAGTATTCATCCGGGTGCTACGAATATGTATCATGATTTAAGGAAGATGTTTTGGTGGTCAGGTATGAAGAGTGATATAGCTCAGTTTGTTTATGCATGTTTGACGTGTCAGAAATCGAAGGTGGAGCACCAGAAGCCTAGTGGATTAATGCAACCGTTAGAGATTCTAGTTTAGAAGTGGGATTGTATCACCATGGATTTTGTTACGGGTTTGTCGTGCACAGCGAGAGTATTTGATGCCATTTGGGTAATTGTGGATCGGCTTACGAAGTCTGCACATTTTTTGCTGATCAGTATCAGTTTTCCATTGGAGAAGCTGGCAGAGATTTATATTCGGGTGATTGTGAAGCTGCATGGTGTGCCATCGAGTATTGTGTCGGATAGAGATCATAGGTTTACGTCAAAATTTTAGAGGATTTTGCAGGAAGCTTTGGGTACCAAGTTGAAGCTGAGTTCAGCTTATCATCCACAGACTGATGGTCAGTCGGAGAGGACTATTCAGACGCTGGAAGATTTGTTGCGGGCTTGTGTGTTAGAAAGAGGTGGTGTGTGGGATACTCATTTGCCATTGATTGAGTTCACGTATAACAACAGTCACCATTCCAGTATCGGGATGGCACCGTTTGAGGCTCTTTATGGTAGGAGGTGCAGAACCCCTCTGTGTTGGTATGAGTCGGGTGGGAATGTGGTTTTGGGGCCAAAGATTGTGCAGCAGACTACTGATACAATTCAGATGATTCATGAGAAGATGAAAGCATCTCAGGATATACAGAAGAGTTATCACGATAACCGGAGGAAAGAGTTGGAATTCAGTAAAGATGATCACGTGTTCCTGAGAGTTAACCCAGTGACCGGTGTAGGTCGCGCGTTGAAGTCCAAGAAGCTGAATCCGAAGTTTATTGGGCCGTATCAGATTTTGTAGAGAGTTGGTGCTATGGCTTATAGGGTGGCGTTGCCGCCTGAGATTTCGAATTTGCACGACGTGTTCCATGTGTCGCAACTTCGGAAGTATGTCGCGGATCCGTCTCATGTGATTCAGAGAGATGAAGTGCAAGTCCGGGAGAATCTCACTGTTGAGACGATGCTGTTGAGGATCGAGGATCGCAAGATGAAGCGATTCAGAGGGAAAGAGATACCTTTGGTGAGAGTGGTTTGGGGAGGTGCTGCAGGAGACAGTGTGACCTGGGAGTTGGAAAGCAGGATGTGAGATGCATATCCAGAATTGTTTCCATCAGGTATTTTCGAGGATGAAAATAATTAAAGTGGGGGAGAGTTGTAACGCCTATTTTAATTATTTGAGTTTTTCCAGTGTTATTTTTATTTATCGGCGTGCTTTGTGTGGGAGTATTGAGAATAAGGGACATAATATTAATATCATATAATTGATAATGATAATAAATGGTAATTAATATTAATATTGATATTATTATTATTATTATTATTATTATTATTATTATTAATATTATGAAGTTTTATATTAATTTTGGAATTAAAGGAAAATGAGGATTTATTTGGGATTAAGGGTAGAAGTGGCATTTGGAAGAATTAGAGAAAGAGGAACACGGTCAAGGAGAAGAACACGAATCAAAGAAAGCAAGCTTGAGGAAGAAGAAGGAGGGAGCTAGGCTTTGGATTCTTGAAGTTTCTTCGATCAGAGCTGCATTTGAGGTAAGGGGGGGGGGGGGAGAGAGAGAATCGATTAAAATTCGGTATTGCATGAATAATTGGTAGAAGGGGATTTCCCTAACCCGATTAGGTTGTGATGATTTTGTTGATGAGTGTTGTGAATTCTGGGTTGTTGATGATATGTTGAACCCATTGCATGTGTTGTATGATCGATTTGGGGGTTTCCGGGTAGTTTGAAGTTTTATGCCGAAAGTGATTAATTGAGTGGAAATGAGGTTTAATTGGGTTAAATCAAGGATAGATGTTGTAGTTAGGTTGTAGAATATTGGTCTGATATGATGGGAACTGGTTTGAGCAGAATCGGTTGAGTTCGGAGCGTTTTGCCGACTCTGAGCAGTGTTATTTTTCTGAAATCGCAAACGTTCGCCAGCTGCTTCGCTGGGCGAGTGAGTAGAGAATCTTCGCTAGGGATTCGCTGGGCGAGCTAGGTAGCGAGCGCTTCCAGTAGCCACTGTCTGGCTTCGCTATGGAGTTCGCTGGGCGAGCAAGTAGCGAGTATTCGGTGATGCTTCTCCTAGCGAGTGAGCCAGCGAGCATGACAGTGTTATGTATTTTTGTGTTGTGTTGTTCTATTCTCTTGTGCTGTTGGACCCTTGTTGGTCATGGTTGATTATGATATTGGTATTGAAATATGGGGGAGTATGTGTGTGGTGTGGGATATGATTTCCCTGATACTCGTTTAATTTAAATGATTGAATTCAGTGCATGTGATTGTGTATGAATGTGGTGATGTGATATATATATATGATGTGTGATGAAATGTGATCAGTGGAATTGTGTACACTTAGTGTATCTGATGCTGTGTGTTATGCATTGGGGTTATGCATAACATCAGTGGTGATAATGTGCTCCTGTGTGGAGGGTGATGGCCTGGTGCCCATTGGTGGTGATAATGTGCTCCTGTGTGGAGGGTGATGGCCTGGTGCCCATCGGTGATTGTGTGGGATAGATCCTGTCTCAGGGGAGCGTAAGTGATCTATCCTGTTTATAATGTGCTCTAGTGTGAGGGTGATGGCCTGGTGCCCATCAGTGATTGATGATATGTTCCTTCGGGAAAGGTTGATGGCCCGGTGCCCATCGGTGTTGTTGTTGAGTCGGTACTACATATCATGGGTTGAGTTGCATGTGTTGCATTGTGTTATATGCTATGTTGGTGTGGGACAGTAGGCCGGGTCGATGTATGTGAATGATAATTGTGTAATTTACTGCCTTTTATTTCATGTACGTTTATACCGTTATATTTTGATCGTGATTTCTCACCCCTTGCTTTTGTTGTGGTCTGTGCTTCTTCGGAAGTACAGATAATCCAGGTGTGTAGCTAGCTTAGATTGTGGCGAGTCGTGTCATAGGGATGCTCTGATACGTAACACTGGGGATTTGGGGAGTTGTTTGTGCATCTGATGATTTTGTGTGCCCCTGTGGCGTATCATGTTTTGATGAGTGATTTTAGTGAATATATGTCTGGTGTATTTTGGGCAGTTGGCCGAGGATGATGTATATGACATGTATATGATGTTTATATGTATATATATGATAACGAATTTCCGCTGTGTTATAATTGTTGAAAATCATTTAATGAAAATGTTTCCGTGTTCAGTTTATTTCTGTGACATCCCGTTTTGTGTTGTGAAACTCTGATAATTGTTTATTTTAACTGCATTCATTTTATTTTGGGGAAACAAGGTGTTACACATGGGGATCCATTGATTCACTCTATGAAGGAAAGCAATGAGAAATGATTGATTACAAGGGTCGAAGACATTCGTACTCCTATGGAAGTTATAGGAGAACAGTTGAAGAAATGTGGTTTGATCTCTTTGAAGAATAAGACTGATAGTCTTACTGATGAAAATGTGGTGTGCGTTTGCAATAATTACTGGATCAGAGTGTGATTCAAATTGAAAGAATTGGTGAAGATAAGAAGATGAAATTGGTGTCTGTGATTGTCATTCCCTATGATGTTCCTTATGACACACATCAAGCACCAGTTTCGACCTCTCCTATGGTAATTTACTATCCTGGTTCATTCCTTTACGAGAGCGATCAAGCAGTCCCATGGAACTATGATCCTAAAGCTTTTAAGCAGGGGCAAGAGATATAGCATACACAGGCTGTTGAACTAAATGTAACCTTTGTCGTAGGACCATGTAGAATGACTAGGAGTGGAAGAGTGTTCACCCTTTAAAATGTTGACACCAGAAAAAAGACACCCGTTATGATCACATTTCCAAGTATAGGATCTCAAGGAGAGTTGTCATCACCGAAGGCCGCCGTTACACAAAAGGAGGCTGATGAGTTTTTGAAGATAATAAAGAAAAGTGACTACAAGGTAGTCGACCAGTTGAATCAGACACCGGCTAAGATATCCATGTTGTCATTGTTACTAAGCTCTGAGGCTCACATGACCTCTCTGTTGAAGGTTTTGAGTGTGGCCCATATCACCGAGGATATCACCGTGGCTCAATTTGACGATGTGATGACAAATGTTACCATTGAAAACTTTCTTAGTTTCAATGATGAAGAGCTAACCGCGGAAAATAAAAATCATAACAAGGCTCTGCACATCTCCATAAAGTGTGTGGACACAGTGTTGTTGAAGGTCTTGGTGGATACTGGTTCATCCTTGAATGTGATTCCGAAGACTAATCTTGTGAGGTTACCTCTGAAAGGCCTAGAAATGAAGCCTAGCTCTCTGATTATGAAGGCTTTTGATGGTTCCAGATGCACAGTTACTGGAGAAGTGGATTTGCCCATCAAGATAGACCCAACTATTTTTACCATTACTTTCCAAGTAATGGACATCCATCCTAGATATAGTTGCCTACTTGGAAGACCTTGGATACATGATGCAGGCGCCGTGACTTATACTCTACATCAGAAATTGAAATTCATCCCCAACGGGAGGATATTTGTTATTGGCGGAGAGGAAGACATCTTGGTGAGCCACCTGATGTCCTTCCGCTACATCAATGTTGAAGGAGAGATCGTAGATACACCATTTCAATCACTGGAATTTGTGAGCGTACTGGCAGTGCAACGGATCCCTGTTCAACCTGAATCCTCCATAGCATCTTGGCAGAGGGATAAAGAATTGATTGAAAGTGGAAACACCCAAAGCTAGGGCAAGCTAGTCGAAGTGAATGAAAAGTTTGACAAGTTTGGGCTGGGGTATCAGCCATCTTGTAACTCAACATTGGTTCCATATGACAAGAAGCATATTTCTCCAATGGAAAAGACATTCACAAGTGCTGGACACATCTTTGGTCGTCGTGTGGCGATGATTACTGAAGACCTGGGTATCAATAATGAAGCTGCTTCAAGTTGGATCCATCAAGTAAAGCCTGGAGAGGAGCTCCACAATTGGAAGACCGTTGAAATTCCCCCGTTCTTCCCACACCAAATGTAATTTTCTTAGTTTTATCAAAAACCCTACGTTCTGCCCAAGGCGTAGTGGTATCTCTTACGGGCCCTTGTTGTTTTAAATCATTATTTATCATTAATGAATAAACGTTTGCATTCAATTTCGCTCATTTTCTTTCGCATTTTTTCGTTTCTATAAGTTCGCATTTTCTTGTACGGGCCCCGTTGATTGAAATTCTGGTATCAGATATGAGATGTCGAAAGAGAAGTCACAACACTATTATCTGAATAATTACCAATGTATGAACAAGATAAAATGCAGTTAACAATTGTAAAGAGACACAAGCAATTGTTAACCCAGTTCAGTGCAAACACACCTATGCCTGGGGGCTACCAAGCCAGGAAGGAAATCCACTAAACAGAATTAGTTTGAAGACTCTCAGCAAACTCTCTCTAGTTTACAATCTTCGCACCTAATCTCTACCCGTGTAACTTCTATCTAAGACACTCTCTGATATGAGACACCTCTCACTCCCCCTCAATCACATGTAGTGATAAAAGTAGAAGATCAAAAAGTAGAAGACACACTTCAAGGATAACACTTGATCTTGCTTAAAAGCTTCAATTAAGAATAATGCACTCGTGCTTAAAAACTTAGAGTGGACAACTTACAACTCAAAGAACTCAGTCCAATTCACACATCAAAGTGATGAATGAATGGCTCACAAGAAAACAACTAACAAAAGACTCAAACCCTAACAAAAGATAAAACACAGCTTTCTCAAAATCTTCTCTTCACCTTGCAAGTAGGGTTAGCACCTCTTTAAATAGAAACCATTCTTCATGGGCTTGGGCAAAAGTAATCCATAATTAAATCTAATTATTCTCCATATCTTTTTGCACAAAAATAGTAACAAACCATTCTTCAAAAGGAAACAGAATATACTTGCTTCAAATAATGTCACACCTTGATTTGCGCAAGCAATCACTTAACAAAGACACACAAAAGATTACAGAAAAAATGCAACAGGCAAAACATAACATTCTGACTGAATGTTTTGTAAATATATGTCAGGACATCATACTTGACATCATGAACTAAACCCTGCAACAACAAAAAGGACCACCTGCAGAATGTTAATATCACATGTCAAGACATCATATAGGACATCTTGTGATAACACCAAGTTTTACCAAAATTGCTGCCAATCACAAAACTAACAAACTCCCCCTTTGGCAAATTTTGGATAAAACAACCAATTGATCACAAGAGCTACCAGAACACATCAGAGAGTACAACAAGAGCAGAAAAACACAGAAAAGCCTAACACGTCACAAAGAAAAATACAGCTCCCCTTCAAACCAAAGTTCTAGAGAACCATACCACACCACCAGATAAAAATACTCCCCCTCAACCAAGAAACAACAGCAACAACACAACATCCCTCATACTACTTCTCCCTCTTTTTAGCCATAATTAATGAAATCTTACTAAGAGAAAACCATTATCATATAACAAGCATACAGAGCCAACAATGTCAAGAGTGCAGAATGAAACTACAAAAAATTACAAGCCAAAGCACATTAAGTGCTAAAAGAAAAACCAGAGCTGTCACCTTTATCACCAGCAGTAGACTTAGAACCATGACCCTCAATATCACCAGTCTTCTCATCAGAGGTAGAATCCTCCCCAACTTCCTCTTCATCTGCATCAGCAACCTCAACATCATTACCTTCAGTCTGCTCAAGACTTCTAATCAAGGCTTCCAATTTCAGCTTCCTTGCGTAGTTACATGAATGACTTCTCCCAAATCTCTGCAAGTTTTGTTCAACTCTAAGATAATTCTAGTCTTGGTAGAGGGTGTCTTCTTAACAGATGTCAAGACAATGTCTGGGATATGTCTTCCTGCAAATAATTTATAATGGAGAGACATCACATAATCCCTTTTGCAAACCACATCATTACTAGAGAGAATACTAGGATACTGGCTTAAAATGATCCCACAAATCAGTGAAGGAAATGCAATGGGCAATTTGACAACATTGGTAGTAGCATGCTTCACAATCTTTTAAGGTATTTTGAAATGATTGCATTAGTTGGAGACACTTTATTTTTGGAAAATACAAAACCTCTTGAATGATATTTCGACTCAGCAATAATTGCTACAAATCCTCATAAATGCAAATCCCTAATTTGCCTCTTAAAATTTCAAATTGACTAGCATCCAATGCCTTAGTGAAGATGTCAGCTAGTTGCTTCTCTGTAGCAACATGTTCTAAAGCAATGATCTTGTCTTCAACAAGCTCCCTTATAAAGTGACGACGAATATCAATATGCTTGGTCCTACTGTGTTGAATAGGATTTTTGGAGATGTTTATAGCATTTAAATTGTCACAATATAATGTCATGACATCTTGTGTGACATTATATTCAGTCAGCATTTGTTTCATCCACACCAATTGAGAACAACTACTTCCAGCTGCTATATACTCAGCTTTTCAGCAGTAGACAGAGAGACACAATTTTGCTTCTTGCTGAACCATGATATAAGATTGTTCCCCAAAAAGAAGCAACCTCCTGATGTGTTTTTCCTATCATCAGCACTTTCATCCCAATCAGCATCACAATACCCAGATAACACATAGCCAGATCCATGAGTGTATAACATTCCATACTCACTTGTTCCATTAATATACTTCAAAATCCTCTTTACTTGATTGATATGACTCACTTTAGGTTCAACTTGGTATCTAGCACACACACCTACAACAAAATCAATGTCAGGCCTGCTTGCTGTAAGATATAATAAGCCCCCTATCATACTTCTATAGAGACTTTGATCCATATTTACACCCTTTTCATCTTTAGACAACTTAAGATGAGTAGGAGCAGGTGTTCTTTTGTGACTGGCATTCTCCATCCCAAACTTCTTAACTATATTCTTGGCATATTTACTCTGAGATAGGAATATAGAATCTTCGATCTGTTTAACTTGCAACCCAAGAAAATAGGTTAATTCACCAACAAGGCTCATTTCAAGTTCTGACTGCATTTGCTGGACAAAATGTTGAACCATCTCATCAGACATCCCACAAAATACAATATCATCAACATAGATTTGAGAAATCATGAGCTTTCCTCATTCTTCTTTGACAAACAAAGTCTTATCTATGCCACCTTTTCTGTATCCATTATCAACAAGAAATTTTGTTAGTCTCTCATACCAAGCTCTTGGAGCTTGCTTCAGTCCATATAGAGCTTTCTTCAACTTATAAACATGATTGGGAAAAGTTGGATCAATGAATCCGTTAGGTTGTTCCACATAAACCTTTTCATTTAGGTATCCATTTAAGAAGGCACTTTTAACATCCATCTGAAACAAATTGAATCTCATAATGCAGGTGTCTCCCAAAAGTAATGTGATGGATTCAAGGCGAGCTATAGGAGCAAAAGTTTTATCAAAGCCAACCCCTCCAATCTGAGTGTATCCCTGAGCAACCAATCTGGCTTTATTTATGGTGACCACCCCTTTATCATCAGACTTGTTCTTGTATACCCATTTTGTTCCAATCACATTTGTTCTTTCAGGCCTTGGAACAAGATCCTATACTTCATTTCTCTTGAATTTACCTAGCTCTTCTTGCATGGCATTGATCCAGAATTCATCAGTTAAGGCTTCCTTGACATTCTTTGGTTCAATTTTAGACACAAAACAAGAACTTGTTATGACTTTTCTGGATCTAGTAGTGACTCCCTCATTTAGATCACCTATGATAAGATCCATAGGATGGTCTTTTTAAATTCTGGTAGAGGGTCCCTTATTTACTGGTTCAGGTTCGGGTTCTGCATTAGTAGGATTGGGATCAATGTTTTTGTCTGCAGACTCTGCTGAGATATCAAGGAATGTTCCAACATCTTCTAGGACATCGAACTCCTTATGCACATCATCAACAACAACATTGATGGACTCCATCATAGCTTTAGTTTTGGAGTTGAATACTCTATAGGCTCTGATGTTAGTAGAATAGCCCAAAAATATTCCTTCATCACTTTTTGGATCCATCTTTCTTCTTTGGTCACGATCTGTCAATATGTAACATTTACTTCCAAACACATGGAAGTATTTGACAATATGCTTTCTTCCCTTCCATATCTCATACAAGGTAGTCATGGTTCCTGTTCTTAAGGTCACTCTATTATGAACATAGCAAGCAGTGTTCATAGCTTCAGCCCAAAAGTGGTAAGGCAGTTTCTTTGCATGGATCATAGCTCTAGTAGATTCCTGGATAGTTCTATTCTTTTGTTCCACGACTCCATTTTGCTGTGGAGTAATGGGAGAAGAAAATTCATGGCTAATCCCTTCAGATGAGCAAAATTCAGCAAATTTTTGGTTCTCAAATTCCTTCCCATGATCACTTTTGATTCTAACAACTTTGCTCTCCTTTTCTCTTTGAATTCTTTGACAGAGATCTTTGAACACATTAAACACTTCAGATTTTTCTCTTATAAAATTCACCAAAGTATATCTGGAAAAATCATCCACCACCACATAAGCATACTTCTTTCCACCAAGACTCTCTACCTACATAGGTCCCATCAAGTCCATGTGAAGGAGTTCCAACACTTTTGAAGTAGTGAGATGTTTAATCTTCTGGTGTGACGTCCTAGTTTGCTTTCCAATTTGGCATTCACCACATACCTTTCCTTTTTCAATCTTTAGCTTAGGAATTCCTCTGATAGCTTCCATAGAGATGATCTTCTTCATCCCTTTTAGATGCAAATGACCAAGTTTTTGGTGCCACAGTTTCCCTTCATCTTCTTTGGCTAGAGCACATATGGAGGTGTAACTAGAATCTTGAGGAACCCATAGATAGCAGTTGTCCTTAGATCTGACTCCCTTCATAATCACTTCACTCTTTTCATTAGTAACCAAGCATTCAGATTTAGTGAAGTTGACATTGAATCCTTGATCACACAGTAGATTGATGCTAATTAAGTTGGCAGTCAACCCTTTAACCAGCAACACATTATCAAGGTTTGGAACTCCTGAGCAGTCCAGCTTTCCAACCCCCTTGATTTCACCCTTGGCTCTACCACCAAAAGTCACATAGCTAGTAGAACAGAATTTGATGTCTACTAAGAGATTTTTAATTCCTATCATGTGTTTGGAGCACTCACTGTCAAAATACCAATCCTCTTTAGCTGAGACTCTGAGAGACATATGAGTTATCAAACTTGTAGTAGCAGCTCTAGGAACCCATTGCTTCCTATTAGAAGGAATGTTGTGATTGGGTCTAGGTTGAGGAACAGGTTTAGGATATCCATATAGCTTGAAGCAGAAAGGCTTTATGTGACCAAAACGTCCACAGTAATGACATCTCCATCTTTGGAATCTTCCTCTTGGGTGGTTGGGTTGTCCTCTGCCATGATATTGAGACATCTGATGTGACATATTTTGCTTGGGCCCAGAAGGACTGTGGTGTGAAGAGGGACTATAGTCTGAAGAGGGTTTCTTTTCTCCATCAAACCCTATCCCAGTCATGTCTCCTGCCCCTTTTCCAACCTGAAGGATTTCATCTAAAGTGTCAGTTCCACTATTCAACATTCTGACAGACTTGGACATTTGATCAAGTTGAGAATTTAGCAATGTAACTTCATCATTCAACTCGGAGATAGTTTTAAGATGCTTTTCCTTTTCATCCTTCAGCTTGGGTATAAGTTTCTTCTGCTTCTCTCCTTGATGACATACTTCTTCACTTCTGAGACACAACTCTTTGTAAGAAGCTGCAAGTTCTTCAAAGGTTAATTCATCATCACTAGAGTCTTCATCAGAGACATATCTCCCAATCAAAGTAGTCGCATGTTTAGTAGATTCTTCTTCAAGATCACTTTCAGAATCCTCATCAGTCTAAGATACAGCTAGGCTCTTCTTTTGTTTCTTGAGGTAAGTAGGGTATTCAACTCTAATGTGACCAAATCCTTCACATCCATGGCACTGAATACATTTGCTTTGAGTGGAATTTTCTTTAGACCTTGTTCTTCTACCAACATCATTAGACCTGCTGATGTCATATGAGTTGTTCTTGACATTTGGTATTGACTTCATGTCCATCCTTTTCATTACCTTGTTACACTGTCTTCCAAGGAGCACTATAGCATTGGACAAGCTTTCATCAATATCTACATCACATTCATCCTCTCCATCTTCAGTATTGGACACAAAGGCTATGCTTTTTTTATCAGATCTGTCACTTATCCCTACTTCAAAAGTTAAGGGAGATCCAATAAGTTCATTCACCCTCATCTTGCTGATGTCTTGAGCTTCTTCTATGATAGTTACTTTCATATCAAATCTCTTGGGAAGAGACCTGAGAATATTTCTTACAAGTTTTTCTTCTAACATCTTTTCACCTAGGGCACTTGAAGCATTGGCTATTTCAAGGATATTCATATGAAAATCATGCATGCTTTCATCATCTTTCATCCTTAAGTTTTTAAATTTGGTAGCTAGCAATTGAAGTCTTAACATCGTCACCTTAGAAGTATCTTCATGAGTAGTTTTGAGTATCTCGCAAGCATCTTTGGCAACTTCACAATTGTTCAACAATCTGAATATATTTCTATCAATTCCATTGAACAAGGCATTCAAGACTTTAGAATTTCCAAGAGCCAATTCACCCTCCTCCTTAGTCCATTCTTCCTCAGGCTTTAGGTTAGATGTAGCTTTTCCCTCTTTCCCAACAGTGACAGGGTGTTCCCATCCTTTTATGACAGCTTTCCAAGCCTTACTATCCAATGATTTCAAGAAGGCCACCATGCAAGGTTTCCAATAATCATATTTATTTCCCTCCAGAACAGGTGGTATGTTCACGAATCCCCCCTCTTTGTCCATAGTACAAGAAAGTATCATCCCTAGATCTCACGCAGAACCAGAGCAGGATGCCTGCTCTGATACCAATTGAAATTCTGGTATCAGATATGAGATGTCGAAAGAGATGTCACGACACTAATATCTGAACAATTACCAATATATGAACAAGATAAAATGCAGTTAACAATTGTAAAGAGACACAAGCAATAATTAACCCAGTTCGGTGCAAACACACCTACGTCTGGGGGCTGCCAAGCCAGGAAGGAAATCCACTAAACAGAATTAGTTTGAAGACTCTCAGCAAACTCTCTCTAGTTTACAATCTTCACACCTAATCTCTAGCCGTGTAACTTCTATCTAAGACACTCTCAGATATGAGACACCTCTCACTCCCCCTCAATCACATGCAGTGATAAAAACAGAAGATCAAAAAGTAGAAGACACACTTCAAGGACAACACTTGATCTTGCTTAAAAGCTTCAATAAAGAACAATGCACTCGTGCTTAAAAGCTTAGAGTGGGCAACTTACAACTCAAGGAAACCAATCCAATTCACACATCAAAGTGATGAATGAATGGCTCACAAGAAAACAGCTAACAAAAGACTCAAACCCTAACAAAAGACAAAACACAGCTTTCTCAAAATCTTCTCTTCACCTTGCAAGTAGGGTTAGCGCGTCTTTAAATAGAAACCATTCTTCATGGGCTTGGGCATAAGTAATCCATAATTAAAGCTAATTATTCTCCATATCTTTTTGCACAAAAATAAAAACAAACCATTCTTCAAAAGGAAACATAATATACTTGCTTCAAATAATGTCACGCCTTGATTTGCGCAAGCAATCACTTAACAAAGGCACACAAAAGATTACAGAAAATACGCAACAGAAAAAACATAACATTCTGACTGAATGTTCTGTAAACATATGTCAAGACATCATACTTGACATCATGAACTAAACCCTGCAACAACAAAAAGAACCACCTGCAGAATGTTAAGATCACATGTCAAGACATCATATAGGACATCTTGTGATAACACCATGTTTTATCGAAATTGATGCCAATCATAGAACTAACAAATGAATAAAAGTTTGCATTCAATTTTTCTCATTTTCTTCCGCATTTTTTCGTTTCTACAATAAATGGCAATATTTTCATACACGCACTTCCTAAAAAACTGCATAAATCATAAAAATGCAGAAACACCACCGAGGTCCTCGATATCGACTCTGCTATTGGCCTATATGACTTTGATTGCCCGATCTACCAAGCTGAGGATGAGGACGAGGAAGATTTTGAACTCTCCGACGAGCTGGCGAGGCTACTCAAGCAAGAACAAAAAGTCATTCAACCGCACCAAGAAGAAGTCAAAGTTATCAATCTAGGTACCAAGGAAGATAAAAGAGAAGTGAAGATAGGAGCCTCTCTTCAAGCTGCAGTTAAGAACAAGATGATAGAACTTCTCCATGAGTACTCTGATGTGTTTGCTGGTCGTATCAAGACATGCCAGGATTGGACACTGATATTGTTGTACACAAGTTACCACTTAAAGAAGGATGCTCTGCTGTCAAAAAGAAGTTGAGGAGAACCCGTCCCGATATGGCCCTCAAAATCCGTGAAGAGGTTCGAAATTTGATGCTGGTTTCCTAGCTGTATAAAAGTATCTGCAATGGGTTGCCAACATCGTGCTGGTACCAAAGAAAGATGAAAAGGTCCATATGTGTGTGGATTACCGTGATCTAAATTGAGCTAGTCTTAAAGACGATTTCCAACTACATCACATTGATGTATTGGTCGACAACACAACTCAGTTCTCAGTGTTTTCCTTCATGGATGGTTTCTCTATATACAATCAGATCAAGATGGACCCAGATGATATGGAGAAGACAACCTTTATCACACCATGGGTCATATTCTGCTACAAAGTGATGCCTTTCGGACTAAAGAATGATGGGGCAACATATCAACGTGCGATGGTGACGCTCTTCCATGACATGATTCATAAAGAGATTAAAGTATACGTTGATGATATGATTGCAAAGTCTCAAACTAAGGAGGAAGATTTGATCAATTTGTAAAAGTTGTTTTCCTGATTGAGGAAGTTTAGACCGAGACTTAACCCCAACAAATGTACGTTTAGGGTATGATCTAGAAAGTTATTGGGCTTCATTGTGAGTCAGAAAGGGATTGAGATGGACCTTGATAAGGTCTGAGAAATCCATAATATGCCAACACCAAGCACAGAGAAAGAGGTTAGTGGCTTTTTAGGGAGACTGAACTACATCGCCAGATTCATCTTGTATCTCACTGCCACTTGCAAACCAATTTTCAAACTATTAAGAAAGGATCAAGCGATTGGGTGGAACGGCGAATGCCAAGATAGCATTCGACAAATTCAAAGAATATTTACAAGATTTTCCAATCCTGATACCTCCTGTTCCTGAACGACCTCTTATTATGTATCTGACTGTGTTCGATGAATCCATGGGTTGTATGTTGGGACAACAAGATGAGACTGGTAAGAATGAGCATGCCATCTATTACCTCAGCAAGAAATTCAACGACTGTGAGACAAGATATTCCTTACTTGAGAAGACTTATTGCGCACTTGCATGGGCTATTAGGTGTCTTAGGCAGTACATGTTAACCCACACTACTTATCTGATTTCTAAGATGAATCCCATTAAATACATCTTTGAGAAACCTGCTCTCACCAGCATAGTTGCCCGATGGCAAATGCTTCCATCTGAGTACAACATCCAATATGTTACTCAAAAGCCATCAAGGATAGTGTGCTAGCAGATCATCTTGCTCATCAACCAATGGATGACTATCAACCCTTGAAGTTCGATTTTCTAGATGAAGATATCATGTCCTTAAGAGATTATAAAGAGCCCGGACTAGATGAAGGACCCGAACCAGGGGGGCGATGGACTCTCATGTTCGATGGTGCTTCAAATGTTTATGGACATGGAATTAAGACAGTGATGTTGCACCCCAAATTTGTCCTACCTTTACATAGTTTCTAGTGTCACTTTATTTTGAATGAATAAAATGGCACAATTGGCAAGAGACCGTGTGTAAGGAGTTGTGAGTGTGAGAGGTCGAGAGTTCGAATCCCACCTTCTTCACTTTTTGTTTTTCTTTTATTTTTATTCTATCTTTTCTATTTTTATATAAAAAAAAAACACAAATAGTTTTTTTTATTATTTAATTATTATTTTCGTATTTTATTTAAATTATTTTTTAAAAAATATTATTTTTTCACTTTTTTCCATATTATTCATAAAAACATCAAAAAATCATAAAATTAAAAATATTAGAAAAGATTTTATTCTTTTAAGTTTGTTTTAGTTTGTTTTTTAGTTTTGACTAATTATTTAAGTTGGGCTTTAAAATAGGCATTAGGTTAGAGTTAACCCTAATTTATTACCTATATAAACATGAGTTGCATTTGATAAAAGGGGAAGGAGATAAAAGAGAAAAACGGCGGCCGTTCTCACGACTTATCAAAAGAGGGGGGGTTTTTGACAAAACCTTCAAAGCTTCATCATCGGCAGAATCACCAACAAATCGTAACTCGTAAGATTTCATCAATATCACATTTGGTTTCTGTTATTCTTTTTTTTTTTACAGGAAAAAGACAAGATTATGGCGGCGCAATGAAGAAGAAGAAGAAGTTGGGTCTTTGGAAAGACAAAGTCTGAAATGAAATGCCAAACCTACCTCTTTTCGGTTATGCCTCAGTTTTATTTTCTTATCATTTTCTATTTTTTATATCTTTTGTTTTTTTCTCTTATTTCTTTTTTTTCTTTTTCCATTTTTTATTATCATTAATTGGTTTGAGTTTTATAGATACTAACGTAAGGTTTTGTTAATTAAGTTAGTAACGTAATGTTTTTCTAATTAAATAACTAACGTAATGTTTTGTTAATTAAGTAACTAACGTAATGTTTTTGCAAATATTTTTTTTTGTATTTCTAGAATAAGAGCATTTAGTAATATAAAAATAATTTCTTTTTAATAAAAACAATTACTTTTCAATAAAAACAATTTCTTTTCAATAAAAATCCAAAAAAAAAAACATTTGTTTCTCTAATTAAACTAAAAACACTCTTTTAAATTTTAAAACAGTTTTTTTTTTTTAAAAAGTTAAACCAAAACAGTTTTTTTAAAATAAGATTAAAACATTTCTTAAATAAAAACTAAAATGTTTCTTTAAATTTTAAATTGAAAAACTAAAAAAATTTTTTTAAAAATTAAAACTAAAAAACATTTTCAAAATTAAAGCTAGATCTTTTTCAAAATCAACCCAAAACATTTTCAAAATCAAATTAATTTTCTTTTTAAATTAATTTTTTTAAAATATAATAATAATAATGTTAAATAAACGTCCAAATTCTTAATTTTTCTTTTTCACTATTTTATTATTTGCCATGAATTTCTGTCTAATCCTTTGCACTAATGTTCTCTGTTTCTCTCCTCAGATTATATTTAAATTATTTGTTCAATTTATTTTGTTCCATGGATGTAATGTACGCGAGGCCATGGTCGCGGTTTTATTTTATCTTTCTTTTTTTTGGATTTGTAATTTACGCGAGTGATCGTCGCGACGCTTTATTTATTTTCCGCATTTTAATTTCTGCCATATAATATTTTGCCATGTTTGCATGTTTTACCGTTATATTTCCTTCCGAAGGATTAGGTCTATCCGTTTGACCGCCGAGTCAATAACCCTAACGTTTGACCATTTCAAAACCCTAATCGCCTAGGTGTCCCGCCGTGGATGAAAATACCCTTTACCCTAGCATTAGGTCAAAGAGTCGTCGTACTCTGTTTTAAGGTTTCCCGCTGTGGAATATTTATTTTAACCCTAATTTCAATTAACAATTTCAACGTAGAAATAGGAGTTTCAAGACTCCACGTAGGCGCTTCCCTATGAACGCTTACTCCCCAATGAAACCTTGACCACAGTCAAGACGTTTCTAACCTCCCTTTCGAGGGGAACTACAATTACTCTGATTCCATTCCCGTCAGGATATGTCGAGGGGAACTACAATTACTCTGATTCCATTCCCGTCAGGATATGTAGGCACAAGATGCGACGTCTTGCCGAGTAAACTTAGGACTAACCCTTAGGTCTTTAGGTCACTCTATGCCTTAGCTCAATATATATTAAAGCAGATAATAAAATATAAAAAAAAGCATACAATAAACAAAAGGTTCTTGTAGAGTACTACAGAAGTTTAGGGTGCTAGTACCTTCCCTAAGCTTAACCAACTCCTTACCTAGATCTCTCCCTGCATTGTCTTTACGATGCAAAATTAGGTTTTCCTCTTTTGACCTTTTCCTTCGGATAAATCAAAGAGTGGTTGTGAATTAAAGATGTGATTCAAATTAATTAATAATTTGATATCATATTCTAACCGCAACAGAAAATGGCGACTTCACTGGGGATCCTCCTAATTTTTAAGGGTTACCCCTATTTTGTTTATTGTATGATATTTTATTAATTATTTTTATATATCATTGTACCTTGTGGGGATACCTGTTATTGTGAGATAAGTCCTAACCCGGACTTGAGTGACCTTATTATAGGAAGGTGAGATATTCGACGAGGCTTGCCGGGAGTGAGTCCCGACCAAGTCGACTCGAGAATCACCGCTCAGTTGAGACCCTTTCGAAAATGGTTCGGTTGATCGAGTGCAGTCATGCAAACTTTTACTATTTTCAATTGGAGTCTGTGATACTGGGGACCGTAGTACCTTAACACCACCTTGGCCTTATATAGGACGTAGTGCGGGAACTATGTGGGAGTAGTCCTACAATAGTTGCTACGCGATACTACACTCAAAAGAGGTTCTCTTGAGAATATTATCGACCTCCGAGTCAGTTGGAAAGTTGATAATATCCGAAGGATGGACTGATGACTTTGGGCACCTCTTTAGAACCTTGTTCTGCAGGTACAACTACCCCATAGTACATACCTTTTGGGAAGGGTAGACCTTAACTCCGTTCATTGTTCCTCTAACCTAGGACTTTGTTGTTTGTGTGTATTTGTGCATGACATTCATAAAACATCATTCGTAGTTTCAAGGAATTCAACCGTCCTTTGCAAATTCAAAAGTCCTACATTTCAAAGTTTAAAATCGTTTCCAACTTTCCTAAAAGGGAATATTTGCAATCAACCGTTGAAATTCTTGGAACCATTACATGGCATTAGCATCACATTTTTGCATTGCATTTTCCCCCCGGTTTCTCATTCTCGGTTCTCTCGTCTTCCAGTGTACCTTTGAGTCGTTAAGTTGATTCCTCGACACAGATATCAGACCAGGGCTAACTATAAACATAAGATGTCAGAGCAAGAGACATACAATGCAGAGATCCGAATGAAAATCGATGAGTTGAAGTCAGACATGACTAAGCTTACTGAAATGCTTCAAATACTGATTGCCAGAGGACAACCAGCTCAGACTCCTCAATGCCCAATTATCAGACAAAACCAGAAATAGAACAGAAGCCACTTTGATCCTATTTCCATGACTTACACCGAGCTATATCTTGACTTGGTTCGACGAGGACTGATCACCACAAAGGCTTCGCCACCTCCTCCTAATCCCCATCCGGTTGGGTTCAGGACCGATCTCCATTGTGCTTTTCATGAGGGTGCCCCAGGCCACGACTTGGAACATTGTTTTGCGCTGAAGGCTAGAGTGCGTGAATTGGTTAGAACCGGAATACTTAATTTTACAGACGGTCATCCGAATGTTCAGAAGGATCCCTTGCCAGTGCATCAAAAATGAAGTTTTATCACTAGGCCTTTTATTCCTTGTTGTTTGCATTTTCCTTATTTCGTATTAGTTGTTTGCTTTCAAATTACGTTTGTACTTTTACATTAATGAAATGAGCATTGCGACTTTTGATTCAATTCATTTTGCCTACTATTTACATCTTTATGCTTTATTTTCAAATATTTACTTTTTGTCCAAATTTTTGGTATGCTAAGATTGGAGGGAGGATGATGATAACATTATATCCATAATTGTTGTCAGTATGCTTTCAATCAAACCTTGTTGACGATGTAAGGCATTGTTTCAATTCCCAAACACTGGAGAAATAAGGAAGTTAATCCCTTGTCAACCCCTTCGAGCCTAGAAGTTGGAGTTCCTTTCTTTACAAAAAAAAACCCGCAATTTTAACTTGGGGATGAGTAGTTCTCAGTTAACTCGGTTATGTGTTCATGCAATATACCTTTCATATAAAGGTCGCACTTACAATTTTCCTTCACACACAACAAACAAGTGTCGAGGATTTTTTTAAGCCAAAAAAAAACCGATGATGGTTCACCGTAATTATTAAACCAGGCAGTCATGTTTCAAAATAAAAAATCAAAAGAAAGAGCTCGTTAAGTCAAAACCTATGAAGGAGACTTAGGCAAAACTAGGGCATCCCGCTGACTATAACTTTCAAAATAAACAGTTCAGGAAAAATTTAGGGATAATAGAAAGAGGAGTTTTAAATCTTTACCCTGAAAATCCTCAATGTCAAAATGACCAAATATCATAAGGAGGTAGTGGCTGCTTTTCATAGGTCCGTTGACTTCTGAACCATCATTGCTACCATCCGTGCAATTCCTAATCTATACGAACCTGAATGCATAATAGGAGTTAACTGAGCATAGGACTGGAGATCATCATGTAGATGGGGTGGGCATAAATAAATTTTGAGCCTTTATCCTTTGTTTCATAAACCGTGAACCAGACCACGTTACAACCCTCAAAAGACCTAATTGAAGCAAGGTTATTTTGAAAGTATACTACAACAAGGTTGTGTAACCTGACTCCAAAAGATCTTTGTGAATCATTTATTTTGGCAATACACTTTTGTTTTAAATTTTGAGCGTCTTGAACCACCGTGTTCTGACCAACGACGTATTTTTCATTTTTCAAAAATAATTTTGATTTCAAAGGTCGCATGAACTTTGCATTACCATGTTTGTATGAATATTTTTGTTTGCAAAATGGCTTTCCTCTAAGGAATTTTCAAACAATGAGAAAGTTGGTCAAGTGATCCTATCAGGGGCAAGTTTCGCTTACATCCTGTCTAAGAATCAGTTCAAGATTGGTTCAAGGGAAGATCTTCTCAGATTTGGTTTATCCAGAAAATTTTCAAGACTCATACTGGGGCAAGTCTTCCGAGGATACAGTAAAACAGTCCTATTCACGAATCAGATAAGCTGAAGCAATTATCAGTTTGTCTAATCTAGGGCAGTGTACTTGAAAAATCTCCAAGCAGCTCTTCATCCTTCCTACAAGGACTATCAACTTGATACAGTTTAATAGAATGACAATGATGTATGGGTTGAGCAATCAGTCTTCCAGTTTTGTCATCTCACCAACAGAATCGAGCCTTGTCATCGACATTGCATTTGCATGTGATCATATATCATAGCATAATTCTTATACATGTGCATATAATGGGTGTTTTATCCCCATTTTCTTTTTCTCCCGAGGTCGTGTTTTACCCGCGTCTTACCTCGTGGACGAAGTCCAATTTACCTGGCATCATGGGTGCTTTATCCCCATTTGCATTTTTCTCCTTGAGGTCGTGTTTTATCCGCGTCTTACCTCGTGGACGAAGTCCAATTTACCTGGCATCATGGGTGTTTTATCCCCATTTGCTTTTTTTCCCGAGGTCGTGTTTTACCCGCGTCTTACCTTGTGGACGAATTTATTTACTTGGCATCATTGGTGCTTTATCCCCATCTGCATTTTTCTCCCCGAGGTCGTGTTTTACCCGCGTATTACCTCGTGGACGAATTTATTTACTTGGCATCATGGGTGCTTTATCCCCATTTGCATTTTTCTCCCCGAGGTCGTGTTTTATCCGCGTCTTACCTTGTGGACGAATTTAGTTACTTGGCAGCATGGGTGTTTTATCCGCATTTGCATTTTTCTCCCCGAGGTCGTGTTTTATCCGCGTCTTACCTTGTGGACAAAGTCCAGTTTACTTGGAACCCATCGACTATTTCGTGTCATGTCTATCTAACGTTCTTCCAGATACGACGTGTCTCCTTTTCGATGTTCTTCCGAAATGTTCTGATGTTTGTCTCTCCCTATATGTTTTCTGGTGAGTCCTGAAGATCCCGCTCGATCTCTTCAAGGAATGTCCCGAAAACTCTAGCGTCTGTCGTTTACCTGGTCCTGCCTCCGTGTGGATCCTATGTTACCTTGTCATCACCGCGTGTCTTCTTCTCCAGTGCAATTCTTCACTGCGCTGTCCCCTATGACGTCGTGTCGTCTGCATCCTTGCATTCATCATTCCATCATACGCATCATATTAGATTCATGGCATTGTCAGCATTATAGTTCGTGTTATTTTGTCCATATCATTGCATATCACTGCATCTAGGGGCCAAATTTCCGGTTATCTGTATTTAAATCCCTTTCACCGCGATTTCTCGAGTCTCCGCTGCTCAAATCATCCGGTGAAGCTATTTAAATAGGGGCATCTGTTGCACCCCAAATTTGTCCTACCTTTACATAGTTTCTAGTGCCACTTTATTTTGAATGAATAAAATGGCACAATTGCCAAGAGACCGTGTGTAAGGAGTTGTGAGTGTGAGAGGTCGAGAGTTCGAATCCCACCTTCTTCACTTTTTGTTTTTCTTTTATTTTTATTCTATCTTTTCTATTTTTATAAAAAAAAAATAACACAAATAGTTTTTTTTTATTATTTAATTATTATTTTCGTATTTTATTTAAATTATTTTTTAAAAAATATTATTTTTTCACTTTTTTCCATATTATTCATAAAAACATCAAAAAATCATAAAATTAAAAATATTAGAAAAGATTTTATTCTTTTAAGTTTGTTTTAGTTTGTTTTTTAGTTTTGACTAATTATTTAAGTTGGGCTTTAAAATAGGCATTAGGTTAGAGTTAACCCTAATTTGTTACCTATATAAACATGAGTTGCATTTGATAAAAGGGGAAGGAGATAAAAGAGAAAAACGGCGGCCGTTCTCACGACTTATCAAAAGAGGGGGGTTTTTTGACAAAACCTTCAAAGCTTCATCACCGGCAGAATCACCAACAAATCGTAACTCGTAAGATTTCATCAATATCACATTTGGTTTCTGTTATTCTTTTTTTTTTTACAGGAAAAAGACAAGATTATGGCGGCGCAATGAAGAAGAAGAAGAAGTTGGGTCTTTGGAAAGACAAAGTCTGAAATGAAATGCCAAACCTACCTCTTTTCGGTTATGCCTCAGTTTTATTTTCTTATCATTTTCTATTTTTTATATCTTTTGTTTTTTTCTCTTATTTCTTTTTTTTCTTTTTCCATTTTTTATTATCATTAATTGGTTTGAGTTTTATAGATACTAACGTAAGGTTTTGTTAATTAAGTTAGTAACGTAATATTTTTCTAATTAAATAACTAACGTAATGTTTTGTTAATTAAGTAACTAACGTAATGTTTTTGCAAATATTTTTTTTTGTATTTCTAGAATAAGAGCATTTGGTAATATAAAAATAATTTCTTTTTAATAAAAACAATTACTTTTCAATAAAAACAATTTCTTTTCAATAAAAATCCAAAAAAAAAACATTTGTTTCTCTAATTAAACTAAAAACACTCTTTTAAATTTTAAAACAGTTTTTTTTTTTAAAAGTTAAACCAAAACAGTTTTTTTAAAATAAGATTAAAACATTTCTTAAATAAAAACTAAAATGTTTCTTTAAATTTTAAATTGAAAAACTAAAAAAAAAATTTTAAAAATTAAAACTAAAAAACATTTTCAAAATTAAAGCTAGATCTTTTTCAAAATCAACCCAAAACATTTTCAAAATCAAATTAATTTTCTTTTTAAATTAATTTTTTTTAAAATATAATAATAATAATGTTAAATAAACGTCCAAATTCTTAATTTTTCTTTTTCACTATTTTATTATTTGCCATGAATTTCTGTCTAACCCTTTGCACTAATGTTCTCTGTTTCTCTCCTCAGATTATATTTAAATTATTTGTTCAATTTATTTTGTTCCATGGATGTAATGTACGCGAGGCCATGGTCGCGGTTTTATTTTATCTTTCTTTTTTTTGGATTTGTAATTTACGCGAGTGATCGTCGCGACGCTTTATTTATTTTCCGCATTTTAATTTCTGCCATATAATATTTTGCCATGTTTGCATGTTTTACCGTTATATTTCCTTCCGAAGGATTAGGTCTAGCCGTTTGACCGCCGAGTCAATAACCCTAACGTTTGACCATTTCAAAACCCTAATCGCCTAGGTGTCCCGCCGTGGATGAAAATACCCTTTACCCTAGCATTAGGTCAAAGAGTCGCCGTACTCTGTTTTAAGGTTTCCCGCTGTGGAATTTTTAATTTAACCCTAATTTCAATTAACAATTTCAACGTAGAAATAGGAGTTTCAAGACTCCACGTAGGCGCTTCCCTATGAACGCTTACTCCCCAATGAAACCTTGACCACAGTCAAGACGTTTCTAACCTCCCTTTTGAGGGGAACTACAATTACTCTGATTCCATTCCCGTTAGGATATGTAGGCACAAGATGCGACGTCTTGCCGAGTAAACTTAGGACTAACCCTTAGGTCTTTAGGTCACTCTATCCCTTAGCTCAATATATATTAAAGCAGATAATAAAATATAAAAAAAAGCATACAATAAACAAAAGGTTCTTGTAGAGTACTACAGAAGTTTAGGGTGCTAGTACCTTCCCTAAGCTTAACCAACCCCTTACCTAGATCTCTCCCTGCATTGTCTTTACGATGCAAAATTAGGTTTTCCTCTTTTGACCTTTTCCTTCGGATAAATCAAAGAGTGGTTGTGAACTAAAGATGCGATTCAAATTAATTAATAATTTGATATCATATTCTAACCGCAACAAGTGATTACATCTCCCAAGAACTTTCACCTACCGTTTACAGCTAAACTCTGTTTTGCTTGCACAAACAATATGGCTGAGTATGAAGCTTGTATACTGGGATTAAAAGAAGCCATTGACTTGAGGATAAAAACCCTCGACGTTATTGGAGATTTTACCTTGGTAATACATCAAATTAGAGGTGATTGGGAAACGAAAGACACCAACTTAGTTCCATATCGAGATTATATGGCAAATTTACTCCCCAGATTCGATGACATCACTTTCACTCATGTTCCTCGAGAAGAAAATCAAATGGCAGATGCCTTGGTAACTCTAGCATCCATGTATAAACTGATATGGCCTAACCATCGCCCATCCATTGATCTCAGGCGCTTTGACGAGCCTGCCCACTGCTTAATTACCACTGAAGAGTCAACTGAAAAGCCATGGTTCTATGACATCAAACGCTACCTAGAAAAGTAAGAATACCCAAAAGGAGCCTTGAGCATAGACAAGAGAACCTTGATAAGACTAGCGTCCAACTTCTTTCTGAATGGTGACATATTATACAAGTGTAAGCATGATACCGTTTTACTCAGGTGTGTCGAAAAACATGAGGCTGAGCAAATTCTAAAGGAAATTCACGAAGGATCCTTTGGTACTGTCGCTACTCGAAAAATGCATCGTACAACGACGGGGAGGCGAAAAAGAAAGGACAGAAGAGTCGCCACCGAACTTTATTTATCCCATGAGGGGAAAGGAAAATATCGAGAAAACCTTAAGAAAAGAAAGGATAAGATGGTCTCGCAACCAAGAACGGGTTCGGAAGCCGGTTATGCGAGAGGAAGGTATTAGCACCCCTCGCATCCATCGTACTTGATGGGAACCATTTGTTTGTCGAATGTGTGAATTTATTTGCTTTAAATATTATACTATAAAAGTGTTTTCCAAAGGGTAAAGAAAGAGGGTTTAGGAACTAAGAAAAGAGGCATAACGGGGGAGAAAAGAGAAAGAACAGACTCGGTAGGACTTCGCAGTCCTATGCCTACGTATTCTCAATAGATGTGAGAAAGTCAAAGTCGACGTAGTTCGGGGAACTACAAATATGGGGGAAATGTGCTCGACAAGGATTGTGGTCCTTGTGCCTACGTATCTTTACTTAAAAGAAGTAAAGAATAAGAGCATTCGTAGTTCGGCCTACGGTTTGCGGGTGAGTTTTGGTAAACGATGCTATCATGCGCATTCTAGTAGTTTAGGTGTTGTTGCTGCTCGCATGTGAGGAGACTTATGCGTTACCTGTTTGCGGTAGAACAGACGCAACATATCCTTTTTAAAAGATTGATTAGTTTTCGCCATACGAGGCAAGAAGTCACATTTGATTGGTTGAATTGTTTTTTATGGGTGAGATAAATCCTCGGATAGTAACCCCTACGGGTAGTACCCAATTCTTTATCTCAAAGCTTTTGTTATGAAGTAGTGTGGCAAACGTAGCGTCTTCGTATTGAAAGACAAATGTCAAGACCACACACCCTACAGTGAGTATCTCAACACTCGAAGAGGAAGAAGTCTACACTCAATTCTCTCTCTTTAATTCAACACAAAGAGAACTTCATTCTCTTATTAAAGTACTTTTGGTTTTGACTGGTAAGTGCTTTGCGACTGTAAACCCTACGGTAAATGTCAGCACTCGAGATAGGAGAAGGCCTACGCCTAACCACTCCATGACCATTCAAGTTTTTTGTTACAAAATAATTTGAAAATGCGCTTGGTACGGGACCGAGGTTTTATGTAATAAAGGGGCAGAGAGAAGTTGTGGAAAGGAGAGGTGTCGCACCCTAATTTTTGACCTCAAGATCCCACCTCCTTTGTACATATTTTTTTCTTGCGTTATTTAACTCTCTATTTCACATTTATGTTCATGACGACTAACAGCTTTGTGCCGCTATCTTGAATTCTAATGAAAGACGCTCGTTTTCACAATCAAAGTTATGAGGCCTGACCTGCGGCTTCTGATTCAAGATCACACTTAACGGGTTTAAAGACTAATTTTATGCCAGTGGATTCAAGAATGCTGAATTTGGCCGAGGGACGCATTAAAATCAGTCTCTGGACAAGGACTTATTTCAAGACCATGATGCTGGAATACCTCCCAGGGTTATGTTCACAATTCGGTTATTTTGAGGAACAAGCATGTTTTTTCTTTAAAATTGCCTAGTACGACATATCCAAAGGTGCATTCAATGTCAAAGGAGTTTGAAGGTCTAAGGACGTTTGTTTGGGGCAAAGTCATTATGGAACATTTGAGATTCATCTTTGAAATTCAATATTTACAATACAAGAAATGTTGTCACAACAGCATGCTAAATACATCTTTATATCCACATTTTGAAAGAGAATTTAGAAGATTTTCATGGATTGGATGCCAATCTAAGATTATGACTTTGAAGCCACAATTTGGAGCTGCTAAATTATGTGAATCCAAGTTATAGTTTTTTTTACTTTATGCGAACAAGGTTACACGACTTCATGGGCATGCAATTTGAAATCAATTCAAGGATCTGTTTAAGAAGTAAATTCCATGCAAGGCAAGCCACTTGTTTTATTTACGGTGCACGTGGCTCAGAGTTGAAAATTCAAGACTACAGATTATCTAGTCCCTGCTACTTACATACCACATGAAACGTTATGGTCACCAAGTATGGTACAATAATACATTATTTCTTGTAATCTCATACAAATCGCGGTAGCTTTTGAAGTTATTTAACCATAAACAATTACAACATCCTGTTACAACCTTTCCAAATTAACTACATGGATATCAAGACATTGTGTCACTAATTCTAGAACAATTATCAGATACCGCATCATTGACAGGGTTCGTTCACTAGCATATTCTAATACTTTTGCAAGATTCTCAAAAGGAAGGATGAAGCCGAGTATGAGCTTCGCTGCTGCTAATGCTACATTTGACGTAGATGAGTTCCCCCATTACTCATGGTTGTCGTAAACTTCACATTGCGACGCTACCGAATGTTGAACTAATCGAAACAGCCAGAATAATCCATCTCGCACGCCCCTACCAGCTGCTCCAGTGAGTTAACATCATACGCTTGGAGTGATTACAACCGTTTGTCAAATCGTTTCCTGCACGCATTCATCAGTTGTCAGATAAATAACGATATACGCTGCAAGACATTTGAATTTGGACAAGGTAATTCATAGACGAAAGGATGAATCGTCACTTAACATTCATAACTGGAAAAAGCATCTCACGCTGAAATCAAGAAGTAGTTAATGCTGCCACCACAAGACCTCTGATATTGTCACCTGCAAAATACCCAAGAAGATCGAGTCATCGCCATCTTTTAAGAAACATAAAGCAACCAATAAACAGAAACAACGCTTATTACCCTGAAGATGTTGGGGAGCAGTCTTGCTGTTTTGAGACAAATATCGACACCGCCGTGGGAACTGGCAGACATCCAGTAACTCTTTCTGAGCTGGCTGACTCGAAGCTTCCAAGAAGATGAAGGCGCGGTTTCGAAGTAGCCAACCAATGTTAAACCCGCAGACATAGTGGCTTGAACACTGTCCAAAACAACGTCAACAACATCATCCCATTCAAAACACGAAATTACAGCGAATTCAAAAAACCCAGAGCAAATTCACAAGTGTGGCTAGTATCGAAGAACCTTGAGAGGCACCCAGAGAAAATCAATACTATCACCACTTGTCACATCTAACGAGATCTATTTTTGGTATGCACAACAATAAGGATGTGAAGGAACCCTGCTATGCTTTGAGTCCAAACGACGGTACTGAATGGAGGCAGCATATTCAATCTGGAGCAGAGCATTTTGTGGATGTATCTGCCATGACGCCAATTATGATAACCACCTGCAACAACGAGAATGAGATTCAGATTCTTATCAACCTCAATGGTTATGTAAAGAGTGCTAAGGAGATATTCACCATAAAACCTGCGCCAATTCAAGTTTCATATAGGGGATTTCCTGGCACATCGAAATTTACTTGTTTCCGCAAGCCACCTGAAGAGACTAAAACTGAGGGATTATTCTCGAATCTTGCAAAAGCTCTAGTCAATAATCAGGACACAATATTGATAAGTGCTAAGGAAAACGACCTGGAAACTTAAGCATGTCAAAATTAGCATATCTTCCAAGTCTCACTGATACCCCTGGTAGCTTATACATGTTGGAAACAACTCATTTACATCAAGTGTCTTGTTACAATGGTGCTGCACGGATTCCATTGAAGAGGGAAGACTCGGCCCTATTCGTCCTCACCAAGAATGAGATTGACAGAGTCTCATATACCATCAACTCCCCATTGCGTCGATAAGAAATCGGAGTTAACAAAGCACCACCGCTTTTTCTCCAACCCTGTCAAAGCAAAACCAACAACAATAAATTGGAAGTTCAAAGAGAAATTAATTGGACGGAGAAATACGTCAGGTCGTGCTGTAATCAAAAAGGAGAGAATCAAGGATTTAGAACAAAAATGATTACCAAACATAATCAATGCATTCCTTAAAACATGTTCCAGACATAAACAAAAACAATTTCAACCTGCCAAATCAAAAGGAAATCCGAGTTAATTATCGCCAAGCCCAAAGAATAAGACATTAGGGCATTCAAATATTTCTAAAAACAGGGGTTAGACAGGATCAGCCGAAGATGGAAGGTTTTCAACTCCTCTTCATTTCGTTTGGAAATTTAGGCTATAAAAAGAGAGCCAACCCGGATCGAAAAGGGGGGATACACATGAGAAACACTCAACAAATAAAACACTCAAGAATCCCAAATCGAAAACCTAACAAGTAATTTCGCAGAAAAGGTTAAAGAACTTATCTTGTAGAACCTCTATCGCGAGTCTCAGATCACCGTCCTCCGTGAAATCCTTCACACTTCGCAGAAGTCATCGTCACCACCATATTAGGTATCGTCTTCCTCACAAGTTCCTTTTCATTTTATGATTAATGTTTGTTTGTTGTTGTCGCTACTGCGAAAATCGGCGCCGGCTTGACAGGAGAGTCGCCACCGTGCGTTATTTATCCCTCAGAGCGGGAAAGGAAACGCTCGAAGTAAACCTCGCAAAGACGGGAAAAGGTATGGTCATCGCAACCAAAACCTGGGTTCGGGAGTCGGTTACGCAAGGGGAAGGTATTAGCACCCCTCACGTCCATCGTACTCGATGGGATCCACGCTTGGTGTTTATAGGTAAAAGGGTGTGTTATCTGTCTACGCTAATGGCTGGTCTGAAAAGAAAATAAAAGGACAGGACTCGACAGAACATACGGTGTTCTGGGCCTACGTATTCCCTCGTGCAATGGGAAAGTCAGAGTCAACGTAGTTCGACTTCCTACGACTAAACGGGGGAAAGGTTGCTCGCCAGGACATCGCGTCCTGTGCCTACGTACTTCCATCTGAAATGAAAGATCAGAGCAAACGTAGTTCGGCTAACTACGGGTAAACAGGGGCTCTCACACAGCAGTGAGAAAACAAACTGGTCTCTAAGGCTCGGGAACCTACAACTACGATCCGGTCTCAAATGCGCTCGGGCAAGAGAAAGGGATAACAATCAGTCGTTAGCGGGAAGTCTCGATCGCACAGCCGCGAGAGAACTAAAGGTTAGTCGTTAGTGTGCTCGCTAGGATATCGCATCCTATGCCTACATATCTTCGTCTGGAACGAAGAATCAGAGCAGCTGTAGTTCAGCTAACTACGGATCAAGCTACTCAAAAGCTCCTACAGAAGGAAAGGGAAACCCTAGAACTATGGCTGAGAAACAGGGGAATCTACCTATTGCTATCACACCTGGTTAACCATCCTAATGTCTATCATAACAACTCCGCAGCGGAGAAGTCAGAGCTCCTAAGGGATCATGGCAACAGGATTAAACCACAAACAAGAAACTGCAACGTAAAGGAATACTGAAAATATGCATGAATGCAACAACTAGACAAACAAGGCGCAAGGGCCGCAAACCACAAAGGCAAGGGAGCTCAGCTCTACCAAATACCAACAAGCAAAGCCACGCAATAACAAACAAGCAGAAGGAGGACCACCTCAACTTCTCATGCACACAAAGTCTACTTCTAAGATGCACCTATTCAGAACTATATGAATACCTAAGTCTAATGCAACATAACATCACACAAGTCAAACAATTCAAAGAGACTAACCCTGAGCAGGGCCTCTAACAAACCTGAAACAAGCTCCTAATCTATCTCTAAACAGAACTCTATACAAAACCCTAAGCAAAGATCTAAGCAACAATCTAATCAAAACCCTAGGCAAGAGGAATCAATCCCAGTCTCTAAGCTTCAGAACAAGCTTACCAGAGAAAGGAAGCTAAGCAGACAAGCTCATAGTGCTTTCCTCCGGAAAGTACCAGGAGGTTACTACTCAGGAGTCATATCCTATGCGGCTCGACAACTGTGATCAGTTTACATTCCTCCTCAGGAGAAATTAAACTCACATGAAGGCTCCGGCATCACGGGATACTTGGGAAAACCTATATGCTCTAGGGGAACTAAGTGAACAGGCTCATAGGACCTTCCTCAGGAAAGTACTAGGAGGCTGACACTTAGGAATCGTATCCTACGTGGCTCAACAACTGTGATCAGTTTACATTCCTCCTCAGGAGAAATTAAACTCACAAGTCGGCTCCAACATCACTGGATACTTGAGAAATCCTAGACAAACTACTGGAACTAAGTGAATAGACCCATAGGACCTTCCTCAGGAAAGTACTAGGAGGCTTCCACTTAGGAATCGTATCCCATGTGGCTCAACAACAGGTGATCAGTTTACATCCCTCCTCAGGAGGGATTAAACTCACAAGTCGGCTCTGACATCATTGGATACTTACGAAAGAGGCGAGAAGAAAGGAATGAAAGTCATTCATAGTGCCTTCCTCAGGAAAGTACCATAAACTCCCTTCAAACTTCGGGATCTCGAACCTCACGAACAGACAACAAACTCCTAGACTAAGCCTCAATCCACTGCACCCTTGCAAGCTCCAACAGGACCTCCATCAGCTCCCACCTTCAGGAAGAATCCACAGGCCAACAAACTACAAGAGACTATCTCTGAAGTTCAACCACAGTTGAACTTCAAAGTCAGAAGTCACCCAGACTTCTCCTAACTTCAGGCTCAGACAAATCCTATCAGAATACTCTACAAAAATCTATCAAAAATCTACTGGGAAACCTACATGGCTCTAGGGTAACATACTAAAAAATCAGAATAAAATTCAACACCAGATGAAAGAAATAAAATCAGCAACACAGATATATCCACAGACCAATTTATTCAACATCAATAGCAGTGAAAAAATGCAATTAAAATGAAAATGCATGATTAAGCTAATGTTTCTGCACTATAAAATTCTACACTGAATCACGAGTCTACAGAAAAAAGAACGGAATTATTTGACTAAATCTACCATTTTTTATGAATTTTCTAATGATATGCATGCATTGAAAATATTAAAAAAACATCAATTAATTGGAAAATATGCAAAAAATAACAAACTAAAATAAAATGTCTTTTTTATTTTTATTTAATTTTCTTAACCTTTTTCATGAAATGGTAGAAACAAAAACAATTATCTCAAATTCATTATGATTTATTTAATGTGAAAATATAAAAGAAATTGAAAGAAAATGACATGGAGGGGGTTTAAACAGCAAGCATTCAGGTTATTATCTACATTGGGCCCTCAATGGGGGGTGCCATTAGCAGTTGGGCGCAGGCCCATGTTTAATATCCAAAAAACAAAAAAAAAAAACTGAATCTAAGCGCAGGGGGGGTGTTGCATCAGCAAACTCCTAGTTGCTACCTCAATGGGCTTACGCCCAGGGGGTGCAGAAAGTAAATAGGGCCTAAGGCCCACATCCAAACCACTCTGCTCTCACACGCTAAGGGGGGTGGGGAAGTAAATTGGGAGGTAGCATCAGCAGAACACGCTTTTGGGCCTAAGCCCAGGGTCCAAACCCTAATCCAATACCCAGAAAAACAAAACCTAAATCACTCCCAACCCTAACTACTGTTCACTCACTCCATGCGCCGTCTTCCTCTCGTCTTCCTCCTCTATCTCACCCTATCTCTGCAACTCATCCCCCCAGAATCCTCAAACACAATTCATCAAGTCTCTAAAAGTAACCCCTAATCATTATCATGCATGCGCTTAACAGAACTCACCAAAACAAACCCTAACCTAAGCATCTCAAGGATTGCATCTACAACATACACATGCAAGAGAGGAGTTAAGAACCTGGAGAGACGAACGATGCTTGACGCTCGTTGAGGAGGCTAATGGTTCGCTGACGATCCACAACCGGAGAAGATTTCTTGATGAAGATTCAAGAAGCTTGCTAAAGAATCTGACGAGATTCTGGAAGTCTTGATTGGATGAGCGTTCTTGAGGTGATTTCTGGAAATCTGGGATGAGGATGATTGAAGGTTTGATACTGTTCTGGAGAAGTTGATGAAAATTGATGGAGGTTGAAGTTGTTTCTGGAAAAAGTCTTGGGGACGATGAAGGTATGAAGGTTCAAGGCGATTTCTTTGAAGTTTCCGGCGTGTCTTTAAATTTTCCGGCGATGAGAAGAGGAAGGTGACGGAGGAGATCTGGGGAAGAAGAAGAAGATCTGGTGATTTCCTGGTGTTTGCAGATTCCGGTGGGTTAGCGGTGGTTGACGGTTGCCGGCGGTGTTATCGCCGGATTTGCATGCCCGGCGAGGAGTCTCCGGTGAGGAGGTGAGGCGAGGACAGGTGTCTCAGGGAGATGGTTGCATGCGTGCCACGTGTGGTGGCGTGGAGAGAGAGGGAGAGTTCTCTGAGCTGTGGTGGCGTGATCAGTGCAAGAAACGTGGGGTCCCTGCATGGCCAACACGTGTCAGCTTATTTATTACGCTGAGAGTTGCTGGAACTTTCTAGCAGTTTCTGGTGAATGCTGGACGAATTGGACATGCTGAGTCATTTTTGGACTATTCTGAATTATTTTTCTGGACTTTTGATTGCGAATTGGGCCCCAAAAACTGGATTCTGGCCCACTAAGATGACCAAAAAACTGTAAAAGCTGAATTAAAATAATCAGCAATTAAACCTAATAATCAACTCTAAAAGAAAGGATTAAAACTCATGTTATCCTAATTAAGCCTAAACAAACAATTAACCTAAATAAATCTAAAAAAAAAGATCAATGCTCTAATTAATTCTATATCTCTAATTAAATCTAAAAAATCAATTAATCTAATTAAACTCTAAAAAAGTCAATTAATTCTATATTATCCTAATTAAACTCTAAAAAGTCAATTAAGCTAATTAAACTCTAAAAATGATTAAAAGTCTAATTAACTCTAAATCAATCTCATTTTCTATTAAAAATCTAATATTATTTAATATCTATTAATAAAAGAAAGACTATATTATTTTCTCTATTGTCTAAAAAACTATTTAAACCTATTAATCCTAATTTTTATTATTCTATTTAATATGCTAAGAAAATTCACTAATATGATAAAAGCTATCTAAATTCTATTAAAATTCTACAAATGATTAAAATCTATTTAAAATATCCTATAAAATTCTAAAAAAGAAAATTAAGCTATTAAAATGTTCAAAAGCCCTATTTAAATTCCAGAAAAATTCTATAAAGCCTATTAAAATTCACAAAAGCCTATAAAACCCTAAAAATGCAGATGAATGCACAAATGACCCCCATAAAAGCGCACGAGACCAAATCGAATCGAACAGGTATCCTCGGACATCAGAATATCTTCCAAATCACTTGAAAAATCACCGAGGAGCGCACAATTTCCCGAAAATAAAACCCCGATAATCTGGACTGGATCTGCCACATCTGATAGACAAAAATCAAGCTGTAAACTCTGATATCCCCTGCTTGTGCACAAATATCACCTGTCTGAGATGCGAATATGAAATTAAACCATGAGTCAGATAGGAGAATCGGTTGGTCAAATTTTAGGGTGCAACAGCTGCCCCTATTCAAGCGACTTGGACCTGAAGGGTTTGAAGAGCGCTCAGCCCTCAAACACTCAGAGGTACGAGACGGTTGAATACAAATAAAACCCGAAAATTTGCCAACCGCGAGCATATACTGTAAACTGCTTGGAGAATAAAGTCCAGAAAACCGAGTCCAGTCATTGCGGCACCAAACTGATTAGTCATCTGATAAAGAACTCCTGATTGAATACCCGTTGCTTGTGATACCCCACATAACAAACCCTGAGGGCTGCAACAAAATACCTGATTCTTTCACATTGCCTACTGATAGGCAGGAAGAGAAATATACTCACATCGTCCAAAGACGGACGGGAAGATACCCTGATTGAATACTCACCTCGTCTAATGATAGACGGAAAGACAACATTAATCTCCTAATTCACATCGTCTAAGGATAGACGGAAAGACATTCTTAATCCCCATACTTGCATCGTCCAAGGATAGACGGGATCATCCTGATTGATGAAACGAATCAATATTCACATCGTCTAAGGGTAGAAGGAGTCATCCTGATTGATGAACAAATCATTATTCACATCGTCTAAGGGTAGACGGCATCATCCTGATTGATGAACAAATCATTATTCACATCGTCTAAGGGTAGACGGGATCATCCTGATTGATGAAACAAATCAATATTCTCATCGTCTAAGGGTAGACGGCATCATCCTGATTGATGAACAAATCATTATTCACATCGTCTAAGGGTAGACGGGATCATCCTGATTGATGAAACAAATCAATATTCTCATCGTCTAAGGGTAGACGGCATCATCCTGATTGATGAACAAATCATTATTCTCATCGTCTAAGGGTAGACGGCATCATCCTGATTGATGAACAAATCATTATTCTCATCGTCTAAGAGTAGACGGAAAGACACCATAACGCAATTCCACACCATCCCTTGAATCTCAGAATCCTTCTGTCTACGGGAATTGATGAAAAAGATCAACATCCTTGAAGGGGCCACATCGTCAGTATGGACCGACGGGAAGAAAACCACCTTTTAAAGAATCATGTCGTCAATAAGAATCAACGATCATGCAAACTGAACATTCTTCGGAGAGCCTCGACATCAATAAGGATTGATGGTCAGAAAAGTACCTCTTGAAACGTCATCTCATCCAATAACCAGAAAGAGAACCAATATCCAAAATCATTTTGAAGCCCCTCAACAACCAAGGGTAGCCGGAGAAGACTCGCTGGGGAAACACCTTATCATATGTATGATCTGGCAATAAGAAACCCGCTGAACAGTAGCTCGAAACTTCACATCGTCTGCTGACAGACGGAAAGGAAAGCCACTTGCTATAGAAACTCTATTTTGAACCCCATTGAAAATCAACCAAAACTTCACATCGTCTACTGATAGACGGGAAGAAAAGCATATCCTGGGAGAAACCCCTTCTTGAAATCTTACTGCGATCACCCGCAACTTCACATCGTCTATGGATAGACGGAAAGAAAACCACATTCGTACTTCAGACGTCTAATGATAGACGGAGAAATCCACTTATTGGAGGAACACATCGTCAATATGAATTGACGGGAAGAAAAGCTTGTCAACATCAGATGACTGCTTGCTTAAAGCATAATCGTTGTATGACCTGAGATACAAATAATCTGCTGAACTGTCTGAATACTGTTGCTGGATAAATGTCCCTGAACTGATCACAGAGTAATTCACGCGTCATGTGAAGCTGATAGAAAACCTGACTTATGCTTCGTATGCATATGCAAATGCTTTAATCTTTCTACAGCGTAATGCTCCATTCTGGATAGAAATGCTACGCATTCTGACAATGATATGCAAGTATGATGCAAGTATGATGATGCATGCAATATGCTAGCAGGCTCGAGCTGTTGGAGAGGGCCGGGTACAGAAAACCACTTCAGCAAAATAAATGCTGAAGGCGAGGCCAACTCTGCTGGGGATAACCCGGATATCACTGAATTATCCTAGCAAAATAAATGCTAGGAGAGTGAAATCAACTCCGCTGGGGATATTGGGAACTCAACCGAACACCTCAACGAAGTAATACCCGGCTGGGGTATATAACTCCGCTGTGGAATAGCAGACGTGCTGAATACGATTAGACTCCTCTGGGGGATAGCTTATCCATACCAATGACAAATTGGACTTTGCTGGCAAAATGGAGGGAGTCTTCCCGCGTATTGATGAAGCTCGGCTCTGGAAATTGATGCGCCAACACGGATGGGCTTCACAGTAATCGCAAACATGGATTTGAGCTCTTAAGCTATCGGTGATGGGTCAGGTACAACTGACACTGGAAAATATTCTTCATGAATACACAGCCTTTTAACGAAGAGTCCAGGGATAGTGACACAACTTCCCGCATTCATCTCGCTCTCGAAAATCGACTGCATCTGCTCGAATAACTCTGAATGACCCTGTAGGTACGGAGAACAACAATCCTTTTGCTTCTGATATGCCCCAGCTTATAGGACGTCTGCGGGGATAGTCCTGAAAGGAAATCTGCAAATCTGAGCCCTGATGGTCTGATATGATATGCCTCAGCATTCTGAACTTCCAAGAGATACTTCACCTTGAATGCCTCTCGAGTAACTTCTGCGCGCTTAAGATGGTCTGCTCCTGACCGCAATGACCTTGCCCCTATTATCTGATTCAGAGTAGTACCTCCTGACTACGGCGTGTTCGCCTGATCTCAACCTGATTGCCCCAGGATAACTGACTTCGAAAAGCTGACCTGACTGGGGATCACAATAATAGCTTGCCCCTGCTCCCGGAACATTCGGGCGTTCTGCGTTCTATCTTGACCATACTTTCCATTGTAGGAAGCTTTTCTGCTGTCAAGCGCTTACTCGCAAGTAAAACAAGTTGTTCTGCATAAAAGATGTATTAACGCAACACGTATGACAGCTTTGACATCCAATCTGTTCACTGGGAAAAGGAAAAACAGTTTATGGCATATAATGCACAAAACATTTATCAACAGCAGTACCAACATGGTAAGAGGAACCTTTTTAAGAGTCAGAATCGACGCGACCTTTACCGGTGTATGCTTTCGAAACAACCTGCTTCAATTAGGTCTTTTGAAGGTTGTAACGTGGTCAGGTTCACGGTTTTGAAAGAAAGGATAAAGGCTCAAAGTTTACTTTAACCCACCCATTCTCCTTGATGTTCTCCCATCCTACGTTCAGCTAATTTGACCTTAGCGCTCACCTCCCAAAGGTTGAAAGATAGGAATGATAGTTCGAGAAATTTTTGGATTTTGGAGTGACAGCCTCTCCTTTCGTCTTTGACATTTGTGGTCACACGACTCATATTTCCTTTGAGGATTTTCTTTTGATCCTTTTCGTTTTTTTTTTCTTTTCATATCCCTAACTTTTGCCTGGACTGACTCCTTTTGAGTTTCTTTTGATTTTTTTTAAGTCCAGCGGGATGCCCTCATTTTTGCCTAAGTCATTTGTTTTGAAGTTTTCTTGACTTAGCGGGCTTTTGATTCTCTTTTTTCGTTTTTCTTTTGAACAAGTCGTGTGACACTGATTGTCTGGCTCTTTGGGAATGATGTGGCTGTCCCACTCTTGATTGAACCACTGTGGTCTTTTAGGCACGTGATTGGTCCTCGAACGGACACTCCTTTTGCAATTTGGACGCTCGGTCAAATTAGCTAACACCTACCCTGCCCCAGGTTATGATTGAGGGTTTTTCGTTTTCAGAAAGAAACTCCTACTACAAGGCTCAAAGGGGTTGACAAGGGATTATCTTCCTTATATCTCCGGTGTTTAGGGATTTGAAACAATGCCTGTACATCATCAGCAGGTTTTATTTCAAAAGCATACAATATCGGAATTTGCATGTCGGTCATTTTCGTCATCCTCCCTAAATTCTACTTAACCAAGTGTTGGACATTTGTAAAAAACAGTTAGTGAACACGAATGGATTTAATCAAAACCATGCATATTTATTTCATTATCACCAATTGAAATGAAAACAACGAGTTTTACAAACAAGTTTACAAATTCAAACAGGAAAGCAACTACAAATGTAAAGAAATGACAAGCTAAAACAAAGAAAATATGCTAGCTTCCGAGAACTGGGCTTTTCACATCTGCCCTGCTGCTGAACCAGCTATCTTTATTAGAGGCAATCCGATGCTGTCTTGACCTGCTTTCAATCGACTCAACCAAACTATAGAGCTCTTCCTCTTTCATTCAGATGATGTGGGGACCTCCCGGTCCAAAGCTGATTGCTGCACTATCAAGCAGATCCTGCACTTTGTGCTTAAATGCTTTACAGTTCTCAACCGTATGGCCTGGTGCCCCGGTATGGAACTCGCAAGTAGCGTCAGCATCATACCCCGGTGGTGGTGGTCCCGTTAAGGGAGCCAATGTCCTTTTATGAACCAATTGGAGCTGAAGCAACGTCTGCAGAAGCTGTGCGTACGGTATAGGAGGAGTTTCCAAATGACGGCTTGCCAAAGGACCTTGATTCTGACCTCTTTTATACCCCCGATTATTCTGTTGCTGGGGGTGCTGCTGCTGGTGTCGGGTTGACCTTTGAGCACCCTTCGTATCAAATGCAACATCGGCTTCTTGATCTTCGATGTACTGATTAACGCTCTCCTTATGCTTAGCCATTTGCTTTCTCAGATCTGCCCCAGGAATAGGCAACAATTGTGGGCCTGGAGATTCTGACACCATGGAGTCCAGGATACGCTTCTGACCCACTGCAGCTTTGGAAACATCTGTCATTTTAACATCGATCGAGACAGGAGCAATGTGCACAGCTACGCCGCCTGGCGTGAATTCAATATCGTGCGAGTCAACCAGGTCTTGAACATTGTGCTTGAAAGCATGACAACCCTCGATGTCATGTCCGAATGCCCCGGAATGAAACTCACATTGTTTACTGGCATCGTACCCTTGAGGAAACACTTTCGTTGGTGGTGTCAACGTTCTTTTCTCAACCAGATTAAACCTCAATAAGATCTGCAAGAGCTCAGCATAGGCCATAGGTGGTGCCTCAAATATTCTCCTTGGCCTCCCTTCCTGGATCCTCTGTTGAGCCGGATGTATCCTCTGTTGCTGCTCAGGTTCCACATGCACAGACGGCGCGAGCTTCTTCATTGCGGCTTCAAACAGCTGATCGTCTTCTTTCCTAAGCACATTCTTGACTACCTCCATGATCAAGCTCACTTGGGTCTTCAGCTGACTGTTCTCCTCTTTGAGAATCTTCTGCTCCAGACGCATCTCTTGCATGTCTTTCATCATCTGCTCCAGCTGGTTTCGGACTTCGATCAATTCAAACTGATTCTGTTCCATATCTCTGAAGGAATTCCTGCAACAAACTGGACGATGAGGAAATAAGGCCCATAGTTCTGATATACCTGTTAAATGATAATGCAGCGCAGAAAGCAAACACATATTCACAACGAGATAAAGAGAAACCCAAGCTATAAGCAAACAGATGAACATCTCCCATACATGTACAACCAACAAAATCAGCAGGTAAGCACAAATGAGTATGAATATAACGACCCCAGCCAACAATCCTGGTGGTGGTCGACAAATACTGATGCACAAAAAGCTAAACGGATTAAGCAGAGAAAACAGATGCGGCATCCGACGCGAAAACCTCTAGAAATTTCTCCCATACAACTGAACTTTCTGATTGACAATCTTCAGAGCACACACTTCCTGTGGAGTCCTCCATGACATTAACTGACGAACCCGCGCAACTGGAGGATGGAAAATCATTAATTTGAACACAACCCTGGGGCGTGATGCAAATACGGCTAGAGTCTAACAGATTCTGAATCTGACTTCTAAGCACCTTACAATCATTTGTTGAATGCCCCTGTGCCCCAGCATGGTACTCACAGCGGGCGCTGGCATCAAAACCTGGAGGATACGGTGGAATCACCGGCTTAGTCTCTTTCGGCACTATCAATCCACTTTTGACCAGATCTGGCAACAACTGACTGTACGACACCGGTAGCTGAGTAAACTGCCTTTCAGGCTTCCTTGGTCTTCGTGGAGCATGCTGACGCGATCGGCGATAAGAAGATTGTTGACTTGAAGTGTCTGAAAACTGATCCTGAGATGCTAGAGATTCTGAGGTGGCGTCATCTCCTTCCCACTCTTCTTGAGAACTAACAATTGACTCAACCTTATCAACTGGGACGTAAGGAACACCTCGAAACTTTCCATTCCTGAGTCCTTTCTCAACAATCTCTCCCAGCCTCATCAGGCCCACAAAGCTTGTGCAACTGAACAATTTGTCAAAATAATGGCCTTTCAGAGTACCCAAGAAGATGTCAACCAGTTCCCTTTCCGGAAGCGGTGGTCGAACACTAGCAGACAATTCCTTCCATCTTCGCAAATACGCTCGGAATGATTCATTCTCTGCTTGAGACAATTCTTGCAGATCTACGAGACTAGGAGTTAAATCCAAGTTGTAATCATACTGCTTCATGAAAACTCTGGCTAAATCCACCCATGATCGAATCTGATTACTCTCTAATTGCACATACCATCTCAGCGATGCCCCAGTCAGGCTATACTGAAAGCAATGGATCATTAGTTGGTCATTTCGCACAAACGAGGTCATCCTCCGACAGAACATCATCAAATGCAACTTCGGACAGCTATCTCCTGTGTATTTTTCAAATTCCGGCATTTTGAACTTGTACGGCACCACGAGGTCAGGGACCAAGCACATGGCTACAACATCCAGGTTAACGGCATCTTTCGCCTCCAAGGCTTTCATTTGCTCTTCCAACACTCGGACTCTTCTACCATAGTCAAGAGCTCTTGGATCTACTAACCCGGTCACTGGAATATCTCTCCGGTAATTCATCACAGGGACAGCGACACATTGATTGTTAACAGGAGGATAGCGTTCATTTCGGGCAAGAAACTGCTCATGCCGATCTCTGTTCTCAATAGCAGGCTGCACAACTTGGGCTGCAGTAAGATTGTTCGCTTGCGGGAAGCCTTCCATAAAATCATACTGATGGTTGGACGCCATAGTAAACCCTGCTTGGGTGTTAGGAGCCTGGAAATTGCCTTCAGACATAGCTACCAATTACCTGTAACCGACTATACTGCTTGATTCTGCTCAAATCTGCTTCAACCCCTTGGTCGTCTTCAACACTCCACTCTTTCCTCAAACAATTCCCCGAGAATCACTTTCTGGTGAAAACAAAGGTTGGATAAGTGCTCTGACCTGCTAAATGCTATGCAATATGATTTATGCAAACAGAAATACAAAAATGCTAACGTGCATGCGTGCATTGGAGATATTTTCCCTCCAATTCCAGTGTTAGTGGTAGCAAGACGAGATAAACCATAAAGACAATATTTGGAAAAACCCTCATATATTGATTAAAATAACAGTCTTGTCAAGAAGTTACACAACTATGCTCCATACAGCTGATAGGATAAGGAGGATCCCAGCCAACATGCCTGGTGGTGATCTCAACATACAGAATACAAGAGAGAAATCAAATACGGGTACGGTTGCGGAAGTCTTCGACCATCTTCTTTGTCTCTGCGTGATCTGGTTGATAAATCAAACCTTCTATCAGTCGATCCCTCTTCCTGACTGTCCCCTGGATGTCTCTGACAAAGTCTTCCCAAGCCTTATCATTAGCACCATCCCCAGGTTTGGGTCTCTTGGCATCTGCTCTATGCTGGAAATCTTCCAAATTCTTCATGGCATCTATCAGCTTACGCTCGGCCTCGTATCGACGACAGGCTTCTTCTTCAAGCTCTTCGTTCTTCACCTTGACCTGTTCTTCTAACTGAGCAAACTGTGTCTTCAGCTCTTCTTCTCGCTCCTTGCGCTTGGTCATAGTGAGATCCCAGTGCTCTCTGAACTTGGCTAGCTTGGTGTAGGCCCTTTCCAGCTCTTGCTTCTTGGTGGCCAACACACTACTAACTGAGTCGACATCTAACTCTAGACGCTTCTTGGTTTCAGTCAATTCCAATAGCGTAGTCTTCAGATGTTTCAAAGTTTCAGCCTGTTGCTTAGAGATATATCCTGTTTCAATCTTTTCATGCCGAAGCTGGGCATTCTCCTGCTCTAAGGCCTCTTTAGCCCTTGCTAGCTCTTCTTTCTCCGCCATCAGCTGCTTGTAAACCTGAATGTCCACAGTGGTAGGCTCCTCTACCGGAGGAGGATGCAATGGCTGAACTGCTGGATACGGCATAAGGAACTTCACAGCTCGCTCACGAATCCATTCTGCATATGGGCTAGGACCTCGAGTATCCCCTCTGCTACCTGAAAGCTTCCCTCTCTTGTGCAAGTTTTTCCAGGCTCTCTCAAGTTTGGTCAGCATCTCTTTCCCTATTGCCCCAGTGAGATACAGAGATTCCTGTATCTCCTCGGGCTTTGGCGCTCCTTGAGGTATGTACCCAAATTGCTTGATCAATAAGGAAGGGTTATAGTTGACACAACCTTTCCTTCCTATTAACGGAACATTCGGGAATCCTTCGCCTTTGTGTATGACTTCAGCTCCAAATACTTCTTTAATGACCCATACCACGTTCTCAGCAGTTAGTCCCATTAGGCGCTCGGGCCATCCTAGAGAATTGATAGATGTGACAAACGGGCCTGACTTAGGCATATGACTGGTGAACCACCTGCATAGGAGAGGTACACAACAAGACACATTCCTTCCTCGTCGCTTTTCATTCTGGTAATGAGTTGAATGGTGGATGTCTCCCAGCAAAGTAGGAACTGGGTTTCCCGCAGCCAAAATATAGAAGGCATCAGAATCAACAAAATCAGGAATATTCGGGAATAACACGATGCCATACACACATACAGCAAGAATAACGTCAAAAACCTCCCAACTACCCTTCTGGGCATATTCTCGAGCCTTCTCCACTAAGACATCCAACGGAAATCCCCATACATCTCCTCTTCTGATCATCTTCCCAGACAGCTCAGACTCTTTCAAGCACAGGATGGCAGAAAGCTCAGCCAGCTTAGGCTCAGCGTCCGTACGATAGAAAGGCATTTGCTCACGGATCGGTATATCCAGAAGTGCAGAGTACTCCTCCAGGGTAGGAGCCAAAACAAAGTCGGGAAATACAAAACACCTGAGCTCCGCGTCGTAGAACTGTAACAGAGTATAGATGCCGCTGGTCTCGTAGGCAGATGGCTGATAAACGTAGGTCAGAATCCTCCCATATCTCTTTCTGAAGTCACCCATTCCCCTCTTCTTAGCAATAGCAATCAACTCTAACAATAGACTGATATTCGGCGACGGAAACTTATAGGGCAATACTCTCTTCAGGTTTTCCATGTCTTGCTAGGAACAAACACCAGAACTGGAAGGGAAAATACGTACCTGCAATACACACACGTTAGTTGAATGCAGATGGTAATGCAATGATGCAATATGATAAATAATGCAATCTGCGAACACAGGGGCTATGTTGTAGCCTGAAGAGGAACATCTCTGTGATCAAGAACAGAAAACCAACACGGTCACCAGAATCTCATGCCACTAACTACCATCTGATGCTCAAAAAACCATCTGAATCTCTGTATCTGACGAGAATACCATCTGATAATAGCCTCAACCTCAGATAAGAAACCATCTGACCCAGACAACACACCTGGAGATGAATCAAGAACACCATCTGATAAAGATACTGAATCATGGTTTCTGAAGGCCAGTTTTCCTGCAATAACCCAGTCCCTCTCACAGGTAGGATAGACCTAATCCACGGACAAAGGTACGGCATCCTATGCGGTCATCAGCGTCACAGACTTTCATGAGTGACGATACGATTCCCAGAAGGAGTGGCATCATCAAGTCATGAAGAGGCCTCACTTAGCTGACTTCCAAATGATCGGTCCCCAGAGTCGACAATCCTCACGTCTGGACTCCCCTCAGATCCTCAGGACCGGAAAGGAGCACCTCTGCAAGAATCTCGTCTGAGCGCAGATTTTCGTAGGGAACTGTGCCTGCTCAGCAGACAGGTTCGTCTACTACTTCTCCGCAACTATATCTAGGTGTGTACTCAAGCCCAGGTCCGGCTTTCACTCACAGTAACATCCCTTTGCCCACAGCCATAATCATAATAATATAATGCTGAGAAAATAAATGCGGAAAGGTAAAGGTACAGAAAAGTAAAGTGCAGAAAAGTAAAACACAATATGCACAACACCCAACAAATAAACACCCAAGCGCTAGGATTGACTCGCGTAGGGGATGGGAAACGGTCCCAGCATAAGGGATGGGAAAAGTCCCTAGATGCTATAAATTCCCCAGCAGAGTCGCCAGCTGTCGCTACTGCGAAAATCGGCGCCGGCTTGACAGGAGAGTCGCCACCGTGCGTTATTTATCCCTCAGAGCGGGAAAGGAAACGCTCGAAGTAAACCTCGCAAAGACGGGAAAAGGTATGGTCATCGCAACCAAAACCTGGGTTCGGGAGTCGGTTACGCAAGGGGAAGGTATTAGCACCCCTCACGTCCATCGTACTCGATGGGATCCACGCTTGGTGTTTATAGGTAAAAGGGTGTGTTATCTGTCTACGCTAATGGCTGGTCTGAAAAGAAAATAAAAGGACAGGACTCGACAGAACATACGGTGTTCTGGGCCTACGTATTCCCTCGTGCAATGGGAAAGTCAGAGTCAACGTAGTTCGACTTCCTACGACTAAACGGGGGAAAGGTTGCTCGCCAGGACATCGCGTCCTGTGCCTACGTACTTCCATCTGAAATGAAAGATCAGAGCAAACGTAGTTCGGCTAACTACGGGTAAACAGGGGCTCTCACACAGCAGTGAGAAAACAAACTGGTCTCTAAGGCTCGGGAACCTACAACTACGATCCGGTCTCAAATGCGCTCGGGCAAGAGAAAGGGATAACAATCAGTCGTTAGCGGGAAGTCTCGATCGCACAGCCGCGAGAGAACTAAAGGTTAGTCGTTAGTGTGCTCGCTAGGATATCGCATCCTATGCCTACATATCTTCGTCTGGAACGAAGAATCAGAGCAGCTGTAGTTCAGCTAACTACGGATCAAGCTACTCAAAAGCTCCTACAGAAGGAAAGGGAAACCCTAGAACTATGGCTGAGAAACAGGGGAATCTACCTATTGCTATCACACCTGGTTAACCATCCTAATGTCTATCATAACAACTCCGCAGCGGAGAAGTCAGAGCTCCTAAGGGATCATGGCAACAGGATTAAACCACAAACAAGAAACTGCAACGTAAAGGAATACTGAAAATATGCATGAATGCAACAACTAGACAAACAAGGCGCAAGGGCCGCAAACCACAAAGGCAAGGGAGCTCAGCTCTACCAAATACCAACAAGCAAAGCCACGCAATAACAAACAAGCAGAAGGAGGACCACCTCAACTTCTCATGCACACAAAGTCTACTTCTAAGATGCACCTATTCAGAACTATATGAATACCTAAGTCTAATGCAACATAACATCACACAAGTCAAACAATTCAAAGAGACTAACCCTGAGCAGGGCCTCTAACAAACCTGAAACAAGCTCCTAATCTATCTCTAAACAGAACTCTATACAAAACCCTAAGCAAAGATCTAAGCAACAATCTAATCAAAACCCTAGGCAAGAGGAATCAATCCCAGTCTCTAAGCTTCAGAACAAGCTTACCAGAGAAAGGAAGCTAAGCAGACAAGCTCATAGTGCTTTCCTCCGGAAAGTACCAGGAGGTTACTACTCAGGAGTCATATCCTATGCGGCTCGACAACTGTGATCAGTTTACATTCCTCCTCAGGAGAAATTAAACTCACATGAAGGCTCCGGCATCACGGGATACTTGGGAAAACCTATATGCTCTAGGGGAACTAAGTGAACAGGCTCATAGGACCTTCCTCAGGAAAGTACTAGGAGGCTGACACTTAGGAATCGTATCCTACGTGGCTCAACAACTGTGATCAGTTTACATTCCTCCTCAGGAGAAATTAAACTCACAAGTCGGCTCCAACATCACTGGATACTTGAGAAATCCTAGACAAACTACTGGAACTAAGTGAATAGACCCATAGGACCTTCCTCAGGAAAGTACTAGGAGGCTTCCACTTAGGAATCGTATCCCATGTGGCTCAACAACAGGTGATCAGTTTACATCCCTCCTCAGGAGGGATTAAACTCACAAGTCGGCTCCGACATCATTGGATACTTACGAAAGAGGCGAGAAGAAAGGAATGAAAGTCATTCATAGTGCCTTCCTCAGGAAAGTACCATAAACTCCCTTCAAACTTCGGGATCTCGAACCTCACGAACAGACAACAAACTCCTAGACTAAGCCTCAATCCACTGCACCCTTGCAAGCTCCAACAGGACCTCCATCAGCTCCCACCTTCAGGAAGAATCCACAGGCCAACAAACTACAAGAGACTATCTCTGAAGTTCAACCACAGTTGAACTTCAAAGTCAGAAGTCACCCAGACTTCTCCTAACTTCAGGCTCAGACAAATCCTATCAGAATACTCTACAAAAATCTATCAAAAATCTACTGGGAAACCTACATGGCTCTAGGGTAACATACTAAAAAATCAGAATAAAATTCAACACCAGATGAAAGAAATAAAATCAGCAACACAGATATATCCACAGACCAATTTATTCAACATCAATAGCAGTGAAAAAATGCAATTAAAATGAAAATGCATGATTAAGCTAATGTTTCTGCACTATAAAATTCTACACTGAATCACGAGTCTACAGAAAAAAGAACGGAATTATTTGACTAAATCTACCATTTTTTATGAATTTTCTAATGATATGCATGCATTGAAAATATTAAAAAAACATCAATTAATTGGAAAATATGCAAAAAATAACAAACTAAAATAAAATGTCTTTTTTATTTTTATTTAATTTTCTTAACCTTTTTCATGAAATGGTAGAAACAAAAACAATTATCTCAAATTCATTATGATTTATTTAATGTGAAAATATAAAAGAAATTGAAAGAAAATGACATGGAGGGGGTTTAAACAGCAAGCATTCAGGTTATTATCTACATTGGGCCCTCAATGGGGGGTGCCATTAGCAGTTGGGCGCAGGCCCATGTTTAATATCCAAAAAACAAAAAAAAAAACTGAATCTAAGCGCAGGGGGGGTGTTGCATCAGCAAACTCCTAGTTGCTACCTCAATGGGCTTACGCCCAGGGGGTGCAGAAAGTAAATAGGGCCTAAGGCCCACATCCAAACCACTCTGCTCTCACACGCTAAGGGGGGTGGGGAAGTAAATTGGGAGGTAGCATCAGCAGAACACGCTTTTGGGCCTAAGCCCAGGGTCCAAACCCTAATCCAATACCCAGAAAAACAAAACCTAAATCACTCCCAACCCTAACTACTGTTCACTCACTCCATGCGCCGTCTTCCTCTCGTCTTCCTCCTCTATCTCACCCTATCTCTGCAACTCATCCCCCCAGAATCCTCAAACACAATTCATCAAGTCTCTAAAAGTAACCCCTAATCATTATCATGCATGCGCTTAACAGAACTCACCAAAACAAACCCTAACCTAAGCATCTCAAGGATTGCATCTACAACATACACATGCAAGAGAGGAGTTAAGAACCTGGAGAGACGAACGATGCTTGACGCTCGTTGAGGAGGCTAATGGTTCGCTGACGATCCACAACCGGAGAAGATTTCTTGATGAAGATTCAAGAAGCTTGCTAAAGAATCTGACGAGATTCTGGAAGTCTTGATTGGATGAGCGTTCTTGAGGTGATTTCTGGAAATCTGGGATGAGGATGATTGAAGGTTTGATACTGTTCTGGAGAAGTTGATGAAAATTGATGGAGGTTGAAGTTGTTTCTGGAAAAAGTCTTGAGGACGATGAAGGTATGAAGGTTCAAGGCGATTTCTTTGAAGTTTCCGGCGTGTCTTTAAATTTTCCGGCGATGAGAAGAGGAAGGTGACGGAGGAGATCTGGGGAAGAAGAAGAAGATCTGGTGATTTCCTGGTGTTTGCAGATTCCGGTGGGTTAGCGGTGGTTGACGGTTGCCGGCGGTGTTATCGCCGGATTTGCATGCCCGGCGAGGAGTCTCCGGTGAGGAGGTGAGGCGAGGACAGGTGTCTCAGGGAGATGGTTGCATGCGTGCCACGTGTGGTGGCGTGGAGAGAGAGGGAGAGTTCTCTGAGCTGTGGTGGCGTGATCAGTGCAAGAAACGTGGGGTCCCTGCATGGCCAACACGTGTCAGCTTATTTATTACGCTGAGAGTTGCTGGAACTTTCTAGCAGTTTCTGGTGAATGCTGGACGAATTGGACATGCTGAGTCATTTTTGGACTATTCTGAATTATTTTTCTGGACTTTTGATTGCGAATTGGGCCCCAAAAACTGGATTCTGGCCCACTAAGATGACCAAAAAACTGTAAAAGCTGAATTAAAATAATCAGCAATTAAACCTAATAATCAACTCTAAAAGAAAGGATTAAAACTCATGTTATCCTAATTAAGCCTAAACAAACAATTAACCTAAATAAATCTAAAAAAAAAGATCAATGCTCTAATTAATTCTATATCTCTAATTAAATCTAAAAAATCAATTAATCTAATTAAACTCTAAAAAAGTCAATTAATTCTATATTATCCTAATTAAACTCTAAAAAGTCAATTAAGCTAATTAAACTCTAAAAATGATTAAAAGTCTAATTAACTCTAAATCAATCTCATTTTCTATTAAAAATCTAATATTATTTAATATCTATTAATAAAAGAAAGACTATATTATTTTCTCTATTGTCTAAAAAACTATTTAAACCTATTAATCCTAATTTTTATTATTCTATTTAATATGCTAAGAAAATTCACTAATATGATAAAAGCTATCTAAATTCTATTAAAATTCTACAAATGATTAAAATCTATTTAAAATATCCTATAAAATTCTAAAAAAGAAAATTAAGCTATTAAAATGTTCAAAAGCCCTATTTAAATTCCAGAAAAATTCTATAAAGCCTATTAAAATTCACAAAAGCCTATAAAACCCTAAAAATGCAGATGAATGCACAAATGACCCCCATAAAAGCGCACGAGACCAAATCGAATCGAACAGGTATCCCCGGACATCAGAATATCTTCCAAATCACTTGAAAAATCACCGAGGAGCGCACAATTTCCCGAAAATAAAACCCCGATAATCTGGACTGGATCTGCCACATCTGATAGACAAAAATCAAGCTGTAAACTCTGATATCCCCTGCTTGTGCACAAATATCACCTGTCTGAGATGCGAATATGAAATTAAACCATGAGTCAGATAGGAGAATCGGTTGGTCAAATTTTAGGGTGCAACAGTTGTTAGGTTTTTAAAGAAGAACGAGAAATGGAGAAAGCAAAGGAAGACGGAGAATGAGAAGGGAGAAGACGAAGAGAAGGGAGAATGAAGAACAAAGAGAGGGAAAGAGAGAAAGGGTGGGGTAATCGGCGGAAGAAAGGAAGGATTGGGGATTTTGGGGGGGCCCCTAGGGTTTCTGTTTTTTTAATATTGTAATCTTGTATGCGAATCCACACACATATACTATACACCTCACGACACACACTGCACGATCTGTCCTCAGATCAGATCGTACATTTCAAATCACGCTCCACAGTGCACCCTCAGAACCCGTCTCCCACGCGAATCCTACGCCCTCCATTAATTTCTCTGGTTAACCGTTGATCACCCCCCTTTATACTTTAATTACCGTTTAATCTTTTTTTAATCAACTAATCAACTCTTTTAATTAATATTTAATTTGACCTTAATTTAATTAATTAATCTTTATCATATTTTTAATATTAAAAAATCTCTTTATAATTAACTAAATCAACTTTTTATTTAAAATTGAGATAATGACATTTTAATTTAATTCCTCCATTTAATTCATTAATTAATTTAATATTAAAAATTTCTATTAACCATTTAATATAATTGTCTCTTAATTAATTTAATAATTTTAAATAGACTTTTACAAGTAAATAAACTAGTAACTCTTTTTAATTAATCTCTCTAATTAATTTTAATTAACCTATTTCACTTCTTTTATAACTTAATAACCTTTTTCCCCTTTTTATTAATAACATAATTTGTTTAAAACCCACTTTTCACATTTAAAATAACTTCTATATAATAAAACAAAACTTTTACCAAATAAAATCCTATTTAAAATTAATATACGTCTAAAAACCTTTTTTCTAATAAAATTAAATTAACATTTTCCTAAAATCAACTTCATCAATTAATTCAAACTCTTATAATATTTTCTCATAGATCGATACGTATAATCTAAATCCAACTTTTCCTCCTAAACGAAATAATACAAGAACTTTCTTAAAATCAAAATCGATCTCCCCCTACAATTCAATCCGTGCACGCTTCACTCTCGCTCACGTACTCACAATTCATATCACTTTCACTCACTTAGCGCTTTCATGCGTTGTGTATGCTTTTACATTTTCGCAATTTACCTTCATCGCAATTTATCTTTATCGCATCGCATTCCGTCCAAAGGAAAAACCTACACATGATTCAACAATTGTGTGTAGTGCACATCATTTGCATCATTCTCCCCTTGATCCTTGATCCCATTCAAGTCGATCTTTAAGATAGATCCTACCCCATAGGAGGACCTTTGTCTTTATCTTTTACAACATAGAAACAAAAAAATACAACTCAACAAATATTCAAACACATTAGAGAAAGATGCCAAATCATCTTAAGCGAGATAGAATCTCCACCCCACATCAATACAATCAATATCATAGGAACTTTGCCTTAAGAAAGATAGAGGTGTACCTCGTCGATCTATATCCGAGTACTTGAGCCCTTCTCTTAAGACGATGCAAAGACTATTTTCCTACAATTTGTGGCTGTTAAATCTCTCTTAAAATGACAACTCATCTCTTCTCCTAAAATCAATCAATCAACTACCCTAAACCCGTAGGAACTTTGACCACAGTCAAAGAACTCCTCAAACTCTTTAGGGGAACTACAAAATACTCTGATTCCACTCCCGTAAGGATATGTAGGCATAAGATGCGATATCTTATCGAGTATACATAGAAATAAACCCCTAGGTCCTTTATACCTTAAGCAGATAAACACATAGCAATAAACAAACATAAAACAAGAGGTTCATGTAGAGTACTACAGAAACTTAGGATGCTAGCACCTTCCTTAAGTTTAACCAACCCCCGAACCTATAACTCTCTAAACCTTGCATTTGCATTGCATTGTAGGAATTTCGATCTTTATCCCTTCCTTTTGATAAATCAAAGTTTGGTTGCAAAATGAATTAAAGATTCAAACTAATCAATAGTTTGGTATCCAAATTTCACCGCGACAGAAATGGCGACTTCACTGGGGACTTTCAGTGGGTTTCCCTATCTTGCTTTACTTGTTTATTGCTTTTTATATTTGCTTACTTGATTATTTGTTTGTGTCCTTTATTTCTTTTGGGTTGTTATCTTTGAGTGGTGAGACAAAGTCCTACACCCGGACTTGAGTGAACTTAAGATAGGATAGTGATATGTTCGACGAGACTTATAGGGAGTTTAATCCCGACCAAGTTGACTTGAAAATCATGCTCAGTTGAGACCCTTTCGAAAATGGTTCAGTTGAACGAGTAATCATGAAAACTTTTACTATAGTCGATTGGAGTCTATGATACTGAGGACCGTAGTTACCTTTAACCCCACTTTGGCCTTTATTAGGACGTAGTGCGGGACTATGAGGGAGTACACCCGAAATAGTGCTACGCGATGCTACACTCAAAAGAAGTTCTCTTGAGAATATTATTAATCACTGAGTAATTGGGAAGTTGATAATATCCTAAAGATGAGCTAATGACTTTGGGAACCTTTTTAGAACCTTGTTTTGCAGGTGCAATCAACCTTTAGTCTATATCCTTTGGGAATGGGTATACCTTTGGCTCCATGCTCGTTGCAAACCTTGGGTCCCCCTTTGTTTGTTTACCTTTGTGTCCTTATATGCTTACTTGTGTTTGTTGCATTCATAAAGCATCATTTTGCATTGGTTTCATGAGATTCCTAGTTTATTTATAAACATTATAGAACCAATAGGGATTACAAAAAAAAAAATTTTTTGAAATATTCTTCTAAGAGTCCTAACTTGGACGACCTAAGGAAGTTAAGGGCAGTGATTGAAGAATCAATAGAACTCGAAAGACAAATATAAGAGGCTTTACTTTATTATTGAGGATCAAATGAGGTTTCAAAACGCTATCATCAACATTGAAGATCCAAGTAACAAGGGTTTCTTTCCTTATCTTGCAACAAGAGATAGAGGATTTATTTTACTCTATCACACCTTTCCTTAGAAGTTGATCATGAAGAACTTATATTCAGAAGAGTAAATCAAGAAGCACTTCCTTAGGACTTTTACTAGCTTTTATTTAGCTATTGGGGTCAGGACTCTTATAAGAATGTTTATTTGTGATCGGAAAAAAAATAAATAATAAACAAGTTTTCTTTGGTATTCAGTAATATTTATAAATACTTGAGTTCCATGAAACCTTTTATTTTGCATTCTTGCATTTGCATTTCGCATCAGCATAGCATCCTTTGCATTCTGGGGGGTCTCACTCTTGCTTCATCTTCACAGACAATTTGAATTACCGATACAACACTCGAGCTAGTCAACGCCAGAAGATGGATCAACTAGAACAAGAGAATAGAGTACTCCGTGATGAAGTTGCAACTCTGAAAGAAAATATGGAGAGGTTGAATGGCTTAGTCGAAGCTCTGTCCAACTAGTCTACGCCCGACAATCAGGATGTTCCAAGGACTGTTATCTCCGAAGTTGTGTCAGCACCGATCCCAGTGGTGTCTACTGTTACTGAAGTAACCTACAACATGCCACCAGGTTTCCCATGGGGGATGCCTCCTTATTTCACTCCAGCCGGTTATCGTCCACCTGTTCCCGAGGTCCCCGCCGTGACCACCATTCAAGCTATTCCTACGACTACTGCTGTAATGACCACTGCACCTCCGCAAGTGAACGCTACTCCATATATCTTAGACAAGCCAATTTTCCATAGGGTACCCAGCGAAACTGTGGGTTTGGAAGAGAGAATGGATGGATTTCAAGGCCAATTTTCTGAGATGCAGAAAGAATTAAAATCCCTTCGTGGGAAGGATTTGTTTGGGAAAAGTGCTTCCGACTTATGTTTGGTTCCGAATGTCAAAGTTCCACCAAAGTTTAAGGTCCCTGATTTTGAGAAGTACAAAGGAAATACTTATCCTCAGAGTCATCTCATCATGTATGCTAGAAATATGTCTGCACAAACTAACAATGACCAATTGCTCATTCATTACTTCCAAGACAATCTAACTGGTGATGCACTCAAGTGGTACATGGGGTTGGATAGTACGAAGATTCGAACTTTTAATGATCTGTGTGGAGCCTTCATCAAGCAGTACAAGTATAATGTGGACATGGCTCCTGACCGTGATCAGTTGAGGGCCATGGCTCAGAAAGGCAAAGAGAATTTCAAGGAATACGCTCAGCGTTGGCGCGAGTTAGCCGCCCAAGTCATACCGCCATTAGAAGAAAAGGAAATTACCAAGATTTTTCTAAAGACTCTCGGTCCATTCTTTTATGAGAAAATGGTAGCAAGTGCACCCAGTGACTTCACCGAAATGGTTAATATGAGAATGTGTTTAGAGGAAGGTGTTCGTGAAGGAAGACTAGTTAAGGAAGGGAGTACCTCTAATAATGCTCGAAAGTATGGGAGTGGTTTTATGAAAAAGAGAGAACACGAAGTAAGTGTTGTGCAACAGGGACGATCCAAGAGAGGGTATCCGCAGTCGCAACATCAACAAAATCAACAAAATCAGAGTCGTGTAGACAGAAGATTGGACTTTGATCCCATCCCGATGACATATGTTGACTTGTTCCCATCTTTGATTCAAAAGGGTCACATCCAGATGAAAGCTCCGCCTAAGGTACCCAAGAAACTCTCGTATTGGTACAAAGCTGACAAATTTTGCCTATACCATTAAGGTGCTCCAGGCCACGATACTGAGAACTGTTACGGTTTGAAGGCAGACGTTCAAAGGTTGGTTAAGGACGGAATTTTATCCTTTAAGGGTTCCATTCCTTATGTGCAAGGTAATCCGCCACCTCAGCATGGTTTGTCCTCCGCTAACATGACCCAAGGTCATTCGGGAAGCTCATATCAATATAGTGCTTGAAGATGAATCTGAAGGCGACATATCAGACGATTTTGCAAGCTCCTCCATTCCATACAAAGACTGAACAAAATCCTGAGAAGGGCTCATCAGGGTGTTTTCTTTTGCTTATGCGTATTTCATTTCTTTGATTAAAAGCATGTTTGGCTTGTATGACTTGTTTATTTTGAATAATTAATGCAATAAAATGTTTGTCTTGAAGAAACCCATTCGTTTCACTCGTAAAATATTTTTTCATAATTTATAACGCCTGCTATACCCAATTCTCTCACTTTGGTAAGTAATTGGAAGGAGGATGATGAAGTAAAACGCTAGGATCTCTCGATGTATGGTTTTGAATAAAAACTTACTGATGATATAAGGCATTGTTTCGAACCTCCTAAAACATCAGAAATAGTTAACCCTTCTTTTAAGCCTTGAGAAAGGATCTGTTTTTCTCTCCCAAATCAAAACCTCGTTTTTTACCCGGGGCAGGGTAATTTACAGACAAAGCTTAAAAAAAAAAGAATAAACATCTTCCAAAAATTGGGTGGGCACAAATATACTTTGACCTTTATCCCTTTGTTTTACAAATCAGAAACTAAGCCTAGATACAACCTTCAAAAGTCCTAATTGAAGTAAGGTTAGTTCGAAAGCATACTCGATGAGACGTTGTTTCCTGACTCCTATGAGCTATGCTCAAATTTGGTATTGGCTTTATAAAAATTAAAATTATATCCTAACTAGTGATTTTGTCACAAGTTATGGTGATATCTTTTTCAAAAAAAAAAAAAGCTTCAAGACAAACATGAATGTTGCATTAACAGTTCAGATTAACATTTCTAATTTGTTAACATTGCTTTATATCTTAGAAATTTACATGGCAAGTTCAGTCCATTGGAATTTGGAGACTTTGCTGACCTGGGGCAAGTCATTTTCCAAGAGGTTTGATCCATACAAGTTTGACTTTATCTATAGCACAAGTTTGAAGGCTCGGTTATACCGTTAATTAGGGGCAGTTACGTCGAGATTCGGCGAATCTCTCCAAGAGTTTGAAAACAATGGGGCATTTGGACACTATGTTTTCTGTAAAATCCTCTCGAGATGACTTTGTGACTTGGGGCATCTAAAAAAAAATCAAAGGTGGTTGTGACAATTCTGTAACGAATATCCCCAACGTGAGAAAACCTCAGTTGGTGACCAGAGAATTCCCAGTGACCTGATTAGCTTCACCTCTCTAGCGAAGCGAATGTTTATTTCACCCCCACGAAGTTTCAACTCCAACATATTCAATAACTTTGTTAACCCAGGTTTCCCCCTTTGAAGAGGACATTTATGTTATCCCCTATGAAACGCCAGTTCGGGTATATTCGTCTACAACTCCAGTATGAATCCTTCTAGGGAAGTGGATATTTATTTTATCCATGAAGTTTCTCCAATTAAGAGAGGGATTCATTTCCAGCAGATCCTTTCGTCTTCAACATGACAACCTTTCATACTTATCAAGATGTTACATTCCCAATGTTGCACCCCAAAATTTGCCCAACCTTTTCCTTCTTGTTTTTGCATTAGTATAACATCATCATAGCATTATCATAGCATTGCATTAGCATTTATGCAGGGGATCAAGTGTGATATACATCGAGAGAGGCCTATCTAGAGGTTTTATTCGAGCTTAAGGAATCACTAAAGTCACCAGGAAGTGGTTCACGCCCTTGAGAAGTTCAGATGCTTGTGTGGGGTTCATCCCCTGACTTAGAGGCCAACTGAAGATTATCAATGAGTTGGAAAACTATGATTACAGGTCATAAAATTACAGGTCAAGTTCAATACTTTGCATAACTCAAATGGATTTTCTTCCAACTTGAAAGTTTCTCCAAATGGGGTCATTTGGTCAACTAAACTTCAAGGTTTTAATGGGCTAGCTCATGGTGGAAGTTTGATAAAAGTCACTTTGGTGAAAACATGTGAAATGGCCTAGTTTGGTATTTTGTCAAAATTTAACCAAACCAATCCATATTTGTACTCATTTTGAATGGATATCATGTTTTAAGAACACTGACACTTTTACATTTTTCATTTGAGGATTTTATCATGGCCTATTTCGAGATTTCTTACAATTCAAGTAACATAATGGATCTTGGGCTTGGGCTTAGAAACAAGGAACTATTGTGGGCATTAAACCTTCCTTATGATGCAAGGAATATAAAAAAAAAATCAAGGCAATTGACATTTCTTCTTCCATCATTTTTCCATTTTCCCACACTTTCACATATTTGAATTTCCATTTTTTCAATCCTTTTTTCTCTTCATTTTTTGATCCTTTCTCATTACCAATTAATTCAATATACTCCATAGAATTTTTCCATCAATTTTTGAGAAGTTTTTAGTGCAATTCCATGGTTGTATCAACATGAAAAAGTGAGCTCCAAGTGCAAAAGTGATTTTCATTTCCTCACCAATTCAAGCATTTTCTTTGATCCTAATACCTCTACCAAGAATTATTGAAGGTTTCTACACATTTTTCCAAGAAAATTCGTGCTCCATTAAAGCTCCATAATTCATTTTTCAAAGGTATAAAGAATTCAACATAACTCATGATTTATGAGTCTTTCTTGCATTATTGTTGTTGCATTACATTGCTCTCATCTCCTACATGGATTCTAGTACAAAAAAGATGGTTTTTATGACAATTTGGTGTTCTTGAAAGTTTGAGATTCATATACGGTTTTTGAGTTAGAGGTCATTTCAAGGGAAAATAATGGTATATTTGGATTTCTCTCGAAAAATACCACAAGATTCATCTAAAAATCATTGGATTTGGACAAGAAACGAAGGAGATAGAAGCATTCAAAGTTTTTCGGCCAAGAACACTCACCTCCGACCGCCATGTTCAAAGCTTGCTGCATTTTCTCTCATTTTTTTCATTCAAAGGAAGAAGATGACACAGCCACCCTTGGATCATCCAAAAAAATGAAGACTTAGTCCCCACATCCAAGCATCACGCGCTATGCCACGTGTCACGACCTAAACACGGCCGTTTTGGTCACGCAGGGGGCTGGGAGAACGTGGGTTCGATCCCTCCCCCTGCCACTTTTATTTATTCTCACTATTTCTCTTGTTTTCTCATGTGTTCATGCTATTCCATATGTTCTTTTATTTTTCTGTTTTATATGCTGACTTCAAATAATCATAAAAAATAGGAAAATTAGTCTTTTTGATCCCCATCTTTTTTGCTGAATCTTTAAGATGTCTAGGATTTAATAAAACTGGAATTATAATTTTACCATTTTCTGACATTTTCTTTGGATTTTTTACATTTGGGCCGTCGTAAAAAGGCCAATGCTGGTGCTATCATTTTGTTGAATTTCCTTGACCTATGAATACATCATTTAAATGCCAAATCTTTTGCAAGGTATTCATACAAACATTGAGGTATTGTGATATATTTTTGTGGGAATTGTATTGTACCATTTTAATTGGTTTTGGATGCTTTCTTTAACATGCTCTATTTTAACTTTTCCTTTGGTATACATGAGATATCTTGCAATGTTTTCATCTTATTTGTCCATTTCTATTTGGATATTTTTGTGGTATCTCTCACCCCTGGGTTGTGACTTGATATAGGGCATTGGAGATTTTTATTTGAATTTTTTAGCACCTTTTGCTATTTTTCTTATATTTTTGTATTCGGACTTTTAATTTGGATATTCGAACGGACTTTGCTTTTCTTTCGGCTCCAACGGCCTCGATTTGTTTGTGTGGTGAACGCTAGGGTTCTTGTTGCTTGTTATAGACATTATATAGGATATGTAGATCATTGATTGGCTGGTTTTATCATACATAATTGCCCATTAGGTTCCATATTTCCATGATAGTGCGTTATGATTCCTAATCGTAGTATACGTATGTCATTCGTAGGTTTTATTGCCTCGTATCACTTTATATTCATTTGTGGCCAAGATTTCATGTTTTAAATAGGACATTTTCCATTCATTATGGGCTTGATGTTGAGATGACTTGCCTCCCTCACTTGCATTCCATGTTTACTGTTATGAATTTGCATTTCCTGTATGCTGTTTATTTCATCTGTTTTCTGTTGCTTCCTTTGCCTTTCCCTTAGGATCCCCATTCCTTCTTGTTGAGGATGGAATGTGATAGACATTAGGCTTTGCAACCATGTATGAAAACATTAGGATAGCCTTCCCCTTTGCAAACTTCAACCTTAGGACGAACTTGGCATGATAACGTTAGGATTAAACTAGTCTCCCCGTAGTAACCCGAACTACGTTTGCTCTGATCTTTCATACCAGATGAAAGTACGTAGGCACGAGATGCGATATCTCGGCGAGCAACATTCCCCCCTTTTACCCGTAGTTAGGCGAACTACGCTGACTCTGATTTCTCGTTCCAGACGGGAATACGTAGGCATAAAGTGCGATACTTTGCCGAGTCACTTTTCTTTTCTTTTGTCCTTAAGCCTTTAGCTAGATAGTATTAATCAACCCTTTTAGATAAACAATTAAGCATGGATACCATCGAGTACGATGGACGTGAGGGGTGCTAATACCTTCCCCTTGCGTAACCGACTCCCGAACCCAGGCAATGGTTGCGATGACCATTCCTTTTCCCTATTTTCATTAGGTTTTCTCTGAGTGTTTCCTTTCCCTCCTTTGGGATAAATAACACACGGTGGCGACTCTTCTGTTTAGCCGGCGCCGATTTTCGCAGTAGCGACAACTGGCGACTCTGCTGGGGACTAATGGCAGCTGGGGACTTTTCCCATCCCCTACGCTGAGACCGTTTCCCATCCCCTAGGCGAGTTAGTCCTAGCGCTTGTTTGTTTATCTTTTGAGTTTTGTACATACCTGTTGTACCTTAGCTTTACTTTCCCGCATTTTATTTTCCCGCAGTTTATTTTCAGCATTATATTATATCCTTATTATGCTATTGTGGGAGGGGATTGATTCTGATGAGTGAGAAGTCAGACCCAGGCTTGAGTGTACCTAGCATTAGCTATGGAAAGTAGTGGGCGCGTGCATGCTTTGCATGTACTAGTGTCTCACAAATCCACGCTCAGACAAGATTCTCCCGGTTGACTTCTTTTCCAGCCCTTTGGGCTTGAGGGGTTGTTGGTTTGGAGGATTGTCGACTCTGGGGACCGATCATTTGTGATTCAGCTAAGTGAGGCCGCTTCAAGAGATGATGATGCCACACCTTCTGGGTATCGTATCATCACTCTTGAAAGTCTGTGACACTGATGACCGCATAGGATGCCATACCTCGTCGGCGAATTAAGTCCATAAATGTGAGAGGGATTGGGTCATGCAGGAAACCATAGCTCCAGATCACCCGGTTTTCTCTACAGTGTGAACTTTTAGGTTTGATATCAGAGGTCTTCAGTATCAGTGATCTATGTCATGCAGTGATATATGTTATGCAAAGGCGAAGCTCTGGTTATTCTCAAGCTACAACATAATCAGCTTCTGATTATTATTGCTACAACACAACACAACTACCTTGATCCCCTATCACATCCTTGCATTTTTGCATTTCTCATCTGCATTGATTACATGACATTGCATTAACATTGCAGGTGCATATTCCCTTTGATTCTAGCTATCTCGCTTGCCGTCATTCGTGCTCAGATACTTGTGCTTGTAACTACCTATGTGGTCTTCCATCTGTATATGAGGAGTTTTTTACTATTGCTGTCTGAGGGGTTTCCATTGTCATGTGTTTCACCCGGAACTAGAATCAAGGGAAATATTCCATATGCATATATACATTATCAGCATTTTGCATATGTTTCTTGGTGTTTGCAGGTACCTTCTTAAGCCTCGTTCTTATGTTCTGTTGTCTTTTCAGAGTTGTTTTAGGATTGCTGACCAGAGACTTCACCGGTATCCTAGTAGAAACAATCTCAAGAAAGCCATGGATCACGTTCAGACTGAGATGCAAGAGATGAGGGAGCGCATGACTCAGCTCATGGAAGTCATGCAAGGTATGGCTCAAGGACAGGAGCAACTGAGAACAATGGTCCAGCCCTTGGTATCTAGGGTTGATCTTAATGGAGTTCTTCACGGAGGTATTGCTGCTAATACTCCCCGCAACGATACAAAGATTCCTAACGCCACTGTTGTGCCTACCGGATGCACCCCAACTGCTGCAGGGGCCGGGAATGGTAGTGATGTTGGCGTCCGCCACGCTGGTCTGGATAATGCTGCTGGTAATGCAGGTTTGGGTAATGCTGGTAACACAGGTCTTGGTAATACTGTTAACTTGGGTTGTGGTAATGGTACTCATAATGTTGGGTTTGGACCTGGTGCTGCTAACCATGGTCTTGGTAACGCTAGGTATGGTTACACCGTCAATCGAAACGTCTATGGTCCGGAGGGTGCCTACGCAGGGTATGGCAATGGGGACCAACGATGGAATGAAGATCATCAGGACGACGTGTTCTCTATGAAGGATATAGGCGTTGAGTTTCCTGCTGAAGCTGATCGTAGATTCAGAATGTTGGAGGAACAGATGAGGAACATAACAAATCAGGACTCCATGGGGCTCGACATGGCCAATTTAGGGCTGATCCCTGATTTACGAGTGCCGTACAAGTTCAAAGTTCCTACCTTCGATAAATACAAAGGTGTCACTTGCCCAAAGGTGCACATACGCTCATACTACAGAAAAATGTCAGCCTATTCAAATGATGAGAAGATGCTCATGCACTTTTTCCAGGATAGCCTGTCGGGGCCGTCGCTCGAGTGGTATATGGGTTTGGAACCCTCTCAGGTTCGCAGTTGGAAGGGTTTGGCTGAAGCATTCGTGAAGCATTACCAGTACAATAGTGACCTTTCTCCCAACAGGGTCCAACTTCAGAATGTCGTCCAGAATAGCGGGGAATCTTTCAAAGAGTACGCCCAGAGGTGGCGTGAGCTTGCAGCCAGAGTGCAACCCCCAATGGTAGAGAGAGAGTTGATTGACTTGTTTGTATCGATGTTATCTGGGATGTACTATGAAAAGCTCGTCAACTGTATGTCCGGGAGTTTCTCTGACCTTGTCATCACTGGTGAGCGTATAGAAAGCGGCATCAAGATTGGGAAAATTCAGGCCGTAGAAGTACCTTCGTCAGGTGGAGGAAAGAAAGTGTTCGGAAATAAAAAGCATGAAGGCGACACTAATTCTGTGTCAAGCTCTCAGGGTAGAGGCAGAGGTAGATATCAAGATCAGTGTCATCATCATCAGGCTGCAAGTGTTATCATTCCGATACCACAACAACCACAACAGCAGCAAAATCAACAGGGCTACAGGAAGTACCAGAATTCGAGGGGAGCAAATAGAGTATTCGATACGCCGCCAATGCCGTACTCCCAGATGCTTCAGACGTTACTACAACTGCAGTTAATCCAGAAGAGAAACTTGGCCCCTCTGACAGGCCAACCACCACCTGGCTATGATGCAAATGCCCGCTGTGAATTCCACTCGGGGGCACCCGGGCACAACATTGACAATTGTAAGGCTTTTAAGCACAAGCTACAAGATTTGATTGATAGTAAAGCCATAAACTTCTCGCATGAAGTGCCCAACATGGTACATAATCCTCTGCCAAACCACGGACAAGCCGGAAGCGGCTGAGTCGCCCACAAGTCAAGACACAAGTGAAGGAAAATTGCGATCTAAACGCAGCGGAAAACAAAAATTTTCCTTTAGTGATCCTTACGAATGAGCATGGTCAGTGATAGAATCGTTACCTCTTTGTGGCGATTCAGATCTTTGATGCAGCGATCACAAGCGTTGATGAAGTGCAACGCCTCTACTCAGTCCACACGAACAGCTTCCGGTCACAGTGCTAGCTGCTTACGAACGGAATTATTTGAGTGAGAAAAGAGAATCAAAAACGAAAATGCATCAAGTGAAAGCTTCATCACAAGGGTTCCTTTTATAGACTCTCTTGTGGGCTGCGGGCTAAAACCCAATTCACATGATCCATAATAATATTATATATATTATTATAATAACTATTATTATAATAAATATATTTATTTTATTATTATTTTATAACCATTATAAAATAACAATAATTATTATTATATTATCCGAATTTCTATTTTTCACTTAAGTGCACCGTACCTTACGGTGTTCCTTTTTGATTTCTCTATCTCTCATCAAACTGTCCTTATGTGTGTGACCCTGTAGGATTTCGTAACGTTGGTAATTATATTAAATTATATATTTAACATAATAAACAGTAAGCGGTATCTAGCAACACATCACTGCCACCCAAGTCACGAAAATGTCATGTGATCTGACAAAACCTTTTCCGTGATAATATATGTTTGTACAATTACCCTTTTGCCCCTATGTCTATATTGAACACAAGGCATACACTGTGTCATCCTTGTCCAGTTCAATATTGGGCCCTTAGACATTTCTCCTGTTATGCAGGATTGGCAAATTCCATCTAGGACACTCATGTCCCTCAGCATGCTTCGTGGAGTGCCCATCAACTGTCTTTATGATCATCCAGTTACGGATAATGTTTGATCAGCAATAAAGCACCCGACTCTACATCTAGGGTCCATAGTGGTTTCAGGTCGAAGGGTGGTAATACACCATTATCACCATGAGAATAACTTATGACACTTTGCATAACATACTATGTAGTATTCTCATAGCGGGTCAATCCGGTATAAATATTACTCCTAATATTTATACCTATGTCAAGACTTGATAACTCTTTATCCATGATCCATGAGATGTGATCATCAGTCTATCTTCATAATAGTCTCAATGCTTTTAATGTTATCCCACTTTGCAATAAAGCTTGACTACGGATATTTTAAGAATAATGTCTTTATGTTTAATGGGATCTCATGATTAAGTCACACTTAACATTTCATTAAACAGACTAACTATTCTAGGGACTTTATTATTCTGAAAGACAAACATAATAAAGAAATACCTCTTATTATTAAACGAATAATCCGATACAAGTACCAAAAAGTATTGGCCTCTAGGGCTTACACCAACAACAAGAAGCCCAGTTCTCAGGAGCTGGCAATCTGCATTTTGCATGTCATTGCTTTACATTTGTAGTTTCTTTCCTGTTTAATTGCACATTTCACTGGTAAAGCTTGTTGTTTTCAATTGATATTGATAAATGAAATAGATATGCATGTTTTGAATTAATCCATTCGTGTTCACTTTATTGCTATCTTTTATTTCAAACGCTTGTTTAAGTGGAATCCGGGGAGGATGACGAAATCGAAGAATGCATGAGCTGTCGATTGTATGCTCTTGGATAGAAAAACCTGTTGACGATATACAGGCATCGTTCCAAATCCATAAACACCGGAGATATAAGGAAGATAATCCCTTGTCAACCCCGTTGAGCCTTGTAGTAGGAGTTTCTTTCCGAAAACAAAAAAACCTCAATCTTAACCTAGGGCAAGGTAGGTGTCAGTTAATTTGACCAAGCGTTCAAATTGCAAAAGGAGTGTCCGTTCAGGGATAAATCACACATGTATAGGTCATGCATAAAAAACCATAATGGTTAAACCTTGCCGATAAGGAGTGAAACAGTCACAATCTCTTTTAACAAGTCAGACAAGCCGGTGTCACATGATTTGTTCAAAAAAAAAAAGAGAGAAAAGAAAGAAGCCCGCTAAGTCGAATCTTATGAATAAGTGACTTAGGCAAAAATTAGGGTATCCCGCTGGACTTCAAAATCAGAAACTCAAAAGAGTTGGTCCAGACAAAAATTAGGGAACGAAAAAGCGATAAAACGAAAAGGATTACAAGAGAAAAAAAATCCTCAAGCAAGAACGAAATCGTGTGACTCCAGGCACTACGAAGACGGAAAGGGAATGACTGTCACTTCAGAAAGCATGTGATTTCCTGAAACATCACTCCTATCATTCCACCTTTGAAAGGTGAACGCTAAGGTCGAATTAGCTGAACATAAGATTGGAGAACATCTAGGAGAATGGGTGGGTTAAAATGAATTTTGAGCCTTATATCCTTCCTTGTTAACCGTGAACCCGACCACGTTACAACCTTCAAAAGTCCTAATTGAAACAGGTTTAGTTCGAGAGCATACTTCGATAAAGATCGCATCGAAACTAACTCCAAAAAGGATTCCTCTTACAGCGTTGTATTAATTTTGACACTTTGATAATTGATTCGTTCATTATATGACATAAATTTTTCCAGTGAACAGGATTGGGTTTAGAAAAAACTGTCATATGCATTGCATTTAATATATCTTCTATGCAAAACAACTTGTTTTACTTGCGAGTAAGCGCTCGACCGCGGGAAAGTTTCCACAGTGGAAAGTTTGATCAGGATAGAATGTAGAACGCCTGAATACTTCGTTGAGTTATCAAATAACCCCTAGCAAGGTCAGCCATCCAAGAATCAGTTAATCTGGGGCAAATCAGGTCGAGATTTGGTAAATCTCTCGCAATCGGGGGTACCGCTCCGCAAACTAGTCAATCAGAGGCAAAGCCATTACAAGGCTGGGGCGTGCCACCCTAGGAGGAAAATAATTTGTTCTTCTCCATACCTCTAGAGCTTGTCTGAACTATTCAACCAAGGATCCTCTCACGGTCCAGATTCTGGGGCAAGCCATCTCGGGGTCGTCTCATGGCAAGCTATTTTCTTATCAGCGTAGACCTTCCCAACAATCAGACTGGGGCAGGGGCATTACGCTTGGGGCGATTTCTCAGAGAGATTCGGATGAAGCTCATTTTTCCAACAATCAAAGATCTTTCCCTAGCAGATGGAAGTTGCATCTTTACCCCCAGCAGTGGGTCAGGTGTACCTCTAATCCCCACAGAGTACGAGTATGGGTTTGTTCCCCAGCGAGTCGAGATCAAATTTCTCTCCACCAGGCATGTGTGAAATATGCTCCAGCAAATCGTTCGTGACCCCCAACAGTGTAAGATGTGTTCCAGGGAGCGTGCAGGACCTTCACCCCGTTCCTCAGCAAAAGTCGCTCATCCCCAGCAGAGATTTGTTCATCTCCAGTAAAGTTTGTAACTCCAGATTTGTTGGTATGTCCCTCAGCAGAGTTGTGACCGTATCTTCCAAAGTTGTTCAGAGTTTTTCTCCCCAGCATGGAGCTGTGGTATTCAGACATCAGTTTTTACGTTGAGTATTCAGGCTCCGGTCAGTACGTTGAGTGTTCAGACTCCGGTAAAATCAAGCAAGGGTCCAGGCCCCTATTAGTGTTCGTGGCTATTCCGTCGAGTATCCAGGCTCCGGTAATCTCTGGTTTATATTGATTCTTTATTCCGTCGAGTATCCAGGCTCCGGTAAATCTCCAGTGTGTATTGATTCTTTCTCTCGTCGAGTATGCAGACTCCGGTAAAGATTTTGTAAGGTGATCTTGATAAGTATTTGTAGTATTCTCTTTCCAGTTTATCGCTTCGTCGAGCATTCAGGCTCCGATTTGTTTGCTTCGTTGAGTATCCAGGCTCCGGTGCGCTTTTGTCCGTCGAGTATCCAGGCTCCGGTGCGTATTTGTCCGTCGAGTATCCAGACTCCGGTTGCTGCTTCGTTGAGTGTTCAGACTCCGATGTGTTTTCGTCGAGCATCCAGGCTCCGATTTGTTTTCGTTGAGTGTTCAGACTCCGGTTTGTTGCGTTGAGTATCCAAGCTTCGGTGTGTTTTCGTCGAGCATCCAGGCTCTGATTTGTAGCTTCGTTGAGTATCTAGGCTCCGGTGTGTTTTCGTTGAGTGTTCAGACTCCGGTTTGTTGTTCCGTCGAGTATCCAGACTCTGGTTTATCGCTTTGTTGAGTATCCAGAATTCGGTGTATTTGTCGAGTATCCAGGCTCCAGTTTATCGCTTCGTTGAGTTTCCAGGCTCCGGTGTGGTTTCGTTGAGTATCCAGGCTCCGATTTATAGTTTCGTCAAGTTCTTAAACTCCGATGTGTTACGTTGAGCGTTCAAGCCCCGACTCCTCCGTTGAATATCCAGATTCCGGTGAAATTTCCAATTTGTAACGTTTTGCTTTGTCCGTTGAGTGTTCGGACTCCGATAAAGGCAGTTGGGTATACAGATCTTAGTAAGTGTTGCGATAGTACTCTCTCTCTGTTGAATGTCCAGATTCCGATGAATGTTCGGTTTGTGATATATTGCTTTGTCCGTCGAGTATCCAGGCTCCGGTAAATCCCTAGTGAAATCACCAGTTATGTCGAGCATCCAGGCTCCGGTCAGTGCGTTGAGCATCCAGATTCCGACAGATTTTGATGTGGCCCTATCGTGCGTTGAGTATTCAGATTCCGACGATTCGAAAGATTGTTCTTTGGCCCATGTGGTGTTCAGACCATGGACAATTACGTGTTTCCTGAAGCAGAGCTACTTGATTAAGTTTCTCTTTCCCTTGGTGGGATGTTCAAGATGTTCATCATGTTCGTTTTCTTCGGAGATTCTATCCCAATCAGAGTTTGCAGTTTATTTCTGCGGTTGGCAAATTTTCGGGTTCTTTTGGTATTCAACCGTCTTTTACCTTGATTGATTGAAAGCCGTTCGCTTTTCACTCATTCAGGTCCAAGTCGCTTGAATAGGGGAAGCTATTGCACCCCAAAATTTGCCCAACCTTTTCCTTCTTGTTTTTGCATTAGCATAACATCATCATAGCATTATTATAGCATTGCATTAGCATTTATGCAGGGGATCAAGTGTGATATACATCGAGAGAGGCCTATATAGAGGTTTTATTCGAGCTTGAGGAATCACTAAAGTCACCAGGAAGTGGTTCACGCCCTTGAGAAGTTCAGATGCTTGTGTGGGGTTCATCCCCTGACTTAGAGGCCAACTGAAGATTATCAATGAGTTGGAAAACTATGATTACAGGTCATAAAATTACAGGTCAAGTTCAATACTTTGCATAACTCAAATGGATTTTCTTCCAAAGTGGAAGTTGCTCCAAATGGGGTCATTTGGTCAACTAAACTTCAAGGTTTTAATGGGCTAGCTCATGGTGGAAGTTTGATAAAAGTCACTTTGGTGAAAACATGTGAAATGGCCTAGTTTGGTATTTTGTCAAAATTTAACCAAACCAATCCATATTTCTACTCATTTTGAATGGATATCATGTTTTAAGAACATTGGCACTTTTACATTTTTCATTTGAGGATTTTATCATGGTCTATTTCGAGATTTCTTACAATTCAAGTAACATAATGGATCTTGGGCTTGGGCTTAGAAACAAGGAACTATTGTGGGCCTTAAACCTTCCTTATGATGGAAGGAATATATAAAAAAAAAATCAAGGCAATTGACATTTCTTCTTCCATCATTTTTCCATTTTCCCACACTTTCACATATTTGAATTTCCATTTTTTCAATCCTTTTTTCTCTCCATTTTTTGATCCTTTCTCATTACCAATTAATTCAATATACTCTATAGAATTTTTCCATCAATTTTTGAGAAGTTTTTAGTGCAATTCCATGGTTGTATCAACATGAAAAAGTGAGTTCCAAGTGCAAAAGTGATTTTCATTTCCTCACCAATTCAAGCATTTTCTTTGATCCTAATACCTCTACCAAGAATTATTGAAGGTTTCTACACATTTTTCCAAGAAAATTCGTGCTCCATTAAAGCTCCATAACTAATTTTTCAAAGGTATAAAGAATTCAACATAACTCATGATTTATGAGTCTTTCTTGCATTATTGTTGTTGCATTACATTGCTCTCATCTCCTACATGGATTCTAGTACAAAAAAGATGGTTTTTATGACAATTTGGTGTTCTTGAAAGTTTGAGATTCATATACGGTTTTTGAATTAGAGGCCATTTCAAGGGAAAATAATGGTATATTTGGATTCCTCTCGAAAAATCTCACAAGATTCATCTAAAAATCATTGAATTTGGACAAGAAACGAAGGAGATAGAAGCATTCAAAGTTTTTCGGCCAAGAACACTCACCTCCGGCCGCCATGTTCAAAGCTTGCTGCATTTTCTCTCATTTTTTTCATTCAAAGGAAGAAGATGACACAACCACCCTTGGATCATCCAAAAAAATGAAGACTTAGTCCCCACATCCAAGCATCACGCGCTATGCCATGTGTCATGACCTAAACACGGTCGTTTTGGTCACGCAGGGGGCTGGGAGAACGTGGGTTCGATCCCTCCCCCTGCCACTTTTATTTATTCTCACTATTTCTCTTGTTTTCTCATGTGTTCATGATATTCCATATGTTCTTTTATTTTTCTGTTTTATATGCTGACTTCAAATAATCATAAAAAATAGGAAAATTAGTCTTTTTGATCCCCATTTTTTTGTGACGAATATTTAAGATGTCTAGGATTTAATAAAACTAGAATTATAATTTTAACATTTTCTGACATTTTCTTTGGATTTTGTACATTTGGGTCGTCGTAAAAAGGCCAATGCTGGTGCTATCATTTTGTTGAATTTCCTTGACCTATCAATACATCATTTAAATGCCAAATATTTTGCAGGGTAATCATACACACATTGAGGTATTGTGATATATTTTTGTGGGAATTTTATTGTACCATTTTAATTGGTTTTGGATGCTCTCTTTAACATGCTCCATTTTAACTTTTCCTTTGGTATACATGAGATATCTTGCAATGTTTTCATCTTATTTGACCATTTCTATTTGGATATTTTTGTGGTATCTCTTACCCCTAGTTTGTGACTTGATATAGGGCATTGGAGATTTTTATTTGAATTTTTTAGCATCTTTTGCTATTTTTCTTATATTTTTGTATTCGGACTTGTAATTTGGACATTCGAACGGACTTTGCTTTTCTTTCGGCTCCAACGGTCTCGATTTGTTTGTGTGGTGAACGCTAGGGTTCTTGTTGCTTGTTATAGAAATTATATAGGATATGTAGATCATTGATTGGATGGTTTTATCATACATAATTTCCCATTAGGTTCCATATTTCCATGATAGTGCGTTATGATTCCTAATCGTAGTATACGTATGTCATTCGTAGGTTTTATTGCCTCGTATCACTTTATATTCACTTGTGGCCAAGATTGCATGTTTTAAATAGGCCATTTTCCATTCATTTTGGGCTTGAGGTTTAGATGACTTGCCTCCCTCACTTGCACACCATGTTTACTGTTATGACTTTGCATTTCCTGTATGCTGTTTATTTCATCTGTTTTCTGTTGCTTCCTTTGCCTTTCCCTTAGGATCCCCATTCCTTCTTGTTGAGGATGGAATGTGATAGACATTAGGCTTTGCAACCATGTATGAAAACATTAGGATAGCCTTCCCCTTTACAAACTTCAACCTTAGGACGAACTTGGCATGATAACGTTAGGATTAAACTAGTCTCCCCGTAGTAACCCGAACTACGTTTGCTCCAATCTTTCATACCAGATGAAAGTACGTAGGCACGAGATGAGATATCTCGGAGAGCAAACTTCCTCCCTTTTACCCGTAGTTAGGCGAACTACGTTGACTCTGATTTCTCGTTCCAGACGGGAATACGTAGGCATAAAGTGCGATACTTTGCCGAGTCACTTTTCGTTTCGTTTGTCCTTAAGCCTTTAGCTAGATAGTATTAATCAACCCTTTTAGATAAACAATTAAGCATGGATACCATCGAGTACGATGGACGTGAGGGGTGCTAATACCTTCCCCTTGCGTAACCGACTCCCGAACCCAGACAATGGTTGCGATGACCATTCCTTTTCCCTCTTTTCATTAGGTTTTCTCTGAGTGTTTCCTTTCCCTCCTTTGGGATAAATAACGCACGGTGGCGACTCTTCTGTTTAGCCGGCACCGATTTTCGCAGTAGCGACACCCAAGTGGAATATTTTCTATTCCCCCGAGAAGTTTTAAAAACAGGACTGTGATCCTATACTTGGTTCCCCGCCTATCCCCATCGGTGTTTATATCCTCGAAGATTGGTCTGATATTTGTTCCCTAAGAGGTCTCCTAAAGCAAGTGTACATTTTTCAGGCAATGTTTGATCTATGAAGATTTGGTTTAAGTGCCCTCCGCCTGGGTCCTGTTTTTATCTCTGTTGTTAGCATACGCATAGCATGTAGATAGATAGCATGGCATATACATCTTGCATCTCTGTTTTGTTTGTTCTGTCACTTTGGCCGTGTTTATCACCAAGTGACTGGGTGTGTCTTCTCCTTCAAGTAGTGTTGTCAGCCCTAGGCAGAAAAAGCGCAATGCTTCTATTTCCCCATAGGGTTCGATCCTCATGGGAGACGGTTGTCTTAGTTAAATCCCATTTGAGTTCACACCTTGATGGTTGGGTCTTGCTTGACAGTTTCTCTTCAGTTATTTCCTGAATTGAACTTCGGTCCTTGACAATCACATTGTGGACATCTCCTACTTTTGATTGTGGATTAAGTGTGCACCTATTTCGCACTTAACTCCCCAGGAAGGGTTTTTATGAAGATAACTATTGAAGACAGATATTTCTCCAACAACGTTATCAGAAGCTTCTCAACAATTTATATATGGATTGCAACATCCTCTTTATTTGAGCAACTCGTTTCGATCAGGATTCCCTTCAAAACGACAAATAGCAGTCTCTTCAAGACAATTTGTCCACCCCCAGTGGATTTATCAAGATTATCAAGTCATCAAAAAGGCATTCCTCTGGAAATCTGTCAGAGAAATGCATCAAAGACATTACAAATATTTCTCTTTATTTGAGAACTTACAAGGATACATATTTTACAGCTACAACAAAGATACTTCTCAAGAATGTATTCCTCAGTGAGTTCACTACATAAGTCTGACTCCACTAGATGGCATCTCTTCCGAGAAGTTTGATGAAGTTTATTACAATGGGTCTCTCTTTATTTGAGAAGACATATTTTACAAATCAACCGGCTTACATCTCTCCCGGAGATCCCTGTTGAAACTTTATAATCTCTAACACATTTTGTTTCTTGGGTTATTACCTTTTGTTAGGCTATCATACATTTGATAGTAGGTAATATACCATCTCTTTTGGTCAGATACCTTTTCTTAGGCGGACATATGTTTGGTGGTAGGTCATCTTTCCTTTGGTGTTCACCTTTTCTTAGGCTATCATATGTTTGATAGTAGGTAACACATCTTATTGTCGTCAGACGCCTCGGCTTAGGCTACCATATGTTTGGTAGTAGGTGATCTCGACATCCTTTGGGTTATACCTCTGCTTAGGCTATCATATATTTGATAGTAGGTAATACACCTTTCTTTTGGTCTGACGCCTTTTCTTAGGCTGCCATATGTTCAGTAGTAGGCCATCTTTCCTTTTGTGTTCACCTTTTCTTAGGCTACCACATATTTGATAGTAGGTAACACATCTTCTTTTGGTCAGACACCTTTTCTTAGGCTGCCGTATGTTTGGTAGTAGGTGATCTCTCCTTTTGAGTTTATTACCTTTTCTTAGGCTATCATATGTTTGATAGTAGGTAATACACCTTGTTTTGACCATTACCTTTTCTTAGGCTATCATACATCTGATAGTAGGTAATATACCATTTCCTTTTGGTCAGATACCTTTTCTTAGGCTGCCATATGTTTGGTAGTAGGTGATCATTCCTTTTGTTTATTACCTTTTCTTAGGCTATCATATGTTTGATAGTAGGTAATATATCGTCTTTTGGTCAAACACCTTGGCTTAGGCTATCATATGTTTGATAGTAGGTAACATGCGTTTCTTGTTTCAACTGGATACCTTTGTTTAGGCTGCCACGCGTTGGTAGTGGGTTATCCTTCACTTTCTAGATCTCGTTTCATTGTCCAAGCTACTGTATTCCTGGTGGTATTACTATATCTTATCTTCATTTTGGAGAATCCACAATGCTGATCGTTGCCTCTTCTCGTGGCGTCTCGCGTCGTTGAGTCTGTTCTTTGGGTGCCATGTCCGGTCATTCCCCTGTGGCATCATTTCCCCGCAGGAGCCCCGTCTTGCATTTTCATATCATTGCATATCATTTGCATTCGGTGGCTTCTTAGGGCCAAAAATTCATGCAATGTTTGTATTTAAGTCCCTCCTATCTCGTCGAGACGAAGATTTCAATCTCCATACCTCCGGATAGAAGAAACTTAAATAGGGGCATCTGTCGCACCCTAATTTTTGACCTCAAGATCCCACCTCCTTTGTACATTTTTTTCTTGCGTTATTTAACTCTCTATTTCACATTTATGTTCATGACGACTAACAGCTTTGTGCAGCTGTCTTGAATTCTAATGAAAGACGTTCGTTTTCACAATCAAAGTTCTGAGGCCTGACCTGCGGCTTCTAATTCAAGATCCCACTTAACGGGTTTAAATATTAATTTTATGCCAGTGGATTCAAGAATGCTGAATTTGGCCGAGGGACGCATTAAAATCAGTCTCTGGACAAGGACTTATTTCAAGACCATGATGCTGGAATACCTCCCAGGGTTATGTTCACAATTCAGTTATTTTGAGGAACAAGCATGTTTTTCTTTAAAATGGCCTAGTATGACATATCCAAAGGTGCATTCAATGTCAAAGGAGTTTGAAGGTCTAAGGACATTTGTTTGGGGTAAAGTCATTATGGAACATTTGAGATTCATCTTTGAAATTCAATATTTACAATACAAGAAATGTTGTCACAACAACATGCTAAATACGTCTTTATATCCACATTTTGAAAGAGAATTTAGAAGATTTTCATGGATTGGATGCCAATCTAAGATTATGACTTTGAAGCCACAATTTGGAGCTGCTAAATTATGTGAATCCAAGTTATAGTTTTTTTTTACTTTATGCGAACAAGGTTACACGACTTCATGGGCATGCAATTTGAAATCAATTCAAGGATCTGTTTAAGAAGTAAATTCCATGCAAGGCAAGCCACTTGTTTTATTTACGGTGCACGTGGCTCAGGGTTGAAAATTCAAGACTATAGATTATCTAGTCCCTGCTACTTACATACTGTAACCCGGTGAACTGACTTTAAACAATGTTGCGGATAGCAAGAGTCGCCACCGACTTTTATTTTATCCATAAGAAAAGGTTATAAAAGAACAGGAAAGACCTTAGAGAATATTTTGGGTCCGGGGGGTAGGTTATGAAAAGGGAAGGTGTTAGCACCCTTTTCATCCATGGTTATCCATGGGCTCTTAGGTACTTAAGCTCACTTTTGAATTGTTTTGAAAGTGTAGTGTGTGAATAGCAAAAAAATTTCAGAATAGTTTAATAATAATCCGTGTATGGATGTGAAAAAAACTTGTTTGAAAATTTGGTTGGATATTTGTTTAAGTGTGAAGAAGTTTTGAAGTGAGCAAGTATCTAGGAGTAGCCTACCCTAATGTTTTAAGGTCTTTCTTATTCTTTATCCTTTCCTTAGTAAGACTATCCCTACTATAATGGAGTAGGTAGTCCTTACTTTGGATGTTAAGGGGTATGTGAGGGACAATTTGACTTTGAAGGCCATAGTGGGATGTAATAAGCACATATAAGGGACCATCATCATTTTTCGAAAGGGACTTGATTCGTAAAGGCAACCATAAGGGACTTTGATGATTTTTTTATTTGAGGGACTTGCTTTATACACCCCACTTAACCATTATTCGTAGGCAACTTGAGGGATATCCTTAGGAAGTGAGACGGCGATTAAAATCGACTTACGTGTGTGACGTGTTTATTTTAATTATCTTTATTTAAAAGTGATCTAAATTTATTTTAATATTACATACATGTTGTTACACTCCCTAATTACTAACCATAATAATAATTAAATAATTAAACAACTTTACATCCAAGAAACAATTACAAAATAATAAGCAAAATAATTAAATAGCAAAGATAAATAAAATATAAATAAGCAATAATAAATAATAAAGGGGGTTAATTCTAAGTTTACTCGGCAAGACATCGCATCTTGTGCCTACGTATCCTTACGGGAGTGGAATCAGAGTAATCGTAGTTCCCCTCAATAGGGAGGTTAGAAACTTCTTGACTGTGGTCAAGGTCTCAAGGGGAATAAACGCATCTTAAGGACACGCTTACGTGGAGTGTAGAAACTCCAAATCTCTACGTTGAAATGTTAAGTTGTAATTAGGGTTAAATTAGGGATTCCACGGCGGGAAACCCTAAAATGAGCGCGGCGGCTCTTTGACCTAATGCTAAGGGTAAAATTGTAATTTTGCCTGCGGCGAGGCATTTGTGAAAATTAGGGTTTGTAGTTTGTAGTTTTGAGGATTTGAAATTGAATGTGTGAAGTTTTACGGACTATTGGCGCGGCGGCCAAACAGTTAGACCTAACCTTCGGATGTGTGCAATGTGACAGAAATAATAGTAAACGCGTGAGATAATTGAATCATGCAAACAGAGAGATAATGTCATAATTTAAACCATGCAAGCAGAAATTTAAAGGCAGAATTTAAAGAGCGATTGTTAAGTTCGCGAGGTTACATGAGAGGAGCAGATACAATATGATAATGAAATTTGAATTGAACAATAATAAAATAAAATAAATAACGGTTCTAGTTATTATTTAAAAAAAAAGATTTTAGTTATTATTTTAAATTTATCTAAAAAAAAGTTTTTCTTAAAAATAATAGGTTTTCATATTAATTTGGAAAAGATGTTAATGTTATTTATTTTAAAAAACAGATTTTTATATTATAACAAATTTTAATAAATTAATGATAACAATAATAATAATAATGGTAATAATAATGATAATAATAATAAATAATGATAATAATAATAATAATAATAATAATAATAATAATAATAATAATAATAATAATAATAATAATAATAATAATAATAATAATAATAATAATAATAAAGCAATAATGAATTTTAAATGTGCCAAATAACCCAACAATGTTGCTAACGCAGAAATGCGCTCATCGCAACCAGATCTAAATCGGACGAAACAAAATTTATCGCAAAGAAAAAGAAATTAAGCAAAAAATAGTATTATTGCTCACACAAAAATGCGATCATCGCAACCAGATCGAACTAACACAAATGTCACGCGTCATGCACACAAATGTGCAAACATCGTATCGACATAATTCGATCAAAAATCTTATATATATAAACTCTAACAATTTAAAAATTATATATATATAAACATAACAGTAATAGATAAAGAAAAAGAAATAACGGTAATAGATGAAGAAAAAGAAATAACGGTAAAAGATGAAGAAAAAGAAACAACAGTAATAGATGAAGGAAAAGAAATAACGGTAAACGATGAAGAAAAAGAAACAATAGTAATGGATGAAGAAGAAAACTAAATAACGGCAAACGGCACTCACTCCTCTTAGGTTTTTTTTCATTCTCTCCTTTTTCCAACAAGGCAACACATGTATATATAGGGAACAAATTAGGGTTAACACCAAATTGTCAATAATGTCCCTAAAGCCCATTTTAAAGCCCAAACTAAATAATTAGTTAAGAAAAAATAAAATTTAAATAATTTAAAATAATTAAAATAAACTTAAAATAAAAACTAATAATCCTATTGATTCCTAAAATAAAAAATATTATAAAAAGAACAAAATTTTTTTCAATATTTTTTATTTTATGATTTTTTGGATATTTTTATGAATAATTTAGAAAAAAGTGAAAAAAATAATATTTTAAAAAATGATTTAATTAAAATACGAAAATAATAATTAAATAATAATAAAAAACTATTTTTGTTATTTTTTTTAATGAAAGATAGAAAAATTTAGAGTAAAAATAATAAAAAACAAAAAAAATGACAAAGGTGAGATTCGAACTCTCAACCTCTCACACTCATAACTCCTTACACATGTCCTCCTGCCAATTGTGCCATTTTTACTTTTTAGAAAAAAATGCATGCCATATGATATTTACCTGCAAAAAGTCAAACGACCAACCTCTCTTTGATGTTGGCAAAAAAAAAATCATGAAGTTTGACTTTGGTTTGACCACAGTTGACCTCAGTTTGACCTTTTAACTGCATTGACTGCTTTTGACTTATCTGATCATCTGACTGAGCAAACTTTTGAGAAAAGTCTTGAAACTTGACATGGGGGTTCTTATACACATATAAGATGTTATGAAGCTCACTTGAAGTCTGGGAAGTCCATTTAGCCTGATTAAAGTCAAAACCCTAGTTTTGGATGCACTGCTTAGGAGGTGCATTGTCTGAGGGAATTGTCAACTCTTCTGACCAATTGTGAATTTTGTGAACCTTGTGAACCTTCTTGGAACACAAAGTCTTGTATTGTGAGGGCAAATTTTGGGGTGCAACAGCTGCCCCTGTTCAATTTTCTGAAACCTGAGGGGTTAGATTGGTATATTTGCCAGTCGTAACCTGGAAGGTTGAAGGGGATTGAACACAAAAGCCCAAAAATTTGCACTCACCAGTGCATGGAGTGATATTGATGGTTGGTTGAACATGATTGAGTGGGCTTAAAGATGCCACTAGGGGAAAGTTCTTCAGTAGTATAATGAGAACTGTCAGGAGTCTGGAGTAATACTGATGTAACAGCATGTCTTCATGAGGATAGAGCAATCAATAATGATAACCCTAAAGCAGTCTTGAAGTGATAAATCTGACCTCAGGAGGATAGAGCAATCAATAGCTCTAAAGCAGTCTTGAAGTAATAATGGCTTCAGGAGGATAGAGCAATCAATAGCTCTAAAGCAGTCTTGAAGTAATAGAATGGCTTCAGGAGGATAGAGCAATCAACAGCTCTAAAGCAGTCTTGAAATAATAATGTGATATGTCTTCAGGTGGATAGAGCAATCAATAGCTCTAAAGCAGTCTTGAAGTAATGATTTCAGGAGGATAGAGCAATGAATACTCTAAAGCAGTCTTGAAATAATAATGTAATTTCAGGAGGATAGAGCAATGAATACTCTAAAGCAGTCTTGAAATAATAATGATGGTTTCAGGAGGATAGAGCAATCAGTAGCTCTAAAGCAGTCTTGAAGTCATGAGATGTTCTCAGGAGGATAAAGTAACCCTGAAGTTACAATAAAGCAGTCCCAAAGTAATAAGAAGCTCATCAGGAGGATAAAGTAACCCTGAGGTTACAATAAAGCAGTCCCAAAGATCATAAGCTTGTTTGTTGGATAATTAACCTGAAAACAAGGTAGCATTCTGTATAACAACATTAGTTTATGCTTTATGTATGCATGTATGACATGATGCACTTAGGTAATGTACTATAGACATATATGTTATGGTATGATGTAAATGATGTATGTATGATATGACACTGCTGGAAGTGTCTGGATATCCTTGTATAACAACTGCTGGCCAAGGAAAATAAATCCCGATTCGTTGTTGAAGAATATATAACCCTCCGTCTGCTGGGGATAACAAGGTATAGATAACCTTCGTTTTCGTTCGATAGTAGGATAAGTATAACATCCCGTCTTCGTTCATCGTGCCCTTATTGGAAAGTAATTTCCCGTATATCCGTATGAGGATAAAAGAGATGGATATAAATTCCAGGGGAGATTAGACTTTGTGAAAATGGATTAGTCCTACTGATGGTTTGTAACTGCCTTGTAAAGATGAACCGGCGAAGCTTCGTTGAAATCCTTCCCTCGTTCGTCCTTAGTAAATACTATTACTGCATTTTCATGCATTTCTGGTAAACATCAATCATATTAAAAGCATACATGCATTTCTGGTAAACATCAATCATATTCAAAGGCATACATACATTCAAACACAACCAATGGACGTTTCGCTTATGTAAATAGGGTAAAAGTAAATCTGGATTCAAAAGATGGAATTTATTTGTATCAAAAGTGACCCATACACGGGTAAGTTTGTACAAGGAGACATAAACCCTAGTAAGAGAATTTTGTCATGAAGTTTTACAAGAAGAATCAGCTATGTGGGAAATAATCCTATTGAGTTTCAATTCTACTATTGCCACTCAAGTATCTCATCTTCTTGCTGTTGAGACGGAAACGATTGGATTGAGCTTTATCTGTTTGAGCTTGAGTAAGTAGTACAACTGGTTGCAGTTTCATGAGTGATCCAAACGAGACATAGTCATACGCTTTAATCCCTAACTTTTGCCTGGATTGCCCTTTCAGGTTTTCAATCCACCGGGATACCCTTTTTTGCCCAAGCCGCCTTTTCAGGTTTTCGACTTGCCGGGTGTACATCTTTTTATATATATATCCCTAATTTTTGCTCAAACCCTTTTGGTTTGCCGGGGTGCCCTTATTTTTGCCTAGGCCTGTCAACCTAGCGGGTCTCTTTTTATGCGTAGTATTTTTTAACTATGTCTGCGTTTACAGGTTGTGGGAAGTCTTCACCATCCATTGTAGTCAGTATCATGGCACCTCCTGAGAACACTGTCTTGACTACAAATGGTCCCTCATATGTTGGAGTCCGCTTGCCCCTAGGATCACCCTGTGGTAATATGATACGCTTGATTACCAAGTCACCAGCCTGATATACCTTTGGCTTAACCTTCTTGTCAAAAGCTTTGATCATCCGTTTCTGGTACATCTGGCCATGACAAACTGCTGCTAACCTTTTCTCATCAATCAAATTTATCTGGTCAAGTCGAGTCTGAATCCACTCATCTTCATCCAAGCCTGCATCCTTCATAATTCTCAAGGAGGGGATCTGAACTTCAATAGGCAGAACTGCTTCCATACCATAGACTAAGGAGAATGGGGTTGCCCCTGTTGAAGTACGTATTGTAGTACGATAGCCATGCAGAGCAAATGGTAACATCTCGTGCCAATCCTTGTAAGTAACAGTCATCTTCTGTACAATCTTCTTAATGTTCTTATTAGCAGCTTCAACTGCCCCATTCATCTTTGGACGATACGGAGAAGAGTTGTGATGCTTAATCTTGAACTGCGTACAGAGATCAGTAATCATAGTGTTGTTCAGATTAGAGCCATTGTCAGTGATAATCCTTTCAGGGATACCATACCTACATATGAGATTATTCTTAATGAACCGAGCCACAACATTCTTAGTCACAGATGCAAATGAAGCTGCCTCTACCCACTTCGTGAAGTAATCAATAGCAACCAGGATGAAACGATCCCCATTAGAAGCAGTAGGCTTGATCTCACCAATCATATCAATGCCCCACATGGCAAAGGGCCAAGGAGCAGTCAACACATTCAATGGAGATGGAGGTACATGTACTTTATCAGCATAGATTTGACATTTGTGACATGTTCTGGAGTGTTGATAGCAATCAGCTTCCATGGTAGACCAATAGTAACCTGCTCTCAAAATCTTCTTTGCCATGGTATGACCACTAGAATGAGTGCCAAAGGTCCCATCATGCATCTCTTCCATAATTTCTGTAGCTTCCTTCTTATCCACACAACGAAGCATAGTTGAATCATGATTACGCTTATACAGAATGCCATTACTCAGAAAGAACTTAGCAGAAAACCTTCTCAGGAACTTCCTATCTTTGACAGATGCCCCTTCAGGGAACTCCTGAGTTTCAAGATAGTTTTTCACTTCATAGAACCAAGGCTTCTCCTCTGCCCCTTCAGTGTCAATCTCATTGCAGTATGCAGGCTTCTCAAATCTATCAATGGTAATCTTGGGAGCTTCATCATCCCAGCTGATCTCAAACATAGATGCCATGGTGGCCAATGCGTCTGCCAACTGATTCTCTCTTCGTGGAATATGTCCAAAAGTAATCTCTTTGAAATGTGGGATCAAAGACAACACATGTTCTCTGTAAGGAATGAGATTATCATGCTTTGTATCCCAATCTCCTTTAATCTGACTTACTACCAGAGCTGAACCTCCATACACCTCAAGGAACTGAATCTTCATATCAATAGCAACTTGCATACCCATGATACATGCCTCATACTCAGCCATGTTATTGGTACAATAGAAACAAAGTCTGGCAGTAATCGGGGTATGACAACCTTCAGGGGAACTAATCACAACACCAACACCATTACCATGTGCATTGGAGGCACCATCAAAAACCATAGTCCATCAGGATCCTTGTTCAGGTCCGTCATATTGTCCAGGTTCTTTGGTAACAGACATAATGTCTTCATCAGGGAACTCAAAATTCATTGACTGGTAATCATCTACTGCTTGATGAGCCAAATGATCAGCAACAACACTCCCCTTAATGGCCTTCTGAGTGGTATACTGTATATCATATTCCGTCAAGATCATTTGCCATCTTGCAATTCTTCCGGAGAGAGCAGGTTTCTCAAATATGTACTTGATTGGATCCATCTTCGAAATCAACAAGGTAGTATGGGTCAACATATACTGTCTTAGTCGGCGAGCAGCCCATGCCAAAGCGCAGCAAGTTTTCTCGAGCAGTGAGTATCTTGTTTCTCAGTCGGTAAACTTTTTGCTAAGGTAGTATATTGCCTGCTCTTTTCGACCAGACTCGTCATGTTGCCCCAATACACACCCCATTGAGTTGTCTAATACTGTTAAATACATAATCAAGGGTCTTCCATCAACTGGTGGCATTAAAATTGGAGGTTCTAGCAAATATCTCTTGATTTCATCAAAGGCAGTCTGGCACTCATCATTCCATTCCATCACCTGATCTTTCTTCAACAACTTGAAGATTGGCTCACAGATGGTAGTTAATTGGGAAATAAATCTTGCAATGTAGTTCAATCGTCCCAAGAAACCTCTAACCTCTTTCTCAGTACGGGGAGCTGGCATCTCTCGTATAGCTTTCACTTTTTGTTGTAACAACCTAGCAAGCTCTACAGGTATTTCACAATCGTCCTCGTTTCCGTCTTCAGTTTGATAGATCGGATTCTCGAAATTGTAATTGGCAATAGTAGAACTGTTATCAACTGGATCCAGAGTGGATGAGGATCTGCATTTTAGTGACGTGGGTGTGTGTAAGAACACATAGCTGATAAAGCAAAAATAAAAGAAAAAGAAAGACAAGGAACACAATATTTACGAAAACGAAACGTCCACTGATTTTATTGAATGAAGTATGCAAATGAAATGACAACCCGTAACAAGCACACCATTGTGCCCCGGGTAAGGCACATGGCTTGAAAGTTTTAATTGTTCCAGAAATTACAAATTTAAAAACATAACACAGTAATAGTATTTACTCCTGACTAAAGGAGATAGGGATAACATCTTCAGCTTTCCAATTATTGAGTCCAGCACCCACAGTAGGAAAAATCCATGCCTCCAAGTTGTAGTCTTCATCTTGATCTCCCACAGCATTGATAACCCCTTGATTGGTGATACGAACAACACGAGCACGACGAACAGCCTTCTGGGACTCTTCTTCCACCACAGCTTTTGCATCATTGAGGGAGGCCATTGCCATTGTTGGAGGGTTTCTGATGACCACAGGAACCTTCTTCACAGCAGGAGGAGTCACACAATCCTTAACAGCCCAGGGAACCACTTCAAATGACTGACATGGAGTTTCAATGTATTCACCTTCTACTTCCAGATACTTGAAAGTGTTTACATGGCTGACAAAGTATTCTTCCTCTCCAAAGACAGTAACAACTTTTCCATTCACCGGATATCTCAACTTTTGATGTAATGTGGAGGTCACAGCACCTGCCCCATGGATCCAGGGACGACCAAGCAGACATGAGTATGAAGGACGAATATCCATCACATAGAATGTAGCGGTAAACACCTGAGAGCCAACCTTGATTGGAAGATCAATTTCCCCATGCACTACTCTTCTAGAACCATCAAAAGCCTTTACCACAATATTACTGGGCTTCAATACCGTATCTTTAGGACTCAGCTTGTTCAGGACTTCCTTAGGCAACACATTCAGAGAGGAACCATTGTCTATCAGCACATGAGACAGGGTAGTGCCCCTGCATTCAATTGAAATATGCAAGGCCTTGTTATGATCCCTCTTGGCAGGGGTCAAGTCAGCATCAGAAAATCCTAACCCGTTGTCATAGGTCAGGTGAGCAACACAATTCTCAAACTGGTCCACAGAAATTGCACTGGGTACATGAGCCATCTTTAGAAACTTGATCAATGACTTGGCATGAGCCTCAGAACATAATAACAGGGAGAGCATAGAAATCTTTGAGGGAGTATGCCCCAGCTGATCAACAATATCATAATCACTCTTGCGAATGATTTTCAATACTTCTTCCATCTGCTTAGAGAGGTCATCAGCAGCTGGCACATCAGTAGATACAGGCCCAATAACAGGACCCTTGCCCCGAGCATCAGTGGTGGAAGTAACAGCAGGGGTAACTGCACTCTTAGAAGCAACTGGAGGAGAGAAGACTCTTCCACTACGAGTGATCTTGCTAGATCCAGCAATATTATCAATGTCAACAGGCATATCAGGTAAAGGCTCCTGCTTGACACCATGGATGTAAACATCAGACCCATAGTGCCAAGGCACAGCTTTGTCAGATGTATAAGGAATAGGACCAGGAGTGGTAATGATCAGAGGAGCTACTCTGGCTTCAGCAACAACTTTCACAGGACCTTCAGCAATAATCTTGATTGGGCCCTGATGAGTGATTTTAATGGGACCCTTTGAAGTGATTCTTAGTGGTACTTTGTCAACCATGTCAACCTCTTCAATCTTCTTACCCTGAGTCAGATGATCCACCATACTTTCTACAGATGCTGGTCTTCTTTCAAACACTATAGTATATTTATCCATGAGACGTTGAATCCCATCTCTAAAAATGAAGCAACTATCCGGCTTATAGGTACAATATAGACAATCTTCATGACAACCTGGAAAGATCCCAGCTTGTACTAACCTCTTTTTGATAACAGACAATGGTGTGCTCAACTCCATAACTGAATAGACATGCAGATCTTCATCAATATCTTCATCAATGGCGTTGACAGTCTTCTCGTGATTTGGCATTGGAGCTGTAATCACATTTGGAGTACCTGGTGGATCAAACTCAATTTCTCCAGCATCAATCATATCCTGAATTTTGTTCTTCAAGACCCAGCAGTTATTAGTATCATGTCCTGGACAGTTTGAATGATATGCACATCGTGCATTGGGATTGTACTTGGGAGAGGTAACATTGGGATTCTGAGGAGCCTCCCTCAGGGTAATAAGTTCAGCCTTCAACAAGTGTTGCAATGCCTGAGCCATTGACATGTTGATCTTCGTGAACTGTCTCCTAGCCCTCTGTTGGTTGCCTTGAGGCTGCTCTGTTGTTGCAGGAGTTGGATTTGAAATATGAACTGCACTAACAGACTGATGCCTTCTGTTACGATCAGGCTGACCATACACAGCATTAGATTCTTTCTTCCCAGTGGGAGGCTTCTTTGCAGCACCTGATGAAGAAGTGCCCACTTGGATCTTACCACTCTTGATACCATTCTCTACTCGCTCTCCTGTCATGATCAACTCAGTGAAGCCAGATGATGAGCTTCCAATGAGATGACTGTAAAACGGACCATTCAGCGTACACATGAACATATCAACCAACTCCCTATCAGTCAAAGGGGGTTGAACTCTTCCAGCTAAGTCTCTCCACTTCTGAGCATACTCCTTAAAGCTTTCTTTGGCACCCATAGACATGCTTTGAAGCTGCATGCGAGTGGGGGCTAAGTCAGCATTGTATTGATACTGCTTGTAGAAAGCTTCAGCAAGGTCATTCCAATCTCTGATGTTGACACTCTCCAACTGATAATACCACTCTAGCTGAGCTCCAGATAAACTCTCTTGAAAGAAATGGATCCACAACTTTTTATCAGCAGTGTGGGGTTGCATTCTTCTGACATAAGACCTCAGATGCAATTTGGGACAAGAGACCCCATCATAGACAACAAATGTAGGAACTTTGAACCCAATGGGTATGACCACCCCAGATATCAAGCTCAAATCCTCAAAATCCAGCCCAGATGATTTCTGTAATTCCATAGCATCCATTCTATCCACCAGCATCTTGAATTTGTCTTCGTTAGGCTCATGGTAGTAGTTAGCCTCAGAATCAGAATCCCCCATAGTGTTGTGGAGACTGCCTCTCTCTTGCTCAGATTCTTCAGATTCATAGTCTTCAACATGTTCCTTGGTCTTGACAGGACCTTTGAACCTTCTTCCCATGTTGAGCAACCCAGCAGACTTTCTAGCCTTCTTAGTCTTCTTGGTCAGCAGTGTCTTCAATTCATCCTGCCCCTTGGATAGGTTCAGGATCAGCTCTTGGAACTGTGCATTCTGTGCCTGGAGATCCTTAACTGATTGTTCAAGAGCCATTGCTGAAATAAACAGCGAGAAGATGAGAAACCTGTGCACAATTATAAACCTGTGATGCAATGATATGGGAATGCATATGCAATGTTTTCAAGGACCGCAGGATTTAAATTTGCTTAAACAAACAAGAAAGTAACTTTTTATTAGTAATAACTTGTTTTGCCTTTTAGGCTTACAAAAAATGAAAACGAAATAAGTACAAAAGATGGGGTTTTAAGTCTCCCATGGACGTTTCCTCTTTGTGTTGAGGTATGAGTTGAGGTTTTGTTCCTCATGAAGTAACTTTGTTAGCTCTAGGATCCTTGCTTGGCTTGCTTTGTAATGAGCCTCGAAAGTATCCCTTTGCTCTTTCAGTTGGATCCATGATCTCTGCAAGTCTTCCATATCAGTAGGCATGTCTGGGTGAAGGATGGTATAAGCTGTGTCTCCTTCAGCAACAGGTTCCATGGTAACTGGTAGGATGGCAGGATATGGCATCATGAGTGTCTGAGCACGAAATCGTACCCATCTGAGATAAGCCCCCATAGGAATGGTGTACTTAGGCTCCAGTGTCTTGCTGTCAATCCTGTTTACCTTTCCCCAAGCTCGGATGAATCTCTGACGGTAACCCTGAAGATCGTTGTCGTAATCAAACACAATGCCCTGAATCAACATGTCATGTGGACCATCGCTCCGGGCGTAACCAAACTGTCGTAAAGCTAGAGATGGGTTGTAGGTGATGCCTCCTCTTATGCCTAGAAGTGGCACATTAGGAAACTCCCCACAACGGTCAATGATGGTGACATTCTCCATAGATCTGGAGCACCAATGGATGTCTGAGTGAGAAAGTGACATGATCCTCTTGGACCATCTGAACCCTTGCTCATTCTTCATTACTGAGCGAGGAAGGTGAGAAATAAACCACCTAGAAAGTAAAGGTATGCAGCACATCAAAGTTCCTCTTGCCCTTGTAGTACGGGTGTGAAGAGAATGTAGGATGTCTCCAAGTAAGGTAGGCACTGGATTGTGACTCAGGAATATGTTGATGGCATGAACGTCTATGAACTGATCAGGATTGGGGAACAACACTAAGCCATAAATCAATAAGGCTAAGATCTCCTCAAAAGCATCGTAGCTCATAGCCTTCAAGAACATTTGGGCTTTATCCACTAATACCTTGGCAAGAATACCTTTAACTCCACTTCTCGTCTCTAGAACAATGCCAGACTTCTTCAGATGTAGAGCTGCAGCAATAACTTCTGGTTTAAGCTCCTTCTCTAAGCCTGTGAATGGCTTCTGATCAAGAACAGGTATACCCAGAAGTTTAGAGAACTCCTCCATGGTTGGAACCAGCTGATAATCAGGAAATGTAAAGCAATGGTGCTTAGGGTCAAAGAACTGAAACAGCACACTCATCATGTCTTCACTGAACCCTGAAGTAACTAGATCCAATAAGTGACCATGTCTCTTGTTGAACTGGGAATGATCAGGCACTAGGGAAACCAACTCCTTGAGCTTAGCAGGTATCCCTACAAAGTTGATCCTGATGGTGTTTCTACGAGCAGAAGCCATGACCTGCAACAAAGAACAAAGATAAATCCTTTGGTCCTTGAAATGGTTAGGGAAAATGATATGCTTATGATGCATGATGATGTCATGATGTCATGCTCAATCACAAACATGTGGCACACACAAACAAGTCACACCATAGCCCTAGGTGTAAAGGCTTGCATGAGGTTCAAAGGCAAGTACCCTCCCCTGAAGTTAGATGGTTCATCCTGTCCTACAAAAGTAACCAGGTTCTAAGGGATCTCAATATCATTGATCCTTCACAAGGGTGGTTGTTCAGAAGGCAACTTACTTGCCAACCAAAACCCTCCAAGTTTAAGATCTCAATGAGCGTAGTATCGAGTGTCAACCAACTTCAGTCTGCACCAAAACCGGTTACCTCACTACTTTCTAAAGGCCAAGATGAGTTAACTAGGGTTCTAAAAGTCAGTTAGTGCATTGACAACATATGGCAGCCTCAATATTATCCTCAACTTGACTTAAGGAATATAAGCACCAACCAAGAAGTCGCACTAACTATGGCCACCAGATCAACCGTATCGATATACGTCGTACAGTTTCCTTGGTCTATTGCCATTTACCTAAGGTACACTAGATCCGGGTTAGGACCTTTCACACATAAGAGCACCCCAACAGTATAATAATAAAGCAAACAAGGCAAACAATTTTAAAGTGATCTTAATTCCTAAGGGTACCCCTCTTAAATCGGTCCCCAGCAGAGTCGCCAGTTCTGTAACCCGGTGAACTGACTTTAAACAATGTTGCGGATAGCAAGAGTCGCCACCGACTTTTATTTTATCCATAAGGAAAGGTTATAAAAGAACAGGAAAGACCTTAGAGAATATTTTGGGTCCGGGGGGTAGGTTATGAAAAGGGAAGGTGTTAGCACCCTTTTCATCCATGGTTATCCATGGGCTCTTAGGTACTTAAGCTCACTTTTGAATTGTTTTGAAAGTGTAGTGTGTGAATAGCAAAAAAATTTCAGAATAGTTTAATAATAATCCGTGTATGGATGTGAAAAAAACTTGTTTGAAAATTTGGTTGGAAATTTGTTTAAGTGTGAAGAAGTTTTGAAGTGAGCAAGTATCTAGGAGTAGCCTACCCTAATGTTTTAAGGTCTTTCTTATTCTTTATCCTTTCCTTAGTAAGACTATCCCTACTATAATGGAGTAGGTAGTCCTTACTTTGGATGTTAAGGGGTATGTGAGGGACAATTTGACTTTGAAGGCCATAGTGGGATGTAATAAGCACATATAAGGGACCATCATCATTTTTTGAAAGGGACTTGATTCGTAAAGGCAACCATAAGGGACTTTGATGATTTTTTTATTTGAGGGACTTGCTTTATACACCCCACTTAACCATTATTCGTAGGCAACTTGAGGGATATCCTTAGGAAGTGAGACGGCGATTAAAATCGACTTACGTGTGTGACGTGTTTATTTTAATTATCTTTATTTAAAAGTGATCTAAATTTATTTTAATATTACATACATGTTGTTACACTCCCTAATTACTAACCATAATAATAATTAAATAATTAAACAACTTTACATCCAAGAAACAATTACAAAATAATAAGCAAAATAATTAAATAGCAAAGATAAATAAAATATAAATAAGCAATAATAAATAATAAAGGGGGTTAATTCTAAGTTTACTCGGCAAGACATCGCATCTTGTGCCTACGTATCCTTACGGGAGTGGAATCAGAGTAATCGTAGTTCCCCTCAATAGGGAGGTTAGAAACTTCTTGACTGTGGTCAAGGTCTCAAGGGGAATAAACGCATCTTAAGGACACGCTTACGTGGAGTGTAGAAACTCCAAATCTCTACGTTGAAATGTTAAGTTGTAATTAGGGTTAAATTAGGGATTCCACGGCGGGAAACCCTAAAATGAGCGCGGCGGCTCTTTGACCTAATGCTAAGGGTAAAATTGTAATTTTGCCTGCGGCGAGGCATTTGTGAAAATTAGGGTTTGTAGTTTGTAGTTTTGAGGATTTGAAATTGAATGTGTGAAGTTTTACGGACTATTGGCGCGGCGGCCAAACAGTTAGACCTAACCTTCGGATGTGTGCAATGTGACAGAAATAATAGTAAACGCGTGAGATAATTGAATCATGCAAACAGAGAGATAATGTCATAATTTAAACCATGCAAGCAGAAATTTAAAGGCAGAATTTAAAGAGCGATTGTTAAGTTCGCGAGGTTACATGAGAGGAGCAGATACAATATGATAATGAAATTTGAATTGAACAATAATAAAATAAAATAAATAACGGTTCTAGTTATTATTTAAAAAAAAAGATTTTAGTTATTATTTTAAATTTATCTAAAAAAAAGTTTTTCTTAAAAATAATAGGTTTTCATATTAATTTGGAAAAGATGTTAATGTTATTTATTTTAAAAAACAGATTTTTATATTATAACAAATTTTAATAAATTAATGATAACAATAATAATAATAATGGTAATAATAATGATAATAATGATAATAATAATAAATAATGATAATAATAATAATAATAATAATAATAATAATAATAATAATAATAATAATAAAGCAATAATGAATTTTAAATGTGCCAAATAACCCAACAATGTTGCTAACGCAGAAATGCGCTCATCGCAACCAGATCTAAATCGGACGAAACAAAATTTATCGCAAAGAAAAAGAAATTAAGCAAAAAATAGTATTATTGCTCACACAAAAATGCGATCATCGCAACCAGATCGAACTAACACAAATGTCACGCGTCATGCACACAAATGTGCAAACATCGTATCGACATAATTCGATCAAAAATCTTATATATATAAACTCTAACAATTTAAAAATTATATATATATAAACGTAACAGTAATAGATAAAGAAAAAGAAATAACGGTAATAGATGAAGAAAAAGAAATAACGGTAAAAGATGAAGAAAAAGAAACAACAGTAATAGATGAAGGAAAAGAAATAACGGTAAACGATGAAGAAAAAGAAACAATAGTAATGGATGAAGAAGAAAACTAAATAACGGCAAACGACACTCACTCCTCTTAGGTTTTTTTTCATTCTCTCCTTTTTCCAACAAGGCAACACATGTATATATAGGGAACAAATTAGGGTTAACACCAAATTGTCAATAATGTCCCTAAAGCCCATTTTAAAGCCCAAACTAAATAATTAGTTAAGAAAAAATAAAATTTAAATAATTTAAAATAATTAAAATAAACTTAAAATAAAAACTAATAATCCTATTGATTCCTAAAATAAAAAATATTATAAAAAGAACAAAATTTTTTTCAATATTTTTTATTTTATGATTTTTTGGATATTTTTATGAATAATTTAGAAAAAAGTGAAAAAAATAATATTTTAAAAAATGATTTAATTAAAATACGAAAATAATAATTAAATAATAATAAAAAAACTATTTTTGTTATTTTTTTTAATGAAAGATAGAAAAATTTAGAGTAAAAATAATAAAAAACAAAAAAAATGACAAAGGTGAGATTCGAACTCTCAACCTCTCACACTCATAACTCCTTACACATGTCCTCCTGCCAATTGTGCCATTTTTACTTTTTAGAAAAAAATGCATGCCATATGATATTTACCTGCAAAAAGTCAAACGACCAACCTCTCTTTGATGTTGGCAAAAAAAAAATCATGAAGTTTGACTTTGGTTTGACCACAGTTGACCTCAGTTTGACCTTTTAACTGCATTGACTGCTTTTGACTTATCTGATCATCTGACTGAGCAAACTTTTGAGAAAAGTCTTGAAACTTGACATGGGGGTTCTTATACACATATAAGATGTTATGAAGCTCACTTGAAGTCTGGGAAGTCCATTTAGCCTGATTAAAGTCAAAACCCTAGTTTTGGATGCACTGCTTAGGAGGTGCATTGTCTGAGGGAATTGTCAACTCTTCTGACCAATTGTGAATTTTGTGAACCTTGTGAACCTTCTTGGAACACAAAGTCTTGTATTGTGAGGGCAAATTTTGGGGTGCAACACATACCACATGAAACGTTATGGTCACCAAGTATGGTACAACAATACACTATTTCTTGTAATCTCATACAAATCGCGGTAGCTTTTGAAGTTATTTAACCATAAACAATTACAACATCCTGTTACAACCTTTCCAAATTAACTACAGGGATATCAAGACATTGTGTCACTAATTCTAGAACAATTATCAGATACCGCATCATTGACCGGGTTTGTTCACTAGCATATTCTAATACTTTTGCAAGATTCTTAAAAGGAAGGATGAAGCCGAGTATGAGCTGCGTTGCTGCTAATGCTACATTTGACGTAGATGAGCTCCCCCATTACTCATGGTTGTCGTAAACTTCACATTGCAAGGCTACCGAATGTTGAACTAACTGAAACAGCCAGAATAATCCATCTCGCACGCCCCTACCAGCTGCTCCAGTGAGTTAACATCATACGCTTGGAGTGATTACAACCGTCTGTCAAATCGTTTCCTGCACGCATTCATTAGTTGTCAGATAAATAACGATATACGCTGCAAGACATTTGAATTTGGACAAGGTAATTCATAGACGAAAGGATGAATCGTCACTTAACATTCATAACTGGAAAAAGTATCTCACGCTGAAATCAAGAAGTAGTTAATGCTGCCACCACAAGACCTCTGATATTGTCACCTGCAAAATACCAAAGAAGATCGAGTCATCGCCATCTTTTAAGAAACATAAAGCAACCAATAAACAGAAACAACGCTTATTACCCCGAAGATGTTGGGGAGCAGTCTTGCTGTTTTGAGACAAATATCGACACCGCCGTGGGAACTGGCAGACATCCAGTAACTCTTTCTGAGCTGGCTGACTCGAAGCTTCCAAGAAGATGAAGGCACGGTTTCGAAGTAGCCAACCAATGTTAAACCCGCAGACATAGTGGCTTGAACACTGTCCAAAACAACGTCAACAACATCATCCCATTCAAAACACGAAATTACAGCGAATTCAAAAAACCCAGAGCAAATTCACAAGTGTGGCTAGTATCGAAGAACCTTGAGAGGCACCCAGAGAAAATCAATACTATCACCACTTGTCACATCTAACGGGATCTGTTTTCGGTATGCGCAACAATAAGGATGTGAAGGAACCCTGCTATGCTTTGAGTCCAAACGACGGTACTGAATGGAGGCAGCATATTCAATCTGGAGAAGAGCATTTTGTGGATGTATCTGCCATGACGCCAATTATGATAACCACCTGCAACAACGAGAATGAGATTCAGATTCTTATCAACCTCAATGGTTATGTAAAGGGTGCTAAGGAGATATTCACCATAAAACCTGCGCCAATTCAAGTTTCATATAGGGGATTTCCTGGCACATCGAAATTTACTTGTTTCCGCAAGCCACCTGAAGAGACTAAAACTGAGGGATTATTCTCGAATCTTGCAAAAGCTCCAGTCAATAATCAGGACACAATATTGATAAGTGCTAAGGAAAATGTCCTGGAAACTTAAGCATGTCAAAATTAGCATATCTTCCAAGTCTCACTGATACCCCTGGTAGCCTATACATGTTGGAAACAACTCATTTACATCAAGTGTCTTGTTACAATGGTGTTGCACGGATTCCATTAAAGAGGGAAGACTCGACCCTATTCGTCCTCACCAAGAATGAGATTGACGAAGTCTCATATACCATAAACTCTCCATTGCGTCGATAAGAAATCGGAGTTAACAAAGCACCACCGCTTTTTCTCCAACCCTGTCAAAGCAAAACCAACAACAATAAATTGGAAGTTCAAAGAGAAACTAATTGGACGGAGAAATACGTTGGGTAGTGCTGTAATAAAAAAGGAGAGAATCAAGGATTTAGAACAAAAATGATTACCTAACATAATCAATGCATTCCTTAAAACATGTTCCAAACTTAAACAGAAACAATTTCAACCTGCCAAATCAAAAGGAAATCTGAGTTAATTATCGCTAAGCCAAAAGAACAAGACATTAGGGCATTCAAATATTTTTAAAAACAGGGGTTAGACAGGATCAGCCGAAGATGGAAGGTTTTCAACTCCTCTTCATTTTGTTTGGAAATTTAGGCTATAAAAAGAGAGCCAACCCGGATCGAAAAGAGGGGATACACATGAGAAACACTTAACAAATAAAACACTCAAGAATCCCAAATCGAAAACCTAAAAAGTAATTTCGCAGAAAAAGTTAAAGAACTTATCTTGTAGAACCTCCATCGCGAGTCTCAGATCGCCGTCCGCCGTGAATCCACACACATACACTATACACCTCACGACACACACCGCACGATCTGTCTTCAGATCAGATCGTACGTTTCAAATCACGCTCCACAGTGCACCCTCAGAACCCGTCTCCCACGCGAATCCTACGCCCTCCATTAATTTCTCTGGTTAACTGTTGATCACCCCCCCCCCCCCCCTTTATCCTTTAATTACCGTTTAATCTTTTTTTTAATCAACTAATCAACTCTTTTAATTAATATTTAATTTGACCTTAATTTAATTAATTAATCTTTATCATCTTTTTAATATTAAAAAATATCTTTATAATTAACTAAATCAACTTTTTATTTAAAATTGAGATAATGACATTTTAATTTAATTCCTCCATTTAATTCATTAATTAATTTAATATTAAAACTTTCTATTAACCTTTTAATATAATTGTCTCTTAATTAATTTAATAATTTTAAATAGACTTTTACAAGTAAATAAACTAGTAACTCTTTTTAATTAATCTCTCTAATTAATTTTAATTAACCTATTTCACTTCTTTTATAACTTAATAACCTTTTTCCCCTTTTTATTAATAACATAATTTGTTTAAAACCCACTTTTCACATTTAAAATAACTTCTATATAATAAAACAAAACTTTTACCTAATAAGAGTTTTTATTTATCCCCAAATTAAGCTCAAGTAATCTAATTTAGCAATTTATAAATAAAGCTATTTAACTATTTTTAATAGAAATCTATTTTTATAATAACAAATCATTTTTTTAATTAATAAAACTCTTTTATTTTAATAAAATCCTATTTAAAATTAATATACGTCTAAAAATCTTTTTGCTAATAAAATTAAATTAGCATTTTCCTAAAATCAACTTCATCAATTAATTCAAACTCTTACAATATTTTCTCATAGATCGATCCGTATAATCTAAATCCAACTTTTCCTCCTAAACGAAATAATACAAGAACTTTCTTAAAATCAAAATCGATCTCCCCATACAACTCAATCCGTGCACGCTTCACTCTCGCTCACGTACTCACAATTCATATCACTTTCACTCACTTAGCGCTTTCATGCGTTGTGTATACTTTTACATTTTCTGCAATTTACCTTCATCGCAATTTATCTTTATCGCATCGCATTCCATCCAAAGAAAAAACCTACACATGATTCAACAATTGTGTGTAGTGCACATCATTTGCATCATTCTCCCCTTGATCCTTGATCCCATTCAAGTCGATCTTTAAGATAGATCCTACCCCATAGAAGGACCTTTGTCTTTATCTTTTACAACATAGAAACAAACAAATACAACTCAACAAATATTCAAACACATTAGAGAAAGATGCCAAATCATCTTAAGAGAGATAGAATCTCCACCCCACATCAATACAATCAATATCGTAGGAACTTTGCCTTAAGAGAGATAGAGGCGTACCTTGTCGATCTATATCCGAGTACTTGAGCTCTTTTCTTAAGACGATGCAAAGACTATTTTCCTACAATTTGTGGCGGTTAAATCTCTCTTAAAATGACAACTCATCTCTTCTCCTAAAATCAATCAATCAACTACCCTAAACCCGTAGGAACTTTGACCACAGTCAAAGAACTCCTCAAACCCTTTAGGGGAACTACAAAATACTCTGATTTCACTCCCGTAAGGATATGTAGGTATAAGATGCGATATCTTATCTAGTATACTTAGAAATAAACCCCTAGGTCCTTTATACCTTAAGCAGATAAACACATAACAATAAACAAACATAAAACAAGAGGTTCCTGTAGTGTACTACAGAAACTTAGGATGCTAGCACCTTCCCTAAGTTTAACTAACCCCCGAACCTATAACTCTCTAAACCTTGCATTTGCATTGCATTCTGGGAATTTTGATCTTTATCCCTTCCTTTGGACAAATCAAAGTTCGGTTGCAAAATGAATTAAAGATTCAAACTAATCAATAGTTGGGTATCCAAATTTCACCGCGACAAGAGGTAGTGGATAAGGGCGCGTCTTCGAATTGAAAGACGAGTATCAAGACCACTCACACTACAGTGAGCATCTTAACACTCGGAGAGGAAAAAATCTACACTTAATCCTTTCTCAATATAATTTAATACAAAGAGAAAATGATTCTTATGACTGAAGATGTTTATGAAAATGAATTCGGTACGGGACCGAGGTTTTTTCAGGAGGAAAATACGTAAGCTCATGGTGACAATCAAAAGAAGACAAAGCCTTGATATGTTAACAAACACAAAGGAGCTAATCATAATTAAATATTACAGGATGAATCAAGCGTGGTTCCAAAAGAATTCAACAAGACGCAAGGTAATGACCCTAACAAAGGACCAACTTTCAAATAGGCCAAAGGTAAAGTGAATATAAACAATTTGAAATTTTCTTTCATTAAATGAAAATAGACAGTAATACGAACACTTCGCACAAAGAACGAATTAAAAATAACAAAGCATGCAAAAGTTATGAATTGTTGAATTTTATGAAAATAAAATAAACAAGTGATAAAAAGAAATCTCATGGGAAGGGGTTGAACCCAGGCCCCTATGTTTACAAACTCAGGCCCTATCCACTAGGGCACATGGCGCGCGCATGTACAAGGAAAGGAAAGGATGGAAAAAATGATAAATCAAGCCAAATGAAATAAAAAGAATCAAAATGGGTCATCACTGAGGATCGAACCCTGGCATGTTTGGTGAAAGGCGCATGTTATAACCACTGGGGTGGCGATACATCCGTGTATTAAGCCACCCCAGAAAAAGATAAACCTATCTATGATTGAAATTCTGGGCCAAAAACAAACCAACAAAACCAAATGCGTGAAGGATTCAAACTTGATCAAATCAACACCAAATTTAACAAAATCAAAGCCTAACATGATTGTTTTTAAACAAGGATGATGATGGTAACAACCATTTTGTGAAATGATGCTCCTAACAAAAAACACGATTGTAAATGCAAATTGTTCAATTGAGTTGCATAATGGAAATCAAAACCAGTTCTGAGTACACACACATCCAACAGACATTGCACACAAGCTTCAAACATGTTGATTTATGATCCTATGGTTCAAAATTCACACACAAATCAAGTAAACTAAAAAAACAAATGTTGGCAATTATGGTATGAAAGAGATGCATAAAACTAGCAACAACCCCAAGTCTCAATGCTTATGACAGTAATTCATATCAGTTTAAAAGGCAAACACATAATGGACCTATCCTACATGGATTGCAGAAGTTGGAAAGGCAACTTGAGGGTAATGGAGACTGTTAGATCCAATACAGCACCAACAATCAAAACCAGTTATGGACACATGCAAAACAACTTCTCAAACTGATTATGACATTGATTACATTGCTTGAAAAATCATGAGTCAAACTTAAAACACCAACTGTTACAATATAAACAAAATGTGGTTGGCCTCAAACGGAATTGGGAGGGGCCAAGGCTGATGAAAACAGCAGACCAGCAGCAGGCCAAGGCCAAAGTGGCCCTGCTGTCCAGATTTTAACCAAACATGGATGCATACAAAACTTGATCAGAACAGAACAATTAAAGTCATGTAATCTCAACCTAAACTATTTAAAATGCAATGAGAAACAAGATAGCAACATACAAAATGCCAAGGTCATAACCAAACAGAACTGTCATACCATGCTATGTGAAATTGAAAAAAAAGCAATTTGAAAGCCAAGTCAAGAAATAAGCACAAACAGGTTGAACAGTCCTCACACACAAACTCAAAACATGTTATTAAGTGCTTCTAAACTTCAAGAATAGTCACAAACCAAACAAAAGTGAAAGTGGTATGCTAGTGGCTCATTAACACATGAAAATGCATAATTGAAACCATGGCATGATTGGAACAGGTTTAAACCAAACATACACCACACTCAAGTTTTTAACATGTCCATAGATGATTCTACAACTTAAGAATGAACATAAAAAGCATACAACAAAAATTGGTTTACAAACTGCAAGTGTGGCACATGGTAGCAGACTGTCAAAACAGGATGGATACAATATTGGCATGGCATTCAAAAATGGGGTCTGGTTCATACACATACAAAGCCTAATCATGATATCTAAAGGTCTAGTGCTCATGAAATAACTCAGAGATGCTTCAAACAGAAAAGTGTATGTTGTGTGTGTAAGTGTGATTTGAGAAACAAGCTGTTTGGTAGCAGAGGAAGAATGCAAGCTTATGAGTGGTCTTATATCATGAAATCAACACATACACACCAAAAACATGCAAACAAGTGAGGTCATACTCAGAAATCAGTCACATTGCAAACAGAACAGAATTTGGTATGGTTCATGGCAACTTTGGCTTGAATGGATATTGAAAATGCATTTTGAAAGTGAAATGATAAAACAGGTGGAAATAGGTCATACAATCACCACACACACATCACAATCATGAAAATGAAAGAGATCATACTTAGAATTCAGGCACATTTCAAACAGAAACAGAATTTGACATATTGATGGTCATGAAATGCAAAAACAAGCTCATTTATGCAACATGATAGTTTATGGCAATTTGAGACAACCAGGCATCACACATCAACTTAAAACATGTAGAATGACGATTCTAGGCTTATGGATTAAACAAAAACAAGCTGAAACAGAAAAAAAGGCATATTGGTTGGTGACATGAAGCTTGAGAATGCAAGTGTGAAAGTAGACAGCTGCCTTGAAATTATAGGGCCTGTTGATCATGCAAATACCACACACAACCTCTAAATATGTTAAATGATGTTTTCCAACTTAAAGGTCACACACAAACTGCTCAAAATAAAAACTGGTATGCTGTTGCAAACATTTGACAGCAAAACAAACAAATAAACCTCACAGCTGGCCCTATTAGCCAAGCCTCATGCTTTTCATCAATTTCTACAAGTTTCAAATAATACAAGCAAATCCAAATCAGAACAAACCAAACAATTTAAACACTTGAGGTGAAATATTGCAAGCACAAGCAGTTGCATACTACAACATTCATGAATATTGGTATAGTAAATGAACAAATATCACAAGTGTGAAACAAAAGCCAACCTAGATTCATACATGACCTAGGGGCAGGGGAACCTTATGAAACTACTAACAAGCAATATCAAACATCACAAATAAACCAGGGGCTGATAGATTTATGGCAAGCACAACAACATTTCATACCAAAGCCTCTAAAGCTACTCTTGTGGACAAATTCCTCAAAACAGTTGTAAACAACATACAAAGTTCATCATTGACAGAAAATCATCAACACATCACACATGAGCAATATACTTTAACAAAGGCAATATCATAGCAATAAGCACAAACTCTTGACAAAGAGCCTATTTTAGGACAGCATGACTATGGTTTTCACAACAAGAACCTCAAAATTGCAAACATGACAATGTATGTATAATGAGGAGGTTGGGCATTACATACCTCTTGTAGACCTTCTTGAGCAAGCTAAAAAGCAAAGAAACCCAGAGATCTTCTTCTTTGGCACAGATTTGGAGCTTTCTTCCTCTTGAAGCAATAAGCAATCCTTTAAGACAGTTTGAGTAATGAACTTCCCAACTGGTTTTTGAGACTTTGGACAGTTGAAACAAGATATATATGAGGTGTTGGGAGTGTTGAAGTGGTAGGAAAGGCCTTAAGTAGAGACTTGGCTTCCAAAGTGCATAAAAGTCAAAATATTAAGGTATGAAGGTTGAATTTTAGATTGATGAGTTTTTTTGATGAAAGTAATGATGGGAACAATTCCAAATGGCCATTTTAAGGGTGTGTAGATGGTCTTTGAAGTGTTTTGATGTTTGGAATAAGAAATAGCATGAAAAGTGGAAAGTGGTGATTTTTGTGATTTTGAGAACTTAAGCACTTTCAAGCAAGGAAAGGAATGAGAGAGCTATGAGTTTCTATGTGTTCTTAATAGCTTTGGTGTCGTTTGGAGAGGGTGAAGAGGTCTCTATTTATAGACCATGAGAGGCTTGGGGCAGATTTGGTTGCATTGGCCTTTGGAGGGAAATTTGGAGAAAATCTTCCACAAAATCTTGAGACATCTTCATCCATCATGCTTTTGGCTCAATGCAAGCATGAACTGAAGTGGAAAGAGGTGTGTGAGGTGACTGAATAGTGCCTAGAGTGTTGAGGTTACAGCTGCTACAATCTTGGAGAAAAAGTTTCTCTTTCCTCTTTCACATTTCTTGATTATTATATTAGCCACTTGCTTCAACTTGCTCTTCTCTCTTCACATCTTTCATTTTTCTGCATTTTTACTCATCCACAACTCTAATTATCAGATTGAACATGATCTAATGGCTGAGGGTGGCCCAAGTTGTTGAAATTTGAATTTTGGAAAAAGTTGAAGTGGTGACTTCAAGTGTGGCAGCCCCAACTTCTATGATCCATAACTCTCAGCTCACAAATGCTATTGAGGAGTTCTACCACATTTTATAAAGCCCTCAAGTAGCTCTACAACTTTCATGTTTTTGATATTTTCAAATTCCCACTTGTCGCTACTACGAAAATCGGCGCCGGCTATGACAGAAGAGTCGCCACCGTGCGTTATTTATCCCAACAGAGGGAAAGGAAACGCTCAGAGTAAACCTAACGCAAAACGGGAAAGGAATGGTCATCGCAACCAAATTCCTGGATTCAGGAGTCGATTACGCAAGGGGAAGGTATTAGCACCCCTCACGTCCGTCATACTCGACGGGATCCACGCTTGTTTTCTAGTACGGATTGTATTCTATCTACTCTAAAGGTCAAGGGACAAAAAGAAAAAGAAAATGACTTGGCAAAGTATCGCACTTTATGCCTACGTATTCCCGTCTGGAACGAGAAATCAGAGTCAACGTAGTTCGCCTACCTACGGGAAAGGAGGGGAAGGTTGCTCGCTAGGATACAACATCCTATGCCTACGTACTTTCATACATCATGAAAGATCAGAGCACACGTAGTTCGGGCTACGGAAGACACAAGCTTGTCTGACTGTTTTTTATTACCTTGTGAAAGGGTTTTTCTTGATTAAGAGTCCAAGCGGACAAAAATGAAACTTTGATGTTCGTTTTGAATCTTTTACGAAAGAAGTGTTTTTTAGTTTGTTTGCAATCTCTGACGCACTAGAGACTATGATTCGAGAGTGACTACGTCGCGTGTCACCCAAAGGGTGCCACACTAAGCAGCCAGACTATTGGAAAGAAGCTCTCCAGCAATCCTTTCTCAAATAGCTTAAGGCTCGTAACGTACGACATCGATTAACCTTATTACTGTATTTTTGAGTTGTTTTGAGATAAGAAGAGAAAGAAGCTCTAAAAAAATCTAGGGTTGAAAAAGGAATAAAAACTAACCTAATGTTGTCATGCATGGATAAGAATCCTAATGTCTGTCATAATTCCCTCCTGCACAGAGGAAATCAGAGATCCTAGGGGATAAATAGAAAAGAAAGCAAGCAAATACAGTAAAATGCATGCAATGCAGCAATACAAGCAAGGCAAGGGAGTCCCACTCAACCTCGAACCTGGGAAAACAACAAGCAAAATGAATCAACATTCACTTAAAACCTAAGGGGCAAGCTACACAAGCCAACAAACAATACAGAAAAAACCCAAAATAAAACAGAGGAGGCAGCCCAAGCAACAGCATCAAACTCCTACAGCAAATGGTACAAGCAGCAGCTCTGACAGCAACAGTTGATTAAACAGCAAAAAGTTGACAGCAACAACCTTCATCTGCATGCATGCTCCTATCCTCAAGCTTCAATAAACTTTCGATCTTCAACAAGCACCAAGCTTCAACAAGCTTCAAACTTCAACAAGCAACCAGCTTAAACCAGCAAACTTCAACCAGTAAACAGCTTCAACAAGCTCCTGACTTCATCTTCAACAAGCAGCAAAACCCTAGCTTCAACAAGCCACCAGCTTCAACAAGCAGCAAAACCCTAGCTTCAACAAGCACAAACTTCATCTTCAACAAGCTTCAACAAGCAACCTCCAAGGGAGAATCAAGTAACAAGATCAAGTTGAAGTGCTAAGTAACTTAATGACAACCAAAGGAAGCCAGTGAGAACTTAACATTATAGTAGAAAAGTTCCCTCAAAGTTCTACTCCTAAAGCATGCCACTCATCCCTCCAAAGGAGAGATGTGACTTATTTAAGAGGACTTTATGTCATTGGATTGAATGGAGATGAACAATATACTCCATGTTTGAAGAAACAAGCAAAACTAATCTAATTCTCTTCCTAAAACCCTAGTTTCCTAAGCTCCTGACAAGCACCCACAAGATGAGAAATCTTCATCTCCAATCTCCTTCAAGCTCTCCAAAGCATCTTCAATTGGTCTTCATGTTCATCTAAGCACAATAGCACCACTACCCTAATCTAAGGGGAACTATTGAATTAAACTAGTCAAGTTAGTGTACTAAAAACACCTAGAAGTTAGTCTTAAAACTAAATCTAATTAAAATACCAAAAGTGATTGTAAAATCCTATAAATTTTTTTAAGGGTTCCTAAACCTCTTAAGAATCACTCCATACAAAAACCAGGGGGTTAACCATTCATTAGGACCTAAAACTATGCCCTAAACCTAAGGGTACTATCTTAAAACCCTAATTCTAAACCACTTAATGTTCAATATCCAAAACAACCTAAAATTCTCTCACAAAATTATGAGAAAATTAATAGGGGTACATGCATATCTAAGCTATCTAGTCTAAAAATAATCAACTCAAAAATCAACACCAAACACCCATACCAAAATCAACAAAATAGCACACCAACCATATCCAAAATAAAAGCAATTAAAATGCAAAATATGTAATTAAAATATAAATGCTTGTGGCAAATAACAATGCTTTTCAGTGTATTATCCAACTTGGGCCAAACCTGGGGTGTGGAAAGCAAAGAAAGACTAAGGCCCACCCAAATGCTTTAATGAAACGCAGAGTTTTGTGTGAAGCTCAAATTCTCTTCAGATTGTGAAACGAAATCGTGGCCATGGATTTGTGTTCTCAGTCAATGGTCAAACATGATCCAACGTCCAAAACTTCATCTTCTCCAAATTTCAATTATGAGAGGGAGACCTTGGGACGGTGGCCTGAGCTGCAGCGCCACCGTCGTCTCCGGTGAGAGTTACACCAAAGTGCATCAAACGCAATAATTAAACAACCCTTTCCACTCGTTTTTTCATCCTGAGTCCAATTATGACCTCCAAATCCATTGATTCTCACTCCAACTCAAAAACCGATACAAGTTTCAGAAAAATCACCAAGTCTTGAATGTCACGATTCTTGCAATTAACAAGCCTAATGTCATCTACACCTCTCAGGCTTCAATTCTAACTATCCAAACAAGATTGAAACCTCACGAATCTCAAGATATATGCTTCAACAGAAATGATGTCATGCCTAGTTTGGTCTCTAAACCCTCGATTCTTGTACTGAAATCCAACCTAGCAACATCTATAACCTATCCACATATTCATTTCTAATCAATTCACTACCAATTATGCTAAAAATTGAAGAATGCAAACCTGGTTTAATGTGATGAACAAATGATGATATTGCTCGATTCAAGCTCCAATTCTTTCCAGAATCACTCAAGAACCACTTCCCAAGCTTCTCCAATTATCAATTTGCTTTGAATCCCCTTCAATCTCCAAAACCGATTCTGATATGCAGTTGAGAAATTTCAATGGCTCTCTCTTGATTCTCTTCAATCCTTGCCCAAAAATGATCTGAATCAGTTACAATGAATATATAGAGTGTGTTAGAACACTCTAGAGCTTTCTGTAATCAACCAAATGAGAATTTCAATTTGTCATTATCCTTCAAAATCTCATGTGCACAGTTGGGGTTTTGCTCTGCCACAGCTCTTGATTTCACTTGAATTTCTCCTCTTATGACATTTTGAATTGAATGGGAATGATATGCCCCTTGTTTTTGATCCCATGGTGTGAATTGGATGTGTTACTTCAACCTTAAGTTACAAAATGGAAGTGATGGAAAATGACCTCAAATCCAAAAATTAACATTACTAATCTCTTTAAAATGCATTTCCTAATCAAAATGACATATAACATTGCTTTGTTTGGCCATAAATCAAGAAATCACATTTTTGGCCTTTTATATGACTTTAATTTCTTCCTTTTCAAAATTTCTCAAACCAACTTCTCCTATGAGACATTTCAATGCCTCCTTGATGCATGGTCAAGGTTAAAACCCTATTCTGAGCAACTTTCTAGTTGAACAAAATTTCATTTGAGGCCTCTAAGTTGGTGAAAATGGCCTATGATCACAAATGACCATAATCACCAATACCCAAAATACCCCTGGCTTGCAAAGACCATAACTTGAGTTCTACAAATCCTATCAAGGACTTATAGTACTCTATGGAAAGCTAGGATCTAGATATACAACTCTCATGTTGGCCAAAAATCCATTTGAAAACTCCTTGAAGGGCAAAAGTTGTTTGGAAGTCAAGTGACTTTCACAAATAAATTTCATAGTCCTCTGATGACCTGTAACTTGCAAGGACTATAACTTGAGTTCTATAAATACCCTTGAGGACTTCTAGTACTCAAATTAAAGGTATTGAGATGTTATACGTGTTTCATGTTGGCCAAAGATCCATTTGAAACTTGTATTTTGACTTATGTGGCTTTGAAGTTAGGCACTAAACAGGGGATTTTACACTAAAACCCTAATTTAGCAACTTCCCACATCCTTGATCCTTCTTTGATTGACCTTGGAACAACACCACACATGTATCAACATACCAATCCATGAATCCCATGACCTCAAAGTAGGCTTTGATGCTCTTCAATTTGCACAATTGACCTAGGATTGACCCACATGAAACCCTAATTGACTGCACCTCAACTGTGGCTCTCATACTTGAATCAATGACTTGTCTCAGCTTCAATAGGGCCCTCTAGGAATTCCATGAGATCCATACACACCTCAAATTCACATTCCATGCTTCACATCCCACTGATGATTCTCAATATTCCTCAAGATAGGAGCAAAACCCACATGTAGGCACTCAAACTTCTCAAGACTTCAAATCATTTCTTGATGGCCTGGATGACTTCTCATACTTGGATAAGACCTCTTGCTAGGCTCTTCTCTTGATAGACACCCTTGATCCCTTGTTGGAGGCATGCTATGCTATGATATGCAAATGATTGAACTATGTACATGATGTAACTATGCAACTGAAATGCAATGAAACATAAATCAGGCAAGAAAAGGTTGAGCAAATTTTGGGGTGCAACAGCTGCCCCTATTCAAACGGCTTGGACCCGACTGGGTGAAGAGAGAACGGCCTTCAAACAATCGAGGTACGAGACGGTTGAATACCAAGAAACCCAGAAATTTGCCAACCGCAGAAATAAACTGCACCACTGCTTGGGGAACGACATCCACCATCTGAATCTGGTTGTTACGGAAACAACGGACCCAACGTCTGATAATAATTCTGATTTCAACTTCAACCACCTATGTAACGCTACAGGCACTGAACAAATTTTGCAAAAAACACCTCCGTCCACAACTGGACTAACCTTGTCAACACAAGAAGAGAAACAAATTTGTCAACACGAATGGAGATTCTGTCGTCACATGAGTAACCTTGTCCACATCTGGACCCAAATTTCGTCAAATCACGAACAAATACAAATCTGTCCACGTCAGGACTCACATTTCGTCAACCCGAAGAAATCTCAACAACACCGGAATAGAACTTCGTCCCCGTTAGGACGTTGGTTTCGTCAACACGAAGAAGTCCCCTCAACAAGAGCAAAACTTTGTCCACGTTAGGACGCACATTTCGTCAACACGAAGAAATCCCATCATACACTTGTCCACGTCAGGACTCAAATTCCGTCAACCGAAGAAATCCTATCGTCATAGGAATAAAACTTGTCCTCATCAGGACTCCACATTCCGTCACCACAGAGAAATCCCTGTGACTTCGTTGGGGATGAGTTGTCCGCATCTCGTCAACACAAGGAGATCCTACCAACATAGGAATAAATTGTCCACGTCAGGACTCACATCTCGTCACCACGAGGAAATAAACCCGTCACCATGAAGAGAAATAAATTTGTCCACGTTAGGATTCCATCTCGTCAACACGAAGAACGGTAAACTTGTCCACGTCAGGACTCGCATCCCGTCAACATGAGGGAAGGTGACTTGATTTGTCCATGTCAGGACTCATATCTCGTCAACACGAGGAAATCCTATCAACATAGGAGTGAATTGTCCATGTCAGGACACCGTTTCGTCAACACGAAGAAAGATAGATTTGTCCATGTTAGGAATCGCGCATCTCGTTAACACGAGGAACTATAACCTTGTCCACGTCAGGACGCACATTTAGCCAATACGAAGAAAGATATCTGCTGGGGATAAATGGTGCACGTCAGGACACCAGTTCATCAATACGAAGAGTAATCAATTTGTCCATGTCAGGACTTAACATTCCGTCAACACAGAGAAATCAAATCTGCCCACGTTAGGACTAGCACATCTCGTCAACACGAGGAAATAAATATGTCCATGTTAGGACTACATATCTCGTCAACACGAGGAACTCCTATCAACACAGGCAATAAAATTTTGGCGACTTCCGGGAAATACTTCTGTCACCCAGTAGGAAAATACATTTGTATATCCATACGGGAAGATACTCTGAATACAGTTTCTCTGCTTATCTCTGCAGTAGCTAACTCCATTGGTCCCAACCCACAAACCTTTTAGCACTGACGTGACAGCGACTTTGAGGCAGACTCTACGGGGGATATTTGGAAGCCAAACTGCCGGACGCCTGTTCCGATAACCGGCGACAGCTTCTGAAATTTTGATTCATGAAACCCTTTGACGCTGACGTAACAACAACTTTGAAGAAAACAATCCGCTGGCTGGATAAGAGAAACTTCAACAAGCAACTCTGTGGGGGAAAATAGTAAGATGAACCGTATCATCACATGTCTCATAGCGAGACCTCGAATACCTGGTAATAGATCTGAGCTAGAACTCCATACTCCTGCTGAGAAAACACACCTGAAAGCAAAAGGTTAACCAACCTGATTTATATTTCAAAATGCGTATGTTTGAAAATGGTGTAATGCTCCGTACGGCACGAAAATGCTACGCGTTTGAGTAGATGCAAATATGACGATATATGCAAATGCAAATGCAGGCTCAAGCTGCCGGGGCCATTCTGATAACGATGTTTCAACAACATGAATGCTGAGGATAAAGCCAACTCCGCTGGGGAGAACAAGTATCATAAGGTATTCCGGTAAAAATAAATGCCAAAAACACAGTCAACTCTGTCGGGGAGAGATTAAACATCAATTTCCACTGGGAGGAAAGAACAAACACCCTGCTGGTGAACAAACTTAGCTGGGGAAGAAGCGACACTTCTGGGCAAAACACACTGTCTGGGCACAGTTTACACATTCAGAGTTACCACTCCGCTGGGGACAATCATCCTAACAGAGGCAAGATGACATGTGGGGAGCAAGAAACCCATCCTTCGCGGATATAAACCCTTCGAACCAACAACTTGGTTAACTATTGCGGGAATCTTCCATGCCGGAGATTGAACGTGCACATCTTCGATTTGCTGAGGAGCGCAACCTCTGCAGGGGACATTGACTTTGACTTGCTGGGGTTCATCCTATGGACGACTTTCCATGAGGACACTCTCTTGGGGAAAATAATTCCCTCCTTCGGGAAGGGATACATGTCATTTCAACTCTATGGGGATAAGCTACGACTAGCTGAGGAATAACATCAACTGGAGTCAGGTCTTACGTCAAGCGACCTTAGCTGGGGAATACAATTCCTGACCGTTTGCTCCAAAGGTAAGAACCCTGCAAAACACAAACGAGACAAAACAGGCCTATACAACAGAATCTATCCGGGTTAGCATCTGTGACATTACTTCAGTCAATTCGAAGTTTTAGTAATTATTGGCAAGGGCCAGCAAGATTATGTAAGTGTAAGTTTATCAAAAACATCGGCGTCTTTCACAAACAAAACAGTAAAGAACAAGCATCAAGTACTGAATAACATGTTTTATTGATAACGGGCCTCTAAATAGGCAAAGTTTTGTACACTGGATGCAACTCCTGAAAAGAGGAAGTTACGCACAACCACACATAAATATATGCACAAGAAGCATAAAGAAAATACAAAACAATATTTGTATACATGTCGGCAACGTGGCACAGACAAACATCATGAGTTGATCCTCCTATGACTCGCCTGACTCTGCGCTTTCTCGATATTCGATCTTCGGAAGAGATTGTTTTTGGATAGACGGCCCCCAGGTACTCCCAAACCACTAAGCAATGCCGTATCAAATCCGGACCGCAGCCATTTGCTTTTTCAATCCCTAACTTTTGCGTGAACCGCCCTTTGCGGGTTTTCAATTCACTGGGATACCCTTTTTTTCCGAAGTCGCCCTTTTCAGGTTTTCGACTTCGCGGGTGTACATCTTTTCAATCTTATCCCTAACTTTTGCCCGAACCTTTTATTCATTTTTTTATGGTTCGCCGGGATGCCCCATTTTTGCCTGGACTCTCTTTTTACTGTCCAGCGGGTCAATTTCAAGCAAAGTATCTTTTAACTGCGTCCGAATTCACAGGAGACGTAAAGTCCTCACCATCCATGGTGGATAGTAACAAGGCTCCTCCAGAGAAGACTTTTCTGACAACGTAGGGACCTTCATAATTGGGAGTCCACTTGCCCCTGTGATCTGATTGTGGTGGGAGAATCCTTTTCAAAACAAGATCGCCCGTCTGAAAGCTTCAAGGGCACACCTTCTTGTCGTAAGCTTTCTTCATCCGGCTCTAATACAACCGACCGTATGCTAGAGAAGCCAGCCTCTTCTCATCCATTAAGCTGAGCTGATTCAGTCTATCTTTAATCCATTCTGCCTCGTTGAGTTGGACATCACGTAAAACCCTCAGGGAAGGAATCTCGACCTCCAACGGTAACACCGCCTCCATCCCGTATACCAATGAGAAAGGGGTTGCCCTGGTTGATGTGCATACCATCGTACGATAACCGTGCAAAGCGAAAGGTAACATCTCGTGCCAGTCCTTATACGTCACAACCATCTTCTGAACAATCTTCTTTATGTTCTTATTGGCCGCTTCGACAGCGCCATTCATCTTGGGCCGGTAAGGAGAAGAGTTGTGATGCTCAATCTTAAAATTCTGACACAGCTCTTTCATCAATTTATTATCCAAAATTGAACCATTGTCGGTGATAATCCGCTCAGGGATTCCATATCTGCAGATAATATCTCGTTTGATAAATCTGGCTACCACTTGTTTGGTCACATTAGCATATGATGCTGCTTCCACCCATTTGGTGAAATAATTGATTGCCACCAAAATGAACCGGTGTCCGTTCGATACCGTAGGCTCAATCTTGCCAATCATATCAATTCCCCACATCGAGAAAGGCCACGGTGATGACATCACATTTAGAGGGCTCGGAGGCACATGGATTTTGTCCGCATAAATCTGGCATTTATGACACTTCTTTGCAAACTTGAAACAATCCGTTTCCATGGTCAGCCAATAATAACCTGCCCGCATCAACTTTCTTGTCATAGCATGCCCACCAGCATGTGTACCAAATGTACCCTCATGTATCTCTTCCATGAGCAACTTCGCCTCTTTCTCATCTACACAACTTAGCAACACCAAGTCGTGGTTTCTTTTATATAGGACCCCGTCCAGATTCAGATAGAAATTGCCAGCCAATCTCCTGAGAGTCTTCTGATCTCGACTGGATGCCCCAGCTGGATACTCCTTGTTCTTCAGGAAACTCTGGATGTCAAAGTACCAGGGTTTACCATCGAGAGCCTCGTCAATGGCAAATATAAAGGCAGGCCTATCAAGCCGAGAGATAACAATCTGGGGAGCCTCGTTCTAGAAGTTAATTTTATACATTGAAGACAATGTCGCAAGAGCGTCAGCCATTTGATTTTCTGCTCGCGGCACGTGATGTAATTCCACCTTGTCAAAGAAAGGCAACAATCTCCTTGCATAATTCATATAAGGTATCAAATTGGGCTGACGTGTCTCCCATTCTCCCTTAATCTGATTCACCACTAGAGTTGAGTCTCCATATACATCCAGGTTCTTGATTCGCAAATCAATGGCTTCTTCCAGACCCATGATGCAAGCCTCATACTCCGCCTCGTTATTGGTAACTGGAAAAGTCAATCGGGCAGTAAATGGGAGGTGCGACCCATGAGGAGTAGTGATAATTGCACCTATTCCGCTACCATAGGAATTTACAGCTCCGTCAAATATCAACTGCCATTTGGAACCCAGCTCTGGTCCTTCGTCCGACAACGATTCTTCACAATCCTTCATTTTCAGGTACATGATATCCTCGTTAGGAAAATCAAACCTCATCGATTGGTAATCCTCAATAGGCTGCTCAGCGAGGTACTCTGACAGAACGCTACCTTTAACGGCCTTTTACGAGACATATTGGATATCGTATTCTGTTAACACCATCTGCCATCGGGCAATTCTTCCGGAGAGTGCTTGCTTCTTAAACACATATTTGATTGGATCCATCTTTGAAATTAGCATGGTTGTATGATTAAGCATGTATTGCCTCAAACGTTTGGCGGCCCAGGCTAGCGCGCAACACGTCTTCTTGAGCATTGAGTATCTGGACTCACAGTCGGTAAACTTCTTACTCAAATAGTAGATCGCATGCTCTTTACGTCCGGTCTCGTCGTGTTGACCGAGAACACAACCCATACTTTCCTCAAGAACCGTCAAATACATAATCAAAGGTCTCCTGGCCACTGGGGGTATCAAAACAGGAGGTTCCTGCAAGTATTCTTTTATCTTGTCGAACGCATTTTGATAATCTTCATTCCAGGTCAACACCTGATCCTTTTTCAACAACTTGAATAACGGCTCGCACGTCGCAGTTAGGTGAGATATGAACCGAGCGATGTAGTTCAACCTCCCTAAAAACCCACGCACTTCTTTTTCTGTTTTAGGTGTTGGCATTTCTTGTATAGCTTTTATCTTTGCAGGATCAACCTCTATTCCCTTTTTGCTCACATAAACCCCAACAGTTTACCCGATCTCACCCCAAAGGTGCACTTGTTAGGGTTCAGTCTCAACCTGAACTTCCTAAGTCTTTTGAACAGTTTTAGCAGATTAACCAAATGCTCCTCCTCTGTCTGAGATTTGGCAATCATATCATCAACATAAACCTCAATCTCTTTGTGCATCATGTCATGAAAGAGAGTCGTCATAGCACGTTGATATGTTGCCCCTGCGTTCTTCAGTCCGAAGGGCATAACTTTGTAGCAAAATGTTCCCTAGGGACTAATGAAGGTAGTCTTCTCCATGTCTTCTGGTGCCATTTTGATCTGATTATAGCCTGAGAAGCCGTCCATGAAGGAGAATACGGAGAATTGAGCAGTGTTGTCAACCAGCACATCAATGTGAGGAAGTGGAAAGTCGTCTTTCGGGCTCGCCTTATTCAAATCACGGTAGTCTACACACATTCACACTTTACCGTCTTTCTTCGGCACTGGTACTATATTAGCGACCCATGACGGATAAGTTGTAACGGCTAGGAAACCGGTATTCCACTGTTTTTGAACTTCCTCTTTGATTTTCATAGCCATGTCTGGTCTGGTTCTTCTGAGTTTCTGCTTAACAGGCGGACATTCCTCTCGCAACGGCAAATGGTGCACAACCATGTCCGTATCCAACCCAGGCATATCCTCGTACGACCAAGCAAATATATCACTATACTCTCGCAGTATCTCAATCAGCCTTTGCTTGATGTCGCTCTGCAGCGCAGCCCCTATACGGATATTTCTCATAACTTCTTCCGACCCCAAGTTGATAATCTCAATTTCCTCCTGATGAGGCAGAATGATTCTCTCTTCCTGTTTCAACAAACGAGTCAGCTCCTCTGGCAAGTCGTTATCCTCAACAATCTCTTCCTCTGCTTGGAATACCGGGTGCTCGCAGTCGAAACGAGTCATAGGCGGTTCGTAGAAGATGTCATCTGAAATATTAGTCCTGCAAAGGAAATGGTTAAACGCTTCAACACACAAACAAAGCAAATAACCACGTTGCCATTTATTGTTAAAGTAAAAACAAGAAAAACAGGGATCACAATATTTGTATATGAAAAACGCCTTTATTTCATGATTAAAACAGTGCAATACACATAATCAAGTAGCCCTAAGGTAAAATCACTATGCCCCGGGTAGGACATAGGATTATTCAACAATTGACAAAACAAATCATTACTGTTTAAGAGTCACTGGGACAGTTTCCCGGATGGACCAGTTGCAGAGACTTTGTCCTTGCACGCTTGGCTTGATCCACGCGTCCATATCGCAGTCACTATCTCCGTCTTCAGCATCGGAAATAACGTTGATTGTTTCAAAGCACACCCCGCTTGGCGTAATCGTTATCGGTCCCTTGAACCTGGGCGCTCTTGAAGAGGACGCTGACGACGTCGGTCGATACCCTAGCCCAAACTTGTCATTCTTCACGAGAATCTCCAGTACCTGCCCCCACCCTTTAGTTTCACAAGTCTGTACTAAAGCCTGAGCTTCCTTGTAGGATGACACTGCCACCTCTGGCATTTTGCCGGGACCCTGAGCTTTGTCTTTAGTTCGCAACCCTTCGAAGGCTTGACAAGGTGTATCGTGTATTTCTCCGTCGACCTCAACATATCTGAACGATGACAGGTGACTGACCAAAATGTCCTCCTCCCCGCAAACGGTAACAACACTATCACCCACCATGTACTTCAACTTCTGATACAATGTGGACGTTACGGCCCCTGCAGCATGGATCCATGGGCGCCCAAGAAGGCAGCTATAAGCTGGATGGATATCCATGATGTAGAATTCGGTATCAAAAATTTCTGGCCCCACCTGAAGCGATAATGTTATTGCCCCAAACACTGATCTTTTCGTCCCGTCAAACGCCCTCAAACCAAATCGCTGGGCGTGCAAATAATCCCCCGTATGTCCAATTTCATCATGGCTTTCTTTGGCAGTACGTTCAATGACGATCCAGTATCCACCAATACACGCGATATTACGGTGCCCCGACATTCCACCGATATATGCAAAGCCATGTTGTGCTCTCGACCCCTGGGTGTTAGATCAAAATCTGTGAAACCCAGGCTATGTCCAGCATTGACATGCGCCATTATCCCCTCTAACTGATTTACAGAAACTTCTTGAGGCACAAATGGCGTATCCAGATTCTTTAGCAAGGCGTTCCGGTGGGCCTCGGAACATAACAACAACGACAAGATAAAAATCTTTGACGGCGTCTGCTGTAGGTGTTCAACAATTTTGTAGTCGCTTTTCCGAATCAGTCTCATGAACTCCTCTACATCCTTGAGTGACGTATCCTTTTCTTTCGACTGGGTAGGCCCGCTTTCATTTGCTTTGGCTTTGCCTTTGGCCAATCTCTCTGCTTCTATTTCAGGTGAGGTAAAGATCCTTCCGCTACGGGTCATGCCCCCCGTTCCAACGACATTATCAACAGCCCCAGCTGGCTGGCTATTCACCACAATCTTTTCACCATTGCAATATGCTTCCAATCCGTATGTCCACGGGACAACTTTCGTACTCTCAAAGGGAATAGGCCCTGCTTTGGTAATTGTAATAGTTGGCCGCTGGGCGGGCGCTGTTATCGTTATAGTCTTCCTCGGGATCGTCACCATTGCAATATCATTCTGCTCATCACATAATGCCTCCACAGGCTTCTCAACCGCAGTTCGATCAAATTGCAAGGTCTCTTCGTCGATCATGGCCTGAATGCCCTGCTTTAAATCAGTACAACCCTCAGGCTGGGTCCAACACTCTAAACAATATTCATCACAACCAGGGAATACTCCCCCTCTGAGCAACCTGCTTTTCACCTCACCCAATGGTGTCTTCAGTTTGTTAACATCCATCACCAAGTTCAAATTTTCTTCTGTCAAGATGGCATTTGCCCCATGATTAGGCATAGGCTGTTGTACAATATTGGGCCCCACCTGGCCAAAGTTGATGGCTTTACTGTCCAACAAGTCTTGAACTTTATGCTTGAAAGCATGACAAGATTCTACATCATGTCCGGGCGCCCCGGAATGGAATTCGGAATGCTTGTTAGCATGATACCCATAAGGAAGCGTCGGTCCTGTAGGCGGTTCTAATGTTCTTTTCTCGACCAAATTCAACCCCAGCAGTGTCTGAAGAAGCTCTGCATATGTCGACGGAGGCTTATCAAATACCCGCTTCGGCTTTGCATTCTGAAACCTTCTCTGACCCTGATTCTTCCTTTGCTGCTGCTGTGGCTGTTGCTGCTGCTGTTGCTGCTGCTGTTGTTGTTGAGGAGGTTGGACTGGAATAGTAACACTGGCTATTTGTTGAGGTTGGATGTACTGACTTCTACCTCTGCCCCGGCCTCTACCACCAAACACAACACTTGTATCACCTTGTCGTCTTCCGCCGAACGCTTTTCTCGCACCCCCAGCTGAAATAGATTCGCCTGCCTGAATCTTTCCAATTTTAATTCCGTTTTTGATCCTCTCTCCCATAAGGATCATATCGGAGAAGCTACCCATCGAACATTGAGTAACTTGTCATAGTACATTCCTGTAAATGTCCCCACAAACATGTCATTCATCTCCCTTTCAACCAAAGGAGGGTGCACCCGAGCTGCCATATCGTGCCACCGCTGCGCGTACTCTTTGAAACTTTCACCACTTTTCTGCGACAGACTCTACAACTGAACTCTGTTTGGCGCCAAATCGCTGTTATATTTGTAATGCATAACGAAAGCATCAGTCAACTACTTCCAGCTTCTAATCTGAGTAGGCTCCAGTCCCATGTACCATTCCAATGATGGTCCCGATAGGCTATCCGAAAAGAAATGCATGAGCATCCTTTCATCATTGGAATAGGCAGACATCCTTCTATAATAAGAACGTACATGGACCTTTAGGCAGGTATCCCCTTTGTATTTGTCGAATGTTGGAGCCTTGAATTTTAATGGCACCCTCATCCGTGGTACCAACCCCATAGTAGTCATATCTAACCCAGCGGAGTTCTGATTAACCACACCTTTCATCTGCTCTTCTAGCATTCTGATCCTCTGAACAGGGTCAATGGGGCCCTCAGGTCCAATACCTCTTCCCGAAAAAGCGTCGTCCTGGTGATCCACATTCCAGTCATTGCCATACCCATCATAACCCATGTTACGGCCAAATCCTTGCTGATTGAACATAGGACCCTGTCCTTGGTTGCCGAACCCTTGATTGACCCCAGCAGGTCCAAACTATTGTTGAAAGGAAATGCTCCAGCGCCGTTGTCATTCACATTACCGAATCCACCATTACCGTGGCCATACCCCTGATTGTTGCCGTAACCGTCATTACCAAAGCCTTGATTGTTGAACCCGAAGTTCCCGTCCTGATGGACATTGCCATACCCAGTGTATCCAAAGCCATCATTGTCACCAAATCCTTGATCGACATCCCCAGTGTTGCCTTTGTTGTTAACAACATGCCCATCACCACCATTTCCAGTATTGCCATTACCAGCGCCAGCACCTGCACTAGTACCAGTTTTTCCATTGACAGTCATAACAAGTGGAGTAACTGCCGGTATCTCATCCTCCCGACGATGAGTTTCAACAGAATTGTGGTCAGTATTGCCATTTCCGTTTGTCCGCGTCAGCAACGGCTGCACCAAAGTCTGAAGATTCTCTTGGCCCTTGGCCATGCTCTCCATAGCTTGCATGAACAAAGTCAGCTTCTCACGGATTTCCTGCATCTCGACTTGAACTTGATCCATTGCTTTCTTACAGTTGTTTCTGGTTGAGTAGCGGTGGATTCTTTGGTCGTCAATCCTGAAAAACCTGTGAGACGCAGGAAATAAGATACAGATTCAACAAGTAACTGGCAATGCAAAAATGAATATGCAGATGCAATATGTGTCTGTGCGTTAGGGAGATCAACCCCTGATTCTAGTGCCAAAGTGCCAGTGCAGTGACAGTGCTAAGAAGCTTGGATTCATCCATGGAGAAAACATCTCATATATTGCTGAAAAGCCCATCAAGGCAGAAATACAATATCACTGAGTGTATAGTAACAAGAAGGCATGACCTCAACCAACAAGCCTGGTGATGGTCAGCACAGTGCAAATAAAGCATATACAACAGTGCATAAGGTAATCAAGTGCGACCATATGCCCGATACTCCTCTAACAATTTCTTGGTCTTGGGATGGTCTGACTGGGAAATCAACCCTTCAACGAGCGAGTCTCTTTGCCTGATAACACGCTGGAGATCCCCAATGGATTCCTCCCAAGCATCCTCTCCAAAGCACTCCTCCAGCTTCCGCTTCTGAGATGCAGACTCTTTCTTACGCTTGACAACTTTGTTCAACGAATTCTGAACGTCGTATCTCCGCATAACCTTTTCTTCAAACTTTTTCTGGTTAGCCTTCAACTGATCTTCCAGTTCAGAGATCTGCTGCTTCAGTTTGTCTTCTCTTTCTTTATTATTGGCCAGTGTAGCATTCCAGTTTTTGTTGAATGTGGAGATCTCCTGGTAGGCTATATCAAGTGCTTTCTTCTTAGACTCCAGCATATCATGAGAGCTCTTGAAATCTATCCCCAAATGTTCATGCTTCTTTCGTTGTTCAGTCAGTTCGATGCCTAACTGGTTCACCAGCTTTGTTTGCTGCTCGAAGGAATATACGGCTTCATTCCTTTCGCTCCTGAGTTGGACTAGCTCTTCTTCCAACTTCTCGTTGGCTTTCATCAACTCTTTTTTCTCCTTCACAACCTGCACATATCTCTCAATAGACACAATAGTTGGCTCCTCAACCACGAGGGGAACAGGAGGTAATACTGCAGGAAACGGCATCAGCGCCTGCTTTGCTCTATCTTGGATCCAGACTTGGTACGGAGCATAGGCTTGACTATCATTCTTACCCAACAACGACTTACCCTTATTGTGTATGTTATTCAAAGCATGCTGAAGCTTGGATACCAATTCTCCCTTCAAATCACCTGTGAAGTACAGAGATTCCTGCACTTCCTCCTCTTTTGGCGGGCTTCTCAAAGCATAACCGAATTTCCTGATCAACAATGACGGATTGTAGTTAATGCACCCTTTCCTCCCAATCAGAGGAACGTTAGGATATCCTGTGCAGCTGTAGATAATCTCAGATCCCAGTAAATCCCTATCAAACCAGACAACATCTTCTGAAGAAAGCCCCATCAGACGCTCAGACCATTCCACCGTAGCTGCAGACTCAGCAAAGATACCCTTCTTGGGCAGGTGACTATCAAACCACATATACAACAAAGGCACACAACAAGAGACGTTCTTGCCCCTCCTATTCTCGTTCTTATAATGCAGAGAATGATAGAAGTCTCCAATCAGTGTAGGCACAGGATTGCCTGAAGCAAATATATGGAATGCATCCAAATCAACAAAGTCAGGCATATTAGGGAACAATACAATGCCATATATACACAAAGCAAGGATAATATTAAACACAATCCAACAACCACTCTTGGCGTACTCTTGTGCTTTCCCAACCAAGAACTTGAGAGAAAAAGCAGAAACTCCATTCCACGAGGTTAACAACAACTCTGAGGAGTCTAAATGTAAAGCGACAGCTAAATCCTCCAGCTTGGGCTCAGCACCCATATGAATGAAGGGTACCCTGTTCTGAATGGTTAACTCCAAGATCTCAGCATATTCCTCCATGGCCGGAGCCAGAATGAAGTCAAGGAAAGTAAAACACCTCAGCGGGGGATCATAAAACTGCATAAGTGCATATAATTCGTTCAGCTCATACGTGGATGGTTTACAAACCAACCTAAGCAGTTTCCCATAACTCTTCCTGAAGCTTCTCTTCACATCATCATCAGCTAAAGACATCAAACCAAGCAAAGAAGAAACATCTGGAGTAGGCAACTTGTATGCCACAGTCTTCTTCAAAGTATCCATAATAGCGGCAGACAGAAATCCGGGCAACTAGAATCAGAGGGTGTGAAATGCACCTGCAGCACAGACACATGTTAATGATATGTAAAATGAGTACGCAACAATGCAATATGCAAACATGCAACAGGGATCAAGTGATATATTGCTGAAGAGATCCATCCACAATATCTGTCTCAACAGACCCACAATACTGCTCAAACCTGGTCTCAACAGACCTATAACAATGCTCCAACCTGGTCTCAACAGACCTATAACAATGCTCCAACCCGGTCTCAACAGACCTATAACACTGCCCTAATGAGGAACCCCAAATAACCACACATACTGATCCAATATTAAGAAAACCGGGTAGTCTGGAGGTCAAGTTTCCTGCATGCCCCAATCCCTCTCACAGGTAGGTGTCCTATCAACTGACACAAGGTACGACATCCTATGCGGTCGTTGGCGTCACAAACTTTCAAGACTGATGATACGATACCCAGAAGGTGTGGCATCATCATGTCCTGAAGAGGCCTCACTTAGCCAACTTCCAATTGATCGGTCCCCGGAATCGACAATCCAACTAACCAACAACCCCCTCAACCCAAAGGGTTGAAAAAGAAGTCAACCAGAAGAACCTCGTCCGAGCGTGGATTTTGCGGGACACTAGTACATGCAAAGCATGCACGCGCCCACTACTTTCCACAACTAATTCTAGGTGCACTCAAGCCCAGGTCCGGCTTATCTCTCAATCAGACCCCCTACCCAGCATAAAAACAATAATATAATGCTGAAAGTAAATACAGAAAAGTAAATCCATACAAAACCCACAACGGGAAAACAAGCGCTAGGATTGACTCGCGTAGGGAACCGTTGGAGTCCCCAGCTGTCGCTACTGCGAAAATCGGCGCCGGCTATGACAGAAGAGTCGCCACCGTGCGTTATTTATCCCAACGGAGGGAAAGGAAACGCTCAGAGTAAACCTAACGCAAAACGGGAAAGGAATGGTCATCGCAACCAAATTCCTGGATTCGGGAGTCGATTACGCAAGGGGAAGGTATTAGCACCCCTCACGTCCATCGTACTCGACGGGATCCACGCTTGTTTTCTAGTACGGATTGTATTCTATCTACTCTAAAGGTCAAGGGACAAAAAGAAAAAGAAAATGACTCAACAAAGTATCGCACTTTATGCCTACGTATTCCCGTCTGGAACGAGAAATCAGAGTCAACGTAGTTCGCCTACCTACGGGAAAGGAGGGGAAGGTTGCTCGCTAGGATACGGCATCCTATGCCTACGTACTTTCATACTTCATGAAAGATCAGAGCACACGTAGTTCGGGCTACGGAAGACACAAGCTTGTCTGACTGTTTTTTATTACCTTGTGAAAGGGTTTTTCTTGATTAAGAGTCCAAGCGGACAAAAATGACACTTTGATGTTCGTTTTGAATCTTTCACGAAAGAAGTGTTTTTTAGTTTGTTTGCAATCTCTGACGCACTAGAGACTATGATTCGAGAGTGACTATGTCGCGTGTCACCCAAAGGGTGCCACACTAAGCAGCCAGACTACTGGAAAGAAGCTCTCCAGCAACCCTTTCTCAAATAGCTTAAGGCTCGTAACGTACGACATCGATTAACCTTATTACTGTATTTTTGAGTTGTTTTGAGATAAGAAGAGAAAGAAGCTCTAAAAAAACCTAGGGTTGAAAAGGGAATAAAAACTAATCTAATGTTGTCATGCATGGATAAGAATCCTAATGTCTGTCATAATTCCCTCCTGCACAGAGGAAATCAGAGATCCTAGGGGATAAGCAGAAAAGAAAGCAAGCAAATACAGTAAAATGCATGCAATGCAGCAATACAAGCGAGGCAAGGGAGTCCCACTCAACCTCGAACCTGGGAAAACAACAGGCAAAGTGAATCAACATTCACTTCAAACCTAAGGGGCAAGCTACACAAGCCAACAAACAATACAAAAAAAAACCCAAAATAAAACAGAGGAGGCAGCCCAAGCAGTAACATCAAACTCCTACAGCAAACGGTACAAGCAGCAGCTCTGACAGCAACAGTTGATTAAACAGCAAAAAGTTGACAGCAACAACCTTCATCTGCATGCATGCTCCTATCCTCAAGCTTCAATAAACTTTCAATCTTCAACAAGCACCAAGCTTCAACAAGCTTCAAACTTCAACAAGCAACCAGGTTAAACCAGCAAACTTCAACCAGTAAACAGCTTCAACAAGCTCCTGACTTCATCTTCAACAAGCAGCAAAACCCTAGCTTCAACAAGCACAAACTTCATCTTCAACAAGCTTCAACAAGCAACCTCCAAGGGAGAATCAAGTAACAAGATCAAGTTGAAGTGCTAAGTAACTTAATGACAACCAAAGGAAGCCACTGAGAACTTAACATTATAGTAGAAAAGTACCCTCAAAGTTCTACTCCTAAAGCATGCCACTCATCCCTCCAAAGGAGAGAAGTGACTTCTTTAAGAGGACTTTATGTCATTGGATTCAATGGAGATGAACAATATACTCCATGTTTGAAGAAACAAGCAAAACTAATCTAATGCTCTTCTTAAAACCCTAGTTTCCTAAGCTCCTGACAAGCACCCACAAGATGAGAAATCTTCATCTCCAAGCTCCTTCAAGCTCTCTAAAGCATCTTCAATTGGTCTTCATGTTCATCCAAGCACAAGAGCACCACCACCCTAATCTAAGGCGAACTATTGAATTAAACTAGTCAAGTTAGTGTACTAAAAACACCTAGAAGTTAGTCTTAAAACTAAATCTAATTAAAATACCAAAAGTGATTGTAAAATCCTATAAAAAATTCTAAGGGTTCCTAAACCTCTTAAGAATCACTCCATACAAAAACCAGGGGGTTAACCATTCATTAGGACCTAAAACTATGCCCTAAACCTAAGGGTACTATCTTAAAACCCTAATTCTAAACCACTTAATGTTCAATATCCAAAACAACCTAAAATTCTCTCACAAAATTATGAGAAAATTACTAGGGGTACATGCATATCTAAGCTATCTATTCTAAAAAGAATCAACTCAAAAATCAACACCAAACACCCATACCAAAATCAACAAAATAGCACACCAACCATATCCAAAATAAAAGCAATTAAAATGCAAAATATGTAATTAAAATATAAAATTCATGAATTATGAATTTTTTAATCCTATTAAATTCTACACTCTATAAGGAGTCAGGGAAAAAATTCTAGATTAAAAATGTTAATTTTCCTATTTATTATGAATTAATTTCTAACCTATATGAAATATGAAATTAAAAGAAAATATAAAGAAAATTGAGAAAAGCGTGTGACAAATAGCAATATTATCATGTTGTAAACCAGGCTGGGCCCAGATGTGGGGTATGCGTAGCAAATCCTGACTAAGCCCAAACCACACTAAAACAAATCAGGAAAATAAAATGGAAATTGGAAAATGCTTGTGGCAAATAGCAATGCTTTTCAGTGTATTATCCAACTTGGGCCAAACCTGGGGTGTGGAAAGCAAAGAAAGACTAAGGTCCACCCAAATGCGTTTAATGAAACACAGAGTTTTGTGTGAAGCTCAAATTCTCTTCAGATTGTGAAACAAAATCATGGCCATGGATTTGTGTTCTCAGTCAATGGTCAAACATGATCCAACGTCCAAAACTTCATCTTCTCCAAATTTCAAATATGAGAGGGAGACCTTGGGACGGTGGCCTGAGCTGCAGCGCCACCGTCGTCTCCGGTGAGAGTTACACCAAAGTGCATCAAACGCAACAACTAAACATCCCTTTCCACTCGTTTTTTCATCTTGAGTCCAATTATGACCTCCAAATCCATTGATTCTCACTCCAACTCAAAAACCGATACAAGTTTCAGAAAAATCACCAAGTCTTGAATGTCACGATTCTTGCAATTAACAAGCCTAATGTCATCTACACCTCTCAGGCTTCAATTCTAACTATCCAAACAAGATTGAAACCTCACGAATCTCAAGATATATGCTTCAACAGAAATGATGTCATGCCTAGTTTGGTCTCTAAACCCTCGATTCTTGTACTGAAATCCAACCTAGAAACATCTATAACCTATCCACATATTCATTTCTAATCAATTCACTACCAATTATGCTGAAAATTGAAGAATGCAAACCTGGTTTAATGTGATGAACAAATGATGATATTGCTCGATTCAAGCTCCAATTCTTTCCAGAATCACTCAAGAACCACTTCCCAAGCTTCTCCAATTATCAATTTGCTTTGAATCCCCTTCAATCTCCAAAACCGATTCTGATATGCAGTTGAGAAATTTCAATGGCTCTCTCTTGATTCTCTTCAATCCTTGCCCAAAAATGATTTGAATCAGTTACAATGAATATATAGAGTGTGTTAGAACACTCTAGAACTTTCTGTAATCAACCAAATGAGAATTTCAATTTCTCATTCTCCTTCAAAATCTCATGTGCACAGTTGGGGTTTTGCTCTGCCACAACTCTTGATTTCACTTGAATTTCTCCTCTTATGACATTTTGAATTGAATGGGAATGATATGCCCCTTGTTTTTTATCCCATGGTGTGAATTGGATGTGTTACTTCAACCTTAAGTAACAAAATGGAAGTGATGGAAAATGACCTCAAATCCAAAAAGTAACATTACCAATCTCTTTAAAATGCATTTCCTGATTAGAATGACATATAACATTGCTTTGTTTGGCCATAAATCAAGAAATCACATTTTTGGCCTTTTATATGACTTTAATTTCTTCCTTTTCAAAATTTCTCAAACCAACTTCTCCTATGAGCCATTTCAATGCCTCCTTGATGCATGGTCAAGGTTAAAACCCTATTCTGAGCAACTTTCTAGTTGAACAAAATTTCATTTGAGGCCTCTAAGTTGGTGAAAATGGCCTATGATCACAAATGACCTATAATCACCAATACCCAAAATACCCCTGGCTTGCAAAGACCATAACTTGAGTTATACAAATCTTATCAAGGACTTCTAGTACTCTATGGAAATCTAAGATCAAGATCTACAACTCTCATGTTGGCCAAAAATCCATTTGAAAACTCCTTGAAGGGCAAAAGTTGTTAGGAAGTCAAGTGACTTTCACAGATAAATTTCATAGTCCTCTGATGACCTGTAAATTGCAAGGACTATAACTTGAGTTCTATAAATCCCCTTGGGGACTTCTAGTACTCAAATTAAAGGTATTGAGATGTTATACGTGTTTCATGTTGGCCAAAGATCCATTTGAAACTTGTATTTTGACTTATGTGGCTTTGAAGTTAGGCACTAAACAGGGGATTTTACACTAAAACCCTAATTTAGCAACTTCCCACATCCTTGATCCTTCTTTGCTTGACCTTGGAACAACACCACACATGTATCAACATACCAATCCATGAATCCCATGACCTCAAAGTAGGCTTTGATGCTCTTCAATTTGCACAATTGACCTAGGATTGACCCAGATGAAACCCTAATTGACTGCACCTCAACTGTGGCTCTCATACTTGAATCAATGACTTGTCTCAGCTTCAATAGGGCCCTCTAGGAATTCCATGAGATCCATACACACCTCAAATTCACATTCCATGCTTCACATCCCACTGATGTTCTCAATATTCCTCAAGATAGGAGCAAAACCCACATGTAGGCACTCAAACTTCTCAAGACTTCAAATCATTTCTTGATGGCCTGGATGACTTCTCATACTTGGATAAGACCTCTTGCTAGGCTCTTCTCTTGATAGACACCCTTGATCCCTTGTTGGAGGCATGCTATGCTATGATATGCAAATGATTGAACTATGTACATGATGTAACTATGCAACTGAAATGCAATGAAACATAAATCAGGCAAGAAAAGGTTGAGCAAATTTTGGGGTGCAACAGCTTCCCCTATTCAAACGGCTTGGACCCGACTGGGTGAAGAGAGAACGACCTTCAAACAATCGAGGTACGAGACGGTTGAATACCAAGAAACCCAGAAATTTGCCAACCGCAGAAATAAACTGCACCACTGCTTGGGGAACGACATCCACCAACTGAATCTGGTTGTTACAGCAACAACTGACCCAACGTCTGATAATAATTCTGATTTCAACTTCAACCACCTATGTAACGCTACAGGTACTGAACAAATTTTGCAAAAAACACCTCCGTCCACAACTGGACTAACCTTGTCAACACGAATAGAGATTCTGTCGTCACAGGAGTAACCTTGTCCACATCTGGACCCAAATTTCGTCAAATCACGAATAAATACAAATCTGTCCACGTCAGGACTCACATTTAGTCAACCCGAAGAAATCTCAACAACACCGGAATATAACTTCGTCCCCGTTAGGACGCTGGTTTCATCAACACGAAGAAGTCCCCGCAACAAGAGCAAAACTTTGTCCACGTTAGGACGCACACTTCGTCAACACGAAGAAATCCCATCATACACTTGTCCATGTCAGGACTCAAATTCCGTCAACCGAAGAAATCCTATCGTCATAGGAATAAAACTTGTCCTCATCAGGACTCCACATTCCGTCACCACGGAGAAATCCCTGCGACTTCGCTGGGGATGAGTTGTCCGCATCTCGTCAACACAAGGAGATCCTACCAACATAGGAATAAATTGTCCACGTCAGGACTCACATCTCGTCACCACGAGGAAATAAACCCGTCACCATGAAGAGAAGTAAATTTGTCCACGTTAGGATTCCATCTCGTCAACACGAAGAATGGTAAACTTGTCCACGTCAGGACTCGCATCCCGTCAACATGAGGGAAGGTGACTTGATTTGTCCATGTCAGGACTCACATCTCGTCAACACGAGGAAATCCTATCAACATAGGAGTGAATTGTCCATGTCAGGACACTGTTTCGTCAACACTAAGAAAGATAGATTTGTCCACGTTAGGACTCGCACATCTCATTAACACGAGGAACTATAACCTTGTCCACGTCAGGACGCACATTTCGCCAATACAAAGAAAGATATCTGCTGGGGATAAATGGTGCACGTCAGGACACTAGTTCATCAATACGAAGAGTAACCAATTTGTCCACGTCAGGACTTCACATTCCGTCAACACGGAGAAATCAAATCTGCCCACGTTAGGACTAACACATCTCGTCAACACGAGGAAATAAACATGTCCATGTTAGGACTACATATCTCGTCAACACGAGGAACTCCTATCAACACAGGCAATAAAATTTTGGCTACTTCCGGGAAATACTTCTGTCACCCAGTAGGAAAATACATCTGTATATCCATACGGGAAGATACTCTAAATACAGTTTCTCTGCTTATCTCTGCAGTAGCTAACTCCATTGGTCCCAACCCACAAACCTTTTAGCACTGACGTGACAGCTACTTTGAGGCGGACTCTACGGGGGATATTTGGAAGCCAAACTGCCGGACGCCTGTTCCGATAACCGGCGGCAGCTTCTGAAATTTTGATTCATGAAACCCTTTGACGCTGACGTAACATCAACTTTGAAGAAAACAATCCGCTGGCTGGATAAGAGAAACTTCAACAAGCAACTCTGTGGGGGGAAATAGTAAGATGAACCGTATCATCACATGTCTCACAGCGAGACCTCGAATACCTGGTAATAGATCTGAGCTAGAACTCCATACTCCTGCTGAGAAAACACACCTGAAAGCAAAAGGTTAACCAACCTAATTTATATTTCAAAATGCGTATGTTTGAAAATGGCGTAATGCTCCGTACGGCACGAAAATGCTACGCGTTTGAGTAGATGCGAATATGACGATATATGCAAATGCAAATGCAGGCTCAAGCTGCCGGGGCCACTCTGATAACGATGTCTCAACAACATGAATGCTGAGGATAAAGCCAACTCCGCTAGGGAGAACAAGTATCATAAGGTATTCCAGTAAAAATAAATGCCAGAAACACAATCAACTCTGCCGGGGAGAGATTAAACATCAATTTCCACTGGGAGGAAAGAACAAACACCCTGCTGGTGAACAAACTTAGCTGGGGAAGAAGCGACACTTCTGGGCAAAGCACACTGTCTAGGCACAGTTTACACATTCAGAGTTACCACTCCGCTGGGGACAATCATCCTAACAGAGGCAAGACGACCTGTGGGGAGCAAGAAACCCATCCTTCACGGATATAAACCCTTCGAACCAACAACTTGGTTAACTATTGCGGGAATCTCCCATGCCGGAGATTGAACGTGCACATCTTCGATTTGCTGAGGAGCGCAACCTCTGCAGGGGACATTGACTTTGACTTGCTGGGGTTCATCCTATGGACGACTTTCCATGAGGACACTCTCTTGGGGAAAATAATTCCCTCCTTCGGGAAGGGATACATGTCATTTCAACTCTCTGGGGATAAGCTACGACTAGCTGAGGAATGACATCAACTGGAGTCAGGTCTTACGTCAAGCGACCTTGGCTGGGGAATACAATTCCTGACCGTTTGCTCCAAAGGTAAGAACCCTGCAAAACACAAACGAGACAAAACAGGCCTATACAACAGAATCTATCCGGGTTAGCATCTGTGACATTACTTCAGTCAATTCGAAGTTTTAGTAATTATTGGCAAGGGCCAGCAAGATTATGTAAGTGCAAGTTTATCAAAAACATCGGCGTCTTTCACAAACAAAACAGTAAAGAACAAGCATCAAGTACTGAATAACATGTTTTATTGATAACGGGCCTCTAAATAGGCAAAGTTTTGTACACTGGATGCAACTCCTGAAAAGAGGAAGTTACGCACAACCACACATAAATATATGCACAAGAAGCATAAAGAAAATACAAAACAATATTTGTATACATGTCGGCAACGTGGCACAGACAAACATCATGAGTTGATCCTCCTATGACTCGCCTGACTCTGCGCTTTCTCGATATTCGATCTTCGGAAGAGATTGTTTTTGGATAGACGGCCCCCAGGTACTCCCAAACCACTAAGCAATGCCGTATCAAATCCGGACCGCAGCCATTTGCTTTTTCAATCCCTAACTTTTGCGTGAACCGCCCTTTGCGGGTTTTCAATTCACTGGGATACCCTTTTTTTCCGAAGTCGCCCTTTTCAGGTTTTCGACTTCGCGGGTGTACATCTTTTCGATCTTATCCCTAACTTTTGCCCGAACCTTTTATTCATTTTTTTATGGTTCGCCGGGATGCCCCATTTTTGCCTGGACTCTCTTTTTACTGTCCAGCGGGTCACTTTCAAGCAAAGTATCTTTTAACTGCGTCCGAATTCACAGGAGACGTAAAGTCCTCACCATCCATGGTGGATAGTAACAAGGCTCCTCCAGAGAAGACTTTTCTGACAACGTAGGGACCTTCATAATTAGGAGTCCACTTGCCCCTGTGATCTGATTGTGGTGGGAGAATCCTTTTCAAAACAAGATCGCCCGTCTGAAAGCTTCAAGGGCACACCTTCTTGTCGTAAGCTTTCTTCATCCGGCTCTAATACAACCGACCGTATGCTAGAGAAGCCAGCCTCTTCTCATCCATTAAGCTGAGCTGATTCAGTCTATCTTTAATCCATTCTGCCTCGTCGAGTTGGACATCACGTAAAACCCTCAGGGAAGGAATCTCAACCTCCAACGGTAACACCGCCTCCATCCCGTATACCAATGAGAAAGGGGTTGCCCCGGTTGATGTGCATACCGTCGTACGATAACCGTGCAAAGCGAAAGGTAACATCTCGTGCCAGTTCTTATACGTCACAACCATCTTCTGAACAATCTTCTTTATGTTCTTATTGGCCGCTTCGACAGCGCCATTCATCTTGGGCCGGTAAGGAGAAGAGTTGTGATGCTCAATCTTAAAATTCTGACACAGCTCTTTCATCATTTTATTATCCAAATTTGAACCATTGTCGGTGATAATCCGCTCGGGGATTCCATATCTGCAGATAATATCTCGTTTGATAAATCTGGCTACCACTTGTTTGGTCACATTAGCATATGATGCTGCTTCCACCCATTTGGTGAAATAATTGATTGCCACCAAAATGAACCGGTGTCCGTTCGATACCGTAGGCTCAATCTTGCCAATCATATCAATTCCCCACATCGAGAAAGGCCACGATGATGACATCACATTCAGAGGGCTCGGAGGCACATGGATTTTGTCCGCATAAATCTGGCATTTATGACACTTCTTTGCAAACTTGAAACAATCCGTTTCCATGGTCAGCCAATAATAACCTTCCCGCATCAACTTTCTTGTCATAGCATGCCCACCAGCATGTGTACCAAATGTACCCTCATGTATCTCTTCCATGAGCAACTTCGCCTCTTTCTCATCTACACAACTTAGCAACACCAAGTCGTGGTTTCTTTTATATAGGACCCCGTCCGGATTTAGATAGAAATTGCCAGCCAATCTCCTGAGAGTCTTCTGATCTCGACTGGATGCCCCAGCTGGATACTCCTTGTTCTTCAGGAAACTCTGGATGTCAAAGTACCAGGGTTTACCATCGAGAGCCTCGTCAATGGCAAATATAAAGGCAGGCCTATCAAGCCGAGAGATAACAATATGGGGAGCCTCGTTCCAGAAGTTAATTTTATACATTGAAGACAATGTCGCAAGAGCGTCAGCCATTTGATTTTCTGCTCGCGGCACGTGATGTAATTCCACCTTGTCAAAGAAAGGCAACAATCTCCTTGCATAATTCATATAAGGTATCAAATTGGGCTGACGTGTCTCCCATTCTCCCTTAATCTGATTCACCACTAGAGCTGAGTCTCCATATACATCCAGGTTCTTGATTCGCAAATCAATGGCTTCTTCCAGACCCATGATGCAAGCCTCATACTCCGCCTCGTTATTGGTAACAGGAAAAGTCAATCGGGCAGTAAATGGGAGGTGCGACCCATGAGGAGTAGTGATAATTGCACCTATTCCGCTACCATAGGAATTTACAGCTCCGTCAAATATCAACTGCCATTTGGAACCCAGCTCTGGTCCTTCGTCCGACAACGATTCTTCACAATCCTTCATTTTCAGGTACATGATATCCTCGTCAGGAAAATCAAACCTCATCGATTGGTAATCCTCAATAGGTTGCTCAGCGAGGTACTCTGACAGAACGCTACCTTTAATGGCCTTTTGCGAGACATATTGGATATCGTATTCTGTTAACACCATCTGCCATCGGGCAATTCTTCCGGAGAGTGCTTGCTTCTCAAACACATATTTGATTGGATCCATCTTTGAAATTAGCATGGTTGTATGATTCAGCATGTATTGCCTCAAACGTTTGGCGGCCCAGGCTAGCGCGCAACACGTCTTCTCGAGCATTGAGTATCTGGACTCACAGTCGGTAAACTTCTTACTCAAATAGTAGATCGCATGCTCTTTACGTCCGGTCTCGTCGTGTTGACCGAGAACACAACCCATACTTTCCTCAAGAACCGTCAAATACATAATCAAAGGTCTCCCGGCCACAGGGGGTATCAAAACAGGAGGTTCCTGCAAGTATTCTTTTATCTTGTCGAACGCCTTTTGACAATCTTCATTCCAGGTCAACACCTGATCCTTTTTCAACAACTTGAATAACGGCTCGCACGTCACAGTTAGGTGAGATATGAACCGAGCGATGTAGTTCAACCTCCCTAAAAACCCACGCACTTCTTTTTCTGTTTTAGGCGTCGGCATTTCTTGTATAGCTTTTATCTTTGCAGGATCAACCTCTATTCCCTTTTCGCTCACAATAAACCCCAGCAGTTTACCCGATCTCACCCCAAAGGTGCACTTGTTAGGGTTCAGTCTCAACCTGAACTTCCTAAGTCTTTTGAACAGTTTTAGCAGATTAACCAAATGCTCCTCCTCTGTCTGAGATTTGACAATCATATCATCAACATAAACCTCGATCTCTTTGTGCATCATGTCATGAAAGAGAGTCGTCATAGCACGTTGATATGTTGCCCCTGCGTTCTTCAGTCCGAAGGGCATCACTTTGTAGCAAAATGTTCCCCAGGGAGTAATGAAGGTAGTCTTCTCCATGTCTTTTGGTGCCATTTTGATCTGATTATAGCCTGAGAAGCCGTCCATGAAGGAGAATACGGAGAATTGAGCAGTGTTGTCAACCAGCACATCAATGTGAGGAAGTGGAAAGTCGTCTTTCGGGCTCGCCCTATTCAAATCACGGTAGTCTACACACATTCGCACTTTACTGTCTTTCTTCGGCACTGGTACTATATTAGCGACCCATGACGGATAAGTTGTAACGGCTAGGAAACCGGTATCCCACTGTTTTTGAACTTCCTCTTTGATTTTCACAGCCATGTCTGGTCTGGTTCTTCTGAGTTTCTGCTTAACAGGTGGACATTCCTCTCGCAACGGCAGATGGTGCACAACCATGTCCGTATCCAACCCAGGCATATCCTCGTACGACCAAGCAAATATATCACTATACTCTCGCAGTATCTCAATCAGCCTTTGCTTGATGTCGCTCTGCAGCGCAACCCCTATACGGATATTTCTCACAACTTCTTCCGACCCCAAGTTGATAATCTCAATTTTCTCCTGATGAGGCACAATGATTCTCTCTTCCTGTTTCAACAAACGAGTCAGCTCCTCTGGCAAGTCGCTATCCTCAACAATCTCTTCCTCTGCTTGGAATACCGGGTGCTCGCAGTCGAAACGAGTCATAGGCGGTTCGTAGAAGATGTCATATGAAATATTAGTCCTGCAAAGGAAATGGTTAAACGCTTCAACACGCAAAAAAAGCAAATAACCACGTTGCCATTTATTGTTAAAGTAAAAACAAGAAAAATAGGGATCACAATATTTGTATATGAAAAACGCCTTTATTTCATGATTAAAACAGTGCAATACACATAATCAAGTAGCCCTAAGGTAAAATCACTATGCCCCGGGTTGGACATAGGATTATTCAACAATTGACAAAACAAATCATTACTGTTTAAGAGTCACTGGGACAGTTTCCCGGATGGACCAGTTGCAGAGACTTTGTCCTGGCACGCTTGGCTTGATCCACGCGTCCATATCGCAGTCACTATCTCCGTCTTCAGCATCGGAAATAATGTTGATTGTTTCAAAGCACACCCCGCTTGGCGTAATCGTTATCGGTCCCTTGAACCTGGGCGCTCTTGAAGAGGACGCTGACGACGTCGGTCGATACCCTAGCCCAAACTTGTCATTCTTCACGAGAATCTCCAGTACCTGCCCCCACCCTTTAGTTTCACAAGTCTGCACTAAAGCCTGAGCTTCCTTGTAGGATGACACTGCCACCTCTGGCATTTTGCCGGGACCCTGAGCTTTGTCTTTAGTTCGCAACCCTTCGAAGGCTTGACAAGGTGTCTCGTGTATTTCTCCGTCGACCTCAACATATCTGAACGATGATAGGTGACTGACCAAAATGTCCTCCTCCCCGCAAACGGTAACAACACTATCACCCACCATGTACTTCAACTTCTGATGCAACGTGGACGTTACGGCCCCTGCAGCATGGATCCATGGGTGCCCAAGAAGGCAGCTATAAGCTGGATGGATATCCATGATGTAGAATTCGGTATCAAAAATTTCTGGCCCCACCTGAAGCGATAATGTTATTGCCCCAAACAATGATCTTTTCGTCCCGTCAAACGCCCTCACAACCAAATCGTTGGGCGTGCAAATAATCCCCCGTATGTCCAATTTCATCATGGCTTTCTTTGGCAGTACGTTCAACGACGATCCAGTATCCACCAATACACGCGACATTACGGTGCCCCGGCATTCCACCGATATATGCAAAGCCATGTTGTGCTCTCGACCCCTGGGTGTTAGATCAAAATCTGTGAAACACAGGCTATGTCCAGCATTGACATGCGCCATTATCCCCTCTAACTGATTTACAGAAACTTCTTGAGGCACAAATGACGTATCCAGAATCTTTAGCAAGGCGTTCCGGTGGGCCTCGGAACATAACAACAACGACAAGATAGAAATCTTCGACGGCGTCTGCTGTAGGTGTTCAACAATTTTGTAGTCGCTTTTCCGAATCAGTCTCATGAACTCCTCTACATCCTTGAGTGACGTATCCTTTTCTTTCGACTGGGTAGGCCCGCTTTCATTTACTTTGGCTTTGCCTTTGGCCAATCTCTCTGCTTCTATTTCAGGTGAGGTAAAGATCCTTCCGCTACGGGTCATGCCCCCCGTTCCAACGACATTATCAACAGCCCCAGCTGGCTGGCTATTCACCACAATCTTTTCACCATTGCAATATGCTTCCAATCCGTATGTCCACGGGACAACTTTCGTACTCTCAAAGGGAATAGGCCCTGCTTTGGTAATTGTAATAGTTGGCCGCTGGGCGGGCGCTGTTATCGTTATAGTCTTCCTCGGGATCGTCACCATTGCAATATCATTCTGCTCATCACATAATGCCTCCACAGGCTTCTCAACCGCAGTTCGATCAAATTGCAAGGTCCCTTCGTCGATCATGGCCTGAATGCCCTGCTTTAAATCAGTACAACCCTCAGGCTGGGTCCAACACTCTAAACAATATTCATCACAACTAGGGAATACTCCCCCTCTGAGCAACCTGCTTTTCACCTCACCCAATGGTGTCTTCAGTTTGTTAACATCCATCACCAAGTTCAAATTTTCTTCTGTCAAGATGGCATTTGCCCCATGATTAGGCATAGGCTGTTGTACAATATTGGGCCCCACCTGGCCAAAGTTGATGGCTTTACTGTCCAACAAGTCTTGAACTTTATGCTTGAAAGCATGACAAGATTCTACATCATGTCCGGGCGCCCCGGAATGGAATTCGGAATGCTTGTTAGCATGATACCCATAAGGAAGCGTTGGTCCTGTAGGCGGTTCCAATGTTCTTTTCTCGACCAAATTCAACCCCAGCAGTGTCTGAAGAAGCTCTGCATATGTCGACGGAGGCTTATCAAATACCCGCTTCGGATTTGCATTCTGAAACCTTCTCTGACCCTGATTCTTCCTTTGCTGCTGCTGTGGCTGTTGTTGCTGCTGTTGTTGTTGAGGAGGTTGGACTGGAATAGTAACACTGGCTATTTGTTGAGGTTGGATGTACTGACTTCTACCTCTGCCCCGGCCTCTACCACCAAACACAACGCTTGTATCACCTTGTCGTCTTCCGCCGAACGCTTTTCTCGCACCCCCAGCTGAAGTAGATTCGCCTGCCTGAATCTTTCCAATTTTAATTCCGTTTTTGATCCTCTCTCCCATAAGGATCATATCGGAGAAGCTACCCATCGAAACATTGGGTAACTTGTCATAGTACATTCCTGTAAATGTCCCCACAAACATGTCATTCATCTCCCTTTCAACCAAAGGAGGGTGCACCCGAGCTGCCATATCGTGCCACCGCTGCGCGTACTCTTTGAAACTTTCACCACTTTTCTGCGACAGACTCTGCAACTGAACTCTGTTTGGCGCCAAATCGCTGTTATATTTGTAATGCATAACGAAAGCATCAGCCAACTGCTTCCAGCTTCTAATCTGAGTGGGCTCCAGTCCCATGTACCATTCCAATGATGGTCCCGATAGGCTATCCGAAAAGAAATGCATGAGCATCCTTTCATCATTGGAATAGGCAGACATCCTTCTATAATAAGAACGTACATGGACCTTTGGGCAGGTATCCCCTTTGTATTTGTCGAATGTTGGAGCCTTGAATTTTAATGGCACCCTCATCCCTGGTACCAACCCCATAGTAGTCATATCTAACCCAACGGAGTTCTGATTAACCATACCTTTCATCTGCTCTTCTAGCATTCTGATCCTCTGAACAGGGTCAATGGGGCCCTCAGGTCCCATACCTCTTCCCGAAAAAGCGTAGTCCTGGTGATCCACATTCCAGTCATTGCCATACCTATCGTAACCCATGTTACGGCCAAATCCTTGCTGATTGAACATAGGACCCTGTCCTCGGTTGCCGAACCCTTGATTGACCCCAGCAGGTCCAAAACCATTGTTGAAAGGGAATGCTCCAGCGCCGTTGTCATTCACATTACCGAAGCCGCCATTACCGTGGCCATACCCCTGATTGTTGCCTTAACCGTCATTACCAAAGCCTTGATTGTTGAACCCGAAGTTCCCGTCCTGATGGACATTGCCATACCCAGTGTATCCAAAGCCATCATTGTCACCAAATCCTTGATCGGCATCCCCAGTGTTGCCTTTGTTGTTAACAACATGCCCATCACCACCATTTCCAGTATTGCCATTACCAGCGCCAGCACCTGCACCAGTACCAGTATTTCCGTTGACAGTCATAACAAGTGGAGTAACTGCCGGTATCTCATCCTCCCGACGATGAGTTTCAACAGAATTATGGTCAGTATTGCCATTTCCGTTTGTCCGCGTCAGCAACGGCTGCACCAAGGTCTGAAGATTCTCTTGGCCCTTGGCCATGCTCTCCATAGCTTGCATGAACAAAGTCAGCTTCTCACGGATTTCCTGCATCTCGACTTGAACTTGATCCATTGCTTTCTTACAGTTGTTTCTGGTTGAGTAGCGGTGGATTCTTTGGTCGTCAATCCTGAAAAACCTGTGAGACGCAGGAAATAAGATACAGATTCAACAAGTAACTGGCAATGCAAAAATGAATATGCAGATGCAATATGTGTCTGTGCGTTAGGGAGATCAACCCCTGATTCTAGTGCCAAAGTGCCAGTGCAGTGACAGTGCTAAGAAGCTTGGATTCATCCATGGAGAAAACATCTCATATATTGCTGAAAAGCCCATCAAGGCAGAAATACAATATCACTGAGTGTACAGTAACAAGAAGGCATGACCTCAACCAACAAGCCTGGTGATGGTCAACACAGTGCAAATAAAGCATATACAACAGTGCATAAGGTAATCAAGTGCGACCATATGCCCGATACTCCTCTAACAATTTCTTGGTCTTGGGATGGTCCGACTGGGAAAGCAACCCTTTAACGAGCGAGTCTCTTTGCCTGATAACACGTTGGAGATCCCCAATGGATTCCTCTCAAGCATCCTCTCCAAAGCACTCCTCCAGCTTCCGCTTCTGAGATGCAGACTCTTTCTTACGCTTGACAACTTTGTTCAACGAATTCTGAACATCGTATCTCCACATAACCTCTTCTTCAAACTTTTTCTGGTTAGCCTTCAACTGATCTTCCAGTTCAGAGATCTGCTGCTTCAGTTTGTCTTCTCTTTCTTTATTATTGGCCAGTGTAGCATTCCAGGTTTTGTTGAATGTGGAGATCTCCCGGTAGGCTATATCAAGTGCTTTCTTCTTAGACTCCAGCATATCATGAGAGCTCTTGAAATCTATCCCCAAACGTTCATGCTTCTTTCGTTGTTCAGTCAGTTCGATGCCTAACTGGTTCACTAGCTTTGTTTGCTGCTCGAAGGAATATACAGCTTCATTCCTTTCGCTCCTCAGTTGGACTAGCTCTTCTTCCAACTTCTCGTTGGCTTTCATCAACTCTTCTTTCTCCTTCACAACCTGCTCATATCTCTCAATAGACACAATAGTTGTCTCCTCAACCACGAGGGGAACAGGAGGTAATACTGCAAGAAACGGCATCAGCGCCTGCTTTACCCTATCTTGGATCCAGACTTGGTACGGAGCATAGGCTTGACTATCATTCTTACCCAACAACGACTTACCCTTCTTGTGCATGTTATTCCAAGCATGTTGAAGCTTGGATACCAATTCTCCCTTCAAATCACCTGTGAAGTACAGAGATTCCTGCACTTCCTCCTCTTTTGGCGGGCTTCTCAAAGCATAACCGAATTGCCTGATCAACAATGACGGATTGTAGTTAATGCACCCTTTCCTCCCAATCAGAGGAACGTTAGGATATCCTGTGCAGTTGTAGATAATCTCAGATCCCAGTAAATCCCTATCAAACCAGACAACATCTTCTGAAGAAAGCCCCATCAGACGCTCAGACCATTCCACCGTAGCTGCAGACTTAGCAAAGATACCCTTCTTGGGCAGGTGACTATCAAACCACATATACAACAAAGGCACACAACAAGAGACGTTCTTGCCCCTCCTATTCTCGTTCTTATAATGCAGAGAATGATAGAAGTCTCCAATCAGTGTAGGCACAGGATTGCCTGAAGCAAATATATGGAATGCATCCAAATCAACAAAGTCAGGCATATTAGGGAACAATACAATGCCATATATACATAAAGCAAGGATAATATTAAACACAATCCAACAACCACTCTTGGCGTACTCTTGTGCTTTCCCAACCAAGAACTTGAGAGAAAAACCAGAAACTCCATTCCACGAGGTTAACAACAACTCTGAGGAGTCTAAATGTAAAGCGACAACTAAATCCTCTAGCTTGGGCTCAGCACCCATATGAATGAAGGGTACCCTGTTCTGAATGGTTAACTCCAAGATCTCAGCATATTCCTCCATGGTCGAAGCCAGAATGAAGTCAGGGAAAGTAGAACACCTGAGCGGGGGATCATAAAACTGCATAAGTGCATATAATCCGTTCAGCTCATACGTGGATGGTTTACAAACCAACCTAAGCAGTTTCCCATAACTCTTCCTGAAGCTTCTCTTCACTTCATCATCAGCTAAAGACATCAAACCAAGCAAAGAAGAAACATCTGGAGTAGGCAACTTGTATGCCACAGTCTTCTTCAAAGTATCCATAATAGCGGCAGACAGAAATTCGGGCAACTAGAATCAGAGGGTGTGAAATGCACCTGCAACACAGACACATGTTAATGATATGCAAAATGAGTACGCAACAATGCAATATGCAAACATGCAACAGGGATCAAGTGATATATTGCTGAAGAGATCCATCTACAATATCTGTCTCAATAGACCCACAATACTGCTCAAACCTAGTCTCAACAGACCTATAACAATGCTCCAACCTGGTCTCAACAGACCTATAACAATGCTCCAACCCAGTCTCAACAGACCTATAACACTGCCCTGATGAAGAACCCCAAATAACCACACATACTGATCCAATATTAAGAAAACCGGGTAGTCTGGAGGTCAAGTTTCCTGCATGCCCCAATCCCTCTCACAGGTAGGTGTCCTATCAACTGACACAAGGTACAGCATCTTATGCAGTCGTTGGCGTCACAGACTTTCAAGACTGATGATATGATACCCAGAAGGTGTGGCATCATCATGTCCTGAAGAGGCCACACTTAGCCAACTTCCAATTGATCGGTCCCCAGAGTCGACAATCCAACTAACCAACAACCCCCTCAACCCAAAGGGTTGAAAAAGAAGTCAACCAGAAGAACCTCGTCCGAGCGTGGATTTTGCGGGACACTAGTACATGCAAAGCATGCACGCGCCCACTACTTTCCACAACTAATTTTAGGTGCACTCAAGCCCAGGTCCGGCTTATCTCTCAATCAGACCCCCTACCCACAATAACAACAATAATATAATGCTGAAAGTAAATACAAAAAAGTAAATCCATACAAAACCCACGACGGTAAAACAAGCGCTAGGATTGACTCGCGTAGGGAACCGTTGGAGTCCCCAGCGGAGTCGCCAGCTGTCACTACTGCGAAAATCGGCGCCGGCTATGACGGAAGAGTCGCCACCGTGCGTTATTTATCCCAACGGAGGGAAAGGAAACGCTCAGAGTAAACCTAACGCAAAACGGGAAAGGAATGGTCATCGCAACCAAATTCCTGGATTCGGGAGTCGATTACGCAAGGGGAAGGTATTAGCACCCCTCACGTCCGTCGTACTCGACGGGATCCACACTTGTTTTCTAGTACAGATTGTATTCTATCTACTCTAAAGGTCAAGGGACAAAAAGAAAAAGAAAATGACTCAGCAAAGTATCGCACTTTATGCCTACGTATTCCTGTCTGGAACGAGAAATCAGAGTCAACGTAGTTCGCCTACCTACGGGAAAGGAGGGGAAGGTTGCTCGCTAGGATACGACATCCTATGCCTACGTACTTTCATACTTCATGAAAGATCAGAGCACACGTAGTTCGGGCTACGGAAGACCCAAGCTTGTCTGACTGTTTTTTATTACCTTGTGAAAGGGTTTTTCTTGATTAAGAGTCCAAGCGGACAAAAATGACACTTTGATGTTCGTTTTGAATCTTTTACGAAAGAAGTGTTTTTTAGTTTGTTTGCAATCTCTGACGCACTAGAGACTATGATTCGAGAGTGACTATGTCGCGTGTCACCCAAAGGGTGCCACACTAAGCAGCCAGACTACTGGAAAGGAGCTCTCCAGCAACCCTTTCTCAAATAGCTTAAGGCTCGTAACGTACGACATCGATTAACCTTATTACTGTATTTTTGAGTTGTTTTGAGATAAGAAGAGAAAGAAGCTCTAAAAAAACCTAGGGTTGAAAAGGGAATAAAAACTAATCTAATGTTGTCATGCATGGATAAGAATCCTAATGTCTGTCATAATTCCCTCCTGCACAGAGGAAATCAGAGATCCTAGGGGATAAACAGAAAAGAAAGCAAGCAAATACAGTAAAATGCATGCAATGCAACAATACAAGCGAGGCAAGGGAGTCCCACTCAACCTCGAACCTGGGAAAACAACAGGCAAAGTGAATCAACATTCACTTAAAACCTAAGGGGAAAGCTACACAAGCCAACAAACAATACAGAAAAAAACCCAAAATAAAACAGAGGAGGCAGCCCAAGCAGCAACATCAAACTCCTACAGCAAACGGTACAAGCAGCAGCTCTGACAGCAACAGTTGATTAAACATCAAAAGTTGACAGCAACAACCTTCATCTGCATGCATGCTCCTATCCTCAAGCTTCAATAAACTTTCAATCTTCAACAAGCACCAAGCTTCAACAAGCTTCAAACTTCAACAAGCAACCAGCTTAAACCAGCAAACTTCAACTAGTAAACAGCTTCAACAAGCTCCTGACTTCATCTTCAACAAGCAGCAAAACCCTAGCTTCAACAAGCACAAACTTCATCTTCAACAAGCTTCAACAAGCAACCTCCAAGGGAGAATCAAGTAACAAGATCAAGTTGAAGTGCTAAGTAACTTAATGACAACCAAAGGAAGCCACTGAGAACTTAACATTATAGTAGAAAAGTACCCTCAAAGTTCTACTCCTAAAGCATGCCACTCATCCCTCCAAAGGAGAGATGTGACTTCTTTAAGAGGACTTTATGTCATTGGATTGAATGGAGATGAACAATATACTCCATGTTTGAAGAAACAAGCAAAACTAATATAATGCTCTTCCTAAAACCCTAGTTTCCTAAGCTCCTGACAAGCACCCACAAGATGAGAAATCTTCATCTCCAAGCTCCTTCAAGCTCTATAAAGCATCTTCAATTGGTCTTCATGTTCATCCAAGCACAAGAGCACCACCACCCTAATCTAAGGGGAACTATTGAATTAAACTAGTCAAGTTAGTGTACTAAAAACACCTAGAAGTTAGTCTTAAAACTAAATCTAATTAAAATACCAAAATGATTGTAAAATCCTATAAAAAATTCTAAGGGTTCCTAAACCTCTTAAGAATCACTCCATACAAAAACCAGGGGGTTAACCATTCATTAGGACCTAAAACTATGCCCTAAACCTAAGGGTACTATCTTAAAACCCTAATTCTAAACCACTTAATGTTCAATATCCAAAACAACCTAAGATTCTCTCATAAAATTATGAGAAAATTACTAGGGGTACATGCATATCTAAGCTATCTATTCTAAAAAGAATCAACTCAAAAATCAACACCAAACACCCATACCAAAATCAACAAAATAGCACACCAACCATATCCAAAATAAAAGCAATTAAAATGCAAAATATGTAATTAAAATATAAAATTCATGAATTATGAATTTTTTAATCCTATTAAATTCTACACTCTATAAGGAGTCAGGGAAAAAAATCTAGATTAAAAATGTTAATTTTCCTATTTATTATGAATTAATTTCTAACCTATATGAAATATGAAATTAAAAGAAAATATAAAGAAAATTGAGAAAAGCGTGTGACAAATAGCAATATTATCATGTTGTAAACCAGGCTGGGCCCAGATGTGGGGTATGCGTAGCTAATCCTGACTAAGCCCAAACCACACTAAAACAAATCAGGAAAATAAAATGGAAATTGGAAAATGCTTGTGGCAAATAGCAATGCTTTTCAGTGTATTATCCAACTTGGGCCAAACCTGGGGTGTGGAAAGCAAAGAAAGACTAAGGCCCACCCAAATGCGTTTAATGAAATGCAGAGTTTTGTGTGAAGCTCAAATTCTCTTTAGATTGTGAAACGAAATCATGACCATGGATTTGTGTTCTCAGTCAATGGTCAAACATGATCCAACGTCCAAAACTTCATCTTCTCCAAATTTCAAATATGAGAGGGAGACCTTGGGACGGTGGCCTGAGCTGCAGCGCCACCGTCGTCTCCGGTGAGAGTTACACCAAAGTGCATCAAACGCAACAACTAAACATCCCTTTCCACTCGTTTTTTCATCTTGAGTCCAATTATGACCTCCAAATCCATTGATTCTCACTCCAACTCAAAAACCGATACAAGTTTCAGAAAAATCACCAAGTCTTGAATGTCACGATTCTTGCAATTAACAAGCCTAATGTCATCTACACCTCTCAGGCTTCAATTCTAACTATCCAAACAAGATTGAAACCTCACGAATCTCAAGATATATGCTTCAACAGAAATGATGTCATGCCTAGTTTGGTCTCTAAACCCTCGATTCTTGTACTGAAATCCAACCTAGCAACATCTATAACCTATCCACATATTCATTTCTAATCAATTCACTACCAATTATGCTAAAAATTGAAGAATGCAAACCTGGTTTAATGTGATGAACAAATGATGATATTGCTCGATTCAAGCTCCAATTCTTTCCAGAATCACTCAAGAACCACTTCCCAAGCTTCTCCAATTATCAATTTGCTTTGAATCCCCTTCAATCTCCAAAACCGATTCTGATATGCAGTTGAGAAATTTCAATGGCTCTCTCTTGATTCTCTTCAATCCTTGCCCAAAAATGATCTGAATCAGTTACAATGAATATATAGAGTGTGTTAGAACACTCTAGAACTTTCTGTAATCAACCAAATGAGAATTTCAATTTCTCATTCTCCTTCAAAATCTCATGTGCACAGTTGGGGTTTTGCTCTGCCACAGCTCTTGATTTCACTTGAATTTCTCCTCTTATGACATTTTGAATTGAATGGGAATGATATGCCCCTTGTTTTTGATCCCATGGTGTGAATTGGATGTGTTACTTCAACCTTAAGTTACAAAATGGAAGTGATGGAAAATGACCTCAAATCCAAAAAGTAACATTACCAATCTCTTTAAAATGCATTTCCTGATTAGAATGACATATAACATTGCTTTGTTTGGCCATAAATCAAGAAATCACATTTTTGGCCTTTTATATGACTTTAATTTCTTCCTTTTCAAAATTTCTCAAACCAACTTCTCCTATGAGCCATTTCAATGCCTCCTTGATGCATGGTCAAGGTTAAAACCCTATTCTGAGCAACTTTCTAGTTGAACAAAATTTCATTTGAGGCCTCTAAGTTGGTGAAAATGGCCTATGATCACAAATGACCTATAATCACCAATACCCAAAATACCCCTGGCTTGCAAAGACCATAACTTGAGTTCTACAAATCTTATCAAGGACTTATAGTACTCTATGGAAAACTAAGATCAAGATCTACAACTCTCATGTTGGCCAAAAATCCATTTGAAAACTCCTTGAAGGGCAAAAGTTGTTAGGAAGTCAAGTGACTTTCACAGATAAATTTCATAGTCCTCTGATGACCTGTAACTTGCAAGGACTATAACTTGAGTTCTATAAATCCCCTTGGGGACTTCTAGTACTCAAATTAAAGGTATTGAGATGTTATACAAGTTTCATGTTGGCTAAAGATCCATTTGAAACTTGTATTTTGACTTATGTGGCTTTGAAGTTAGGCACTAAACAGGGGATTTTACACTAAAACCCTAATTTAGCAACTTCCCACATCCTTGATCCTTCTTTGCTTGACCTTGGCACAACACCACACATGTATCAACATACCAATCCATGAATCCCATGACCTCAAAGTAGGCTTTGATGCTCTTCAATTTGCACAATTGACCTAGGATTGACCCAGATGAAACCCTAATTGACTGCACCTCAACTGTGGCTCTCATACTTGAATCAATGACTTGTCTCAGCTTCAATAGGGCCCTCTAGGCATTCCATGAGATCCATACAGACCTCAAATTCACATTCCATACTTCACATCCCACTGATGATTCTCAATATTCCTCAAGATAGGAGCAAAACCCACATGTAGGCACTCAAACTTCTCAAGACTTCAAATCATTTCTTGATGGCCTGGATGACTTCTCATACTTGGATAAGACCTCTTGCTAGGCTCTTCTCTTGATAGACACCCTTGATCCCTTGTTGGAGGCATGCTATGCTATGATATGCAAATGATTGAACTATGTACATGATGTAACTATGCAACTGAAATGCAATGAAACATAAATCAGGCAAGAAAAGGTTGAGCAAATTTTGGGGTGAAACACCACTGAAACTAGGTCAAAAGACCTCTCAAAGTTGCTGAAAAAACATATTTAAAAGGCCAAATAACTTAAAATTTTTCTAAGTTATTTCCCTTATTGAAATGAATTTGGTCATAACTCCAAATCTATGCATTTTTTGATCATGGACCACTTTGGGACTTTTGTAGAACTTGTAAAGAGCTTTCTAATGAGCTTTGAACCAACTCAATTTGTGGTTGAGGAGTTATGGTCTTGCCCCTTTCGAAACCCTAATTCTCGACTTTTGCAATTACTCCTCAACCCTTGATCCAATGGTCATGAAATTTTATGGGCAGGTGTAATATGACATAAGGAACATTTTTTATTCACATCTTGAAGTCAAATTCCTTATGAGTGAAGAGTTGACTTTTCGGTCAACCGTACGATCAATCGGTGACTACCGAGTTGACTGTTGATGTTCCGGGACTCCCGAGGCCTTGAATCTTTTTGAATGGACTTCACTAAGCCATATAAACCTTATGGACCAGAATTGTATCATTGGAACACCTTTCAAAACAAAAGTCAAACTATAGTTGACTTTTCCCGATCGAAAAACCCTAATCGGGGATCTGAACTGCACTGTCTTTAAACTTTGGGTGTCATCCTCCAATTGGGTTCGTACTTGACCCAATGTAATATCCTTGACCTTGTTTCATGGAGAATTAAATCAAGACACTGACTGATCAAACCATTGACACCTCGACTTTTGACTGTGCGAAACCCTAATTTCCCCTTTTTGCTTGGGCATTGTGCAGATGAACTGGGTGATCATCCCAACCCCACCATGACCTCCGAGATACCCAACAGGCTTTTTTTCTTCGTGCTCCTTATGAACTCCTTCTGATGATTCTTTGATAACTTTATGATAACAACACCCACCTGATGGCTCGCACCAATGCCTTCGATAAAAAAAAAAAAGAGGTGGGCAAATTTAGGGTACGACAGGTACCCATGCTAATGGACATACAATGGAAAAGAAGATCTTGAGAAAAGGTTATTATTAGCTCACCTTGGAGGCTGATTGTTATCATCACGCCCGAACTTGTCATAAGTGCCAAATATATGCTGACAAATTTCACATGCCACCCACTCCTTTGAATGTCTTATCTTCACCATGACTCTTTTCCATGTGGGGCATAAACATGATTAGGATGATTGAGTCGAAAGCTTCCAATGGTCACTGTTTCATACTATTTGCCATAGACTACTTCACCAAATGGGTCGAAGCTGCATCATACGCCATAGTTACCAAGCAAGTGGTCGCTCGCTTCTTGAAGAACAACACTTGTCGCATCGCTGCAAAGAGGGGCCAGCGGAAGACAAAAGAGTCGCCACTGTTTGTTATTTATCCAAAAAGAGGGAAAGGAAATAATTGAAGAAAACCTACGAAAAGGGAATAAGACAGGTCATCGCAACCAAATCTGGGGTTCGGGAGTCGGTTATGTAAGGAGAAGGTATTAGCACCCCTCACGTCCGTCGTACTCAACAGGATCCATGCTTGTTGTCCAGTCTATGGGTAAAAAATAAACTATCTACGGCTGATAATTCTAAACGGAAAGAACCGACTCGATATGACATCGCCGCCCTATGCCTACGTATTCCCTCGTGCAATAGAAAAGTCAGAGTCAACGTAGTTCGGGAAACTACGGGGGGATGGCTCGCCAAGACATCGCGTCTCGTGCCTACGTATTCTCGTCTGGTACGAGAAATCAGAGCAAAACATAATTCAGGCCAACTACGGGTAAACGAGGTGTTCTCGATCGTACGAGGATGAGAGAAAAGGTAGACGATACTAGTGTACGCATTCTAGCAGTTAGGTGTATTGCTGCTCGACCATTAGAGACTTAGGGGTCACCTGTTTGCGGTAGAACGGACGTAGTATGTCATTGGTTTAAAGGTACGGGTTACCTAAAGAGAGAAAAAGGAAAAGTGCTCACTAGGATTATCGCAATCTTATGCCTACGTACTCTCAACGGATATGAGAGATCAGAGCAGCCGTAGTTTGGCTAACTACGGAAAACGGTCTCGATCGCACGGAGGCGAGAGAAAAGGGGGTCTCGATTGCACGGGGGCAAGAGTGTAAGAACAGAGTATGCCTAAGAGGGGGGGGGGGGTGAATTAGGACTTTTGAAATTTTTCCGGTTTTTATGGTATCTTGAAATATTACTGGTTTTTGTTTTTGGTTATGAAAGCAGAAGAAGAAAAATAAAAGAACAATGGACACCAGGATTTATAGTGGTTCCCCTCACAATCCGAGAGTACTCCACTCCCCTTTCAACATGAAAGAGAGTTTTCACTATTGTTTAATAAAGTACAACCTATCACACCATCAACCGGTGAGGCCTACTATCAAACAATAAAACTAACAAGTGTACAAGAACAATCCTCTTGTAAACACTCACCCTTGTGTCCAACAATCCTGGATCACAAGTAAAAATACACAAGTTTGTAAAGATTTTGATTTGAGAGTAATGATATCAAAGTTGATCTTCTCCAAATGATCAGAATTCACTCTTACAATTTTCAATACAAGTGTTCAAGGATGAATATGAAATTTATGCACATATGAACACTTAATGAAAGTTTTCGAAAATGGTGAATTTGATTCTAAGACAATTTGAAAATGAATGTAGAAAGTGTTTGGAGATTGAAAAGTTTTTTATGTTTTGTTTTTCAAAAATGAAAAACTCAGAATTTATATGAGTAAAATACCCTTTCAAAAAGGTACATTGAGTAGACATCAAAAACATGAAATGGTACACTGGTACGTTCAGTGTTAATCGGTTAACCCATATGGTTAATCGGTTAACACTGGTACGTTAGCCCAGAAATTTCAAAATTCAAATTGGTTAACCGGTTAACCTATATGGTTAATCGGTTAACACTGCTAATTTTCAGAAAAATGCTTTTTTTTTTTTAAAATTAATGTTATACCAATTCTAAGGTTTCAAAAACATGCTTATGTATTATGCAAAAATGCTTGATGTTTTTGAACACTTGTATATCAAATTATAAGGGTAGAATTTGATATACCAGTAATGCATCCAAGTCTGGAAGAATCATAGTTCCATATGTAGCTTGACTTGAAAGATATCTTGATTTGATCTTGAGATCTTTGGACGGCTTGTCTTTTTGCAATCAAGAGATGACCTTGAGTAGTATTGACATCATCAAAACTTGAGACTGAAGCATGCTTCTACAAAGAGAGGGCATCTCAATCGCGATGATGTGAGAGAAAGGAGTCTCGGTCGCAAAGGGGAGAGAGAAAAGAGTTTCGATCGCACGGGGGCGAGAGAAAAGAGGAACTAGGACAAGACACGCCTAAATGGGAAGGAACTCGGGACACACACGCTAGAACCTAAGGCGTAGGAGCGAATGCGTCGCATATTGCCCGAAGGGTATACACTAAATACTCTAGTCGAATGAGAGGAGGCCCCCACTCATCATTTCCCACGTATCTATTGCTTAGGACTCACAACACTCGGCGGTTGATTACAAAACTTGAATTAGAAAGATGTTACTGAACGAAGTGGTTCCGTTGACCCTTGACATTATGCGCAAGCTCCATTCCCATATTCTCCTCTTTTGATCCTTGATGATGCTTCGAATCAGGACCAATGTGACGCTAAACCGTCATAGCTCGACTTATAAGGGAAGTCAAACTTTAAGAGGCCGCGTATTGATTTCCCTGCTATGGACAAGATAGAGAAACGATATTGAGGATTGTTCTCCAATTGAATCATGTCGCACGGACCGAAAACAGTGGGATCTCGTCTTGTAGATACAAGACTTCATCGATCACTAAAAGTCAAAATAAAATCGAGAGATGAAGAGAAATAAGGAGAGAAAGAAGTGGTCTCAGATCCTTCATTTCTCATCAATAATTTGATGGAGAATCGAAAGAAACTTCTTCATCGACCAAAACTGATGAAATGAAATAAAGTCGAAAATGAGAAAAAGGAGAGAAGGTCGGTCTCAGGTCCATCGTTTCTCATCAATAATTTGACAAAAACACAATAGAGGTCTCGTCATTGACCTAAAAGGCAAAAATGCCCAATAACAAATGAGAAATGGATTCAACTTCTAAAAAGTATATATAAAATATATAAATACTAAAACTATAAATTAAAAGAAAATATTTAAAAAGTTCTAAGTAAAATAAATATAAAATATATATATATATATATATAAACTAAAAAACTATTAGAAAAATATATAAATTAATTAAAATAAAAATATAACAAACTGTTTTTTTAAAAAATACATTAATAAATATTATATTATAAATTCTTAAGTAATTTATATAAATTTAAAAAAAAACCAAGAAATAAGAGGGAAGGGGGGGGGGGGGGGTATGACAAAAATCGGGTGGTGCAGTAAACAAAACAGGCCTGAGGCCCATTCAATACTCAACCAAAAATAAAGAAGAACAAGCCAACAATGAGTCCTCTTCTTCGCACGGTTTCGTAACAACTCCACATCCTCTCTGTCTCAACTCAATTTCACTCCTCCATTAACTTTGCTTCTTCGTTTCAACTCAAACCAAACTCTCCTCCTACGTCTACACAAACCCTTTCTTCTTCCTTCATTTTGTTCTGACCTTAATTTATTTTAAAGAAAAAGGGGTTTCTGAATGGGTCGCGGTTGGTGGAGGTTGTGTTTTTGAATATGGGTTTTTTCAAGAACAGGTTTGTTGTGAGGTTTCATTTTGGTTTGATGGTGGCTTTGGTTGGCGAAGACGAAGTGGGTTTTTCTAGGTCAATGCTTTGCTGTTGATTCTGAGTGTTGAGTTTGGTTATGAAGTTGAAGATTTGGGTGGTTGGGTTGTTGATGTTTGGCTGAGATTGATGAAGTTCTGGGTTTGAAAGATGTGATTTGGAAGTGGAAAACGGAAAGAGCAAGAAGGAGAGATCCGACGTCATTTTAAGGAGGAAGGTTGTTGGTTTGAAGTTTCGTATGGTGTGTGGGTGTTGCAAAACCTGGGTTTGTTCTTGGTTGTTTTTCTGGAGAACGGTTTGTGAAATGGGTTGTTTTTGTGAAGAAATGAAGGTTCAGTTTTGGAAGAATGGAAGATGGCCGAAGGTGTTGAAATGCGGATGTTCATGGTTTGCTGTGTGATTTTCGAAGGTGAGCTTGTTGAAGTTGGAGCTGATTGGTTCGATAATGGCGGATTAGGAAGTGTGAACAAGGGCGGAATATGAGGATGTGTAAGGTTTGTGGTTGTGAAACTGTGTGTGAGTTTTGAGTTTTTGTTAAGAGATGATGAAGGCGAGAGTTTTATGTTGGCATGGTGGTTCTGTGAAAATGGAGGCTAAGGGCTCAAATTTTATGATGTTGGAAGGTTACCGAAAATGGTGAAGGTGTTAGTGGTGGCTCGCCGACGATGATATTTGAAAGGGGATGGAGTGATTCGTGGAAAAAGTTCTTGGGGCTGGAGAGGAGGTTCGATAATGGTGGAGTGTTTCAGATGAACGTTTGTTTTTGGGTTTTGTTTATGGTGGAGAGAAGAGGATTGAAAAAAGGATTGAGACGATGAAGATGAAGTCTCGATTGGAGGTGGCGACTCATATTTCTGTGTCTAGGGTTTAGAGGCTGAAGGAAGGCGATGATGAATAGTGTTGGAGGCTACTAGGGTTTGACAAGTGGGAGCAAATGAATAATAGCTTTATACCCCAGCTTTCGACACATGGCTGGCTCAAATGAATGGATTAGTGGACTAATTAACTGCTAATGATAACTGCTGATTAAGAAAAACTGATAATGATTGTCGCGGTGAAATTTTGATACTAAACTATTAATTAGTTTGAATCTTTAATTCAATTTGCAACCGAACTTTGATTTGTCCAAAGGAAGGGATAAAGATTGAAATTCCCACAATGCAATGCAAATGCAAGGTTTAGAGAGTTATAGGTTCAGGGGTTGGTTAAACTTAGGGAAGATACTAGCATCCTAAGTTTCTGTAGTACTCTACAGGAACCTCTTGTTTTATATTTGTTTATTGCTGAGTGTTTATCTGCTTAAAGGTTAAAGAACCCTAATGGTTTATTTCTAAGTATACTCGATAAGATGTCGCATCTTATGCCTACATATCCTTACGGAAGTGGAATCAGAGTATTTGTAGTTCCCCTAAAGGGTTTGAGGAGTTCTTTGACTGTGGTCAAAGTTCCTACGGGTTTAGGGTAGTTGATTGATTGATTTTAGGAGAATAGACGCTTTATCATTTTAAGGGAGATGTAACCGCCACAAGTTGTAGGAAAATAGTCTTTGCATCGTCTTAAGAAAAGGACTTACGTACTCGGATAGGGATCAACGAGGTACACCTTTATCTCTCTTAAGGCAAAGTTCCTACGATATTAACTGTAATTGATGTGGGGGAAGATTCTATCTCGCTTAAGATGATTTGGCATCTTTCTCTAATGTGTTTGAATATTGTTTGTATTGTGTTGTTTGAATTGTTTTATCTATGTTATAAGATAAAGTCCTTCCTATAGGGTAGGATCTAACTTAATTGATCAACTTGAATGAGATCAAGGATCATGGGGAATATGATGCAAATGAGATGTACTACACACGATTGTTGAATCGTGTGTAGGGTTTTCCTTTGGACGGATGCAATTGCGAGAATGGTAAATTGCGGAAATATAAAGTTGCGAATAAAATAAAGGCGGGTAAATAAACATACACATACGCATGAAAGCGCAGAAGTGTGTGAGAGTGAATGTGTCGTGAAGTATGCACGATTAGATTAGATTTTACGATGTGAGTTGATTTTAGTTGATTGATTTAAGCGAGAAGTTAATTTAGCTGGGTTGATTTTAAGTGGGCTTAGATTAAAACGTCATAATGATTTAATTTTATTATCTAAAAAAACTTAAGTGAAATGATTACTTAAATAACATTAATTGTTAATTATAAGATGATATACAAAGTTGTTTTTATTATAAATTCTAAAAGATTTTAATGTTAATTAGATAAAAGGCAATTGGATATAAGTTATAGGAGATTTTTATTTTTGTGAATAAACATACTGAATAATAAAAAGTGTTATTAAAAGATTAATTAATTATTTAGCAAAATATTGTTTAGGTGAATAAAAGAGAGAATTTTCTAAAAGGGTCCTAATTATTAAGATAAAAGATTGATTGGAATTAGTTAAATAAAATAGTGGGATAAACAAATTATTAAGTAAAATAAAATGATTAGACTAAGAAACTATATAGTCAAATTAAATGATAAAAGCTGATTATTAAAAGTTATTATTTAGTTTTATTTTAAAAGATTAAATAGTTATAATAAAATTTAATAGCTAATTAGGGTTAATTAATTGACAGATTAAAGATTAATTGGTAAGTTAGGGGTAATTAGGGGGAGCCGTGGGATCAGGTGTGTGTGTGTGCAGAGGGTTACGGTGAGCTTGCAATCTGGGACGTGTAGAGTTGATCTGTTGGATATCGTGAGGTGTACGCGTGAGGGTGCACGTGAGGTGTGTGTGCTGCAGTACAGTTGATCATAATTGAAAACAAAAACAAGAAAGAACACAGAAGCAAAACGATGGAAGCGGTAAACCCTAGCCCCTAAAATCTCTTCGTCCTTCCCCCCAAATCGCTCGGTTTCTCTCGATCATCTCTCTTAGATCCACCATTCGATGTTTTCTCCCTGGCCTTCGTTCATTGTAACACCTGAAACACAACGAAAAAAAACGAATCAATACGTTCGATGATCTTACGAAGAGAGGGATTTTACCAAAGGTTGGTTGTAGCGACACTGAGGATGATGTTTCGCCTGTTGGTTAGGGATTGCGGTGGTCGGAGACGATCTGGAAAGATAAGTTTTCTTCGCTTAAAGATTTTTCTGGTTACGAACTTAGGGTTTTTCTTATCGTAGTTACCAGTCCCTTTCCTTCTCTCTTTGATCCCTTTATATAGACTCCAACATGAGATTTTTGTGTAAGGAATAATTAAGGGCTTTGATTGATGATTGGGTTTTTCCAAATTGGTACCAACCAAATTTGAAAATATTCCTCTTTCGTCCAAATCGTTTAATGCTTGTTAAAAAATGGAGATTTCAAATCTTTGATATTGTGTTAAATACCTATCTGTCCAGATTCAACGTTTGAGGATCTGTGTTGGATATTCTGAATCTTTTTGAGAATATTCTTTGCTCAATTTGCTAATCCAATTACTATGTTTCAGCAGGTGCAGATGGTAGGATACTTTGGGCCATGGGAGATACACGCGGCCCAGGGCAAACTCTGATAGTTGTGGTGTGAAAAGATATGGTGAGCCCAAGGTTTTGTTCGTTCTTTGATGGATGTTTACACGATAACGATGGTAGTGACACTGAATATTAAGCGTTTTCCCGTGGATTCGGTGTACTAGCGGCTACAACATGACACGGGTGAAAAGAAGCAAGGTTGTTAGTTCCTCTTTCTGTTTTACTTTCTATTCTTGTTTTCACATCAACTTGGTATGTGTCTGACATTGGTTTAGAGCTATGATTTAGAGCTATGGATTGGAGCTATGGATTGGAGCTATGGATTGTGCACCAACTGCAAGACAGCTGAACTTCTTGAGGTTCTGCAACTCACTGGTGTGGATACATCATTTGTGAACCTTGAGGTGTTGATGACAATAAACCCTGCTGACCGGATGGAAAGGAAGGGCAACTGAGATTGATTGAAACCTCTGGAGGAGATGACTGTTTTATACTGTCGGCATTGTTGAAGTGTGTTGAATTGTCATATGGATCTAGTAACTTTCATTGTCTAAAAGCTGCTTGGACTCATTTATTTTTTCCAATGGTGTTGAGTAGTTCTAATTTCCTGTTTTGACTTTGCAGAGAATGGTATGGTCAGGTCGCGAGAGGATACGCACAACGCCCATGGATGTCAATTCCTTGCTCAATTTATACCAACTCTTCCAACATGACAGAAAGTCAGGGTTTCCAATTCATCCTTTCTTATCTAGTGACTGGCTTGGTGATGAATTACGGGAGGAGGTCAACGATAGGATTAAGGATCTCGAAGCAGTCCAGATGTTGCAATATACTCTCTTTAAAGCTGGTAACCAGGAGTTGCAGACCAAAGTCTTAAGCAGACTGCTCAGAATTTCATGTCATCAACGATTACGCCCTGTTCCACTTTAATCCTAAATACGGTTGGTTTTCATTCTATGTTTGCAGGGGATAGTCTTGAAGATCCTCGGGTGTGCTGTGACTGTAGTGAATAGTGTTCCTGAGCAAAAGCTAATTATCACTTTGTTGCCTATTGCAGCGTGGGCATCCTTTCTGACTCTTGAGCTCAATCCTGCTATGTTTAATAGATCATTAACTATCTCTTTGCAAATACAGGTATGAAGCTCCAAAGAGGAACTCTCAGTTTGGAGTCTTTTGTATAATGCTGAAAGTATCCTTCACGGAAAGAGGTATTAGCTTTTCTCCTCATTACTTTTACTCCACTTCAGTTTGCAGAGTTTTAACTAATTATGATTTGTTTCTTGCCAGAGTGCAAACAGGGTAGCAGAATTGTGCTTGTTAATTCTAGGTGTGGTGGTTTCTTTAAGAGTTCCAATAAGACTCGTTGATTCAAACGTTCGCATTCCAGGGAAATTCGCTCATCAACCGGTAAGGCTGAGCTCATGATGTACAAGCTGAGGATCTAACGCCAAAATTTTTAAAACATGATCATCATTGAAGGAACCATGGGCCTCTCTTTAATGCACCAAAATTTGCTAGGTGACTTATCTATCATGGTTTGGGTGGTTGTCATTTTATGTGTTGCTTGTAGCTGTCTGGGCTTCTTGGTTATTATCTTTTCCTAATGTATGCTTTTCTTGAAAAATGCAGTGCTTGAATTTTTGAGCCGGTTAACGCTAGCTGAGGAACAACCTTTTGGCTTCTTTATATTGTTCTGATCAATAAGAAAGAGAAGCAATAAGGAAGTAACAGTGGATTTCAAGCTCAGGCAGCAAATGCTTGGTTGGGGTTTGAATAGTTGCAGATGACGCAAAATCCACTCCCATCTCCTGATCATCATCCCTCAAAGAATTTGTAAGACGCATGGCACGAGAAACTCCGTGAACTTTCCTAGAGTTTGAAACAGTTTTGATGATTGGTGCTATTTCCTTCAAATGGTACAGTGTAGAAGGGATAACTAAGATTGTAACCTTGATAACTCTTGTTGTTCAATTAACGAGCTTACTGTAGAACTTGAGATTGTAACTTTCACATAATTATAAGTACTTATTTTTTTTTATAATCCATTGCTGCTTAACGTGAATATAATTGGGCTATTTTGGTGCTCACAAAGTCAAACCAAATACCACTGCCATGTGGTTAAACGGTATGAGTTACTCAAGGAACAATAATTGTTCATGATGGAGGATCAAAATTAAGGAAGTCTAAGTGAACTTTTATACAAATAATTCGACTTGTGTTGGACTTCGAAGTTTGCTTCCGTAGCCCTTTTACCAATTGAATTTTAACCTTTGATCTTAATATGAGCTTGTATTGTGAACCAATCATGAAATTGGCTCTTGTGAGGTTCCAATTTGTGTGGCCTACGCCTTGATTTCCAAAATGTGTGACAACCTAATAGTATGAATTTGATCATGGGTTTGAACGTGATGAGCTCCCCGTGGTAGAATAAGATCCACATCAATCCAGACTACTTTTAATTTTCGGAGTCAGATAAAAGCCATTGAGTTCCAATCAGCTTGTGAGTTTATTGTAAACTTCGATAAAATATGGTTCAAGATTGGATAAACCATATGAGAGATTCCTTGAGCCCTCCACTGGCTACTTAAAGGGTGAAATCATCGTAAGCATAACCTAGATCAGAATCAAATAACCATGTTGGGAAGGATTGAATTGTAAGCGTCCTCTCCATCTTAACACACCTGCACGAGCTGGTTAGCCATAATAAACATACACAGCAGCATAAAGATAACGTGTAAGGGATAAAAAATAAAAAAAATGCACGAAGAGGTGGGATCTTACGGTCAAAAATTAGGGTGTGATAGATGCCCCTATTTAAGTTACTTCTATCCGGAGAGGTGGAGATTGAAATCTTCTTCTCGACAAGATAGAAGGAACTTAAATATAAACATTTGCACAAATTTTTGGCCCTAATAAGCCACCGGATGCAAAATGATATGTAATGATATGGAGATGCAGTACAGACGGTCCTATGGGGATAAGATGTCACAGGGGATGGACTGGGCACAACACGTAAAACAAAGAGCAACATACCCAACGAAGCGGGACTTCACAGGGACATGAAATAGCCAGCAGTGGGGAATCTCCAAAGTATAAAAGTAACACATACACCAAGGATATGGCGATTTAGACAATAGGCGAGAAACTTGTAATCGGAAGATAGCTTATTACCAACATGGGGCAATCCAGACAGTGATGATAATCAAAGTGAAATTTCTGATCGAGTCAATGGTTCAGTTTTATTTCGTATTTTTATTTTTCTTTTTCCTTTATTATCCAACTGGAAATAGTAAAATGTAAAACTTCCCCGAGCGTCCTGGTATGGGAACCATAAGCTGGTCTCAGTCTCTGACGTAGAACCTCCCCGAGTGTCATGATATGGGAATCATGAGCTGGTCTTAGTTTTTGACATAGAAACTCCCCGAGCGTCATGATATGGGAATCATGAGCTGGTCTCAGTTTCTGACATAGAACCTCCCCGAGCGTCATGATATGGGAATCATGAGCTGGTCTCAGTCTCTGACGTAGAACCTCCCTGAGCGTCATGATATGGGAATCATGAGCTGGTCTCAGTTTCTGACATAGAACCTCCCCGAGCGTCATGATATGGGAATCATGAGCTGGTCTCAGTTTTTGACATAGAAACTCCCCGAGCGTCATGATATGGGAATCATGAGCTGGTCTCAGTTTCTGACATAGAACCTCCCCGAGCGTCATGATATGGGAATCATGAGCTGGTCTCAGTCTCTAACGTAGAACCTCCCTGAGCGTCATGATATGGGAATCATGAGCTGGTCTCAGTTTCTGACATAGAACCTCCCCGAGCGTCATGATATGGGAATCACAAGCTGGTCTTAGTTTCTGACATAGAACCTCCCCGAGCGTCATGATATGGGAATTATGAGCTGGTCTCAGTCTCTGATGTAGAACCTCCCCAAGCGTCATGATATGGGAATCATGAACTGGTCTCAATTTCTGACATAGAACCTCCCCGAGCGTCATGATATGGGAATCATGAGCTGGTCTCAGTCTCTGATGTAGAACCTCCCCGAGTGTCATGATATGGGAATCATGAGCTGGTCTCAGTTTCTGACATAGAACCTCCCCGAGCGTCATGATATGGGAATCATGAGCTGGTCTCAGTCTCTGACATAGAACCTCCCCGAGCGTCATGATATGGGAATCATGAGCTGGTCTCAGTTTCTTTTCTGAAATGATGAAAACTCGTGAGAGCCTCTTCACAAAGGGTTGTAAGTTTTGTAGATTGCAAATGTCGTTGTAGACTGTAAATGTAGTTCGTTGTAGGTTGTACATATTGTTGATGTAATCTGTAATGTGCTCTGTTTTTGTAGATGTAATTTGTAAATGTAATCGCAGATGTAGTTGTAAAGCTTCACCAGGGATCTCCGGGAGAGATGTGAGCCGGTTGAATTGTGATGTATGCCTTCTCAGATAAGGGGAGACTACCGTGATAAACTTCCTCGACTCCTTCGGGGAAATGTCACTTGATGGAAATAAACTTGTGCGATGAACTCACTGGGGAATGCGATCCTGTTGAGTGTCTTTGATGATTTGATGATGTTGAAGGACCCACTGGGGGTGAATGAACTGTCTTGTAGAAAATGTCGTTTGTCGTTTTGAATAAGGTCCTGATCAAAACGAGTTGCTCAAATAAAGAGATTATTTAGTCCGAATATGGATGTTCGAGAAAATCCTGTGATGCTATTGTTGAAGAAGTGTCTGTCTTTTTGAACATTCTTTCTGAGGAAAAGGGTGCAAAATAAATGCATCCATGCTTAAAAGTTGGAGATGTCCATGATGTGATTGCTAAAGACCAAAGTTCAATTCAGGAAATAACTGAAGAGAAACTGTCAAGCAAGACTCAACTATTGAGGTATGAACTCAAAGGGGATTGTACTAAAATAACCATCTTCCGTGAGGGTTGAACTTCATGGGGAAAATGAAACATTGTGCTCTTTTTGCCTAGGGTAGACAAATCTATGTGGAGGGATAAGATGCACCCAGACATCTAGGGATAACTATAGCCAAAGCGATAGAATAAAACAAATACAAAGGATGATAAAAATGCACATGCCATGTTGTCTACTTATATGCTATGCGTATGCCGAAGGATTGGGAGAAACGAAATAAACGCCTCAAACGAAAAGGGTACTCAAGCAAAATCTCCATAGATCCTTTATCGCCTGCGAAGAAAGTCTTCGAATAGAGGCAACCTTCGTGTCTGGATAAAATAAATATCCTCTTGCCCTGGAGAAGCACATAATATTGTTGTTTTTCCTCGGACGAAATAAACGTCCCCTGTCATCCTTTTGCTATTCATATATCAAGTAGAACAAAGTTTTGAAAAGGTTTAAATCAATTTGGATTTTGCTATCAAGAATACAGATTTATGGTAAATGAGAACTTTTTATTGAATGGTGGTCAGCAGAAAAGTGTAACCCCGATGTTGCAGTGTTGGAAAATAATAGCGATTACATAAAGGGAATAATGACTGGCTTCTCTTAAACAAAATATTTCTTAACAACATCCGTGTTAACAGGGCGAGTGATCTCTCCTCCGTCCATTGTTGCTAACATCAAAGCGCCTCTTGTCAAAACCTTTTTTACTACATATGGTCCATCATAATTCGGGGCCCATTTTCCTCTGACGTCGGTGAGGAAAGACTGAATCTTCTTAAGCACGAGGTCACCTTCTATGAATGCACGGGGTCGAACTTTCTTGTCAAATGCCTTCTTCATCCTCTGCTGATACAACTGCCCATGGCATAACGCAACCATCCTCTTTTCTTCGATTAAGTTCAACTGATCATATTTGTTCTGACACCATTCAACTTCTGATAAATTTGCCTCCACCAAGATCCTCATAGAAGGGATCTCAACTTCTATCGGGAGTACTGCTTCCATACCGTAGACAAGTGAAAATGGAGTTGCCCCAGTCGATGTGCGTACCATCGTACGATATCCATGTAGGGCGAATGGGAGCATTTCATGCCAATATTTGTAAGTAACAACCATTTTCTGAATGATCTTCATAACGTTTTTGTTGGCGGCTTCAACAGCCCCATTCATCTTTGGTCTGTAAGGAGAAGAATTGTGATGCTCAATCTTGAATTCTTCACACAACTCTTTCATCATCTTGTTATTCAGATTGGAACCGTTGTCTGTAATAATTCTGCTTGGCACACCATATCGGCAAATAAGCTGATTCTTGATAAATTTGACAACCACATGTCGAGTTACATTAGCATAGGAAGCCGCCTCAATCCACTTGGTAAAATAATCAATGGCTACTAAGATGAATCGGTGTCCATTAGACGCTTTTGGCTCTATCATTCCAATCATATCAATTCCCCACATAGAGAATGACCACGGTGATAAGATAACATTCAACATAGTCGGAGGCACGTGAATCTTATCTGCGTAAATCTGACACTTGTGACACTTTCTAGCAAACTTGTAACAATCTGATTCCATCGTGATCCAATAATATCCAGCCCTTAAAAGCTTCTTAGCCATAGCATGTCCGTTGGCATGAGTGCCAAAAGATCCTTCATGAATTTCCATCATCAACATATCCCCTTCTTGTTTGTCAACACATCTCAATAAGACCATGTCAAAATTCCGCTTGTATAACACATTGTTACTCAAAAGAAAATTTCCAGCCAACCTTCTTAAAGTTTTCTTATCTTTGTTGGAAGCTCCCAAAGGGTATTCTTGAGTTCTAAGAAACACTTCGATGTCATGGTACCAGGGTTTGCCATCTTCAACTTCTTCGACGACAAAGATGTAGGCAGGTCTGTCAAGACGTTTTACTTTAATTCGAGGACATTCATTCCAAAAGTTCACCACAATCATGGAGGCCAAAGTTGCCAGCGCATTTGCCATTCTGTTCTCATCACGGGGAATATGATGAAATTCGACCCTATCAAAGAACGATAACAGTCTTCTAGCATAATCTCTATACGGGACCAAATTATCATGTCGGGTTATCCACTCTCCAGTGATTTGGTTGATTACCACTGTAGAATCACCAAACACATCTAAATTCTTAATTCTCAAATCTATTGCTTCTTCAAGACCCATAATGCATGCTTCGTACTCGGCCTCATTATTAGTACACTGGAATGTTAATCTGGAGGTAAATGGGAAGTGGATCCCTTGAGGAGTCACAATAACAACACCTATCCCTTTTCCATAAGCGTTGACAGCTCCATCAAAAACTAAACCCCATTAAGAACCTGGATCTGGCCCTTCACCATGTACGGGTTGTTCACAATCTTTCATTTTTAAAAACATAACATCCTCATCTGGAAAATCATCGTTTGAGGGTTGATGATCCACAATGGGCTGGTGAGCCAGATGATCAGCCAAAACACTTCCTCTAACAGCTTTTTGAGTATGGTACTCGATATCATATTCAGACAACAACATCTGCCATCTAGCAATTCTCCCAGTCAAAGCGGGCTTCTCGAGAATATACTTGATAGGATCCATCTTTGAAACTAACCAAGTAATGTGGTTTAACATATAATGGCGCAAACGCTTGGCGGCCCACGCCAAAGCGCAACAAGTCTTCTCTAACATAGTGTACCTTGTTTCACAATCAGTAAACTTCTTGCTTAAGTAATAAGTGACATGATCTTGCTTTCCTGTTTCATCTCGTTGACCGAGTACACAACCCATTGAATCTTCTAAAACAGTCAAATACATAATCAAAGGTCGTCCTACAACTGGCGGTATCAGGATAGGTGGTTCAAGCAAATACTCTTTGATACTATCAAAAGCCTTTTGACAATCTTCAGTCCAAACATACCCTTGTTCTTTCCTCAGAAGCTTGAAAATAGGTTTACATGTAGCAGTCATGTTGGATATAAACCTGGAGATATAGTTCAAATGTCCCAAGAATCCTCTGACTTGTTTCTCGGTGGCGGGAGCTGGCATTTCCTGGATAGCTTTCAATTTGTCAGGGTCCACTTTAATCCCTCTTTGACTGACAATAAAACCCAATAGTTTCCCTGATCGTACCCCAAATGTACATTTATTGGGGTTTAGACGAAGCTTGTATTTCCTCAAACGACCAAACAACTTAGAAAAAAGTTTAACATGGTCATACTCGGTCTTCGACTTGGCTATCATATCATCCACATAAACCTCGATCTCTTTGTGCATCATATCATGGAACAAAGTAGTCATAGCTCTCTGATATGTTGCCCCTGCATTCTTTAATCCAAACGGCATAACTTTGTAACAAAAGGTGCCCTAGGGCGTGATGAATGACGTCTTCTCTCTGTCCTCGGGAGCCATTCTAATCTGGTTGTAACCTGAAAAACCATCCATAAAGGAGAAAACCTCATATCTTGCGGTACTGTCAACCAAAATGTCAATGTGAGGTAATGGGAAATCATGTTTCGGACTAGCTTTATTCAAATCTCTGTAGGCTACACACATGCGAACCTTACCATCCTTCTTTGGAACGGGCACAATGTTAGCTAACCATAGTGGATACTCGGCAGTAATAAGGAAACCTGCATCAATCTGTTTCTGTACCTCTTCCTTAATCTTTAGAGTCATATCGGGTCGAGTTCTTCTAAGCTTCTGTTTTATCGGTGGGCATTCTGGCTTCAACGGCAGACGATGTTCGACTATATCTGTGTCCAATCCGGGCATGTCTTGATATGACCAAGCAAACACATCGACAAACTCTCCAAGAAAATCAATCAGTTGTTTCTTCACATCGGGCTTGAGCAGAGCTCCATTTTTCACTTCTCTACGGATTTCTTCTGATCCCAAGTTGATTACTTCCACCGGTTCTTGATGAGGTTGGATAGCTTTCTCCTCTTTCTCAAGCAGTCTGGAAATTTCTTCTAGGATATCAACTTCTTCATCCTCAGCTTCATACACAGGAAACTTAAAATTCGGATAAGGTAGTGGATCATTATTCCCAGGTTGTAATTTATGTAGCAATCTGCGCAAGTGATGTGATTTTTAATAAGTTTTTGTAAAGTGGAAAGTGTGTGTACGCAAGATGTTACTTATTATTTTCCAACATAGTGAATAAATATAAAACACAAATGAAAATGAAAGTAGTTTATTGATGATAGCGAAACCAGAAAGACATGCCCAACAAAGTCGCCTCTGCCTTGGGCAGAGCAAAGGGAATTATTAAAAGTAAGCTCTGATAAATGCAGCTTCGCCTTGGGCAGAGCGAAATTTTTTAAACAAATGCTTTACTTAGATATATGAATGGCAGTAGGGGCTTCAACCGCACTCCAATTCTTGACCACAACGCCTGGGATCACAAAGTCTGGGATGTCTTCATCTGAATCTTCCTCGGTAACGGCATAAACTCCAAAGGTATAGTCAAAATCATCCGAAACATAGCCTGGATCTTCCATATAGGGCTCGTAGTCCTCGTAAGGAATGGAGGACCTGGCGGAACCATCTGATATGTAGCCTTCTGTTAGAACACAGATTAGTTCTTAATAATTACTCTTTGTTTTGATGATAACTGTTAGGAAATTTATATTTAAGAATTATATACTCTAAAATTTGTTTGAGAGTTGTACTGCAGATTAAAATTATATTAAATCTCTAGAAGCAAATCTGCCTTGAATACAAGAAGTTATTCTGACTCTGAAGCGCCAGATGCATCTCACAGAAGAATCTGCTTGCTCCTTACAGAAGATCCTGAGCGTAGTCTCCAGAAGGATCTGAAGAAAGAAGCTTCAGAACATTCTGAGTCAGGAGAATCTGAAGATACTCAGAAGCATCTGAAGATAATCAGAAGCATCTGAAGCTGAAGCATCAGATGTATAGAAGAATATTGATTGAAGAGTTTCTCAAAGCATTGATCTACAGAAGTTTCTGAAAGTACCTACGCTGCCAAGTACTGAAGTTCTGTGTCAAGATGCTCTGATGATCAACACGCTAGAAGCACACAAGCTGCAGAAGACTCTGATATAGCATAGTTCTGAAACTCATCAGAAGACTCTGATCCATTCAGACTCTGAAGAACTTGCTGAAACTGAAGAAGTGTTTTCAAGAATGTATCCGTTGGAATCATTCAACGTCTCTTTCCTTATTTGTGCTAGACACACTTACACAGACAAAAAGGATTTATCTGTGCCATCTATTTCAAGGAAAGGTCAGTACATGTGAAGACAAAAAGGCTCAGACCTTTTGGACTCTCTTTTCAACGTGGATAATTCAGTTGCCTATAAAAGGAGTCTCTCACTTCATTCTTCAGTGCTACATACTTGGTGAAAAGAAAATCACATATTCTATAAGCTCTCATTCTTATTCTTCATAGAATCTTATTGTACTTAAAACTTAAGAGAAAAATCACTGTTGTGATTATAGCCTTATAGAAGCATTAAAAACTCTTGTATTTAATTTACATTGTTTGTAAAGGATTTTCCTTAAGAGGATTCAGTGTGAATCAGTAGCTCTTGAGAAGACTAAGAACTGTAGTTCTTAGGTGATACTATTGTAATCAGTTTGATTTAATGGTGGATTAAGACCTTGTTGAGAAAGGCAAATCACTCTGGAAGGGTGGACTGGAGTAGTTGTTTAACGAACCAGGATAAAAATAACTGTGTGATTATTTTCAAGTATTAATTTTCCATACTTATTCAACCCCCCCCCCCTTCTAAGTAATATCTCACCTTCAGTTGGCATCAGAGCTCCGGTTCTGAGTGTGCTATCACTTAACAGTGTCAGTAAAGATCCAGAGGAGATATACTTTGATCTATATATTTATTTGTTATCATGGCTGATAATTCTATGTCAAATATCAACAATAAATATGAAGAGAGGGATAGGATCAGTACCAAACCTCCAATGTTTGATGGAGAAAAATTTGACTATTGGAAAGATAGAATAGAAAGTTTTTTTCTTGGGTATGATGTTGATCTTTGGGATTTGGTCATTGATGGATATGAACATCCTACTGGAGAGGATGGCAAAAAGATTGATAGAAAATCAATGACTGAAGTGCAGAAAAGAGACTTCAAGAATCACCACAAAGCCAGAACTATATTGCTTAATGCAATTTCTCATATTGAGTATGAGAAGATTACTAACAGAGATACTGCTCATGACATGTTTGAATCACTCAAAATGACTCATGAGGGAAACTCTCAGGTTAAAGAGACAAAGGCTCTGGCGCTCATACAGAAGTATGAGGCATTTAAAATGGAAGACTCTGAAAATGTAGAAACTACGTTTTCTAGATTTCAGATTCTTACAGCTGGTCTGAAAGTTCTGGACAAGGGCTACTCAACGTCAGATCATGTCAAGAAAATCATCAGAAGTCTTCCCACCAGATGGAGACCAATGGTGACTGCATTAAAGATGGCAAAAGATCTGAACAAGATCTCCTTAGAAGAACTTATCAGTTCTTTGAGAAGCCATGAAATTGAGCTGGAGGAAGATGAACCCCAGAAGAAAGATAAAGGTAAATCCATAGCTTTAAAATCTAACAAAACTGCTAAAGCTTTGCAGGTTATTCAAGAAAGCTCTGAAGAATCTTCTTCTGAAGAAGAAGATGAGTTGTCCATGCTGTCCAGAAGGATTAACAAACTCTGGAAGCATAAGGGAAAGAAGTTTAACAACTTCAGAAGATCTGACAACAGAAAAGAATCTTCTAGTCACAGAAGATCTGCCAAGAAAGAAGTGGTGTGCTATGAGTGCAAGGAACCTGGGCACTACAAGAATGACTGCCCTAAACTTCTGAAAGAAAAACCTAAGAAGAAGTTCAACAAGAAGAAGAAGGTTCTGATGGCAACATGGGATGACTCAGATGAGTGTGAGTCATCTTCTGAATCAGAAGAAGAATGTGCAAACGTTGCATTGATGGCCAGGACAGAGGATCAAGAAGAAGGTACCTCTGGATATGAATCAGAATCTGAATCTGATGATGATGCAGAAGAGGTAATGGCCAAACTTACCAAAGAAGAACTCATTAAAGTTTTAACAGAAGTTCTTAAAAGTTACAACAACATCAAACTCAAATACAAGAAGCTGAACGCAATCTTGAATCTGAGATTGATCTTCTGAAAACAGAACTTGTTGAGCAGAAGGAAATAAATTTAAAACTCAAAAATGACTTTGATAGAACTCAACAAGAATCTGATTCTGAAACTAAGTCTTGTGAAAATATTTTAGAAAAATATGACTCTAGTTTTCAGAGGTTTCTCACTAAGAGCATAGACAGAAGCAAGATGGCTTCCATGATCTATGGTGTTAGTGGAAACAACAGAAGAGGCATTGGATATGAGTCTTCATCTGGAAGCAATCCAAAACCTGTTGACAAACTTTTCATCAGGAAGACACCTCTGTACTCTCAATTCAAATTTGGTCATCTGAATGACATTAAACACACAAGCTCTGAGAAGAGTACTTATGTGTTTAAACCAAAGGCAAGTCAGAATAAACATTATGTTGCAAAACAGAAGTTTAGTCAAACTTGCAAACCAACTAACCCCAAAGGACCCAAGAAGATCTGGGTACCTAAAGACAAAATAATTCCTGTTGCAGATGTTCTTAGCAACAAAGTCAGGACACCAATCATGGTACCTGGTGTCGCTTGCGCGAAAATAAGGTGCCGGCATGACAGAAGAGTCGCCACCTTTCGTTATTTATCCCTCAGAGCGGGAAAGGAAACGATCGGAAAAACCTGACGAATAAGGGTAAGACAAGGTCATCGCAACCATTGTCTGGGTTCGGGAGTCGGTTACGCGAGGGGAAGGTATTAACACCCCTCACGTCCGTCGTACTCGACGGGATCCTCGCTTGTTTGTTTACTTGGACGGGTTGGTTATAATCTATCTACCTATCAAGGCTGGCTGAAAAAGGAAAGAAAAATGACTCGGCAAAGCATCGCGCTTTATGCCTACGTATTCCCATCTGGAACGAGAAATCAGAGTCAACGTAGTTCGCCCTACGAAGGATTATGGGGGAAAGGTTATTCGCTAGGATATCGCATCCTATGCCTACGTACTTTCATCTGGTATGAAAGATCAGAGCAAACGTAGTTCGGGAAACTACGGGTTATCTCCTGAAAGTAGTGTTTTTATTGTGTTTGCGATTTCAACCGCACTAGAGACTATGACCTGAGAGGGAACGCGTCCTTTCTCAGATAGCTTAAGGCTCGTAACGTACGAAAGAAATCATTCATGATTACTGTGTCTTAAACTGCTTTGAGATGAGAAGAGAACAGGCCCGACTAGGAGGGAGACTATCAAGTCCTACTGTTGTCATGCCATGGATTCATCCTATGGTTGAGGTTTAAACAGGGAACTCCTAGATGTTGTCATGCATAGGTTTCAACCTAAAAGTCTATCATCAAATCCTCATCTGAGGAAATGAGAGTCCTAAGGGATCATGTCAATGATACACCAAAACAGACAAAAGCATCAGCTTTAACAGTAAAATGCATGCAATGCAAGTGAGGGAGGAAATGTGTGTGGGGCTTCAGCCTCCACAAGCTCGTCTCGACCTCAAGCCAGTCATGAAATAACAGTAACCATACTGAAAGTAAACAACATGCTGTCAAGCAGTAAACAGATAAAAGAAATGAAGTGCCATCAGGCAAGCAAACCACACTTGAGAAAGAATCATCCACTCTCTAATCCTAACCCTAACACAGAATCTGAATCACATCTAAGCAAAGCCCTAAAGCAAAACCTAACCAGAAGAAATCAATCCCAGTCTTCAAGCTTCAGAACAAGCTTACCAAAGAAAGGGAGCTAAGTAAGCAGACTCCTAGTGTCTTCCTCAGGAAAGCACTAGGAGGTGTATACTCAGGAGTCATACCCTATGTGGCTCAACCACTGTGATCAGTTTATATTCCTCCTCAGGAAGAATTAAACTCACAAGCAGGCTCCAACATCACTGGATATTTAGGAAATTCTATCTGAACTAGTGGAGCTAAGTGAATAGACTCATAGGACCTTCCTCAGGAAAGTACTAGGAGGCTTCCACTTAGGAGTTGTATCCTATGTGGCTCAACAACTGTGATCAGTTTATATTCCTCCTCAGGAGAAATTAAACTCACAAGTTGGCTCCAACATCACTGGATACTTGAGAAATCCTAGATGAACTAATGGAACTAAATGAATAGACCCATAGGACCTTCCTCAGGAAAGTACTAGGAGGCTTCCACTTAGGAATTGTATCCCATGTGGCTCAACAACAGGTGATCAGTTTACATTCCTCCTCAGGAGAAATTAAACTCACAAGTTGGCTCCAACATCATTGGATACTTAAGAAAGAGGTGAGAAGAAAGAATGAAAGTCATTCATAGTGCCTTCCTCAGGAAAGTACCATGAACTTCCTTCAAACTTCAGGATCTCAAACCTCACCAGCAGGGAATAAGCCAAGCTCTGGGTCTCTGAGTCTTGATCTACAATCTTCTCTTCATCATGCTCCTCAACAAGATCTTCAAGACAACACAAGCCCCACAACAAATTCCCCAAAACAAACCCCAAAGATGAACAGATAACCACAGAGCAAACAAAATCATCAGCTAACTTCAGAAAATACCTAAAAATGCTAAAACAAGGGGGGAAAATCTAACAATTATTCACAAGGGTCCTCAACATCTACCTTTGACATCCACATATGCCTCTACCCAAAAATCAAGACAAAACTATCTAAAGAAAATGAATTTCCTCACCTATGCATGACCTAAACCCTAATTAGGCACCCTAATGCTAACCTAACTAAACTAATCAAATTTTAGTCTAAAAATCAAGAATTAAATCCTATGGGGAACTATGATTCAATATCTAATCACACCAAAAAGAATGAATTAAAAATATTAAAGGAAGGTCCTAAAAAAAATTCTACAAAATTGGATATCAAACTAAACATATTTAAAAGCTATTTAAAAGAAAAATCTATTAAAAATATGAAAAGAAAATAAAATGGAAATTTTATTTATTTATAATTTTCTAGACAAATTCATTAACCTATAGAAAAAACAAGAATTTAAAAATGATCAATTTTCTATTTTTTATGAATTTTATAAAAGCAAGAAATATTAAAAGAATTAAAAAGAAAAAGAAAACAATTAAAGGGGAGGGGGTGAAAATAGAAAGGCGCGCTGGTTGTTATTTGAATGGGCCAGATATGGGGGGGGGGTGGATAGCATTCATTACTGAGCCCATGGTTTCTCATTAAACAAAACGACGCGTTTTGGCTTTGAATTTTCCCTCCGTTTTAGTTCAATCTGAGCCGTAGATGAGGTGGAATTGGTCAAATTCTAGGGACGATCTGACGGCTGGAGCATCATCTTCTCCAATTAGCCATTAGGGTTTTCAGAAACCCTAGCCCATGCGCAGACCTTCCATCCTCTAAATCTCCCTCGATACGCCATGAAAACTCACGATCCAAAAATCAAACTTAACCTACTCATTGCCCTCTACACAGCCATGGTCCTAGATTCCTCTAAAACTCAACCTAAAAAGAAATACGATAGTAGGAAGTTCTGGGCACACTTTAATTGCACTGATATGCATGGAAATGGTATGGGCTCATATTATGCAAGAATGCTCTCCATCTCATGGGGAGTACACTAAGCTAAAGAACTATGAATATAGTATACTAAATTGTAAGTTCTTGGTCCTGAAACAGAAATGGCCATGTTGTCAACTTCCATATAATGCTCTCAAACTCATCATGATTCATCCTATATTGGTCTCTATCACATTTCTCCTAACCACATAACTTAACTATGCATAAATAATGAGACTCAAAAGAAAACGCATACCTTGCAAGTGGTGATGGCTATGGTGTTTCTCTTCCAATTCAAGCCTTGGTGCTCTCTTGGAATGATCTTCAATGGATCTATGTGCTTCTGTTTGCAGTAGTTTTTGCTTACACTTCTTGAATCAACCTAGCCAATCCTTCATGCAAGTTGGAGTGATCACTTGGAATACATGAGCCGCCACGAATTCTCCTCAATCTTTCTTGCCAAATGCTCTATGATGATGGTAGATGATGATGATAACCAGAATTGTGATGATTGATGAAGTTTCAATGGGGTTTGGAATGAAAATGCACTTTTGGAGTGAAGGAATCAAAGTGTGGTATGCAAGCTCTAAGAATCTCTAACCAATGCATGGAGCCACTCTAGGGCTTATATAGATGAGAATAGAGGTGTGTGGAAGTTTGTAGAACCTTCCATGAAGCTTCTAGAACTTCTCATGCAATGATAATTTGAATTTGCCATATTTAGTAAATCTCATGCTATATCATGATACACCATGCAATCTCACTTAATTTCTCCTCAAATGATATGGTAAAATGAAGACAAAGCCTTACAAGTCCTTATGTAGCATTTTCCCATCTTTCCTTTTGATGCCTTAAAGTGCAAGTAACAAATTTACAAAGCAACTCCAATTTTTAAGCCTAAACTCAAAAATGTGGCTAAACCATTGTTTTTAAAATGATGTTTCCAATCAAAATGATATATTGGATGACCCATTTTGGATTTGTAGATCTCTCAAACCAAAATTCCATTTCAACTTTTTCAACTTATAAGCCATTTACAAGCCATTTGAACCACTTTTAAAAATCCATGCTCTAGGCCTTTTCAATAACTCATGACCACTTTTATAGGCTTAAAATGCCATTTTGAACAACTTTCATGTTTTGAGTTTTTCCATTTGAGGCTTGGAAATAGGAGATATGGCCTTTGCTTAAAATGACCTATAACTGACAAATGACCAAAATACCCCTGTCTTGTTCAAACCATAAGTTGAGTTCCACAAATCCTATCAAGGACTTCTACCACTCAAATTAAAGCTAAGAAGATTCCCTCCAACATTCATGTTGACCAAGAGATCATAGGAATCATCCTACTAGGGCAAAAGTTGTCTGCAAGTTGGGTGACTTTCAAGGACCCAGATTCACACACCTCAGCTAACCTGTAATTTGTTAAAACCATAACTTGAGCTCTGCAACTCCTATCAAGGACTTCCACCACTCAAATTAAAGCTAAGAACAAGCTCTACAACATTCATGTTGTGGGGAAGATGAGATATCAATCACATCTAGAGCTAAAACTTCCTGGAAGATAGGGATCAAATTAGGGTTTTTCCACTGACAATCCTCAGAAACCCTAACTCAAAACTTCTCAAACTCTTCAATCATGATGAGTTGGTCTAGGAATCATCTTTATAATATCTCTATGCATCATTTCATGATCTCATGGCCCTTGGATTGGGTCTCAACTTTCTCCAAATCTTCAGTTATCCTAGGGTTGACCCAGTCAAAACCCTAATTCTACCATTCATGGTTGAATCTCCTGAATTCTTGCATAATGACCTCTCTGGGCTTCATGATGGCTATCAAGACATCTCATAGGCTTTCTCAAAACATCAAGTTCATTCTCAAAGTCTCAGAATCATCTGAGGAGCACCCACAACTCTCAAGCTATGAAGCACACAACCCTGGTTTCAACCAATTCCTCTGAGGATCTCCTGAACTTTCTGATGAAGGTATCAACTTTCAAACACTCAATGGATAAATAATTGTTGGTTAAATTTTGGGGTGCAACAGCTGCCCCTATTCAAACGGCTTGAACCTGACTGGGTGAGAAGCGAACGACTCTCAGCCAATCAAGGTGCGAGACGGTTGAATACCGGTAAACCCGAAAATTTGCCAACTGCACGAGCACACGATACTCTGCGGGGAACAAATCTTCGAATACTGCTATACTAGCTGCACGACAACTAGCTGGGGAAATACTGATCTGACATCGCCGTCAGTTATCCACGTTAAATTCTTCTGACATTGTCTTCAGACAACCAAAACATCCAACATCGCCGCTGGAAGACTAAACCGCCTGACATTACCGTCAGACAAGATTCTGAGGAACGCCCAACATCGCCGCTGGAACACTAAATCACCTGACATCGCCGTCAAGAAGAACCATAACTCGGGGAAACGAGCATCCAACATCGCCGCCGGAGACCTAAACCTGAATCACCAAAATACCCAACATCGCCGCTGGAGAAAATACAACAATGAACAAAATACCCCGCATCGCCGCTGGAGAGAATACATCTGACAGAATACCCTGCATCGCCGCTGGAGAACTAAATCTGTCAAAATACCCCGCATCGCCGCTGGAGAACTAAATCTGTCAAAATACCCCGCATCGCCGCTGGAGAAACACATCTGACAGAATACCCCGCATCGCCGCTGGAGAACTAAAGGATCTGCATCCCCTAACATCGCCGTCAGAAGACTGGATCACCTTGACATGCCCAACATCGCCGCTGGAAAACTGAATCTGACATCGCCGTCGGAAACAAACATCCTCTTAGAGACACTCGACATCGCCGTCGTACAAACATCGTCTCTACTGGGGATTAAAGAGTCTGACCTCGCCGTCAAACAAATATAATCTGACCTCGCCGTCAAATCCAAACGTTCAACCTCGCCGCCGAACCAACATCCGACCTCGCCGTCGAACAAACATCCAACCTCGCCGTCGAACAAACACGGTCCGGGAATCCGAAGTATACATCTCAAAGGTACAAAACCTGAGCTTGGGATGGAAACAAACACTTCCAACGGTACATATCCAAAGGTACGAAACCTGAGCTTGGAGGAGAACATATCCAAAGGTACGAAACCTGAGCTTGGACTCAAACACATCCAAAGGTACGAAACCTGAGCTTGGAATCAAACATATCCAAAGGTACGAAACCTGAGCTTGGAATCAAACATATCCAAAGGTACAAAACCTGAGCTTGGAATCAAACATATCCAAAGGTACGAAACCTGAGCTTGGAATCAAACATATCCAAAGGTACAAAACCTGAGCTTGGAATCAATCATATCCAAAGGTACAAAACCTGAGCTTGGAATGGAACATATCCAAAGGTACGAAACCTGAGCTTGGAATCAAACATATCCAAAGGTACGAAACCTGAGCTTGGAATCAAACATATCCAAAGGTACAAAACCTGAGCTTGGAATGGAACATATCCAAAGGTACGAAACCTGAGCTTGGAATCAAACATATCCAAAGGTACGAAACCTGAGCTTGGAATCAAACATATCCAAAGGTACAAAACCTGAGCTTGGAATGGAACATATCCAAAGGTACGAAACCTGAGCTTGGAATCAAACATATCCAAAGGTACGAAACCTGAGCTTGGAATCAAACATATCCAAAGGTACAAAACCTGAGCTTGGAATCAAACATATCCAAAGGTACAAAACCTGAGCTTGGAATGGAACATATCCAAAGGTACGAAACCTGAGCTTGGAATCAAACATATCCAAAGGTATGAAACCTGAGCTTGGAATCAAACATATCCAAAGGTACGAAACCTGAGCTTGGAATCAAACATACACGCTGCTATTCTCTTGACATCTTGTCAAGTCGTTGCTAAATAAAAGCAAACACGCCGGGTCACCGGACATAATCATCAAGTTAACAACTCGGTTGAGGAGAGAGGAATGAGGGTTCACCCAAACAATCCTGACGACTCACTGGGGAAAAGGAAAAAAGGGTTCACCCAAACGACCTTGTAGACTTTGCTGCAGAAAGACGAGAGAGTTCACCCCAACGACTTCAACAACTGCTGGAGAACGAAAGAGCTCACTCAGACGATTCCTACCAACTTTACTGGGGAGCAAGTATCTCTGCTCGAGAACAAGGTAACCTCCTGGTTCATGCTTCATATGCAAATGCTGGAAGAATGAGCGTAATGCTCCATGCGAAACGGAATGCTACGCTTTTGGGTAAATATTATGCAATCATGCAAGGAAATGCCCCAGCAAAATAAATGCTGGGAAGAGGAATCATCCTCTCGGGGAGAGTAACCATTATGCTGAGGAAAAGCTACCCTTCAAGGGAAATGCATTTTCTGCTAATCTCAACTGGACTTACACTTGAGGATGACGGGCTCCTCCGGAGAACACAGCATATCAGGCTGATCAACACACTATCCTCTGCTATACTCTGCATGGGGAACGCGATAAATGCCTTGAACGACTCTCTGGGAAACGACCCTTCTGGGGAACATAGCCGTCAGGCTGCAAGACACTCATGTCATTAAGTTCTCGAACTCACGGGGATAAACAAACTTCTGTTTGCTGGACAATCCTTCAGGATCCGCTTGGGGAAACATTCCATCTGCCAATCATGACTGTGCTCGGCTGGGGATGTCAATCTACCTGCCTGCTGCTGGGGAGGTGCCAACCTCCTGCTGGGGAAAAGACCTCCACTCCGTTGGGGATTCCAGAAATCATCCTGGGTAACTCTTGCTGGGGACGCTACCGGGGAGCTCAAGGATTATCCTAAGCAAACAACTCGGGAAACTATGCTGAGGCCTCAAGAATCACCTTAAGCAAACGGCCCTACTGAGGAATTCGAGAATCGTCTTGAACTGAAGACTTCGCTGGGGATCTCAAAAATCATATTGAGCGAGCGACTGTGGGGATTACACCGGGGTCTTAAAATTCCTTCTTAATAAAGCGACCTCATTGGGGAGAATATCAGGAATCGTCCCGAGCAACTGGTCCTTTGGTGGAACACCTGTAAGACGAAAATGATAATAACCTAGATCATGTTTATGATGCATATGCTTCGGCGCCATGCCCCACATGGTAGGAATGATGTGCGTTTATGCTAAATGCCATGCCATCGTGCATAATGCTATGCAACGTTAAATGCTATGCGGTGTTAAATGCTATGCAGTCATGCACAATGATGCGATCCCGTCCGCCAAATAAATGCTGGGGGGAGGAAACCCTTTTGTCAAGGAGACAAGAACTACTCAGGTAGAGGAATCATCCTGCTGAGGAGAACGTGGACACGCTGGTATCAATTGGCCTCCGTCTGGGGAATTGATCTTCCGGTTGACTGCTGCAGGGCAAACAACTTCAGCTGACTGCTGCAGGGGACGAAGCTCTACGAGAACCCGAACCTGCTGAAGGAAAGCGATGTCAATCGCGGGAATGAACTGCGCGGCCGCCATGGCTACTTTTCTGGGGATAACAACTCTGTGGGAAAACAACTTCAGCTGCTCCACATTCCACTGGGGAAATCAATCATGATCTGATCAACTTCCAAGGACTCGGCTCTTCTTGGACATCTGCAAACTCAGCTGAGAAAGGAGGAGTCATCCTGCTTCGCCGGAGAGAGCACGACTCTGGGGAACTACCGCATCGGCTGTTCAATACTCTGCTAGGGAAAATCCACTAATGGTCCCAACTGCTTCCAAGGATTTGGCTCTTTTGGGGTTTGCGGACTCAGCCGGGGAGAGAAATCATTCTACTTCAACGGGAGGGCGCGATTCTGACGAGGAATTTCAATTCCGCTGGGGAAGAAAGAATCATCTGACTTCGGGGAAGAGTACCCTCTGCAGAGGAATACAACATCAGCCGTTCCAACACTCTACTGGGGAAGAGGGAATCATCCAACTTCAGGAGAGAATGTGACTCTGGTGGGGAATTTCAATTCCGCGGGAGACTTCAGTCTAGCGCCATCAGTTACTGCATATTTCGGCGTACAACCATCTTCCTACGAGACCTGCACTTGTGACCCGGTGCTGGGGGAGACACCTGCTTCGGCGACTTTACTGGGGAAATCACGAACTTCGGCACCCAAACATTTCCATGAACTCTGCACTTGTGACCCGGTGCTGGGGAAGAGACGACATCATTCTTCGGTGCTTGGCTCAGCTGATGGGGTGACGCTCCTTCAGGATGCGTCTGCTGGAGAAGAGAATCATCTCTGCGTGGGGAGACATATCAATGCTCACTATTTGCGTTCAGATTCTGCGGAGGAGAGACTACTGAACTCTGCTGGAGAAGGAGGGCTCGCCCTGCTTCGGGGATGCGCACGGTACGTCTTCTGGAAGGCGCTACACCTGCAACAACACAAACAAACAGACCAGATACCCTCCTCAAAGGGGCCTATCCAGGTTATTATCTCGTGACAATATTCAGTTAATTAATTGTTTCAACAATCAATGGGCCTAGGCCCGTAATTTTATGTATGCGCATTTTATCAAAAACATCGGCGTTTTCATTCGCAAACAAAACAACTAAATGCTAAGCAGACAAGCAGAATTGCTGAATAATGTGCATTTTATTGATGGTGAACCCCTGAATGGGCAAAAAAATGTTTTACAACAGAGGCAAGCTCCTGGAATGAGGAAGCCGCACAAAAAGAAAACATAAATATACATCAGTATATACAAATGTCGGCAACGAGGCGTAGACGAACACCATGAGTTGATCCCTCTAAGACCCACTCGACTTCGATACTTCTCCGATGCTTCAGCTTCGGAAGAGATTGATTCAGATAAACGGCCCTCAGGTCCTCCAAACCACTAAACAATGAAAGTCCACACGCGGAACGCAGTCATTTGCTTATTCAAATCCCTAACTTTTGCGTGAACCGCCCTTTACGGGTTTTCAGTTCACCGGGATACCCTTTTTTGCCGAAGCCGCCCAGTGTAGGTTTTCGACTTTGCGGGTGTACATTTTTTCAATATATCCCTAATTTTTGCCCGAACCTTTTATTCTGTTTTTGGTTCTCCAGGATGCCCCTTTTTTTCCTGGACTCTTTCTTTTTTGTCCAGCGGGTCTCTTTCAAGCAAAGTATTTTTTAACTGCGTCCGCGTTCACCGGGGATGCAAAATCTTCACCATCCATCGTGGATAACAACAAAGCTCCTCCCGAGAAGACCTTGCTGACGACATACGGCCCTTCGTAATTCGGAGTCCACTTGCCCCGGTGATCGGAGTGCGGCGGAAGAATTTTCTTCAGGACGAGATCACCCGTCTGAAAGCTTCTAGGACGCACCTTCTTATCATAAGCTTTCTTCATTCGGCTTTGGTACAGGCGACCAAATGCAATCGATGCTAACCTCTTCTCGTCCATCAGGCTGAGCTGGTTCAAGCGATTCGTAATCCATTCTGCCTCGTCGAGTTTCACATCAACCAAAACTCGCAAAGAGGGAATCTCCACTTCTAACGGCAGGACAACTTCCATACCGTACACCAAGGAGAAAGGAGTTGCCCCGGTCGACGTACGCACCGTCGTACGATAACCGTGCAAGGCAAATGGCAACATCTCGTGCCAATCTTTGTACGTTACAACCATCTTCTGAACAATCTTCTTGATGTTCTTGTTGGCGGCTTCAACGGCGCCATTCATCTTCGGCCGGTAAGGAGATGAGTTGTGGTGTTCAATCTTGAAGCTCTGGCACAGCTCCTTCATCATCTTATTATTCAAATTCGAACCATTATCAGTAATGATCCGCTCGGGAATTCCATAGCGACAGATGATGTCCCTCTTTATGAATTTAGCTACCACCTGCTTGGTCACATTAGCGTACGAGGCTGCCTCCACCCATTTGGTGAAGTAGTCGATAGCTACCAGAATGAAACGATGACCATTGGATGCAGTGGGCTCGATCTTGCCTATCATGTCGATGCCCCACATGGAGAACGGCCAAGGGGAGGACATGACATTCAATGGGCACGGCGGCACATGAACTTTATCAGCATAAATCTGGCATTTATGACATTTCTTCGCGAATCTGAAGCAATCCGACTCCATCGTCAGCCAGTAATATCCTGCTCTCAGGATCTTTCTCGTCATGGCGTGCCCGCCGGCGTGCGTACCAAATGTGCCCTCATGGACTTCTTCCATGAGCATACTCGCCTCTTTCTCATCTACACATCTGAGTAGCACAAGATTGTGGTTTCTCCTATACAACACTCCATCACGATTGAGCTAAAAGTTCCCAGATAGCCTCCTCAGAGTCTTCTTATCCTGGGTTGACGCACCCGCAGGATACTCCCTAGTCATGAGGAAGGTCTGGATGTCGTGGAACCATGGCTTGCCGTCGGTGGCATCCTCGATTGCAAACACAAATGCCGGTCTATCAAGGCGCGAAAGTACAATTCTTGGAGCCTCATTCCAATAATTGACTTTATACATTGAAGCCAGCGTGGCTAAGGCATCAGCCATTTGATTTTCAGCCCGGGGTACATGATGAAGCTCCACTCGATCGAAGAATGGAAGCAGCCTCCTGGCATAATTCATGTACGGCACTAAATTCGCTTGACGAGTTTCCCACTCCCCTTTAATCTGATTGATTACAAGCGCTGAGTCACCATATACGTCTAGATTCTTGATTCTCAAATCAATTGCCTCCTCTAGACCCATGATACATGCTTCATACTCTGCTTCATTGTTGGTAACTGGAAACGTCAGTCTCGCAGTAAACGGGATGTGGGATCCGTGAGGAGTCGTGATGATAGCCCCGATGCCACTTCCATAGGAATTAACTGCTCCGTCGAATATCAACTTCCACTGAGACTTCCTATCTGGCCCCTCATCGGGTAATGGCTCATCGCGATCCTTCGCTTTGAGAAACATAATGTCCTCGTCAGGGAATTCGAACTTCATCGGCTGGTAGTCTTCGATTGGCTGTTCGGCAAGGTAATCAGACAATACGCTTCCCTTAATGGCTTTCTGAGAGACGTACTGAATATCATATTCCGTTAACACCATTTGCCATCTGGCAATCCTGCCCGAAAGAGCCTGCTTCTCGAAGACGTACTTGATCGGATCCATCTTTGAAATTAGCATAGTGGTGTGATTGAGCATATACTGTCGTAGACGTTTGGCGGCCCAAGCTAATGCACAACACGTCTTCTCCAGCATCGAGTATCGAGACTCACACTCAGTGAACTTTTTACTCAGATAATAAATGGCATGCTCTTTTCTGCCCGTCTCGTCGTGCTGACCGAGAACACACCCCATACTATTCTCCAGAACCGTCAGGTACATGATTAATGGCCGTCCAGCCACTAGGGGTATCAAGATTGGAGGTTCTTGAAGATACTGCTTTATTTTGTCGAATGCCTTCTGGCAATCCTCATTCCAAGTAATCGCCTGATCTTTCTTTAAAAGTTTGAACATCGGTTCACAAGTGGCCGTGAGCTGAGAGATAAACCTTGCAATGTAGTTTATTCGGCCCAGGAAACCACGAACTTCTTTTTCCGTTTTCGGCGCTGGCATTTCTTGGATAGCTTTTATTTTCACAGGATCAACTTCAATACCTCGTTCACTAACGATAAACCCCAATAACTTTCCGGACCGCACTCCGAAAGTGCACTTGTTAGGATTCAGCCTCAGCCTGAATTTCCTAAGCCTTTCAAACAGCTTCAACAAATTGACCAGATGCTCTTCCTCCGTTTGGGACTTTGCAATCATGTCATCAACATAGACCTCGATCTCATGATGAATCATATCATGAAACAAAGTTACCATTGCTCGCTGGTAAGTGGCCCCTGCGTTCTTCAGACCGAAGGGCATTACCTTATAGAAAAATGTTCCCCAGGGGGTGATGAACGTCGTTTTCTCCATGTCCTCCGGTGCCATCTTAATCTGATTGTAACCGGAGAAGCCATCCATGAAAGAAAACACGGAAAACTGGGCTGTGTTGTCGACCAACACATCGATATGAGGCAACGGGAAATCATCCTTAGGGCTCGCCCTATTTAAATCCCGATAATCGACGCACATGCGTACCTTACCGTCCTTCTTCGGTACAGGCACTATGTTGGCGACCCACGGAGGGTAAGTGGTAACGGCTAGAAATCCTGCGTCCAACTGCTTCTGGACCTCTTCTTTGATTTTTACAGCCATGTCTGGTCTCGTCCTCCTGAGCTTCTGCTTGACTGGAGGGCAATCTTCTCGCAACGGCAAACGATGAACCACGATATCTGTGTCAAGTCCAGGCATATCCTCATATGACCAAGCAAAGACGTCACTATACTCTCGAAGCATCTCGACCAGTCTATGCTTGACATCATTCTGCAGCGCAGCCCCTACTCTGACATTTCTGACGAGCTCCTCAGAACCCAGATTTACAATCTCAATATCCTCCTCGTGAGGCAGAATGACCTTTTCCTCTTGTCTCAACAAGCGGGCCAACTCTTCCGGAAGGTCTTCGTCTTCATCAATCTCATCCTCGGCTTGATAGATCGGGCAATCAAAGTCGTAGTGAGCCGTAGAGGGTCCAGAGTCGATGTCATCTGTTACGTGGATCCTGCAATAACAAGGGTTAAGTTTAAAGCAAGAATATGCAGGTTAGCACAAACCTCGTTGCCATTTTGCTGTTTTTCGAAATAAACATAAAGCAGGAATAACAGAGAACACAATATTTGAGTACGAAGAAAACGCCTTTTATTTATTAACAAAATGCATACACATAATCCAACAAGGCCCTGACAGTAAAACCACTATGCCCCAGGAAGGACATAGGGTTGTACAAAGATTGTAAAAAGCAAATCATTACTCTTCACTTGTCAGCTTGATAATCTCCTTGATGGTCCAATTGTGGAGGCGCTCGCCTGGCTTGCTCGGTTGAATCCAGGCGTCAAGATCACAATCACTATCCCCGCTGTCCTCCGACGCAGCGTTGATGCTCTCGAAAATTACTCCCCCCTTGGTAAATAGGATCGGCCCTTTCCCACGAGATGAGCTGCCAGAAGAAGATGAAGCTTCATCTCCAGGAGAATACCCCAATCCAAACTTATCCTGCTTGATTGGTATATCCAAGACATGCCCCCAGCCTGGGGTGGAACCGGCTTCGACAACGGCCCGAGCTTCCTTAAACGAGGAGAGATTCATCTCCTGCTTCTCCGTGACGATAGGAGCTACCTCCTTCACCCTGATGGTTTCAAAGGCTTGGCAGAGCGTTTCATGGATCTCGCCATCCATTTCAACATATTTAAAGGACGACAGGTGGCTCACCATGATGTCCTCTTCACCACAGACGGTCACTATGCTGCCCCCAACAGCATATTTAAGCTTCTGATGCAGCGTGGACGTTACGGCGCCCGCAGAATGGATCCATGGCCGACCTAAGAGGCAGCTATAGGCGGGCATGATATCCATGATATAGAAAACCGTATTGAACGTCTCTGGACCAACTTGAATTGGCAGGGTCAACTCTCCAAAGACGTGGCGCTTAGTTCCATCAAAGGCCTTCACGACCAGATCACTGGGCGTGCAAAGCAGTCGACGGGTATCCAACTTCATCAGTGCCTTCTTCGGAAGCACATTAAGGGAGGAACCCGTATCCACCAGGACATGTGACATGACGGTACCTCTGCACTCTATCGAGACGTGCAAGGCGTTGTTGTGATCTCTTCCCTTAGGAGTCAGCTCCAGATCTGTGAATCCCAGCCCATTACCAGCATTGACATGGGCTACCACTTCTTCCAGTTGATTTACTGATATCTCCTGCGGCACGTATGCAGCATTCAATACCTTCAGTAATGCGTTGCGGTGCGCCTCAGAACACAGCAACAAGTTAAGAATCGAGATCTTTGACGGAGTCTGATGAAGATGATCTACAATTTTGTAGTCACTTTTCTTGATTAGTCGCATGAACTCTTCGGCGTCTTTAACCAGCAAGTCCTTCTCTGCCCCTGCAGGGACCTCTTCGACAGCTTTACCTTTACCCTTATCCACAACGTCAGCCCGGACCACTTTCTCTGCTGCGACCTCTGCTGGCGCAAACACTCTACCGCTTCTAGTGATACCACTGACTTCGGTAAGATTCTGCACAGTCGATCCGAATGGCTCTAGCTCTATCTTCTGACCATTACAATAAACTTCGGCGCCGTAATGCCATGGAACGGCATTAGTGCTCTCGAATGGGATTGGTCCGGCCCTGGTGATAGTGATAGTAGGCGGTCGGGGCGCAGAAATAGTAATAGGGTGACGAGGAATAGTAATGGTGGCAACTTCGTCTGCCTGCTTCAGAACGACTTCCCCTGACGCACTTTCAACGCTCTGGCTGAACTGCAAAATACCCTCGGACATCAAACTTTGGATACCTTCGATCAGCTGCTCACACCCATCAGGCAGTGTAGCACAAGCCATACATAACTCTCCACATCCAGGAAAGAAGCCCTTCTTCAGCAACTTAGCCTTGACAAAACTGAGTGGCGTCTTCAAATCTCTAACATTAGTCAGCAAGTCTGAACTCTCTTCAGTGATAACAGCATTCACTCCGCCCCCCTTATGATGAGGCATGGGGTTTTTGGTGACGTTGGGCACGTTGTCAGAAAAGTTGATAACCTTGGCGTCCACCAAGTCCTGGACTTTGTGCCTAAAAGCTTTACAATTCTCAATCGTATGGCCTGATGCCCCAGTATGGAACTCACAAGTAGCATTGGCATCATACCCCGGCGGTGGTGCCCCTGTTAAGGGAGCCAACGTCCTCTTTTGAACTAATTGGAGCTGAAGCAACGTTTGCAAAAGCTGTGCATACGACATAGGTGGAGTTTCAAACTGACGATTTGTCGTAGGAGCCCGATTCTGATATCTCCTATACCCCTGCTGATTCTGCTGCTGAGGCTGCTGCTGGTGCTGCTGCGGCTGCGGTGGGGCAGCTGGGATATTGATGCTAGCGATCTGAGGCTGAGGGCCCTTGCCCTTTCTCCTAGCATTAGTGACAGCACTTGCATCTCCCTCTCGACGCTTGCCAGCGTAAGGTTTCTTGCTACCTCCTCCGGCTGAGGATGATTCGCCCTGAATTTTTCCAATCTTTATACCGTTCTCAACATGCTCGCCCAGAGTGATGAGAGCCGAGAATGTTCCAGACATGCCACTGACCAGCTTTTCATAGTAGATTCCGGGAAGGGTAGCCACGAACATTTGCACTAGCTCACGCTCCACCATCGACGGTTGAACCCGAGCAGCCAATTCACGCCACCGCTGGGCGTACTCTTTGAAGCTTTCATTGTTCCGCTGTGAGAGATTCTGAAGCTGAACTCAGTTGGGAGCCAAGTCGCTATTGTATTGATAGTGGAGGACGAACGCTTCTGCCAGATCTCTCCAGGTGCGCACAGTAGCGGGCTCCAAACCCATATACCATTCGAGTGATGGCCAGAAAGACTATCCTGAAAGAAGTGCATCAGCAACTTCTCATCGTCAGAATAGGCGGACATCTTTCTATAATAAGATCGGAGGTGGACCCGGGGGCAAGTAGTACCCTTATACTTCTCAAAGGTAGGCACCTTGAACTTGTGAGGTACTTTAAAGTCAGCAATCAGCCCGAGCTTGGACATATCAACGCCCAATGTGCTCTGATTTTCTATGTCTCTCATCTTGTCTTCCAGCGCCTTGAACCTGAGTCGAGCTTCAGCATTCAACTCTGCTTCTACACCTCTCTGAGAGAATACGTCATCCTGATGGTCCTCCAGCCACGGTTGAGGCACCAACAGATTTCCTGCACCAGCGTTGCCGTTTTCGGGCCCTATGTTAACATTGGCTCCCAGACTACCATTGCCGACGCCTGCCGCATTGAGTCCGAGATTAGTCATCAGATTGCCGTTAGCACTGCCGTTGCCCCCGGCAACAGGAACAACATTCTGTGGAGCGTCCACTGGAGGAGGAGTGGGCACGGCCCCTCCATGCAGTATGCCATTACTGTCAACCCTGGAGATCAGAGGTTGAACCAAAGTACGAAGCTGGTCTTGACCATTCGCAACTACTTGCATCAGTTCCATAAAACGATCCATCCGTTCACGGAGCTCTTGAACATCTGACTGCACCTGGTCCATTATCCTTGTCTGATTAGCGCGAGTTGAGTAGCGGTGGATGAGTCGTTGATTAATCCTGGAGATCGAAAACAGCTCGGAACCTGTGTACCTGAAAAACCTGTCAACATTAAAGGTTAGGAAAAGCAACAGAATGTATGTCATGTAAAATGCTTCATGCAGATGCATGCGTGCGTCTGTGCGCTTGAGAGATTTCCCCCGATCCTGGCGCCTTAGTACCAGTGCTGACAAAAACAAGGAGGGGAATCTGGGCCCAATCATGGAAACAACAATCTCACACATAGTATCAGCAATAGTCAGATTCGACACATCAAGGACCGAGAACTCGTACGCAACAGTCTTTCTGAGAGAGGCTGCAGTAGTGCAATAAGAGGCGAGAGATCCTGGATCGGAGAAACGGTACCTGTCACAGACACACGCCAATGGAATGCGAATGATTATGCAAACTAATGCAAAATGCAGGCATGCAACAATATATCCAGGTGGCTGCTGTGGAGATTCGGTATCAACAGTCACTGATGAGAAGGAAACCCCGGTGTAAAACCACTGATCTGATCTGCTGAGAATAACCATCTGATAGGATCGAGATCAAAATTCTGCCCTGACAAGAATAAGTGCCTGATAATAAGGACCCGAGATGCAAGATCAAGGAACATCTGTTGATGAAGTCTTCAGACCCCCCAAATCAAGATCTGCCTTATCAAGAACAAACACACAGCTGCTGATGAGATCTTCAGACCCCACTCAAAATCTGCCCTATCAAGAACAAACACACAGCTGCCGATGAGATCTTCAGACCCCACTCAAAAATTTGCCCTATCAAGAACAAACAACAACTGCTGATGAGATCCTCAGACCCCACTCAAAAATTTGCCCTATCTAGGACAAACAACAACTGCTGATGAGATCTTCAGACCCCACTCAAAAATCTGCTCCATCTAGGACAAACCTCTGATAACAATACTCTGATCGAAACCTGCTTTACCAGGAACAAACATACACCCGATGATAAGATCCTCTGATCAAACCCTCGCTCTGTCAAGAACAGTCAAATCTGCAACTGAGAACCCTGATACCAACATAACTGATTCACTGTCAAGAAAACCAGGTAGTCTGGAGGTCAAAGTTTCCTGTAATGTCCCAACCCCACTCACAGGTATGGACCTAATCCACGGACAAAGGTACGGCATCCTATGCGGTCGCCAGCGTCACAGACTTTCATGAGTGACGATACGATTCCCAGAAGGAGTGGCATCGTCAAGTCATGAAGAGGCCTCTCTTAGCTGACTTCCAAATGATCGGTCCTCAGAGTCGACAATCCTCACGTCTGGACTCCCCTCAGATCCTCAGGACCGGAAAGGAGCACCTCTGCAAGAATCTCGTCTGAGCGCATATTTTCGTAGGGAACTGTGCCTGCTCAGCAGACAGGTTCGTCTACTACTTCTCCACAACTATATCTAGGTGTGTACTCAAGCCCAGGTCCGGCTTTTCACTCACAGTAACATCCCTCTCCCACAGCAGCACAGATAATCATATCAAACTGGAAATAAAATGCGGGAAATAAAATGCGGGAAGTAAAGATGCGATAAATAAACGCAACCCAACAAGCAAACACACAAACGATAGGATTGACTCTCATAGGGAACCGGAGAACCAGAGACTCTGGGTTCGGTCCCCAGCAGAGTCGCCAGCTGTCACTTGCGCGAAAATAAGGTGCCGACATGACAGAAGAGTCGCCACCTTTCCTTATTTATCCCTCAGAGCGGGAAAGGAAACGATCGGAAAAACCTGACGAATAAGGGTAAGACAAGGTCATCGCAACCATTGTCTGGGTTCGGGAGTCGGTTACGCGAGGGGAAGGTATTAGCACCCCTCACGTCCGTCGTACTCGACGGGATCCTCGCTTGTTTGTTTACTTGGACGGGTTGGTTATAATCTATCTACCTATCAAGGCTGTCTGAAAAAGGAAAGAAAAATGACTCGGCAAAGCATCGCGCTTTATGCCTACGTATTCCCGTCTGGAACGAGAAATCAGAGTCAACGTAGTTCGCCCTACGAAGGATTATGGGGGAAAGGTTGCTCGCTAGGATATCACATCCTATGCCTACGTACTTTCATCTGGTATGAAAGATCAGAGCAAACGTAGTTCGGGAAACTACGGGTTATCTCCTGAAAGAAGTGTTTTTATTGTGTTTGCGATTTCAACCGCACTAGAGACTATGACCTGAGAGGGAACGCGTCCTTTCTCAGATAGCTTAAGGCTCGTAACGTACGAAAGAAATCATTCATGATTACTGTGTCTTAAACTGCTTTGAGATGAGAAGAGAACAGGCCCGACTAGGAGGGAGACTATCAAGTCCTACTGTTGTCATGCCATGGATTCATCCTATGGTTGAGGTTTAAACAGGGAACTCCTAGATGTTGTCATGCATAGGTTTCAACCTAAAAGTCTATCATCAAATCCTCATCTGAGGAAATGAGAGTCCTAAGGGATCATGTCAATGATACACCAAAACAGACAAAAGCATCAGCTTTAACAGTAAAATGCATGCAATGCAAGTGAGGGAGGAAATGTGTGTGGGGCTTCAGCCTCCACAAGCTCGTCTCGACCTCAAGCCAGTCATGAAATAACAGTAACCATACTGAAAGTAAACAACATGCTGTCAAGCAGTAAACAGATAAAAGAAATGAAGTGCCATCAGGCAAACAAACCACACTTGAGAAAGAATCATCCACTCTCTAATCCTAACCCTAACACAGAATCTGAATCACATCTAAGCAAAGCCCTAAAGCAAAACCTAACCAGAAGAAATCAATCCCAGTCTTCAAGCTTCAGAACAAGCTTACCAAAGAAAGGGAGCTAAGTAAGCAGACTCCTAGTGTCTTCCTCAGGAAAGCACTAGGAGGTGTATACTCAGGAGTCATACCCTATGTGGCTCAACCACTGTGATCAGTTTATATTCCTCCTCAGGAAGAATTAAACTCACAAGCAGGCTCCAACATCACTGGATATTTAGGAAATTCTATCTGAACTAGTGGAGCTAAGTGAATAGACTCATAGGACCTTCCTCAGGAAAGTACTAGGAGGCTTCCACTTAGGAGTTGTATCCTATGTGGCTCAACAACTGTGATCAGTTTATATTCCTCCTCAGGAGAAATTAAACTCACAAGTTGGCTCCAACATCACTGGATACTTGAGAAATCCTAGATGAACTAATGGAACTAAATGAATAGACCCATAGGACCTTCCTCAGGAAAGTACTAGGAGGCTTCCACTTAGGAATTGTATCCCATGTGGCTCAACAACAGGTGATCAGTTTACATTCCTTCTCAGGAGAAATTAAACTCACAAGTTGTCTCCAACATCATTGGATACTTAAGAAAGAGGTGAGAAGAAAGAATGAAAGTCATTCATAGTGCCTTCCTCAGGAAAGTACCATGAACTTCCTTCAAACTTCAGGATCTCAAACCTCACCAGCAGGGAATAAGCCAAGCTCTGGGTCTCTGAGTCTTGATCTACAATCTTCTCTTCATCATGCTCCTCAACAAGATCTTCAAGACAACACAAGCCCCACAACAAATTCCCCAAAACAAACCCCAGAGATGAACAGATAACCACAGAGCAGACAAAATCATCAGCTAACTTCAGAAAATACCTAAAAATGCTAAAACAAGGGGGAAAAATCTAACAATTATTCACAAGGGTCCTCAACATCTACCTTTGACATCCACATATGCCTCTACCCAAAAATCAAGACAAAACTATCTAAAGAAAATGAATTTCCTCACCTATGCATGACCTAAACCCTAATTAGGCACCCTAATGCTAACCTAACTAAACTAATCAAATTTTAGTCTAAAAATCAAGAATTAAATCCTATGGGGAACTATGATTCAATATCTAATCACACCAAAAAGAATGAATTAAAAATATTAAAGGAAGGTCCTAAAACAAATTCTACAAAATTGGATATCAAACTAAACATATTTAAAAGCTATTTAAAAGAAAAATCTATTAAAAATATGAAAAGAAAATAAAATGGAAATTTTATTTATTTATAATTTTCTAGACAAATTCATTAACCTATAGAAAAAACAAGAATTTAAAAATGATCAATTTTCTATTTTTTATGAATTTTATAAAAGCAAGAAATATTAAAAGAATTAAAAAGAAAAAGAAAACAGTTAAAGGGGAGGGGGTGAAAATAGAAAGGCGCGCTGGTTATTATTTGAGTGGGCCAGATATGGGGGGGGGTGTGGATAGCATTCATTGCTGAGCCCATGGTTTCTCATTAAACAAAACGACGCGTTTTGGCTTTGAATTTTCCCTCCGTTTTAGTTCAATCTGAGCCGTAGATGAGGTGGAATTGGTCAAATTCTAGGGACGATCTGACGGCTGGAGCATCATCTTCTCCAATTAGCCATTAGGGTTTTCAGAAACCCTAGCCCATGCGCATACCTTCCATCCTCTAAATCTCCCTCGATACGCCATGAAAACTCACGATCCAAAAATCAAACTTAACCTACTCATTGCCCTCTACACAGCCATGGTCCTAGATTCCTCTAAAACTCAACCTAAAAAGAAATACGATAGTAGGAAGTTCTGGGCACACTTTAATTGCACTGATATGCATGGAAATGGTATGGGCTCATATTATGCAAGAATGCTCTCCATCTCATGGGGAGTACACTAAGCTAAAGAACTATGAATATAGTATACTAAATTGTAAGTTCTTGGTCCTGAAACAGAAATGACCATGTTGTCAACTTCCATATAATGCTCTCAAACTCATCATGATTCATCCTATATTGGTCTCTATCACATTTCTCCTAACCACATAACTTAACTATGCATAAATAATGAGACTCAAAAGAAAACGCATACCTTGCAAGTGGTGATGGCTATGGTGTTTCTCTTCCAATTCAAGCCTTGGTGCTCTCTTGGAATGATCTTCAATGGCTCTATGTGCTTCTGTTTGCAGTAGTTTTTGCTTACACTTCTTGAATCAACCTAGTCAATCCTTCATGCAAGTTGGAGTGATCACTTGGAATACATGAGCCAGCCACGAATTCTCCTCAATCTTTCTTGCCAAATGCTCTATGATGATGGTAGATGATGATGATAACCAGAATTGTGATGATTGATGAAGTTTCAATGGGGTTTGGAATGAAAATGCACTTTTGGAGTGAAGGAATCAAAGTGTGGTATGCAAGCTCTAAGAATCTCTAACCAATGCATGGAGCCACTCTAGGGCTTATATAGATGAGAATAGAGGTGTGTGGAAGTTTGTAGAACTTTCCATGAAGCTTCTAGAACTTCTCATGCAATGATAATTTGAATTTGCCATATTTAGTAAATCTCATGCTATATCATGATACACCATGCAATCTCACTTAATTTCTCCTCAAATGATATGGTAAAATGAAGACAAAGCCTTACAAGTCCTTATGTAGCATTTTCCCATCTTTCCTTTTGATGCCTTAAAGTGCAAGTAACAAATTTACAAAGCAACTCCAATTTTTAAGCCTAAACTCAAAAATGTGGCTAAACCATTGTTTTTAAAATGATGTTTCCAATCAAAATGATATATTGGATGACCCATTTTGGATTTGTAGATCTCTCAAACCAAAATTCCATTTCAACTTTTTCAACTTATAAGCCATTTACAAGCCATTTGAACCACTTTTAAAAATCCATGCTCTAGGCCTTTTCAATAACTCATGACCACTTTTCTAGGCTTAAAATGCCATTTTGAACAACTTTCATGTTTTGAGTGTTTCCATTTGAGGCTTGGAAATAGGAGATATGGCCTTTGCTTAAAATGACCTATAACTGACAAATGACCAAAATACCCCTGTCTTGTTCAAACCATAAGTTGAGTTCCACAAATCCTATCAAGGACTTCTACCACTCAAATTAAAGCTAAGAAGATGCCCTCCAACATTCATGTTGACCAAGAGATCATAGGAATCATCCTACTAGGGCAAAAGTTGTCTGCAAGTTGGGTGACTTTCAAGGACCCAGATTCACACACCTCAGCTAACCTGTAATTTGTTAAAACCATAACTTGAGCTCTGCAACTCCTATCAAGGACTTCCACCACTCAAATTAAAGCTAAGAACAAGCTCTACAACATTCATGTTGTGGGGAAGATGAGATATCAATCACATCTAGAGCTAAAACTTCCTGGAAGATAGGGATCAAATTAGGGTTTTTCCACTGACAATCCTCAAAAACCCTAACTCAAAACTTCTCAAACTCTTCAATCATGATGATTTGGTCTAGGAATCATCTTTATAATATCTCTATGCATCATTTCATGATCTCATGGCCCTTGGATTGGGTCTCAACTTTCTCCAAATCTTCAGTTATCCTAGGGTTGACCCAGTCAAAACCCTAATTCTACCATTCATGGTTGAATCTCCTGAATTCTTGCATAATGACCTCTCTGGGCTTCATGATGGCTATCAAGACATCTCATAGGCTTTCTCAAAACATCAAGTTCATTCTCAAAGTCTCAGAATCATCTGAGGAGCACCCACAACTCTCAAGCTATGAAGCACACAACCCTGGTTTCAACCAATTCCTCTGAGGATCTCCTGAACTTTCTGATGAAGGTATCAACTTTCAAACACTCAATGGATAAATAATTGTTGGTTAAATTTTGGGGTGCAACACCTGGACTCTGGATGCTCACGACACATGACAGGAGAAAGGTATATTTTCCAAAGCCTGGAACTTAGATCTGGAGGGGACGTGAAGTTTGGAGGGAACCAGAAGGGCAAGATCATTGGATCTGGCACTATTGGAAATGGTAAGCTTCCCTCTATTACTAATGTTCTGTTAGTTGAAGGATTGAAACATAATCTATTGTCCATAAGTCAATTAAGTGACAATGGTTATGATATAATCTTTAATAAAAAATGTTGCAAAGCTGTATGTCAAAAGGATGGCTCTATTCTATTCAGTGGAAAGAGGAAACACAACATTTATAAAATTAACCTTTCAGAACTTAAAGTTCAAAATGTAAAATGCCTCTTATCTGTGAATGATGAGCAATGGGTCTGGCATAGAAGATTGGGGCATATTAATATGAGACGTATATCTCAGATTAATAAACTCAATCTGGTCAGAGGACTTCCTAAATTGAAGTTCAACTCAGATGCTCTGTGTGAAGCATGTCAAAGAGGTAAATTTTCAAAATCTCATTTTAAATCAAAAAATGTTGTGTCTACCTCCAGACCATTGGAATTACTTCACATTGATCTGTTTGAACCAGTGAAAACTGCATCCATCAGAGGCAAGAAGTATGGGTTAGTCATTGTAGATGACTACAGCAGATGGACATGGGTAAAGTTTCTAAAACACAAGGATGAGTCTCATTCTGTGTTCTTTGACTTCTGCAATCAAGTTCAGATTGAAAAAGATTCCAAAATTATTAAAGTCAGAAGTGATCATGGTGGAGAATTTGAAAATAAACATTTTGAAAAATATTTTTCTGAAAAAGGCATTGCACATGATTTCTCCTGCCCTAGAACTCCACAACAAAATGGAGTTGTAGAGAGGAAAAATAGAGCATTGCAAGAGATGGCCAGAACCATGATCAATGAGACAAATCTGGCAAAACATTTTTGGGCAGAAGCAATTAACACAGCTTGCTATATTCAGAACAGAGTGTCTGTAAGACCTCTTCTGGAAAAGACTCCTTATGAATTGTGGAGAAACAAAAAGCCTAACATTTCTTATTTTCATCCTTTTGGATGTATTTGTTATATGCTTAATACTAAAGATAATCTGAACAAGTTTGATTCCAAAGCACAGAAGTATTTCATGCTTGGTTATTCTGAACGCTCTAAAGGCTACAGAGTATTCAATACTGAAACACAGATTGTTGAAGAATCTATTCATGTTAGATTTGATGATAAGCTTGGCTCTGAAAAGTCAAAGCAGTTTGAAAGTTCTGCAGATAGAGAAGTGATTCTCACAGACTCTGAAGGATCAAAGGCAGAAAAGGCAAATATCAAAGAATCTGAAGCAACTCCAGATGCTACACCTTTAACTTCCCAACTAAACAACTTGCAAATTTCTGAAAGACCAACTGTCAGAGGATCTTCTTCCAGAATCAAATCATCTCATCCAGAAGATGTGATAATTAGAAAGAAAGATGATCCAATAAGGACAAGATCATTTCTCAGAACTTCTGAATCTTCTTTATTTGGCTTAGTGTCAATAATAGAACCAACATTTGTAGATGAGGCTCTGGAAGATAATGAATGGATTATAGCTATGCAAGAAGAGCTGAATCAATTCACCAGAAATGAAGTTTGGGATCTGGTTCCTAGACCTAAAGGATTCAATATTATTGGAACAAAATGGGTCTTCAGAAATAAGCTGAATGAAAAGGGAGAAGTAGAAAGGAATAAGGCAAGGCTGGTTGCTCAAGGATACAGTCAGCAAGAAGGTATTGATTACACTGAGACATATGCTCCAGTGGCAAGGTTAGAATCTATACGCCTTCTGATTTCTTTTGCTGCACAGAATAACATCACTCTGTATCAGATGGATGTTAAAAGTGCCTTTCTTAATGGAATTATAGAAGAAGAAGTATATGTCCACCAACCTCCTGGTTTTGAAAGTGAAAACTTTCCAGATCATGTTTTCAAATTAAAGAAATCCCTTTATGGATTAAAACAAGCTCCCAGAGCTTGGTATGAGAGGTTGAGCAATTTTCTTCTGAAGAAAAATTTTATCAGAGGAAAAGTGGATACAACTTTATTCTGTAAATCTGTTAAGAAAGATTTGTTGATTTGTCAAATTTATGTAGATGACATTATTTTTGGATCAACAAATATTACGCTTGGAAAGGAGTTTGCTAAATGTATGCAGGAAGAGTTTGAAATGAGCATGATGGGAGAATTGAGATTCTTCTTGGGAATCCAAGTCAATCAGACTCCAGAATGCACCTACATACATCAAACCAAGTATGTTAAAGAGCTTCTGAAGAAGTTCAACATGGTTGATAGCAAAATGGCAAAGACTCCAATGCATCCTACAAGCACTCTAGGTAAGGAAGAGGTAAGTAAGAAGGTAGATCAAAAACTCTATAGAGGTATGATAGGATCTCTTCTATACTTGACTGCTTCTAGACCAGATATTCTGTTTAGTGTCTGCTTATGTGCTAGATTCCAATCAGATCCTAGAGAATCACACTTAACAGCTGTTAAGAGGATTCTAAGGTATCTGAAAGGTACTGCTAACATGGGTTTGTGTTACAGAAGATCTGATGAATTTTCATTAGTTGGATTCTGTGATGCTGACTATGCTGGAGACAGAGTTGAACGTAAAAGCACTTCTGGAAGCTGTCAGTTTCTTGGAAGTCATCTGATCTCATGGTACAGCAAGAAGCAACCTACCATAGCACTATCAACTACAGAGGCAGAATACATTGCTGCTGCTGGATGTTGTACTCAGATGCTCTGGATGAAGAGTCAATTAGAAGATTATCAAATCTATGAGAGTAATCTTTCTATCTTTTGTGATAATACTTCTGCTATATGCTTGTCAAAAAATCCAATCTTGCATTCTAAGGCAAAACATATAGAAATTAAACATCATTTCATCAGAGACTATGTTCAGAAGGGAATCATAAATTTAGCCTTTGTTGATACAGATCATCAATGGGCAGATATTTTTACAAAACCCCTTGCTGAAGATAGATTTAAGTTCATTCTGAAAAATATTTGTATGGATTTTTGTCCAGAGTAATATTTATCAGAAGCAATCTCTCAGATGCAAAATGTTTAATGATCTGAAGTATTTCTTCTGTTCATTTATTCTATTCTGATTATTATTTCTGATGTGAAAATCTGAACTGACCATCTTTAGAAGATCTGAACGTGGCTAACGTTTCATTTCTTGAGAGAATTCAGAACAGCATGCAAGCAAACACGTGTCCCACAAAATCTGAAGAGGTGGCGTGTGGACAACTGAAAAGACATTTGAGGTGAAATTTGAATAGTTAAATTCTTGATTTTCCCCCCAAATCTGTCAGAAGCATTTATTATTTGAAATGATTTTATTCTTTTCATTTATTGCTGCTCCAACGTGCTTTATTTCTGTCTCTTGGTGTGACTATGTGTTTAGTATAAATACTTGAGGTGTATTCACTTTCACACTTTTCACTCTCAGAATTTATATGCATTTTCATCTCTTGTTCTCTCTTCACAAAAACCCAAAACCTAAGTGTTCTAAAAAGCATTCTTCAATGGCGTCTTCTTCATCAACAACTTCTCAGTTTCAATCAACAATGGCTGCTGTGACTTCAGACAATCTAGGTGCTAATCCATACATTCCTCCACAAAGAACTCTTCTCACACCTGTTGAAAAGTTAGAAGTGTTGTGTGAATCCATGGTTGAATTTGACTCACTGGCTGAAAATGGGTTTGATTTTCGCTCCATTGTTAGAGCTCAAGGTTGGGTGAAATACTTTGATAGACTGTTTGGACCAGTTTACCCTTTGCTTGTTAAGGAATTCTGGATTCATGCATCTGTGTATCCAAAGTTTATTCTATCATCTGTGCTGGGAAAGGAGATCATAATCACAGAGGATCTAATTAGAAAACTGATTGGTTATGAAGAAACAGATGGTGTTTCACATCTGCCAGTTGGACGTGTTGATATGGATGAAGTCTATGAAGAGGTTATGACTGCTGGACAAGCCTCTAACAGATTCAAAGATCTGAAGCCAGATTACAAGATCTGGGCCAAGATCTTCATGGGATGCATTCATCACAGAAAATCAACAAATTCCCCAGATTATGTCAACAATGAGCAGATCTATTTTATGTACTGCCTCAGTCAGAGTAATAAGGTAGATCTTCCTTACTTATTGTTCATGCATCTGTGGAATCACATAAATGCATCCAGAGAATCTGTGAAGGAAAAGAACCAGAAGATCAGGAATTGGATACCTTTTGGAAGGTTGCTCTCAGATCTTCTCACTGAAAATGGTTTAGTGGCTGCTCTGTATGATGCTGGTGTAACAGAGGAACTAGAGTTCATTATGGGAAAGCCTCTGAACGCTAAGAGCCTTCTGAGACTCAAGATTGTAGATGAACTTACCACTGCTCCAAAGAAGTTAAACATGTCTGATCTGAATAAAAGGATTCCAGTATCAGATTTCCCTCTATTTTTTGCTGAAGAACCTAGACACATTGTTCTGATGTATATAGAGGAATGCAAAAGGGAAGGAGTGCCTGTTCCTGCAAATGTGTTTCAACTTGTCAAGCAACCCCTGCCAGATGCAGGACAAGAAGAAGAAGAAGCAGAAGTTCCACTTCAGAGAAAAAGACCTCAACCTGCAGCAGAATCTGAACCTGTCCAGAAGAAGGCTAAGATTGCAGAGAATCCCAAGGATCTTCTGAAGAGAAAAGATTCTGGAGAAGCTGCATCTGCTAAAAGGATTAAACTCAAAGGTATTAAAGCTTCTGTCTCTTCTAAAACTGCTGTTATAAATGATTCTTCTATTAAGTCTGTTCCCAAACCCCCTGTCACTCAAACAACATCTGTTGTTGCCCCCAGTTCTGTATCACCTCAGAAACAACCCACTGCTCCTGTATCAAAACCACCTCAACCAAAACTACACATCAAACACTTCACTCCACGTCCATCACAATCTGTTCCACAACCATCAGAATCACAGCCTAAAGAAAAACAACCAACAGTCCCACAACAACCAGAACCACAAACATCAGAACTACCACAAAATTCTGATAAACAAAAATCTGCACCACCACAAACAGAAGATCAACCACAAAAAGAATCTGTCATTCCACCATCACCTATTCAATCTTCTGAACCTGTAGCAACTGTTACTTCTGAACCCACTCAAGTAACTTCTGCTCCTGTTTCATTTGAACCACCATCTCAACAACCTGATATTCCTTCAGAACCATCTCATATCCCTGAGACAGAAGTTCTTGATATCACTCCATTAAAAACAGTGTTTCAAGTTTCTTCTACCTCTTGTACACCTGAAACATCCTCAAATTCATCTGAATCAGAAATTCACCCTGACTTTCTGATTAATCCATCTGACAAATACCTTGTTCATGACCCTGAACCTGAATCATATGTACCTACCAAAACTACCATTCCTGAACCTATGCCTCCACCTGAACCTTCATTTGAGATGATTATTCCTACTTCTATTCCATCATCATCTGGAATCTCTTGTGCTCAAGTGTCCTCTCTGTATCATAATTTATCTTATGGTTTCAAACTTAAAGATTTTTATGATAGAGTTGAGCCCTCTGAACCCTTGACACCTCTGAGACCTAAACTTCAACCAACCCTTCCATCTGTAATCCTTTCTTATATTAAATCTATGGAAAATGAAGGATCCTTAGCCCCTATTTCTGCTAAATCTGGTAAAGCTGATGTTTCAGCTCTGCATCCTGCATCTGATAACACAGTTGCTTCTGATAAACCATCAAACTCTGCTTTTGTACCATACTCTAATGCAGTCTTTGATGATGTTTACCCACGCACCAGACCTCAACCAAATCTGCTAAATGCTTTAAACAGATCCCTTCCTCAGAAACCAGAAATTCCATTCTTTCCATATGTTCCCCCTCCTCTGATTTCCATTCCAAAATCATTAATACCACCAACTCCAAAACCTAAACAAATGACTCTGGAAACCTTGCTTAAACCTCCATCCAGACTTAATATTGAACATTTATTTCAAACATTTTTGCAAGAATTACAGATGTCTTTAGGTACTGTTCAGAAAAGATGTTTTGAGACTATGGATGCAAATGAGACTGACATCATCTAGAAAGGTTTTCTCAATAGATTCAACACTGTGGCTTCTAATCTGAAGAACATCTGTTCTGATGATGCAAAGCTCAGAGCTGAAAGAACTCAATTCTGGATTAACAACAAGACTGAACCTCTGCTGTGTTTGGATGCTCCTCCACCTCCTCCTCCACCAGAACCAACTGCCCCTACACTAACTATGACTCTGGTAGAACCCTCTTCAGGATCTCCAGAACATATGGCAATTGATTCTGTTCAGGATACAGAACCTCCATCATCTGAAATCAAGACAGAAAATCCAGATTTGGCAAACAAGATTGTTGCTCTGGAAGCTGGTCAATCTGAAATCAGATCTTGGATGGCGAAGCAAGACAAGAAATCTGAGGACATGTCAGAATGGATGACTAAACAAGATGAGAAGAATGAGACAATCACTAAGTTCATGTCAAAGCAAGAGCAATCACAATCTGAGATCACAGACCTCTTGAAGATGCTTTTGTCTAAACACACTTAGATTTTTTTTCTTCTCATGTTTGTGCATCTGTTATTTTTGCATCTGTATGTTTTTGTAATATCTTCTGATGTACTTTTTGATCTGTTATGATTAATTGAATCTGACTGTTATTCTCCATTGAATTATCTGCTATTATTCCTTTTAATTGTCTTTATTGAAAGTTTTTTTTTACTTTTTGCTTATGACAAAAAAGGGGGAGAAAATAAAGATCTGAACTATTTAATATAATTTCACTAGAATGAATCTTCAGACATATCTATTCTTTCTAATATCTTAATTGACTATTTCAAAACTTTTGATAAGAACACTCTATAAAAGAACCTCTGAGTTTCTCAGATCATTTATCCTTTATCAAAATTTGAATCTTATATCTGCAAGATATTCTGACCATTGATTATTACAAGACAAACAAGATCTGACTCTGAAGATTACTCAAGATAAAAAGGGAAGTTTCTATTCCTTTTTCATATTTAACTCAGGGGGAGATTCATCATCTCAGGGGGAGTTATAATTCTTTAAGTTCAATTAAATAAAATTTCTGATACTTTTTGTCATCATCAAAAAGGGGGAGATTGTTAGAACACAGATTGGTTCTTAATAATTACTCTTTGTTTTGATGATAACTGTTAGGAAATTTATATTTAAGAATTATATACTCTAAAATTTGTTTGAGAGTTGTACTGCAGATTAAAATTATATTAAATCTCTAGAAGCAAATCTGCCTTGAATACAAGAAGTTATTCTGACTCTGAAGCGCCAGATGCATCTCACAGAAGAATCTGCTTGCTCCTTACAGATGATCCTGAGCGTAGTCTCCAGAAGGATCTGAAGAAAGAAGCTTCAGAACATTCTGAGTCAGGAGAATCTGAAGATACTCAGAAGCATCTGAAGATAATCAGAAGCATCTGAAGCTGAAGCATCAGATGTATAGAAGAATATTGATTGAAGAGTTTCTCAAAGCATTGATCTACAGAAGTTTCTGAAAGTACCTACGCTGCCAAGTACTGAAGTTCTGTGTCAAGATGCTCTGATGATCAACACGCTAGAAGCACACAAGCTGCAGAAGACTCTGATACAGCATAGTTCTGAAACTCATCAGAAGACTCTGATCCATTCAGACTCTGAAGAACTTGCTGAAACTGAAGAAGTGTTTTCAAGAATGTATCCATTGGAATCATTCAACGTCTCTTTCCTTATTTGTGCTAGACACACTTACACAGACAAAAAGGATTTATCTGTGCCATCTATTTCAAGGAAAGGTCAGTACATGTGAAGACAAAAAGGCTCATACCTTTTGGACTCTCTTTTCAACGTGGATAATTCAGTTGCCTATAAAAGGAGTCTCTCACTTCATTCTTCAGTGATACATACTTGCTGAAAAGAAAATCACATATTCTATAAGCTCTCATTCTTATTCTTCATAGAATCTTATTGTACTTAAAACTTAAGAGAAAAATCACTGTTGTGATTATAGCCTTATAGAAGCATTAAAAACTCTTGTATTTAATTTACATTGTTTGTAAAGGATTTTCCTTAAGAGGATTCAGTGTGAATCAGTAGCTCTTGAGAAGACTAAGAACTGTAGTTCTTAGGTGATACTATTGTAATCAGTTTGATTTAATAGTGGATTAAGACCTTGTTGAGAAAGGAAAATCACTCTGGAAGGGTGGACTGGAGTAGTTGTTTAACGAACCAGGATAAAAATAACTGTGTGATTATTTTCAAGTATTAATTTTCCATACTTATTCAACCCCCCCCCCCCCTTCTAAGTAATATCTCACCTTCACCTTCAAGTTCATCCTCTAACACAACATTAATCTGAGAATGATGGACGACTCCTCCACTACGGAACACTTCCTTGATCAGCGGAAAACCTTGACCTTTGGTGGTTTGTTGAGCAGAACTGCTGGTGAAACCGAGACCCTCCTTATTTTTGTTCTCTGGCAAGGGCAACACCTTTCCCCACATCGTCTGATGACCACCGTTCACTACTCGCTGCGCGTCTTTGAATGATGACATGGATGCTTGAGACTTCTGGGCACCCTCGCCCACAATAGACAACGCTTGGAATTGCGTGCCAACCTCTTCCTCAGCTTCGACATACAAGAATGATGACAAGTGACTCACCACCAAAGCCTTTTCTCCACAAATTGTAACTGTTTTCCCCTCAAAAGCATACTTTAATTTCTGATGCAGGGTGGACGTAACTGCCCCAGCTTCATGTATCCATGGCCTCCCTAGCAGACAGCTATAAGCGGCACGAATGTCCATGACTTAAAACGTGATCATGAAAGTTTGCAGCCCAATGGTCATTGGCAAATCCACCTCACCAATTATTGTTTTCTTTGACCCATCAAAAGCCTTGACAATAATATGACTTGGCCTCATCGGTGGTCCCTGATAAGACAGCTTGGATAGAGTAGTTCTAGGCATCACATTCAGAGAAGATCCAGTATCAACCAACACACTGGACAGAGAGTCATTTCCGCAATTCATAGCAATATGTAAAGCCATGTTGTGTTTCCTTCCTTCTTCTGGGAGGTCATCTTAATTAAAACCCAGATTGTCACATGAAGTAATACTGCCAATGATGTTATCAAATTGTTCCAAAGTCACGTCTTGTTCAACATACGCTTGTTTTAAAATTTTCTGGAGCGCCTCTCTATGAGCCTCAGAACTCATTAGCAGTTGCAACACAGAAATCTTAGATGGAGTTTGCAGGAGCTGATCTGCAACTTTATACTCACTCCTCTTGATCACTTTTAAACATTCATCTGAATTGGATAAATCAGATCCACCAGATTGCCCCACAATTGGATCTTTCGAGCTTGTCTGTTCTAATGAGACCTCTTTTTCTTTCGGTGGCAAAGTCGGGTAGACTCGACTGCTTCTTGTTACTCTGCCGATATCTGCAATATTAACTATTGAGGGTACAGTGGGCAAAGGCACTTCTTTTCCATTCTCCAACATCGTAGCGTTGTACCTGTAGGGGATAACCTTACTGGAAGTATAAGGGACAGGTCCAGGCACATTGATTATCAAAGGAGTAACAGTTGGCTTCTTGCTATTGTACACAATCTCTATACATTCCACTTCCTTAAAGTGGGGTACTATGACACAGACTTCTTTAACCTCTTTATTTGAAACTTCCTGATTATCACTTCCCAAACAATCTTCAATCATATTGACAGAGGGCGAACCATGTGGTGGTAATGGATTCTTCTGGACATTAGGGTCGGAATCCTTGAAAGACAAGATTCCATTTTTAATGAGCCTCTGGACCTCCATCTTCAAACCGAAACAACTCTCAATATCATGTCCTGGAGCACCCTGATGGTAAGGACAAAAATTGTCAGCCCTATAAGAAGGAGGAGGATTCACAGGAGCCAAAGGTGGAGCCCTTGTCTGAATGTGACCCTTTTTAATCAAAGCGGGGAACAAGTCAGCATATGTCATTAGGATCGGATCAAAATTTATTCTTCTATACGCACGAACTTGACTGTTGGATGGCCGATTCTGCTGAGGGTACTTCGGACTTTGCTGAAGTTGGGGTTGTTGAGCAACGGGGGACTGAGGTTGCTGATATGGTTGCGGAGACTGTGGTTGATAAGCCGGAGCATTAAACACTGGTGATACTGCTGCAACTTGGTGTGGCGACATGTACCTCTTTCTGAATTGTCCCTTTTAAATGGCATTTACACCTTGCTCTTTTTTCTTCACAAAACTACTTCCATAATTCTTAGGAGCACTTCCTTCTTTGGCCAATCTTCCTTCGCGAACACCTTTTTCCAAGCGCATCCCCATATTGACCATTTCAGTAAAGTCACTTGGTGCACTGGCTACCATCTTCTTGTAAAAGAAAGGACCAAGAGTCTTTAAAAAAATCTTAGTCATCTCTTTTTCTTCTAATGGTGGTGTGACTTGCGCGGCCAACTCGCGCCAACGTTGAGCATATTCCTTGAAACTCTCTTTATCTTTCTGTGCCATTGCTCTCAATTGATCTCGGTCGGGCGTCATGTCCACATTGTACTTATACTACTTGACAAAGGCTCCTCCTAGATCATTGAAAGTTCGAATCTTCATATTATCCAACCCCATATACCACTTGAGTGCAGCGCCTGTCAGACTGTCTTGAAAGTAGTAAATAAGTAGTTGATCATTATCAGTTTGGGTAGACATCTTCCTGGCGTACATAATAAGATGACTCTGAGGGCAAGTACTCCCCTTGTACTTTTCAAAATCAGGGACCTTAAAATTCGATGGGACCTTAACATTTGGAACTAAACACAGCTCAGAAGCACTCTTACCAAACAAATCCTTCCCTCGAAGGGCTTTCAACTCTTTATGCAATTCAGAAAATTGGTCTTGAAATCCGTCCATCCTCTCCTCCAAACCCACAGTTTCGGTTGGCGACCCATGTAAAATTGGTTCATCCAGAATATACGGGACAATGTTTACATGTGGAGATGCGGTAGTCATCACAGTAGAAATTGCAGGAGCAACTTGAACAGTGGTTGCGACAGGAACCTCGGGAACAAGTGGACGATAACCAGCCGGAGTGAAATAAGGAGGCATCCCCCACGGGAAACCTGGCGGCATGTTGTAGGCTACTTCAGCAACAGAAGACACCACTGGGATCGGTGTTAGCGCCACTTCAGAGGTCACAGTCCTTGGAATTTCTTGGTTGTTGATCGAGGCCTGATTGGACAAAGCTTCCACTAGGCCATTCAACCTCTCCAAAGTTTCTTTCATAACTGCAACTTCATCGCGGAGCACTCTGTTCTCTTGTTCTAGTTGATCCATCTTCTGGCGTTGACTAGCTCGAGTGTTGTATCGGTGATTCAGGTTGTTCTGCGGAGATGAAGTAAGAGTGAGACCCTGGAATGCAAACGATGCTATGCTTATGCAAAATGCAAATGAGTATGAAACTTCAAGAAACTCAAATTATTTCGGTATTGTAACGTTGAAAAAAAACTTATTTTATTTTGATAATCGAAGTATTACAAAACGGAATACTCTTTTAAAAGTTTATTACATTGAACCAAAAGCAAAAGAGGGACTAGGAGATCTACTCCTTATGCTCCTTCTGTGTGCGAAGTTCTCCTTCTAGCTGACTGATGCGTTCTTACAACTCGGCCTTCTCTCTGATGAGTCGGTTGACACACTCCTTCCAAGCCACAGTATCTGGGGGAAGATCATCACTGGTGACAGCTTTTGAAGAGGTGTGAGAGGAAAATAAATCCTCTCGCGCCTTTCTTTTCCTTGCAAGTTCTACTTCCGGCAGCCTCTGGGACTTCTCTTTCTCTACCTTGAGTATAAAAAACTTATTCCTCCAAGCGACTTTCAGTTTTCGAGCTTCATCCAAAGTAGCCTTCAACTGATTTACTTCGCTCACGTCAAACCAATACCTCCATAGGTAGGATCGTACCACACAATGTCAGAGTGAGTAAGGGCCATAACTATCTCGGACCAATGAGGTGACTCTTCCTCTTCCCAGATAGACGGGTGTCGAGTTAGGCGAGCAATGAACCATGAATACAGCAGAGCGGTACAACAAAAAATATGTCCCTCTCCCTCGGCATTCTTTGAATGAATTGAGTAATATGTGTCAGCTAACAAAGTAGGGACTGGATTCTTGAGTATGAATAATTTAATCGCATCCATGTCAACGAAATCATCAATCTTTGGGAACTAGAAAATCCCATAGACCAACAGAGCAAAGGTGGCTTCCACGATAAGGGCTTCCCTTCTTTCAGCATGGTAGCGGACTTTTTCAATCAAGAAGTCAGCAGGGAATCCAAGGACTCCTTCCTTGATGGTTAGGTGCGCTTGAACATCTGCCAAGCTGAGATGAGTAGCGTTGGCAATTTCTTGGTGACTGGGTGTGTCTTCTTGGCCGGTGAATATGGGACGGGCCATTACGGGCATCCTCAGGAAATCAGAATACTCTTCCAGTGTCGGCATCAACTGGTAATCCGGAAAAGTGAAACAGTGGTACAACGGATCATAAAATTGAACAAGGGTCTCCAACAACCCTTCTTTCATCTTGAGTTCGAGAAAACAGAAGGCTTCCCCATATTCTGTTGCGAAGGCATTACGATTCTCGATTAGATCTGCTAGTTCTCTCAAGCTTTCAATGTTAGGGCTCTGAAAAGTGTACTCCAACGCTTCTCTTTTGAAGTCCATGGTTACAATACCGGAGAAATAAAATTGAGTTTCTTGAAATGAATAAAGAAAGAATGTAATGCAAGATGAGTAGGACTTCATGGGATTCCAACTATTTATAAGCATTGTAGTAAAAGAAAATGTTTTTTATTAATTTCGAAACGGAATACAAATAATTGCTTTTAAAAGTCCCAAATAAAAGCTAAATAAAAGCTAGTAAAGACACTAAAGAAGTTTCGAATTCTGCTGCTTGAGTTGCTCTTCTAATTGCGTCTTCTCACGGATAAGGTTGTCCACAATTAATTTCCAAATAGTGCATTGTGGGTAGGAGAAAAATAAATCCTCCATGACTTTCCTCTTCTTGCATGGGAGTAGCTCTTCATCCTTCAATTGTAGCTGTTTCTGAAGTTCATCCCTCTCTTTTTGAAGTTCAGCCTTCTGCTTCTGACATTCATCATTTTCTGCCACCGCTACATGGTACTTGTTCTTCCAGGATTCTAACTCATGTTGCGACTTTCTTAAGGCAACCTCTAACTTCTCGGCTTCAGACATAAAGACATAAGTGGGCTCTCTCCTTGGAGCTATGGGATCTTGACGAGAATAGGGCATCTTTAGCTTGATTGCCCTTTCTCTGACCCACCGAAGGTAGGGTTCCAAAGACACACAATTAAGCTTCCCAAGGCTTTCTTTCCCTTTCTTGTGCAAGTGGTCCCATGCTACTAAAACCTTGTTTAGGAGTTCCTTGTCTTCCCTAAAGAAAAAATTCTCTACTTGGACACTCTTAGGCGGCTCCTTCAACGGAAATCCCAATTGTCGACGCGCTAAGACCGGATTGTAACTGATCCTTCCATTAAAACTGAGTAATGGTACATTAGCAAAGTCGCCACAACCATCAATAATTAAGGTTCCATCATATGCTCGGTTGTACCAAATAATGTCTGAGTGGGTCAATGCCATAACTCTTGGAGACCAAAGCCCCTATCGAGACTTAAAAAGGAAGTAGACCTCGGCAAGTGCGAAATAAACCACTTGTAGAGTAGGGGCATACAACAGGTGATCATCTCTCCACCATAGAAGTTTCGGAGATGTATAGAATGGTAAGCATTACCCAATAAAGTTGGTACTGGATTGTTCTTCAAAAAGATCTTAATTGCGTTGAGGTCGACAAACCCTTCAAAACTTGGGAACAAAAACACCACACAAATAAGTAAGGCAAAGGTTGCCTCGAATGAAGTCTTGTTCGTATAATTGGCATAAAACATTGCTTTACTGATTAAGAACTTCGTAGTCAAACCAAAAACACCGCCTTTACTAATCAGATTTCCCTTGGCATCTGATACCTTTAGATAAAGGGCCTTAGCAATTTCTCTTTCATCGAGGTCCTTTTCCAAGAAAGGGAAGGGAGACTCTTCTAAGATAGGTAGACCAACCAAAAATGAGTATTCTTCCAATGTAGGTAGTAGTTGGAAGTCTGAAAACGTAAAATAGTGATATAGTGGATCGTAGAACTGCAATAAAGTGGAAAGGAGTCCTTCGTCTGCTTGTCGACTCAATAAGGATATCAGCTTCCCATACTTGTTCTTGAACTTCTCTTAGTCTTCAATCAAGGTCACCAACTTCTTTAGGTCATCCAACTTGGGACTTTTAAAAGTGTATTTCAAAGTGTGTCTTCTATTGGGATCCATAATACCCTACAATGTTCATAAACAAAGGTAAATCCCATGAAGTCCAATGTGGTATGATGCTTTATGAATGCAACAAACACAAGTAGGCACATAGAAACATAAGGATAAACAAACAAAGGGGACCCTAGGTTTGCAACGAGCATGGGGAAAAGGTATACCCATTCCCAAAGGATTTAGACCAAAGGTTGATTGTACGTGTAGAACAAGGTTCTAATGAGGTTCCCAAAGTCATTAGCCCATCTTTCGGATATTATTAACTTCCCAAGTACTCGGGGGTTAATAATATTCTCAAGAGAACTTCTTTCGAGTGTAGCATCGCGTAGAACTATTTTGGGGGTACCCCCTCATAGCCCCGTACTACATCCTAGTAAAGGTCAAAGTGGGGTTAAGGTAACTACGGTCCTCAATATCATAGGCTCCAACATCGAATATAGTGCATGTTTTCACGACTAAAGACTCGTTCAACAATACACCTTTCGAGAGGGCCTCAATTGAGCGTGATTTTCAAGTCAGCTTGGTCGGGATTCCACCCCCTATAAGCTTCTTTGAACACATCACTATCCTATCTTAAGTTCACTCAAGTCCGGGTGTAGGACTTTGTCTCACCACTCAAAGGTATCAACCCAAAGAAATAAAGAACACAAACAAATAAGCAAATAAACAAGTAAGCAAATAAGCGAATATATAAAGCAATAAAGAAATAAAACAAGATAGGGAGACCCACTGAGTGTCCCCAGTGAAGTCGCCATTTCTGTCGCGGTGAAATTTTGATACCAAACTATTAACTAGTTTGAATCTTTAATTCAATTTGCAACCGAACTTTGATTTGTCCAAAGGAAGGGATAAAGATTGAAATTCCCACAATGCAATGCAAATGCAAGGTTTAGAGAGTTATAGGTTCGGGGGTTGGTTAAACTTAGGGAAGGTACTAGCATCCTAAGTTTCTATAGTACTATACAGGAACCTCTTGTTTTATATTTGTTTATTGCTGAGTGTTTATCTGCTTAAAGGTTAAAGAACCCTAATGGTTTATTTCTAAGTATACTCGATAAGATGTCGCATCTTATGCCTACATATCCTTACGGGAGTGGAATCAGAGTATTTGTAGTTCCCCTAAAGGGTTTGAGGAGTTCTTTGACTGTGGTCAAAGTTCCTACGGGTTTAGGGTAGTTGATTGATTGATTTTAGGAGAATAGACGCTTTATCATTTTAAGGGAGATGTAACCGCCACAAGTTGTAGGAAAATAGTCTTTGCATCGTCTTAAGAAAAGGACTTACGTACTCGGATAGGGATCAACGAGTTACACCTTTATCTCTCTTAAGGCAAAGTTCCTACGGTATTGACTGTAATTGATGTGGGGTGGAGATTCTATCTCGCTTAAGATGATTTGGCATCTTTCTCTAATGTGTTTGAATATTGTTTGTATTGTGTTGTTTGAATTGTTTTATCTATGTTATAAGATAAAGTCCTTCCTATAGGGTAGGATCTAACTTAATTGATCAACTTGAATGGGATCAAGGATCATGGGGAATATGATGCAAATGAGATGTACTACACACGATTGTTGAATCGTGTGTATGGTTTTCCTTTGGACGGATGCAATTGCAAGAATGGTAAATTGCGGAAATATAAAGTTGCGAATAAAATAAAGGCGGGTAAATAAACATACACATACGCATGAAAGCGCAGAAGTGTGTGAGAGTGAATGTGTTGTGAAGTATGCACGATTAGATTAGATTTTACGATGTGATTTGATTTTAGTTGATTGATTTAAGCGAGAAGTTAATTTAGCTGGGTTGATTTTAAGTGGGCTTAGATTAAAACGTTATAATGATTTAATTTTATTATCTAAAAAAACTTAAGTGAAATGATTACTTAAATAACATTAATTGTTCATTATAAGATAATATAAAAAGTTGTTTTTATTATAGCTTCTAAAAGATTTTAATGTTAATTAGATAAAAGGCAATTGGATATAAGTTATAGGAGATTTTTATTTTTGTGAATAAACATACTGATTAATAAAAAGTGTTATTAAAAGATTAATTAATTATTTAGCAAAATATTTTTTAGGGGAATAAAAGAGAGAATTTTCTAAAAGGGTCCTAATTATTAAGATAAAAGATTGATTGGAATTTGTTAAATAAAATAGTGGGATAAACAAATTATTAAGTAAAATAAAATGATTAGACTAAGAAACTATATAGTCAAATTAAATGATAAAAGCTGATTATTAAAAGTTATTATTTATTTTTATTTTAAAGGATTAAATAGTTATAATAAAAGTTAATAGCTAATTAGGGTTAATTAATTGACAGATTAAAGATTAATTGGTAAGTTAGGGGTAATTAGGGGGAGCCGTGGGATCAGGTGTGTGTGTGCAGAGGGTTACAGTGAGCTTGCAATCTGGGACGTGTAGGGTTGATCTGTTGGAGATCGTGAGGTGTACGTGTGAGGGTGCATGTGAGGTGTGTGTGCTACAGTACAGTTGATCATAATTGAAAACAAAAACAAGAAAGAACACAGAAGTAAAACGATGGAAGCGGTAAACCCTAGCCCCTAAAATCTCTTCGTCCTTCCCCCTAAATCGCTCGGTTTCTCTCGATCATCTCTCTTAGATCCACCATTCGATGTTTTCTCCCTGGCCTTCGTTCATTGTAACACCTGAAACACAACGAAAAAAAACGAATCAATACGTTCGATGATCTTACGAAGAGAGGGATTTTACCGAAGGTTGGTTGTAGCGACACTGAGGATGATGTTTCGCCTGTTGGTTAGGGATTGCGGTGGTCGGAGACGATCTGGAAAGATAAGTTTTCTTCGCTTAAAGATTTTTCTGGTTACGAACTTAGGGTTTTTCTTATCGTAGTTACCAGTCCCTTTCCTTCTCTCTTTGATCCCTTTATATAGACTCCAACATGAGATTTTTGTGTAAGGAATGATTAAGGGCTTTGATTGATGATTGGGTTTTTCCAAATTGGTACCAACCAAATTTGAAAATATTCCTCTTTCGTCCAAATCGTTTAATGCTTGTTAAAAAATGGAGATTTCAAATCTTTGATATTGTGTTAAATACCTATCTGTCCAGATTCAACGTTTGAGGATCTGTGTTGGATATTTTGAATCTTTTTGGGAATATTCTTTGCTCAATTTGCTAATCCAATTACTATGTTTCAGCAGGTGCAGATGGTAGGATACTTTGGGCCATGGGAGATACACGCGGCCCAGGGCAAACTCTGATAGTTGTGGTGTGAAAAGATATGGTGAGCCCAAGGTTTTGTTCGTTCTTTGATGGATGTTTACACGATAACGATGGTAGTGACACTGAATATTAAGCTTTGTCCCGTGGATTCGGTGTACTAGCGGCTACAACATGACACGGGTGAAAAGAAGCAAGGTTGTTAGTTCCTCTTTCCGTTTTAATTTCTATTCTTGTTTTCACATCAACTTGGTATGTGTCTGAAATTGGTTTAGAGCTATGGATTGGAGCTATGGATTGGAGCTATGGATTGTGCACCAACTGCAAGACAGCTGAACTTCTTGAGGTTCTGCAACTCACTGGTGTGGATACATCATTTGTGAACCTTGAGGTGCTGATGACAATAAACCCTGCTGACCGGATGGAAAGGAAGGGCAACTGAGATTGATTGAAACCTCTGGAGGAGATGACTGTTTTATACTGTCGGCATTGTTGAAGTGTGTTGAATTGTCATATGGATCTAGTAACTTTCATTGTCTAAAAGCTGCTTGGACTCATTTATTTTTTCCAATGGTGTTGAGTAGTTCTAATTTCCTGTTTTGACTTTGCAGAGAATGGTATGGTCAGGTCGCGAGAGGATACGCACAACGCCCATGGATGTCAATTCCTTGCTCAATTTATACCAACTCTTCCAACATGACAGAAAGTCAGGGTTTCCAATTCATCCTTTCTTATCTAGTGACTGGCTTGGTGATGAATTACGGGAGGAGGTCAACGATAGGATTAAGGATCTCGAAGCAGTCCAGATGTTGCAATATACTCTCTTTAAAGCTGGTAACCAGGAGTTGCAGACCAAAGTCTTAAGCAGACTGCTCAGAATTTCATGTCATCAACGATTACGCCCTGTTCCACTTTAATCCTAAATACGGTTGGTTTTCATTCTATGTTTGCAGGGGATAGTCTTGAAGATCCTCGGGTGTGCTGTGACTGTAGTGAATAGTGTTCCTGAGCAAAAGCTAATTATCACTTTGTTGCCTATTGCAGCGTGGGCATCCTTTCTGAATCTTGAGCTCAATCCTGCTATGTTTAATAGATCATTAACTATCTCTTTGCAAATACAGGTACGAAGCTCAAAAGAGGAACTCTCGGTTTGGAGTCTTTTGTATAATGCTGAAAGTATCCTTCACAGCAAGAGGTATTAGCTTTTCTCCTCATTACTTTTACTCCACTTCAGTTTGCAGGTTTTAACTAATTATGATTTGTTTCTTGCTAGAGAGTGCAAACAGGGTAGCAGAATTGTGCTTGTTGATTCCAGGTGTGGTGGTTTCTTTAAGAGTTCCAATAATACTCGTTGATTCAAACATTCGCATTCCAGGGAAATTCGCTCATCAACCGGTAAGGCTGAGCTCATGATGTTCAAGCTGAGGATCTAACGCCAAATTTTTTAAAACATGATCATCGTTGAAGGAACCATGGGCCTCTCTTTAATGCACCAAAATTTTCTAGGTGACTTATCTATCATGGTTTGGGTGGTTGTCATTTTATATGTTGCTTGTAGCTGTCTGGGCTTCTTGGTTATTATCTTTTCATAATGTATGCTTTTCTTGAAAAATGCAGTGCTTGAATTCTTGAGCCGGTTAACGCTAGCTGAGGAACAACCTTTTGGCTTCTTCATATTGTTCTGATCAATAAGAAAGAGAAGCAATAAGGAAGTAACAGTGGATTTCAAGCTCAGGCAGCATATGCTTGGTTGGGGTTTGAATAGTTGCAGATGTCGCAAAATCCACTCCCATCTCCTGATCATCATCCCTCAAAGAAGTTGTAAGACGCATGGCACGAGAAACTCCATGAACTTTCCTAGAGTTTGAAACATTTTTGATGATTAGTGCTATTTCCTTTAAATGGTACAATGTAGAAGGGATAATTGAGATTGTAACCTTGATAACTCTTGTTGTTCAATTAACGAGCTTACTGTAAAACTTGAGATTGTAACTTTCACATAATTAAAAGTACTTATTTTTTTTATAATCCATTGCTGCTTAACGTGAATATAATTGGGCTATTTTGGTGCTCACAAAGTCAAACCAAATACCACTGCCATGCGGTTAAACGGTATGAGTTACTCAAGGAACAATAATTGTTCATGATGGAGGATCAAAATTAAGGAAGTCTAAGTGAACTTTTATACAAATAATTCGACTTGTGTTGGACTTCGAAGTTTGCTTCCGTAGCCCTTTTACCAATTGAATTTTAACCTTTGATCTTAATGTCGCTACTGCGAAAATCGGCGCCGGCTAAACAGAAGAGTCGCCACCGTGCGTTATTTATCCCAAAGGAGGGAAAGGAAACGCACGAAGTAAACCTAACGCAAAGACGGGAAAGGAATGGTCATCGCAACCAAATCCTGGATTCAGGAGTCGGTTACGCAAGGGGAAGGTATTAGCACCCCTCACGTCCGTCGTACTCGACGGGATCCACGCTTGTTTTCTAGTACGGATTGTTATTCTATCTATTCTACAGGTCTGGGGTTAAAAGAAAATAAAATGACTCGACAAAGTATCACACTTTATGCCTACGTATTCCCTTCTGGAACGAGAAATCAGAGTCGACGTAGTTCGCCTACCTACTGGAAAGGAGGGGAAGGTTTCTCGCTAGGATATCGCCTCTTATGCCTACGTACTTTCATACACCATGAAAGATCAGAGCAAACATAGTTCGGGCTACGGAAGACACAAGCTTGTCTGACTGTTTTTTATCTCCTCATGAAAGGGTTTTTCTTGATTAAGAGTCCAAGCGGACAAAAATGACACTCTGATGTTTGTTTTCAGTCTTTTACGCAAGAACTGTTTTTTATGATGTTTGCAATCTCTGACGTAATAGAGACTATGATTTGAGGGTGACTACGTCGTATGTCACCCTAAGGGTAACACACTAAGTAATCAGATTACTGAAGAGTGACCCTCCAGCAACCTTTCTCAAATAGCTTAAGGCTCGTAGCGTACGACATCGATTATCCTTATTACTGTGTTTTGAATTGTTTTGAGATAGAAGAGAAAGAAGTCTAAAAAATCCTAGGGTTTGAAAGGGAATCAAAACTACCCTAATGTTATCATGCATGGATTACAACCTAATGTCTGTCATAATTCCCTCCTGCACAGAGGAAATCAGAGATCCTAGGGGATAAACGGAAAAGAAACAACAAAAATACAATAAACAGTAAGTATGCATGAGATGCAGCAAAACAAGCAAGGCAAGAGAGTCCCACTCAACCTTGAACCTAAGAAAGCAACAGGAAAAGTGAATCAACTTCACTTCAAGTCTAAAGGGCAAGAAGCACAAGCCAACAGACAATACAGAGAAAAACAAAAGATACAGAGGAGGCAGCCCAAGCAGCAGCAACAAACTCCTACAACAAACAGCAACAACACGCTCTGAACAGCAAAGTTGAAATGACAGCAAATGTCTTATCTTTGAGCTAGATTCCATCTTCAAGCTTATTCAATCTTCATCTCCAAGCTTTAGCAAGCACCCTCCAAGAAGAGATTTGTCATCAAGATCAAGTTGCAATGTTGGCATACTTGCTGAAAACCAAAGGAATTCAACAAGAACCAAGATCGAAGTGGAAGTGTATCCTCAAAAGTTCTACTCTCTAGGGTATGCCCCACTTCCCTCCTAAGGAGAGATGGAACTTCCCTAAGAGGAATTTGCATCATAGGATAGAATAGAAGCAAACAATGCATTCTATGTTTGATGGAAGAAATGAACTAATTCTACAAAAGCTCTCCCTAAAAGCCTAATTCTACCAACTTCTAAAACAAACTTAAAAGAGAAAGAAAGCTCCACTCCAAGCCCCACTCTTCTAGACAAAGAATCTTCATCATGTCCAGAAGCTCCTCTAAAAAGGAATCCAAAGTCTTCAAGCTCCAAGTCCACCAAACGCTTCAAACAAGGCAAAGCACTCAAGAGAGAACACCGAAAGCAACAATCATTTGCAAAACCAAAAAAAAATAGCAAAATAAATTGTAAAATTCTAATAAAATTCTTATGTGTACGTGCATGTTTGAACATTCTAAAATTCCAGAATTAGGACCTAAATCAATTTCTAGGTCATCTAAACAATTACTAAATGAAATTTGGTCATGGGAAACCATTATTTGGGAAGGCTCTAAACTACACACCTAAAACAGAATCTAATCAATTTTAAAAATTCTAAGAAAATTCCAGGGGAAACCTATGTATTTCCTCTAAATCATATCGAAAGAATCAGCTCAAAAGCATAAAGCATCAAAGAGAACAAAATTAAACAAACAGCAATATCAATTATGCATAACAATAGATATTAGCACAAAAGAAAATTCATAATTAATTCAAATAAAATCCTAAAAATGCAAAGTTAACTCCTTCAGTTTCTTAAGACAATCAAGATCTACAGAAAAAAATTTCATAATTTTTTGATCATTTTTACTATTTTTAACGCAATTAATCCAAACAGCTATTAAAACAGAAAAAAAAGAACGAAAATGAATTAAACTAAGTTAATGTGCATTGGGCCAGGGGTCCGTGTGGGCCTCGCGAGTGGGGGTGGGAACAGTATCCGCGCGGTACTGTAGCTGTTCCGGCGGTGACATTTTTTCGGTAACTTCTGAGCAACATAACTCCATCGATTCTTAACCGTTTCACACGAAATTTTAGTCAAACTTGAAGGAAAAAAACAAGATTCCAAATATGCTCTTGGATTCCATCAAAACTCCATGATCAAGGAGATATATCATCATCAAGAAAACATACTCATCCAAAAAAGTCTTTAATCCTTAATTTCTTGATCCTAATTTCATCTATACATTTTCCAGATCCTAACCACATGAATAATCTAATCTAATTCGTCCTAAAATCATAGAAAAAATGAATTTCACATACCGGCTTCGGAGCGTCGAAACGGAGTAGTAGGAGCTCATTTTTTCTTGCCAAAAAGCGCGGAAAACCTTTGTTGAAGTTTGTTGGAGAAGATTAAATTCTTGATAACTCTTGAAAATGCCTTGAATCCAACTTTGATCTCTCACTTTTTCTCTTCCAAACTCCAATGTCAATCTATAGTTTTTGCACAAATGAATCACCAACTCTTGCTTTGAACCTCTTCACAAGTATATATAGAATGTATTTGAAGACCCTAGAAAGTTCTAGATTGATCCAATGAGAAAATCAACTTCTCATGTCATGAAAATCTCTTCTTATGCTATGCACATACCATCTCATGTTTTTGGCTTGAAATTCACTTGGTTATGAGTTTAAATTCTCTCCAAATGAGATATTGGAGGTGTATGGATGGAAAGGAGCCTTGCATTTGCTTGCAAATGAGGTTTTGCAATTGTGCCTTATGGTTCAAGTAACCATTTACAAAGCAAGTCCTTGAAATAACCCTCAATTCAAAACTGTGGCAATACCATTGTCTTTAAAATGCATTTTACAATCAAATTGGTATGTCATATGGCTTGTTTGTGACCTCTAACCCAAAATTTGATTTTTCCCACCAAACTTTATTTGACTTATTCCCTTTTTTTAGGCCATTTTAAGTGACTTTTTTGAAATAAGTCGATCAATCCACCATGATGACTTATTTGAACTAAAAACATCATTTTAAGCACATTCCATGTTGAACAATTTTTCATTTGAGAAGTGGAACATGGAGATTTTGACCTATGCTCAAAAATGACCTGTAATTCAACTTTCCCAAAATACCCCTGGATTGCCAAGACCATAACTTGAGTTCTACAAATCCTCTTGAGGACTTCTAGTACTCAAATTAAAGATAAGATCAATATCTACAACTCTTATGTTGGCCAAGAATCCATTTGAAAATTCCTTGATGGGCAAAAGTTGCTTGGAGGTCAAGTGACTTTCACAGATAAATTTCAGTATCCTCTGGGGACCCATAACTTGCAAGAACCGTAACTCGAGTTCCATAAGTCTCCTTGAATACTTCTAGTACTCAAATTAAAGCTATTTAGATGTTCTACAAGTTTCATGTTGACCAAGACTTCATTTGAAACTTGCATTTTGACTTATCTGGCTTGAAAGTTAGGTCTGAATTAGGGTTTGTTACACTGAAACCCTAATCTAGTAACTCCTCTTCTTCTTGATTCCTTTTGATTTCTCCTTGGAACAACACCACACATGCATCCACATACAAATTCATGAATTCCACATACTCCAAGTAGGCCTTGATGCCCTCCAATCAACCATTTGACCTAGGGTTGACCCAGATGAAACCCTAGTTGACTGCATTCAACTGTAGCTCTGGTACTTGTATTAATGATTTGTCTCATCTTCAAAATGAACCTCTAGGTCTTCCATGATCTTTGTACACCTTTCATGGCTCACACACTCATTGATGATCTTCAACATATCCCCCAGATTGGGAGACAAATCCACTGGTTGACCTTCAAACTTCTCAAAGCTTCAACTCATTTCTTGATTACTTGGATGGTCTTGATCTTGAATAAAAACCCTTGATGGGCCTCTTTCTGATGAAAATGGCACTTGATCCCTTGTTAGATGCCTTGTTATGCTATGTTATGCAAATGATTAGACTATGTACACGACTTAGTATGCAAATGACAATGCAATTGAAACATAAACCAAGTGAAATAGGTTGAGCAAATTTTAGGGTGCAACAACTGCCCCTATTCAAGCGACTTAGACCCGACTGGGTGAAGAGCGAACGACCTTCAAACATTTGAGGTACGAGGCGGTTGAATACCAAGAACCCGGAAATTTGCCAACCATAGAGATAAACTGCACCACTGCTTGGGGGACAACCTTCGTCGATTGAACCTGATTGTTACAGTAACCATTGATCAACCACCCGATACATATTTGATTAACTGCCTGCGCAGCACCAAACTTGTCAATATAGGAATAACCTGGACGACTTCACTGGGGAAGTACTTCTGCCAACAAACATAACTCTGCCAACGATACAGGAAAAGAGCTCCGCCATCACTACGGGAAATACCACCGCCACCACTGCGGGAAATACTTTGGGAAAATAACACCGTCATCACTACGGGTAAACAAAGCCGCCATCGCTACGGGTAATACTCTGCCATCACTACAGGGAAGTAACACCGCCATCGCTACGGGTAATAACTCTATGTCACCACTGCAGGAAAATAACACCGCCATCGCTACGGGTAATAACTCTCTGTCACCACTACAGGAAAATAACACCGCCATCGCTACGGGAAACATAACACCGCCATCACTATGGGTAATACTCTGCCATCGCTACAGGAAAATATAACACCGCCATCGCTACGGGTAATAACTCTCTGTCACCACTACATGAAAATAACACCGCCATTGCTACGGGTAATAACTCTTTGTCACCACTACAGGAAAATAACACCGCCATTGCTACGGGTAATAACACTTTGTCACCACTACAGGAAAATAACACTGCCATCGCTACGGGTAATAACTCTCTGTGACCACTACAGGAAAATAACACCGCCATCGCTACGGGTAATAACTCTCTGTCACCACTACAGGAAAATAACACCGCCATCGCTACGGGTAATAACTCTCTGTCACCACTACAGGAAAATAACACCGCCATCGCTACGGGTAATAACTCTCTGTCACCACTACAGGGAAATAACACCGCCATCGCTACGGGTAAATACTCTTGAATACAACTCCTCTACCTATCTTTGCAGTAGCTAACTCCATCAGTCAAACGGGTAACACATAATGGTCTAATCTTTCAATCTTTAATGCTGACATGGCAATAAATCTGAAAAGGACTCTACTGGGAATTTTCCGAAATCACACTGCCAGACACCTACTTCGACATAGGCGGCAATTTCCAAAAACTGATTCACGAAATCTTTTTGATACTGACATAACAACAATCTTAAAGAAATACTCCGCTGAAGGGGTAAAAGAAACTTAAGCAAACAACTCTGTGGGGAATAATGACAAGGCAAACATTATCGCCACGTGTCTCATGCTGAGACATTTAATATTTAGTAATTGATCTGAGCAAGAGCTCTCTCCACCTGCAAGGGAAACAACACTTGGATACCAAAGGTTAACCAACCTGACCTATGTTTCAAAATGCGCATGTTTGACAATGGCGTAATGCTCCGTACAGCACGGATATGCTACACGTTTTTGGGTAGATGCAAATATGACACTATATGCAAATGCAAATGCAGGCTCAAGCTGCTGGGGAAACTTTGACAAGCTTGCTTCAACACAGCTGTTGAGAGCGAATATCACCATGTTGGGGATGAACGGGTATCATAAAGTCCTCCGGCCAAAATAAATGTTGGGCATACAACCAACTCTGCCGAGGAGATTAAAATTTGATTTCCACTGGGAGGAAATAACACCTGCTGGGGAGAGTAACTCCACTGGGGAAGAATCGACTCTCTTGGGGAAAGTAAACTGACTGAGCAAGAAACGACTCAGCTGGGGAACGATGAAATCCCTATGGAGGAAACGATGTTGTCTGGACACAACTTACAAACTCAGAGTTACCGCTCCGCTGGGGATAATCATCCTGATGAAGGCATGACGACCTGTGGGATGAAAACCATCTTCTATGGGAATAACCCTTCTGAACCAACTATAACTTGGCTAAACTCTGCGGGAATTTTCCAAGTTGGGGACTGATTGTTCACATACTCGACTCCCTAGGGAGTGAAACCTCTGCAAGGGATACCGATTTTAACTTGCTGGGGATATCCTCTGGGGATAAGCTGCGACTAGCTGGGGAAATTGATCCCTCTAGGGGATGAAATGCGACCTGCATGGGGATTAGCATCATACAAAATCAAGTCTTTCACCACGAACCTCCGGCTGGGGGCCATAAGTTCTGAGCGTTCATTTTAAAGGTGAGAACCCTGCAAAACACAAACGAGACAAGACAAAATCTACACAACCAAATCTATTCAGGTTAGTGTCCGTGACATTACTTCAATCAATTCGAAGTTTTATCAATTATTGGCAAGGGACAGCAAAGTTATGCAAGTGCAAGTTTATTAAAAACATCGGCGTTTTCCACATACAAAACAGTAAAGCACAAACATCAAGTACTAAATAACATGTTTTATTAATAACAGGCCTCTGAATAGGCAAAGTTTTGTACATCGGATGCAACTCCTGAAAAGAGGAAGTTACGTACACATATATATATATATATATATATATATATATATATATATATATATATATATATATATATATATATATATATATATATATATATATATATATATATATATATATATATATATATATATATATATATATATATATATATATATATATATATATATATATATATATATATATATATATATATATATATATATATATATATATATATATATATATATATATATATATATATATATATATATATATATATATATATATATATATATATATATATATATATATATATATATATATATATATATATATATATATATATATATATATATATATATATATATATATATATATATATATATATATATATATATATATATATATATATATATATATATATATATATATATATATATATATATATATATATATATATATATATATATATATATATATATATATATATATATATATATATATATATATATATATATATGCATAAGAAGCATAAAAATACAAATACAACTCGAATTTGTACACATGTCAGCAACGTGGTGCAGACAAACATCGTGAGCTGGTCCTCCTATGACTCGCCTGACTCTGTTGCTTTCCCGATATTCAATTTTCGGAAGCGATTGTGTTGGATAAACGAACCCTCAGGTGCTCCCAAACCACCAAGCAATGCAGTATCAGATCCGGACCGCAGTCATTTGCTTTTTCAATCCCTAACTTTTGTGTGAATCGTCCTTTTGCGGGTTTTCGATTCACCGGGATACCCTTTTTTGCCGAAGCCGCCCAATGCAGGTTTTCGACTTCTCGGGTGTACATCTTTTCAATTTAATCCCTAACTTTTGCCCAAACCTTTTATTCTGTTTTTGGTTCGCCAGGATGCCCCATTTTTGCCTGGACTCTCTTTTTTCTGTCCAGCGGGTCAATTTTTAAGCAAAGTATTTTTTAACTGCGTCCGAATTCACAGGAGACGTAAAGTCTTCACCATCCCTGGTGGACAACAACAATGCTCCTCCTGAGAAGACTTTTCTGACAACGTATGACCCTTCGTAGTTAGGGGTCCATTTGCCCCTGTGATCTGTTTGTGGCGGGAGGATCCTCTTCAGCACAAGGTTGCCCATCTAAAAGCTTCGCAGACATATCTTCTTATCGTATGCTTTCTTCATCCGGCTCTGGTACAACCGACCGTATGCTAGAGAAGCTAGCCTCTTCTCATCCATTAAGCTCAGCTGATTCAACCTATCTTTTACCCATTCTGCCTCGTCAAGTTGGACATCTCGTAAAACCCTCAAGGAAGGAATCTCAACCTCTAACGGTAACACTGCCTCCATTCCGTATACTAATGAGAAAGTGGTTGCCCCGGTTGATGTGCGTACCGTCGTACGATAACCGTGCAAAGCGAAATGTAGCATTTCGTGCCAATCCTTATACGTCACAACCATCTTCTGAACAATCTTCTTTATGTTCTTGTTGGCCGCTTCAACAGCGCCATTCATCTTGGGTCGGTAAGGAGAAGAGTTGTGATGTTCGATTTTAAAATTCTGACACAGCTCCTTCATTATCTTGTTATTCAGATTCGAACCGTTGTCGGTGATAATCCGCTCAGGGATTCCATATCTGCAGATAATATCTCGTTTGATAAACCTGGCGACCACTTGCTTGGTGACATTGGCGTATGATGCTGCTTCCACCCACTTGGTGAAGTAATCGATTGCCACCAAGATGAACCGGTGTCCATTTGATGCCGTAGGCTCAATCTTACCGATCATATCAATTCCCCACATCGAGAATGGCCACGGTGATGACATCACATTCAGAGGACTTAGGGGTACATGGACCTTGTCCGCATAAATCTGGCATTTATGACACCTCTTTGCAAACCTGAAACAGTCTGTTTCCATAGTTAGCCAGTAATAACCTGCCCGCAGCAGTTTTCTCGTCATAGCATGCCCACCAGCATGTGTACCAAACGTATCCTCATGTATCTCTTCCATGAGCAACTTCGCCTCTTTCTCGTCTACACAGCGTAGCAACACCAAGTCGTGGTTTCTCTTGTATATTACACCGTCCGGATTTAGATAGAAATTGCCAGCCAATCTCCTGAGAGTCTTCTGACCTCGACTGGATGCCCCAGCCGGATACTCATTGTTCTTCAGGAAATTTTGGATGTCAAAGTACCAGGGTTTATCATCAGATGCTTCGTCAATAGCAAATATGAACGCAGGCCTATCAAGCCGAGAGATAACAATCCGGGGAGCCTCGTTCCAGAAGTTAACTTTATACATTGAAGATAATGTCGCCAGGGCGTCAGCCATTTGATTTTCTGCTCGCGGCACATGATGCAATTCCACCTTGTCAAAGAAAGGCAACAATCTCCTTGCATAATTCATGTATGGTATCAAGTTGGGCTGACGTGTCTCCCATTCTCCTTTAATCTGATTCACTACTAGGGCTGAGTCTCCGTATACATCCAGATGTTTGATTCGCAAATCAATAGCTTCTTCCAGACCCATGATGCAAGCCTCGTATTCAACTTCATTATTGGTAACCGGAAAGGTCAATCGAGCAGTAAATGGGATGTGCGACCCCTGAGGAGTAGTAATGATCGCCCCTATTCCGCTACCATAGGAATTCACAGCTCCATCAAATATTAACTGCCATTTGGAACCCAATTCTGGTCCTTCGTCCGGCAACGGTTCTTCACAATCTTTCATCTTTAGGTACATGATATCCTCGTCAGGAAAATCAAACCTCATCGATTGGTAGTCCTCAACAGGCTGCTCCGCAAGGTACTCTGACAAGAAGCTACCTTTAATGGCCCTTTGTGAGACATATTGAATATCATATTCGGTTAACACCATCTGCCATCGGGCAATTCTTCCGGAGAGTTCCTGCTTCTCAAACAAGTATTTGATAGGATCCATCTTTGAAATGAGCAGGGTTGTATGATTTAGCATGTATTGCCTCAACCGTTTGGCAGCCCAGGCTAGCGCACAACACGTTTTCTCGAGCATTGAGTATCTGGACTCACAGTCTATAAACTTCTTACTCAAATAATAAATCGCATGCTCTTTACGTCATGTCTCGTCGTGCTGACCGAGAACACAACCCATACTTTCCTCAAAAACTGTCAAATACATAATTAATGGTCTCCCGACCACTGGGGGTATCAAAACAGGAGGTTCATGCAAGTATTCTTTTATCTTGTCGAACGCCTTTTGACAATTTTCATTCCAAGTCACAGCCTGGTCCTTTTTCAACAACTTGAATAACGACTCACACGTTGCAGTTAAGTGAGAGATGAACCGGGCGATGTAGTTCAACCTCCCTAAAAATCCGCGCACTTCTTTTTCTGTTTTAGGCGTCGGCATTTCTTGTATTGCTTTTATTTTCGCAGGATCAACCTCTATTCCTTTTTCGCTCACGATAAACCCCAGCAGTTTACCCGATCTCACCCCGAAGGTGCACTTGTTAGGGTTCAGTCTCAGCCTGAACTTCCTAAGCCTCTTGAATAGTTTCAGCAGATTCACCAAATGTTCTTCCTCCGTCTGGGATTTGGCAATCATATCATCAACATAAACCTCGATCTCTTTATGCATCATGTCATGAAAGAGAGTCGTCATAGCACGTTGATATGTTGCCCCAGCATTCTTCAATCCGAAGGGCATCACTTTGTAACAAAATGTTCCCCAGGGAGTAATGAAGGTAGTCTTCTCCATCTCTTCTGGCGCCATTTTGATCTGATTATAGCCCGAGAAGCCATCCATGAAGGAGAATACGGAGAATTGAGTAGTGTTATCAACCAGCACATCGATGTGAGGAAGTGGAAAATCATCTTTCGGGCTCGCTTTGTTCAAGTCACGGTAGTCTACACACATTCTCACTTTACCGTCTTTCTTTGGCACTGGCACAATATTAGCGACCCATGAGGGATATTTTGTAACAGCTAGGAAACCAGCATCCCACTGTTTTTGAACTTCCTCCTTAATCTTCACAGCCATGTCTGGTCTGGTTCCTCGGAGCTTCTGCTTAACCGGCGGGCATTCTTCTTTTAATGGCAGACGGTGCACAACCATATCCGTATCCAACCCCGGCATGTCCTCGTATGACCAGGCAAAAATATCGCTGTACTCTTTGAGCATGTCAATCAACCTTTGCTTGACGTCGCTTTGCAGCGCAACCCTTATACGGATGTTCCTTTCAACCCCTTCTGACCCCAAATTGATAATCTCAATGACTTCCTCATGAGGCAGAATGATCCTTTCTTCTTGTTTCAATAACCGGGTCAGCTCTTCTGGTACGTCGCCATCTTCCACAATCTCTTCCTCAGCCTGAAATACCGGGTGCTCGAAGTCGAAGCGAGTCATAGGCGATTCATAGATGTCATCTGAAATAGTAATCCTGCAAAGGAAATGGTTAAATGCTTCAAAACGCGTACAAAACAAATAACCACGTTGCCATTTTATTGTAAAAATAAAAAACAGGAAAGACAGGGATCACAATATTTGTATATGAAAAAAACGCCTTTATTCATGATTAAACAATGTACTGTACATAACAAAAATGGCCTTAAGCAAAACCATTGTGCCCCAAGTAGGACACATGATTATTCAACAATTAAAAAAACAAATCATTATTGTTTAGTTGTCACAGGAACAGTCTCCTGAATAGACCAATTGCAAAGCCCTTGTCCTGGCACGCCTGGCTTGATCCACGCGTCCATATCACAGTCGCTATCTCCTTCCTCAGAATCGGAAACAGCATTGATGGTCTCGAAGCTCACTCCACTTGGCGTAATGGTTATTGGCCCTCTGAACTTGGGCGCTCTGGAAGAGGATGCTGATGACGAAGGATGATATCCAAGCCCGAACCTGTCGTTCTTCACGGGAATCTCCAACACCTGACCCCAGCCCTTGGTCTCGCCTGCCTGTACTAGAGCCTGAGCCTCTTTGTACGACGACACTGCTACATCTGATATCTTGGGTACTGGAGCTTTGTCTTTAATCTTTAGCCTTTCAAATGCCTGACAGGGTGTCTCATGAATCTCGCCGTCGACCTCCACATATCTGAATGAAGACAGATGGCTAACCAGAATATCTTCTTCTCCACAAACGGTGACGACACTATCCCCCACCATATACTTCAATTTTGGTGCAACGTGGATGTGACTGCCCCGGCGGCATGGATCCATGGTCGTCCAAGAAGACAACTATACGCTGGCTGGATGTCCATTATATAGAATTCAGTTTCAAATACTTCAGGCCCCACCTGCAATGGTAATGTTATCGATCCGAACATTGACCTCCTCGTTCCATCGAACGCTCTTACCACTAGGTCACTAGGCGTGCAGAGAATCCCTCTGACATCCAACTTCATCATTGCTTTCTTCGGAAGCACATTCAAGGAAGACCCCGTATCCACTTAAAACATGGGACATGACCGTGCCCCTGCATTCAACTGAGACGTGCAGCGCCATATTATGCTCTCTCCCTCTTGGAGTCAGATCAAAATATGTAAAGCCCAAACTGTGCCCCGCATTAACATGCGCCATCACCCCTTCTAACTTATTAATTGAAACATCTTGGGGTATAAACGACGTATCTAGAATCATCAGCAACGCGTTCCGATGGGCCTCAGAACATAATAGCGGTGACAAGATCGAGATCTTTGATGGCGTTTGCTGGAGGTGCTCTACGATTTTGTAATCACTTTTACGGATGAGCCTCATAAACTCTTCCACATCCTTAAGCGATGTTTCCTTTTCCTTTGTCTGCAAGGGGCCACTCTCATCTACCTTGGCTTTCCCTTTTGCCAATCTTTCTGCCTCTACCTCAGGCGATGTGAAGATTCTCCCACTTCTGATCATACCTCCTGTTCCAACAACATTATCTACAACCCCAGCTGGTTGTTTATTTACTTCAATTTTCTCACCGTCGCAATAAACCTCCAGCCCGTAAGTCCATGGCACTGCTTTGGTATTCTCGAAAGGGATCGGTCCTGCTTTAGTAATAGTGATCGTCGGCCGCCTGGCGGGCGCCGTTATCGTTATTGTTTTCCTTAGAATAGTTACCGTAGCAACATCGTTCAGCTCATCACACAATGCCTCCACCGGATCTTCAACTGCGGTTCTATCAAACTGCAATGTTCCTTCGTTCATTAACGCCTGAATACCCTGTTTCAACTTATTACAACCCTCTGGCTGTACCCAACAATCCAAGCAAAACTCGTCACCCCCCGGGAATACACCCCCTTTTAACAACCTGGTTTTGATCTCACCCAACGGTGTCTTCAGCTCGTTGACATCCGTCACTAGATTCAAATTCTCCTCGGTTAGGATGGCGTTTGCCCCATGATTGGGCATAGGCTGTTGTACTATATTTGGACCCGCCTGTCCAAAGTTAATAGCTTTGCCATCCAACAAGTCTTGGACTTTATGTTTAAACGCATGACAGCCTTCAATATCATGTCCGGGTGCCCCGGAGTGGAAATCATAGTGCTTACCAGCATCATAACCAAACAGAGGATTGCCCGTTAACGGTGCCATGGTCCTTTTCTCGACCAACTTTAATCCTAGCAATGTTTGAAGCAGCTCGGCGTACGTGGAAGGAGGCGTTTCAAATACTCGCCTGGGCTTGCCCTCTAGGATTTTGTGTTGGGCGGGGTGTTGCCTTTGTTGTTGCTGTTGCTGCGGCTGCTGTTGCTGTTGTTGTTGTGGAAAAGGGATGGTAACACTAGCGACCTGTTGATGCTGAGCATACTGACTTCGTCCTCTACCCCGGCCTATGCCGCCAAACACAACACTAGAATCACCTTGACGCCTACCACCGAATGCTTTTCTTGTACCTCCTGCGGGGGCAGACTCACCTGCTTGGAATCTTCCAACCTTAATACTGTCTTCGACCATCTCACCCATGAGAATCAAATCTGAAAAACTGCTCAACGAAACGTTGAACAACTTTTCGTAATATATCCCCGTGAACGTTCCAATGAACATACTATTCATTTCTCTTTCAGCTAACGGAGGATGTACTCTGGCTGCCATATCGCGCCATCTCTGCGCATACTCTTTAAAGCTTTCCTCTTTCTTTTGCGACAAACCTTGCAGTTGAACTCAGTTCGGCGCCAGATCACTGTTATACTTATAATGCAGGACAAAAGCATCCGCTAATTGCTTCCAGGTTTTGATTTGAGCGGGCTCCAACCCCATGTACCACTCAAGTGACGGTCCTGATAGGCTGTCTTGAAAGAAGTGCATAAGCATCCTTTCATCGTCCGAATACGCGGACATCCTTCTGTAATAAGCGCGGACGTGCACCTTAGGGCAAGTGTCCCTCTTATATTTGTCGAATGTGGGGGCTTTGAATTTCAGCGGTACCCTCAGCCCAGGCACCAAGCCCATAGTAGTCATGTCTAGTCCGGTAGAATTCTGATTAGCCATACCCTTCACCTGTTCTTCGAGCATTTTAATCCTCTGAGTATTGTCAACGGGTCCCTCAAATCCCATACCTCTTCCAGAAAAGGCGTCCTCTTGACAGTCTTCGCCCTAGTTCACATTTTCATTTCCGTACCCGTTATAACCAGTGTTGCGACCAAACCCTTGCTGATTAGTCATGGGACCTCGTCCCTCATTACCATAGCCTAGATTAACCCCGGCATGCCCGAAACCAGTGTTGACAGGAATCAATCCAGCACCATTTCCACCATAACCCTGGTTAGCGTTACCGAAACCGTCGTAGCCGAAACCCTGAGTGTTGAAGCCAAACTTTCCGCCCTGATTGCCGTACTCAAACCCTTGGTCATTATAGCCGAATCCATTGTTACCAAAACCATTACCTCCATTCAAGTTACCACCTCCCAGATTGGCGTCTCCGAATCCAACATTGTTAAGAACCGTCTCATTTCCATTCCCTGCATTGTCGTTGTCAGCACCAGCGTCATTGTTCACAACCACAACAGGTGGGGTCACTACGGGAGGAACCACAGGTGTAGGGGGCCATCCTCATGAAGAGTCTCGACATGCACAGAGTTGTGGTCATTGTTGCCGTTCCCATTAGCCCGCGTCAGCAGCGGCTGCACCAATGTCTGGAGATTCTCCTGGCCTTTAGCAATACTCTCCATGGCCTGCATGAACAGGTTCAACTTCTCGTGAATTTCCTGCATCTCCACCTGGACTTGATCCATGATTCTCTTGCAGTTATTTCGGGTTGAATAGCGGTGAACTCTTTGTTCGTCAATCCTGGAAACCTGCAAATGCGGGAAATAAGATACAGATTCGCGAATACGGGTTATGCAATATGAATGCAAATGCAATTATGTAAATATGCCACAGGTTATATTCCCCCCGATTCTAGTTTTGGAGAGAAAGCCATTACGACAATGGAGTCCCTATCCAGCAAGCAAGGAATCAGAAAACCCTCATATATAACAATGCCAAGAGGCTAAGTACAAGAGTACAACTGAAGAGGCCTCGGCCAACAAGCCTGGCGATGGTCAAAATTCAAGTACAAATAACAAAGACAAGGTAAATCAGGCCAAATGGCGTGCCCTAACGTCCTCCAATATACTCATCGTCTCCGAGTGCCCTAGTCTGGAGATCAGCTCCTGTATCAGTAAAGCATGCCGCTCGGTAGTGGATCTCAGCTTTTTGGCATCATCCTGGTAGGTTCCTTTGCCAGAACTCTCGTCAAATCTGTACCTCTTGGAACCGGCCTTCTCTTCATAACCTCTCGACTTCTCGTCAATGTTACTTACTCTGAGCTCAGCAGCGCTCCTAAGTGATGTCTCTTCAGCAATCTTTGCGTCTTGGGCTCTAACCTGTACCTCTAGCGTGGCAATCTGCAGCTTCAGCTCGTCTTCACGCTCTTTCCGCTTGGCAAGCATGGCATTCCACAAAGCTTCCCACTTGCTGAGACGGGCATAAGCTTTGCTTAGAAGTTCCTTCTTGGAAGTAAGCACCTTGCTAACACCGTTCAAGGCTATCCCCACTTTTTCTTTCTTGTTGGTCTCTTCTGTCAGCTCCGATCCCAACCTGTTAATCAACTCAATCTGTTCCTTCACAATAAAGGTGGCTTCCTTCTTCTCACGACGTAACTGGAAGATCTCCTTCTCTAACTCCTCATTGGCTTTCTTCAGTTCCTCGTTTTCAGCCAACAATTTGTTATACTTCTCACTTTCTTCCGAAGGAGGTACCTCAATCAAAGGAAGATACAGAGGTTCCAGAGCAGGATAAGGCATCAAAGAAGTACCAACTCTCTCGCGGATCCAAGCTAGATAAGGATCATAAGCTCTGTTGTTGCTCTTACCGAGCAGAGCTTTACCCCTCCTATGGATGTTAGCCCATGCATGTCTCCATCTGGTCAAAATGGCTGTGTCTAATGAGCCTGTGAGATACGAAGATTCATGTATCTCCTTCTCAATAGGAGCGTCCCTCAAAGCATAACCGAACTGTCGTACCAGCAATGAAGGGTTATAGTTAATACAACCTTTCCATCCAATTAGGGGACATTCGGAAAGTCGCTGCAACTATACATAATATCAGTACCAAGCATACTCCGATCAAACCAAACGATATTCTCAGCAGACAACCCCATCAACCGGGAAGACCAATCCAAAGTATCAATAGCATCCACAAAAGGTCCTTTCTTCGGAAGGTGCCCCTGGAACCACCTGTACAGGAGAGGAAGACAGCAGGAAACATTCTTGCCACGACGTTTCTCATTCTTGTAATGAATGGAATGATAAACATTGCCCAAGAGAGTAGGAACTGGATTCTTCGAGGCAAGAATCAGGAAGGCATCTGAGTCGACAAAGTCTGGCACATTAGGAAACAAGACAATCCCGTAGATGCAGACAGCTAGAATGGCACTGAAAGCAACCCAACATCCACTCTTCGCGCACTGTGTAACCTTCTCAACTAGGACAGACAAGTGAAAGCCATAGGCTCCATTTAGCTTAACCAACCCTCCAGGGAACTCAGAAGCGTCTAAGCTGACAATCTCAGCAAGGGCAGATAACTCAGGCTCAACATCAACATGTACAAAGGGCATCTGGTTTAACACAAGAACTCCCAACATCGCAGAATACTCCTCCAAAGTGGGTGCCAGAATATAGTCTGGAAATAAGAAACATCTCAGCTGCGGCTCATAAAACTGCAACAAAGTATACACCCCAGTCGTCTCAAATGTTGAAGGTCTGTATAACAAGCTAAGCAATCTCCCATAAGATACTCTGAACTCAGCCCTCACACTCTCATCTGCCAGAGCAACTAAACCCAGCAATGAACTGATATCTGGTGAATGTAACCGGTAAGCAACTGTCTTCTTCAGGGATTCCATGTCTGGCTAGAAGATATACTAGAATCAGAGGGGAATGATCACCTGCAACATTAATATATGTTAATGAAATGCAATCATGAAAACGCACATGCATATGCAAACAAGGGACCAAGCGCAATGCTGATAAACTGTGTTGTTCTGTACTGAAGCTTGAGAACCATCCAATCTTCATCTCAAACCAAACCAACCACTCAAAAGAACCCTGTAACCATATCTCACTGAAAGAGATAAACCAGGTATTCTGAGGTCAAAGGTTTCCTGCAAACAGACCCTCCTACCCCTCACAGGTGTGTACTTAACTCGCAGACGAGGTACGACATCCTTTGCGGGTTCAACGTCACAGACTTTCAAGAGCGATGATACGATACCCAGAAGGTGTGACATCATCATCCCTTGAAACGGCCTCACTTAGTTGAATCCCAATTGATAGGTTCCCAGAGTCGACAATCCTCGGGTCAGACAACTTGTCGAGCCCTAAGGGTCAGGCAAGAAGCATCAAAGAGAATCTCGTCCGAGCGTAAATTTCGCGGCTAGCTGGTGCAAGCTAAGCAAGCAGGCTAACCACTAATCTCTACTTCTAAGTCTATGTGTAACCTCAAGCCCAGGTCCGACTTATTTCTCAACAGATTATCCCCTTCCCACAACAACAATAATAATATAAGGCTGATAATAAAAGGCGGAAAGTAAAGACAGAAAAGTAAATCTACACAACACCCATGACGGGAAAACAAGCGCTAGGATTGACTCACATAGGGGATATTCCTGTCCCCAGCAGAGTCGCCAGCTGTCGCTACTGCGAAAATCGGCGCCGGCTAAACAGAAGAGTCGCCACCATGCGTTATTTATCCTAAAGGAGGGAAAGGAAACACTCGAAGTAAATCTAACGCAAAGACGGGAAAGGAATGGTCATCGCAACCAAATCCTGGATTCGGGAGTCGGTTACGCAAGGGGAAGGTATTAACACCCCTCACGTCCGTCGTACTCGACGGGATCCACGCTTGTTTTCTAGTACGGATTGTTATTCTATCTATTCTACAGGTCTAGGGTTAAAAGAAAATAAAATGACTCGGCAAAGTATCACACTTTATGCCTACGTATTCCCGTCTGGAACAAGAAATCAGAGTCGACGTAGTTCGCCTACCTACTGGAAAGGAGGGGAAGGTTGCTCGCTAGGATATCGCCTCCTATGCCTACGTACTTTCATACAGCATGAAAGATCAGAGCAAACGTAGTTCGGGCTATGGAAGACACAAGCTTGTCTGACTGTTTTTTATCTCCTTATGAAAGGGTTTTTCTTGATTAAGAGTCCAAGCGGACAAAAATGACACTCTGATGTTTGTTTTCAGTCTTTTATGCAAGAACTGTTTTTTATGATGTTTGCAATCTCTAACGTACTAGAGACTATGATTTGAGGGTGACTACGTCGTATGTCACCCTAAGGGTAACACACTAAGTAATCAGATTACTGAAGAGTGACCCTCCAGCAACCTTTCTCAAATAGCTTAAGGCTCGTAGCGTACGACATCGATTATCCTTATTACTGTGTTTTGAATTGTTCTGAGATAGAAGAGAAAGAAGTCTAAAAAATCCTAGGGTTTGAAAGGGAATCAAAACTACCCTAATGTTATCATGCATGGATTACAACCTAATGTCTGTCATAATTCCCTCCTGCACAGAGGAAATCAGAGATCCTAGGGGATAAATGGAAAAGAAACAACAAAAATACAATAAACAGTAAGTATGCATGAGATGCAGCAAAACAAGCAAGGCAAGGGAGTCCCACTCAACCTCGAACCTAAGAAAGCAACAGGCAAAGTGAATCAACTTCACTTCAAGCCTAAAGGGCAAGCAGCACAAGCCAACAGACAATACAGAGAAAAACAAAAGATACAAAGGAGGCAGCCCAAGCAGCAGCAACAAACTCCTACAACAAACAACAACAACACGCTCTGAACAACAAAGTTGAAATGACAGCAAAGGTCTTATCTTTGAGCTAGATTCCATATTCAAGATTCTTCAATATTCATCTCCAAGCTTTAGCAAGAACCCTCCAAGAAGAGATTTATCATCAAGATCAAGTTGCAATGTTGGCATACTTGCTGAAAACCAAAGGAATTCAACAAGAACCAACATCGAAGTGGAAGTGTATCCTCAAAAGTTCTACTCTCTAGGGTATGCCCCACTTCCCTCCTAAGGAGAGATGGAACTTCCCTAAGAGTACTTTGCATCATAGGATAGAATAGAAGCAAACAATGCATTCTATGTTTGATGGAAGAAATGAACTAATTCTACAAAAGCTCTCCCTAAAAGCCTAATTCTACCAACTTCTAAAACAAACTTAAAAGAGAAAGAAAGCTCCACTCCGAGCCCCACTCTTCTAGACAAAGCATCTTCATCATGTCCAGAAGCTCCTCTAAAAAGGAATCCAAAGTCTTCAAGCTCCAAGTCCACCAAACGCTCCAAACAAGGCAAAGCACTCAAGAGAGAACACCGAAAGCAACAATCATTTGCAAAACCCCAAAAAAATAGCAAAATAAATTGTAAAATTCTAATAAAATTCATATGTGAACATGCATGTTTGAACATTCTAAATTTCCAGAATTAGGACCTAAATCAATTTCTAGGTCATCTAAACAATTACTAAATGAAATTTGGTCATGGGAAACCATTATTTGGGAAGGCTCTAAACTACACACCTAAAACAGAATCTAATAAATTTTAAAAATTCTAAGAAAATTCCAGGGGAAACCTATGTATTTCCTCTAAATCATATCGAAAGAATCAGCTCAAAAGCATAAAGCATCAAAGAGAACAAAATTAAACAAACTGCAATATCAATTATGCATAACAATGGATATTAGCACAAAAGAAAATTCATAATTAATTCAAATAAAATCCTGAAAATGCAAACTTAACTCCTACAGTTTCTTAAGACAGTCAAGATGTACAGAAAAAAACTTTCATAATTTTTTGATCATTTTTACTATTTTTAACGCAATTAATCCAAACAGTTATTAAAACAGAAAAAAAAGAAAGAAAATGAATTAAACTAAGTTAATGTGCATTGGGCCAGGGGTGCGAACAACAGAATTCCAAAGCAATGTCCGTGTGGGCCTCGCGAGTGGGGGTGGGAACAGTACCTGCGCGGTACTGTAGCTGTTCCGGCGGTGACATTTTTTCGGTAACTTCCGAGCAACATAACTCCATCGATTCTTAACCAATTCGCACGAAATTTTAGTCAAACTTGAAGGAAAAAAAACAAGGATTCCAAATATGCTCTTGGATTCCATCAAAACTCCATGATCAAGGAGATATATCATCATCAAGAAAACATACTCATCCAAAAAAGTATCTAATCCTTAATTTCTTGATCCTAATTTCATCTATACATTTTCCAGATCCTAACCACATGAATAATCTAATCTAATTCGTCCTAAAATCATAGAAAAAGTGAATTTCACATACCGGCTTCGGAGCGTCGAAACGGAGTAGTTGAAGCTCATTTTTTCTTGCCAAAAAGCGCGGAAAACCTTTGTTGAAGTTTGTTGGAGAAGATTAAATTCTTGATAACTCTTGAAAATGCCTTGAATCCAACTTTGATCTCTCACTTTTTCTCTTCCAAACTCCAATGTCAATCTATAGTTTTTGCACAGATGAATCACCAGCTTTTGCTTTGAACCTCTTCACAAGTATATATAGAATGTATTTGAAGACCCTAGAAAGTTCTAGATTGATCCAATGAGAAAATCAACTTCTCATGTCATGAAAATCTCTTCTTATGCTATGCACATACCATCTCATGTTTTTGGCTTGCAATTCACTTGGTTATGAGTTTAAATTCTCTCCAAATGAGATATTGGAGGTGTATGGATGGAAAGGAGCCTTGCATTTGCTTGGAAATGAGGTTTTGCAATTGTGCCTTATGGTTCAAGTAACCATTTTGCAAAGCAAGTCCTTGAAATAACCCTCAATTCAAAATTGTGGAAATACCATTGTCTTTAAAATGCATTTTACAATCAAATTGGTATGTCATATGGCTTGTTTGTGACCTCTAATCCAAAATTTGATTTTTTCCCACCAAACTTTATTTGACTTATTCTCTTTTTTTAGGCCATTTTAAGTGACTTTTTTGAAATAAGTCGATCAATCCACCATGATGACTTATTTGAACTAAAAACATCATTTTAAGCACATTCCATGTTGAACAATTTTTCATTTGAGAAGTGGAACATGGAGATTTTGACCTATGCTAAAAAATGACCTGTAATTCAACTTTCCCAAAATACCCTTGGATTGCCAAGACCATAACTTGAGTTCTACAAATCCTCTGGAGGACTTCTAGTACTCAAATTAAAGCTAAGATCAAGATATACAACTCTTATGTTGGCCAAGAATCCATTTGAAAACTCCTTGATGGGCAAACGTTGCTTGGAAGTCAAGTGACTTTCAAAGATAAATTTCAGTATCCTCTGGGGACCCATAACTTGCAAGAACCATAAATCGAGTTCTATAAACCTCCTTGAATACTTATAGTACTCAAATTAAATCTATTGAGATGTTTTACAAGTTTCATGTTGACCAAAACTTCATTTGAAACTTGCATTTTGACTTATCTGACTTGGAATTTAGGCCTGAATTAGGGTTTTTTACACTGAAACCCTAATCTAGTAACTCCTCTTCTTCTTGATTCCTTTTGATTTCTCCTTGGCACAACACCACACATGCATCCACATACCAATTCATGAATTCCACATACTCCAAGTAGGCCTTGATGCCCTCCAATCAACCATTTGACCTAGGGTTGACCCAGATGAAACCCTAGTTGACTGCATTCAATTGTAGCTCTGGTACTTGTATTAATGATTTGTCTCATCTTCAAAATGACCCTCTAGGTCTTCCATGATCTTTGTACACCTTCCATGGCTCACACACTCATTGATGATCTTCAACATATCCCCCAGATTGGAAGAGAAATCCACTGGTTGACCTTCAAACTTCTCAAAGCTTCAACTCATTTCTTGATTACTTGGATGGTCTTGATCTTGAATAAAACCCCTTGATGGGCCTCTTTATGATGAAAATGGCACTTGATCCCTTGTTAGATGCCTTGTTATGCTATGTTATACAAATGATTAGACTATGTACATGACTTAGTATGCAAATGACAATGCAATTGAAACATAAACCAAGTGAAATAGGTTGAGCAAATTTTAGGGTGCAACACTTAATATGAGCTTGTATTGTGAACCAATCATGAAATTGGCTCTTGTGAGGTTCCAATTTGTGTGGCCTACGCCTTGATTTCCAAAATGCGTGACAACCTAATAGTATGAATTTGATCATGGGTTTGAACGTGATGAGCTCCCTGTGGTAGAATAAGATCCACATCAATCCAGACTGCTTTTAATTTTCGGAGTCAGATAAAAGCCATTGAGTTCCAATCAGCTTGTGAGTTTATTGTAAACTTCGATAAAATATGGTTCAAGATTGGATAAACCATATGAGAGATTCCTTGAACCCTCCACTGGCTACTTAAAGGGGGAAATCATCGTAAGCATAACCTAGATCAGAATAAAATAACCATGTTGGGAAGGATTGAATTGTAAGCGTCCTCTCCATCTTAACACACCTACACGAGCTGGTTAGCCATAATAAACATACACAACAGCATAAAGATAACATGTAAGGGATAAAAAAAAAAATGCACGAAGAGGTGGGATCTTACGGTGAAAAATTAGTGTGTGACAATGATGATTAAAGAAAGCTAACTAATGATCAATTAAATAAAGTTGACTCTAAAAAATCCTAATTAATCTCTAAACACTTAATTAATTTAAACTAAACAAAAATCTGACTATTAATTAATAAAAATAAATTAATCCTAATACTAAAAATAAAATCTTAATAATATTAAAAAATGAAAAAACCTATTTCTACACTATTAATATTAAAAACAAAAAAAGTTCTAAACAAAATATTCTAAAAAATAATTAAAATCTATATTAAACTATCAAAATTCTAACAAAGAAAAACTATTTAATAATCTATTTAAAACTTAAATCCTATTCTAAACAATTATAAAACACTATTTAATTCTAGAAAAAAAAACTATTTCTAAAACTATTCTAAAACTATTTAAAAACTAACAAATAAAATCTATATTAAAAATAAAACATCTATTCCTATTTAAAATATTTTCTATTAAAACTCTATTTTCTAAAAAAAAACTCTAATCTAAAAACTACTAAATTAAATCCAAACAAAACCTATTTCTAAATTAATTAAATAAGACAAAAATAACAATAAAAAATGCGAAAAATGCCATGGAAAAACGGGCGAGCATCGAAATGCGCCAAATTATCGACGCATATTGAATCATCAAGAAGAGAGCGACTTTCCGCTCGACTTCGACACTGAACTTTTCATTTGAATTGATTTGAATCGCCTGAAACGCGAGCAAAGCGGCTAAAACCCTGATAAATTCAATCCGGCTGATAACACGGGCAAAATGCGAAAAATGATATGCAGATGAAAACGAAGCAGAAGCCAATCAAAGTCAGAAAACCGGTAGGCAAATTTTAGGGTGCAACTGCTGCCCCTATTCAATCGACTTGGACCTGAATGGGTGAGAAGCAGCGGCTTTCAGACATTCATGGTAGAAGGTGATTGAATACAAAATAACCCAAAAATTTGCAGTCTGTTCGGAATGTATGCAATTGGAGCTTGGTCATACGTCGTCGGAAAGAACACCACATCCAAAGATCATATCGTCTAACGATAGACGGGAAGCAAACCATATCCAAAACTCACATCGTCTAATGATAGACGGGAAGTAAACCATATCCAAAGATCACATCGTCTAATGATAGACAGGAAGTAATATCATATCCAAAGTCACATCGTCTAATGATAGACAGGAAGAACAATATCCAAAATCACATCGTCTAATGGTAGACAGGAAGAATAATATCCAAAATCACATCATCTAATGGTAGACAAGAAGAATATCTGAAATCACATCGTCTAATGGTAGACAGGAAGAATAATATCCAAAATCACATCGTCTAATGGTATACAGGAAGAATAATATTCAAAATCACATCGTCTAATGGTAGACAGGAAGAATAATATCCAAAATCACATCGTCTAATGGTAGACAGGAAGAATATCCAAAATCACATCGTCTAATGGTAGACAGGAAGAATCATATCCAAAATCACATCGTCTAATGATAGACGGAGAGAAAACCATATCCAAAATACTCACATCATCTAATGATAGACGGAGAGAAACATTATATCCAAAACAAACTCACATCATCTAATGATAGACAGAGAGAAACATTATATCCAAAAAAAACTCAAATCGTCTAATTATAGACTGAGAGAAACAAACCATATCCAAATCTTGCATCATCTAAGGATAGACGGAGAGAAAAATATATGCCGGGGATGTCATCATCAGAGGGCTGACGGACAAAAATCTGTTAGGGATGTCATCATCAGAGGGCTGACGGATAAAAAATATGCTTGGAGATGTCATCATCAGAGGGCTGACGGACAAAGAAAATCTGCTTAGAGATGTCATCATCAGAGGGCTGACGGACAAAGAACGACCGATGTACGATCTGAAACCCAAAATTAAGCAGATGAGTTGACTGAACCAGGCCATTGGAGCGTCGCTACTGCGAAAATCGGCGCCGACAAAACAGAAGAGTCGCCACCGTGCGTTATTTATCCCAAAGGAGGGAAAGGAAACGCTCAAAGAAAACCTAACGAAAAGAGGGAAAAGGAAAGGTCATCGCAACCATTGCCTGGGTTCGGGAGTTCGTTACGAAAGGGGAAGGTATTAGCACCCCTCACGTCCGTCGTACTCGACGGGATCCATGCTTAATTGTTTATCTAAAAGGGTTGATTAATACTATCTAGCTAAAGGCTTAGGGACAAAAGAAAAGAAAAGTGACTCGGCAAAGTATCACACTTTATGCCAACGTATTCCCGTCTGGAACGAGAAATCAGAGTCAACGTAGTTCGCCTAACTATGACCTAAGAAAAGGGGAAAGTTTGCTCGCCAAGATATCGCATCTTGTGCCTACGTACTTTCATCTGGTATGAAAGATCAGAGCAGCCTTAGTTCGGCTAACTAGACCATAGGTTTGGTTTAAGTTGTTTTTTAACCCGAGTAGGGTTAACAATCGGTTCTAGCAGTTTGGTGTATGCAGCTCGACCATCGGAGACTTAGGCGTTACCGTTTGCGAGAGAACCGAGAGTTAACGAAACTCTCATTACGAAAATGGGTTCTAATGATTAAAGGTCCCAAAGGACAAAAAGAAGTTGAATGTTTGTTTTGTGTGTTTTAAGAAGAAATGTTTTGATTAATGTTTTGGAGTGTACATTGTATTGAAGTCTCAAACTCAGGATCGAATGCCTCGCATATCGTCCTAAGGACGTATACTAAACGTTCTAGACAGTTGAGAGGTGGCCCCCCAACCATCACTTCCCATGCTTAAGGCTCACAACACAATATTAACTAGCCTTATTAAGTGTTTTAATGGGATTTGAAGAAAAGAAGAGAAACAGACTTCTAAGGGAAACTACACAGCCCCTAAATGTTAGCATGCACTGTTCGTCCTATGGTTGAAGTTTGCAAAGGGGAAGACTACCCTAATGTTGTCATAAATGGTTGCAAAGCCTAGTGTCTATCACATTCTATCTTCAACAAGAAAGAATGGAGCTCCTAAGGGAAAGGCAAAGGAAGCAACAGAGAACAGATGAAATAAACAGCATACGGGAAATGCGGATTCATAAAGGTAAACATGGAATGCAAGTGAGGGAGGAAGTCATCTCAACCTCAAGCCCATAATAAATGGAAAATGGCCTATTTTAAACATAAAATCTTGGCCACAAGTGATTATAAAGTGATACGAGGCAATAAAACCTACGAATGACATACGTATATGTTGCACCCTAAAATTTGCTCAACTTATTTCACCTGATTTTATGTCTCATAGCTTTAGCATTTGCATATTAGGTCATGTACATAATTAATTCATCTGCATAGCATAGCATGGGCAAGCCATCCAACAAGGGACCAAGTGCTATTCTTATCTCTATGAGCCTATCAAGAGGTTCTTATTTAAATTCAAGCCTATCCAAGTCATCAGAAAGAAATTGAAGCCTGAGAAGTTAGTGGACCAAGCAGTGGGTTTCTCTCCTATCTTGAGGATATGTGAGGATCATCAGAGAAGTTGTGAGCTATGAATTGACATCATGGAAGACCTAGAGGGTCATTTTGAAAGTGAGACCAGTCATTGGTGTGGTTACAAGAGCTGCAGTTGAAGACAGTCAACTAGGGTTTCATCTGGGTCAACCCTGGGTCAACCCTAGGTCAAATGCTTGATTGAAGGGCATCAAGGCCTGTTTGGAATATGTGGGATGCCTCATTTGATATGTGGATATGGATGTGGTGTTGTGCCAAGGAGAAATCAAAAGAAATCAAGAAGAAGAGAAGTTTCTGAATTAGGGTTTCTGAGTAAAATCCCCTGATTTAGGGCAAACTTCCAAGCAAGATAATTCAAAATGCAAGTCTCAAATGGATCCTTGGCTAACATGAAACTTGTAGAGTATCTCAAGATCTTTAATTTGAGTGGTGGAAGGCATCAAGAATATTTATAGAACTCAAGTTATGGTTCTTGCAAGTTACAGGTCATCTGGAGACACTGAAATTTGTCTGTGAAAGTTACTTGACTTCCAAGCAACTTTTACCCCTCAAGGAGTTGTCAAATGGATTTATGGACAACATGAAAGTTGTTCCTCATGATCTTAGATTTCTATAAAGGTATGGTATGCCTTCATATGATTTGTAGAACTCTACTTATAATCTTGGCAAGCCAGGGGTATTTTGGGAAAGTGGAATTACAGGCCATTTCAAGCATATGCCCAAAACTCCTATTTCCAAATTTCAAATGAAGAAATGGTCAACATCAAACTTGCTCCAAATGACATTTTGAGTCTATAAAAGTGGTTGTGGCAAGTTGGAAATGCTCATAGCTTAGAATTGCAAAAGTGACCAATTATAAAGGGAAAAATACCTTTTTAAATGACCAAAATTGTGATTTTTTGATACAAAAGCAAAACCAAGCATATGACCAACCAATTTGAAGATAAATTGCAGCTTAAGATCATTGGCAATATTAGTTTTTTGGTTTGAGGTCAAGAAATTGGAGTTATCATAAGTTGCTTGTAAGAAAAGATACACTTGCCAAATCAAGCTAGGACCAAGGTGCAAGGCAAGGGATGGTTTCTACACTCTCTAATTGTCATGAAAGGAGAAATTCAAGAGATTTTGAGGGGCTGTAACAAGGCAATACAGAACTGACTTTGCAACTTTGCCATTTTCACTTTCTCATGCAATGATATATGAAACTTCTCATGAGATTAATCTAGCAAGCTCTAGAACTTTCCATCATCATCTATATATTCATTCTAACTGATCCATAGCAAGGTTGAACTTCATTTTGATCAAAAACTCATAGTTTCACTTCATCTTGCATTTTTGCAAATTCCTTCGAATCCTCTTAATTCTTCATCATTCCTTCAAGATTTTGTTCCTATTCTATTCAATAATCATCATTGATCACATTGCAAGCAAGATCTGAGTGAATAGTGGCCTGAATCGTGCTCTACAAAATCCTCACATCCAACTGCAATTGAAATCGGTTATGGCGATCCAAGGGGTTTGAGCAAGAATTGTTGCATACAGAATCAAGATTATAGCACACTGAGTGATCTTGGAGCATTGCAAGCTGTGAATTGAAGATAATCCCCATCTGTTTTCAACTTCTTACCAGGTTAGTGTTTCTTACAATTTGGCTCGAATTAGGTAGCATGATGTAGAATTGTTAGGTTAAACAGGGTTTAGGTAGTTAGATGATCATTTCTGGAGCTTTAGGCAAGATTTCATGGAGGTTGACATGTGAGCATAAATTCTGTTGAAGCATAGAACACGATGGTTAGGCTGCTAGAATCTTAGATAATTAGCTAGTTGTGATCAGTATGGCATAAGGATTGTTTTTGTACAAAGATTGGTGAGTTTGGTGATGATCGAAACCTGAGGAAATGTTGAGTTCTTGATGTTCTACCTTTCGGTTTGGATGATAGAGGGTGATTTAAGGCAAAATAACACCATGGCTATGTTCTACGCAAGAAATAGAGTAAATTTGGTTTTTGTATCGTGCCATTTGATGGAGAGATGAGAGAGAATGAGAGGATGGAAGAATGATGCATGATGCTCGTATATTCATGGATTCTGAAACCCTAATGAGCCAAGGTTGAAGACGAAATCTAAACCATTGATTGCGCGCTGACTTGGTTGACTGGAGAATGATCAATTGGCTGAGATTCAAGCAAATTGGGAGGGAATTCTGGGCGTGTAAAACGCCGCGTTTCATTAAAACGCTGGCTTGGGCTTTTAGTGATTCTTCTAACCACACCCCCCTAAGCGAGGCCCAATTGAAATGAACTACCATTCCATGCTATTTGCACCGCGTTTTAGTTATTTTCTTTTCATTTTATTTGTTTTTTTATATTTGCATTGGGCTGGGGCACGCCTTGCTTCTTGCACCCCCATGTTTTGGGCCCATCATGATAATAACTGAATTTCATTTCTTCTTGCACCCCCCATGATAATTCTCATATTAATATTACTCCAAATTTTCTCAATCTTTAAAAATTCATAATAAAATGAAAAATGACTATTTTTTAATGAGACTTTTTTTCCCATTTTCCATTTTCTGTCTAGAAAAATATAAAAATCATAAAATTGTCATTTTACTTCATTTTCATATTTTTTGCATATTTTTACATTTAATTGCTTTTTAAATTCTTTTAGTTGATGCTATCATTTGTTGAATTTAGTTTAAGAGTTTCCTTTAGGATTTTTACCCCATTCTTTTTAGTACAACTAGATATGGATATTAGATGCCCCTGGTTTTTATACCACATTTTTTAGGATTTTATTTTAGGTAGTTTAGTTAGAAACTATTAGGCTAGTTAATTAGGGTTTTGGACATAATATAAGTGTATTGAAACAATTTTCTTTTGGGTTTTTAGACTGAATTAGGACCTGGGACTATAGGGGTATTAAGGGTAAGCATAATAGATCCCTTAGAATAAATAGTAGAATTTTCCCCATTGTATTAATATTTTTAGTATATTTTTGTATTTGATTGATTGTATGGTGTGCCCTTTCTAGGGTTATTGTTTGATTGTGTGGGTTATTGGGCTTGCTTGGGGTTTGGGTTTGAGCTGAAGACTTTGCTGATGAAGCCCATTGAAGACAAAAGGAGTGAAGGTCCAGTGCAAGAGTTGATGAAGATTGCAGCCTGCTTGTAGCTGATGAAGATTATAGGATCTAGGAGCTAGGTAGAGCTCTAGAATAGAAACTTGATTCACAAACATGGAAGGTCTTGTTTGCCTCCATTCTTTCTCTATGATTCAAAGTCTCTTTTAAATACTCACCTCCTTCCTTTGGAAGGACTAGTGAATGTATTTAATAGATAGAACTTTTGAGAGAAAACTGTCTGTTGTAACACCCTTCTACCCCGCAGAATAAAGATAAATAGATCAGAGTAATTATCATGCATTTCATAAAAGGGTGTCACATAAATTTTCAAAATATCACACAACACCTGTCATGCTCAATAATATAAAAATAACTTCCTGCTTTTCATACACTTTCATATGAACATGTAGCAGCGGATTTGCTTTAATCATGATAGACATAATAAAAGTCTCATGCTCATCTCATTTGTAATACTTAGGCTTAAAAACCAATTCTTCATATAATTCAAAATAACAACAACAGAATAAAGTAGAGTACATAAAGTATCTCTCAAAATATGAAATCGAAACATTCCCCAGTGTTACATAATCAGAGCATGACTCGACCCAAAATAAATAAAGACACAACTCAAGCTACTCCAACGGCTACCTCGTGCTAGAAGCAACTCTACTCCTCAGTACCTGAGCGATGTCGTATAAAACATCATTCCAACAGAAGGGTGAGAATTCACATGATTATTAAAATTATAAGATAATATATAATTTAAGGCATACAAACATAATCACTATTATTCTCACACTTCAAAAGTTTCATCAACACAATATTATTCAAGTAACCATACTATTCACAAGTATATACACACAACTCCATAATTCACCAATTTATCAGTTCCACATATCACACATAATCTCATAGCACATAAATATACATAATGAGACTCAATGCAAAACTCAATGCAAGACTCAATGCAACTCATGCCATGTGGTACCAACACTTGTTATTATTTTTCGGTTTTTACATTTAAACCGGGTCCATTCCCTAGACCAATAACACACAAAAAGCCCATTCCCTAAGCTTTCAAACCCCGCTCTAGGTTTGGGACAAGTCACTAGCTCCCACGGAACTAACAAACATTGTCTCTTGACACAAATGATGTATATGCAAATTCAACAATCATATGCAATTAAGACCATACTCAAATCTTAATATTCATGCATATCTTTGATAATTCATCACACTTGAATTACCACACATTTGCACATACACAAGCATCACTACAATCCAACCTCAATTCACAAAACACACATCACTAATTAAATATAGAATAATTAATTCAATATTTTAAATAAATATTCAATATTCAATAATCAATTCAATATTTTAAATAAATATTTAATATTACCTAGTATTTAATAATTAATAAACATTCCAATTCATATTTATATACATATATATACAGCTACAATAATTGAAGTAATAAAAGAAGCACATTTCATTCTTCTAATTTCTATCGTTACAGTGTATGGACAATAGAAGCGTTCATTTCCAATTTCCTCCTTCAAAGTGGTGAGCCATATATATTTATATATATCATTTGCATGGCTACTATATAAGTATATATCATGCTATCGTTTCCTTGCCTAATATTAATGTTATTACAGGTTATATGATAGAGTAGTAGACAAATTCCTTAATTGCTGCATCATTTAATACAAGGGAACATTTAAGTTTCCTAATTAATTTCCTAGCCACTTATGCTACAGGGCTCATATAATTGAAAGGAGTATATTGCTATCACACTCATTTCCTTGCGCTACAGTGGAACAAGAACAAGAGAATAAGTCAATATTTTATTATCTCAATTGCTTTTACTACAGCCCGCATATATAGAAAAAGGATTATATGTTTCCTATGATCCTAATAATGAGCGAAATTTGTATTTTCAACCAATGTTCATCCACCTTTTCATTTCCTATTAAATTTTATTCTGCTACAGAGGCATTAATATAAGTAATACTACTTCACATTCTAATCATCACAGCATAATGAAAATGAAAGATTTCAATTCCTAAATTACAATTATATGCTATAGGTGTTCATGAAAGTAACAATTGATTTCCATAGCCAATTATATCAAATGACTACATTTTTCATCGCTACAGTAAATTAAAGGAACTATCTTAGTCACTTGTTTCTTGTCTGTGCTACAATATTAATTGCCATGGAAGCTGCAGGTTCCTAAATTTAATTTCCTTTTTCGCTACAGGGTACATGAGGAGGAAAATCCACGTTTCGTTTACTTCATCCGCAACAGTAACAACAAGTGTATAATATTCCAAGGTTCTAATGGGTTACTTCAAATATTAAATAGGTCTCTACTCTATACTAAATATCATTTCTAAACACAATTAAAATTAGCACAACTCAAAGATTAACTCTAAAATCTAACAAATTTCAAAATCATAGAAATTTTGGGATTTTAACCTAACCATATTTCTACCCACTAACTATTATCAAACAATTCCAATAAACATGCAAAAACCCACCCTTACCTTGATTTTCTTAGTGTTCTTGAGCTCTCTCTTGAATCTTCTTCTTCTTCTCCACTCTATTCTTATTGCCTCCTTTTTCCTCTTTTTCTTACTAACATTTCTATTCTCTTCTATCTCTTGTTTTTATAAAATTCTCAAAATTCATTAACCTAATAATTTTTAATGGGCTTAGTAACTCATATCTATTCACACCCCCAAATAGGCCCAATCAATTAATCTAACAATTCTATATAATTCTACAAATTAGAATATATCATATAAGTTAAATAATAAAATTAAATCAATTATTTCGAATATGTCCAATAATTCATTTAATCCAAACAACTCAAATAAATCAAATAATTTATATAAATTCAATAAATCAACTAATTCAATTATATCAAATAAATCACATAAATTAGTTAGTTCAATTAGGCCTAAAATCACATAATTAATCAATTAATTTAATTAATAAATAATTACTAAAAATTGGGGTGTTACAACCCTCCCCCACTTAAAGATTTTCGCCCTCGAAAATTACCTCAAACGAATAACTCGGGGTAAGACTCACGCATCTGACTCTCAAGCTCCCAAGTCACGTTTCCACCAGCCGGTCCTCCCCAAGCGACCTTCACCAAAGTAATCTCTTTGCCTCGAAGTTGCTTCAACTTCCGATCCTCTATCCGTATAGGTGATGCCTCCACAGTTAGGTTATCTCTCACCTGCACATCATCTACTTGGACTACATGAGACGGATCCGCAATGTATCTCCTCAACTGAGATACATGGAACACATCATGAAGATTAGCAAGCGATGGCGGTAAAGCCACACGATAGGCCACTTCTCCTATCCTCTGCAAAATCTGATAAGGACCAATGAAACGCGGCGTCAACTTACGCGACTTCAATGCCCTACCAACACCAGTCATCGGAGTGACTCGAAGAAACACATGATCTCCCTCTTGAAATTCAAGTGTCTTCCTCCTCTTGTCATGATAACTCTTCTGACGACTTTGAGAAATTCTCATCTTCTCTTGAATCATCTTAATCTTATCCGTAGTCTGCTGAACTATCTCGGGTCCAACTACCGAACTCTCTCCGGACTCATACCAACACAATGGCGTCCTACACCGCCTACCATACAATGCCTCAAATGGTGCCATTCCGATACTCGAATGAAAACTGTTGTTGTAAGTAAACTCAATCAAAGGTAAGTAGCTATCCCAAGCTCCTCCTTTCTCCAATACACAAGCCCTCAACAGATCCTCGAGTGATTGAATAGTCCTTTCGGTTTGACCGTCTGTCTGAGGATGATAAGCTGAGCTCAAACGCAACTTCGTACCCAAAGCACTTTGCAAACTCTCCCAAAATCTCGAGGTGAACCTCGGATCCCGATCCGACACAATACTGGATGGAATACCGTGCAAACTGACAATCCTCTCGATGTATAGCTTTGCCAATTTCTCTAACGGATAATCCATTCGCATAGGAATAAAGTGAGCAGATTTAGTCAATCTATCCACAATCACCCAAATAGCTTCAAATTTACCCGGCGTCCTTGGTAATCCAGACACAAAATCCATAGAAATGCTATCCCATTTCCACTCAGGAATAAACAACGGTTGCATCAAACCCGACGGTTTCTGATGCTCAATCTTCGACTTCTGGCAAGTCAAACAAGAATACACAAATTCGGCAATGTCCTTCTTCATACGAGGCCACCAAAATATCTTCCTCAAATCTTGATACATCTTAGTAGCACCCGGATGAATACTCAATCCGCTACGATGTCCTTCCTCAAGAATACTCTTTTTCAATCCATCCAAATCCGGAACACAAACTCTATCCCGACACCTCATAATACCATTCTCGTCAATCCGAAAATCACCACCTTGGCCTTGGTTGGTCAAAGTCAAACGATCAACTAAACTCAAATCAGATTTTTGACCTTCTCGTATCTCGTCAAGAATGTCACTAGTAAGTTTCAACATGCCCAACTTAACACCATAAGATGTCTCTTCACAAACCAAACTCATATCTCGAAATTGTTCAATCATTTCCAACTCTTTTATCATCATCATCGACATATGCAAGGATTTCCTACTCAATGCATCAGCCACCACGTTTGCTTTACCCGGATGGTAATTCAAACCAAAATCATAATCCTTAAGAAGTTCCAACCATCTCCTCTGCCTTGCATTCAATTCTTTCTGATCAAAGAGATACTTCAAACTCTTATGATCACTAAATACTTCAAATCTCGAACCAAACAAATAATGCCTCCAAAGCTTCAACACAAATACAACAGCGGCCAACTCTAAGTCATGCGTCGGATAATTCCTCTCATGCACTTTAAGTTGCCTTGAAGCATAAGCTATAACTTGATTATTCTGCATCAACACACCTCCCAAGCCCATCAAAGAAGCATCACAATACACAACAAATGGGTCTTCTGAATTCGGCAAAATCAAAACAGGAGATGTCGTCAATCTTCTCTTAAGTTCTTGAAAACTTTCTTCACACTTTGCATCCCAAACAAAAGCTTGGCCTTTCCTAGTCAACTGTGTCAAAGGCAAAGATAACTTGGCAAATCCTTCAATGAATTTCCGATAATAACCGGCCAACCCAAGAAAACTTCTAATCTCAAAAACTGATTTTGGAGCTTCCCATTGTGATACAGCTTCTACCTTCGATGGATCAACTGCAATACCTCTACTCGAAATCACATGGCCAAGGAAACTCACCTCCTTCAACCAAAACTCACACTTAGAAAGTTTAGCATACAACTGCTTCTCTTTCAACACAGACAACACAATTCTCAGATGCTCAGCATGATCCTCTTCACTCTTCGAGTATATCAAAATATCATCAATGAACACAACCACAAACTTGTCCAAATAAGGATGGAAGATCCTGTTCATGTACTCCATAAATACACCTGGTGCATTAGTTACACCAAATGGCATTACAGAATACTCATAATGCCCATACCTTGTTCTAAAAGCAGTCTTTTGAATATCTTCAGCCTTCACACGAATCTGATGATACCCAGATCTCAAATCTATCTTACTGAACACACTTGCACCAACCAACTGATCCATCAAATCATCAATCCTTGGAAGTGGATACTTATTCTTGATAGTCACCTTGTTCAATTGTCTATAATCCACACAAAGCCTCATAGTACCTTCTTTCTTCTTAACCAACAAAACTGGTGCACCCCATGGTGACACACTCGGACGAATAAACCTCTTCTCAAGTAGGTCCTCAAGTTGACTCTTTAGCTCTTTCAATTCCGATGCGGACATACGATATGGAGCCATCGACATCGGACTAGTTCCAGGAACTAAGTCAATTGAAAACTCCACTTCTCGTTCCGGCGGTAAATCTCTTATCTCCTCAGGAAAAACTTCCGGAAAATCACGGACAATTGGTAAAGCATCAATTACTTCACTTTCGCCAATATTCAAAGTTGCCATCAACATGAATACCTTCGCACCATCTTGCACTGATTCCTTCACTTGCTTTGCAGTCATAAATAAGTCTCCTTCATCATCAGTTTCAGGAAAAATAACTGTTTTGTCAAAACAGTTAATATAGACACGATTGAATTCTAACCAATTCATCCCAAGAATAACATCAAGTTGATCTAAGTAAAGACACACTAAATCAACTCCAAAGTCTTTACCAAAAATACTCAACGGGCAATTCAAACACACATATGGGGTAGTTACTGAACCCGTAGCAGGAGTATCAATAATCATACCCCCACTCATAACAGACAACTCGAGATTTAATCTCTTAACACAATTCAAAGAAATAAAAGAATGTGTAGCTCCAGTGTCAATTATAGCAACTAAAGGTATACCATTAATAAAGCATGTACCTCGAATCAACCGATCTTCACTAGTAGTCTCAGATCCTGATAGAGCAAATACTTTCCCTTTTGCTTGAGCCTTCTTTGGTTTGTCACACTTGGTACTAATGTGCCCTTGCTCACCACAATTGTAGCAAGTCACATTCGCACCGCTTCTGCACTCCAAAGCCTTGTGGCCTGGCTTGCCACACTTGAAACACTTTTGCTCGACACTTGTGCACTCAGGAGCACGATGTCCTTCAACACCACATCTAAAACACTTCACTGGATTAGGAGCTCCTCCTCCACTCGGTTTCCTTCCATTACCAGATTTCTGTTTCCCTTTATCAGCAGGAGTCACATACGGCTTCCCTCTGAATTGACCTTTTCCCCTCTTATCATTTAAACTCTTGTAGTGACTAGACCGAGCTCTACTATCTTCATCATAGATTCTACTTTTGTTCACCAACTCGGAAAATCGCCTAATCTCCTGATAACCAATAGCTTGTTTGATTTCAGGCCTCAAACCATTCACAAACTTAAGGCACTTGGATCTCTCAGCATTAGTAGTGTTGTAATGAGGACAAAACTTAATTAACTCCTCAAATCTTGCTGCATACTCGGCCACAGTTGAGTTACCCTGCTTCAGCTCAAGGAATTCGATTTCCTTCTTTCCACGCACATCTTCTGGAAAATACTTCTCCAAAAACGCCTCTCTGAAAACATCCCAAGTAACCTCAACCTCATCTTCTTCAAACCTTTGACGAGTGTTACCCCACCAATCCTCAGCTTCCTCTTCAAGCATATGAGTGCCAAACTGCACCTTCTGCGCATCTGAGCAATTCATGACTCGAAATATCTTCTCAATTGCCTTCAGCCATACTTGTGCTTTGTCAGGATCATGCGTTCCCTTGAAGATTGGTGGATTGTTCCTCTGAAACTTCCCCAAGGCACGAAACTCATCATCATTGTTGTTTCCAGCATTCACATTAACTTGCGGATTCTGCCCAATTGCTCCAGCCAACATCGCCAAAGCTTCAGCAATCGCTTCATCATTCCTACCTGCAACCATTGTTCTTGATTCCAACAACAAATCTTCGTTAGAACAAACAATATCGATAGTGCTACACACACATATCAAATACAAAAGGGATTAAACACACTAACAACTTGGTCAACTGACCGACTTTGCTCTGATACCACTAATGTAACACCCTTCTACCCCGCAGAATAAAGATAAATAGATCAGAGTAATTATCATGCATTTCATAAAAGGGTGTCACATAAATTTTCAAAATATCACACAACACCTGTCATGCTCAATAATATAAAAATAACTTCCTGCTTTTCATACACTTTCATATGAACATGTAGCAGCGGATTTGCTTTAATCATGATAGACATAATAAAAGTCTCATGCTCATCTCATTTGTAATACTTAGGCTTAAAAACCAATTCTTCATATAATTCAAAATAACAACAACAGAATAAAGTAGAGTACATAAAGTATCTCTCAAAATATGAAATCGAAACATTCCCCAGTGTTACATAATCAGAGCATGACTCGACCCAAAATAAATAAAGACACAACTCAAGCTACTCCAACGGCTACCTCGTGCTAGAAGCAACTCTACTCCTCAGTACCTGAGCGATGTCGTATAAAACATCATTCCAACAGAAGGGTGAGAATTCACATGATTATTAAAATTATAAGATAATATATAATTTAAGGCATACAAACATAATCACTATTATTCTCACACTTCAAAAGTTTCATCAACACAATATTATTCAAGTAACCATACTATTCACAAGTATATACACACAACTCCATAATTCACCAATTTATCAGTTCCACATATCACACATAATCTCATAGCACATAAATATACATAATGAGACTCAATGCAAAACTCAATGCAAGACTCAATGCAACTCATGCCATGTGGTACCAACACTTGTTATTATTTTTCGGTTTTTACATTTAAACCGGGTCCATTCCCTAGACCAATAACACACAAAAAGCCCATTCCCTAAGCTTTCAAACCCCGCTCTAGGTTTGGGACAAGTCACTAGCTCCCACGGAACTAACAAACATTGTCTCTTGACACAAATGATGTATATGCAAATTCAACAATCATATGCAATTAAGACCATACTCAAATCTTAATATTCATGCATATCTTTGATAATTCATCACACTTGAATTACCACACATTTGCACATACACAAGCATCACTACAATCCAACCTCAATTCACAAAACACACATCACTAATTAAATATAGAATAATTAATTCAATATTTTAAATAAATATTCAATATTCAATAATCAATTCAATATTTTAAATAAATATTTAATATTACCTAGTATTTAATAATTAATAAACATTCCAATTCATATTTATATACATATATATACAGCTACAATAATTGAAGTAATAAAAGAAGCACATTTCATTCTTCTAATTTCTATCGTTACAGTGTATGGACAATAGAAGCGTTCATTTCCAATTTCCTCCTTCAAAGTGGTGAGCCATATATATTTATATATATCATTTGCATGGCTACTATATAAGTATATATCATGCTATCGTTTCCTTGCCTAATATTAATGTTATTACAGGTTATATGATAGAGTAGTAGACAAATTCCTTAATTGCTGCATCATTTAATACAAGGGAACATTTAAGTTTCCTAATTAATTTCCTAGCCACTTATGCTACAGGGCTCATATAATTGAAAGGAGTATATTGCTATCACACTCATTTCCTTGCGCTACAGTGGAACAAGAACAAGAGAATAAGTCAATATTTTATTATCTCAATTGCTTTTACTACAGCCCGCATATATAGAAAAAGGATTATATGTTTCCTATGATCCTAATAATGAGCGAAATTTGTATTTTCAACCAATGTTCATCCACCTTTTCATTTCCTATTAAATTTTATTCTGCTACAGAGGCATTAATATAAGTAATACTACTTCACATTCTAATCATCACAGCATAATGAAAATGAAAGATTTCAATTCCTAAATTACAATTATATGCTATAGGTGTTCATGAAAGTAACAATTGATTTCCATAGCCAATTATATCAAATGACTACATTTTTCATCGCTACAGTAAATTAAAGGAACTATCTTAGTCACTTGTTTCTTGTCTGTGCTACAATATTAATTGCCATGGAAGCTGCAGGTTCCTAAATTTAATTTCCTTTTTCGCTACAGGGTACATGAGGAGGAAAATCCACGTTTCGTTTACTTCATCCGCAACAGTAACAACAAGTGTATAATATTCCAAGGTTCTAATGGGTTACTTCAAATATTAAATAGGTCTCTACTCTATACTAAATATCATTTCTAAACACAATTAAAATTAGCACAACTCAAAGATTAACTCTAAAATCTAACAAATTTCAAAATCATAGAAATTTTGGGATTTTAACCTAACCATATTTCTACCCACTAACTATTATCAAACAATTCCAATAAACATGCAAAAACCCACCCTTACCTTGATTTTCTTAGTGTTCTTGAGCTCTCTCTTGAATCTTCTTCTTCTTCTCCACTCTATTCTTATTGCCTCCTTTTTCCTCTTTTTCTTACTAACATTTCTATTCTCTTCTATCTCTTGTTTTTATAAAATTCTCAAAATTCATTAACCTAATAATTTTTAATGGGCTTAGTAACTCATATCTATTCACACCCCCAAATAGGCCCAATCAATTAATCTAACAATTCTATATAATTCTACAAATTAGAATATATCATATAAGTTAAATAATAAAATTAAATCAATTATTTCGAATATGTCCAATAATTCATTTAATCCAAACAACTCAAATAAATCAAATAATTTATATAAATTCAATAAATCAACTAATTCAATTATATCAAATAAATCACATAAATTAGTTAGTTCAATTAGGCCTAAAATCACATAATTAATCAATTAATTTAATTAATAAATAATTACTAAAAATTGGGGTGTTACATCTGTAGCATGTTAACAGTCAGTAGGCCACCTTTGGTAGGCAACTGGCTGCTTAACATCCAATTCATCTTGTTAACTGCTGCTCATCTTGGAGAGTGGGACTTGAAGAAAGCCCTGAAAGATTGAAGATAGAGACCTTGCTTGAAGGCTGTGAAGATTGAAGATAGAGACCTTGCTTGAAGGCTGTGAAGATGAAGATTGATGCTTGCTTGGAGCTTGTAGATGTTTGAGGATGACTTAAAGATAGAAGATGATGGAGTTTGCAGTGCAGGGTTGCTTTTTGCTGTTTTTAAGTCTTTGATGTATTGTTTGAGTTTCCCTGACTGTATGGCTTGCTAATTGATCTGTTAGGTTGAAAGCGAATTTTGTTCGCTTTTGCCTATTGTTTTCTAGGTTCGAGGTTGAGTGGGACTCCCTTGCCTCGCTTGTATTGTTGCATTCATGCATATTTTACTGTTTTATTGTATCTGTTGCTTCTGTTTCCGTTTATCCCCTTAGGATCTCTGTTTCTCTCTGCGCAAGAGAGGAGCATGATAGACATTAGGTCTTAACCCATGCATGATAACATTAGGTTAGTTTGATTCCCTTTTCAACTATAGGTTAGAATTCTGTCTCTTCTTTCTCAAAACAAACAGAAAAACACAATAAATATTCCAAACACAATAAAAGACACTTCTTCCGTAAAAGAATGTGAACTCATCAAAACGTCAATTTTTGCCCGCTTGGGCTATTAATCAGAAAAACCCTTTTCCAGAAGGAGATAAAAACAATCAAGACAGACTTGTGTCGTACGTGGCCCGAACTACGTTTGCTCTGATCTTTCATGCTGTGTGAAAGTACGTAGGCATAGGATGCGATATCCTAGCGAGCAATCTTCCCCTCCTTTCCCGTAGGTAGGCGAACTACGTTGACTCTGATTTCTCGTTCCAGACGGGAATACGTAGGCATAAAGTGCGATACTTTGCCGAGTCATTTTCTTCTCTTTTAACCCCAGACCTGTAGAATAGATAGAATAACAATCCGTACTAGAAAACAAGCGTGGATCCCGTCGAGTACGACGGACGTGAGGGGTGCTAATACCTTCCCCTTGCGTAACCGACTCCCGAATCCAGGATTTGGTTGCGATGACCATTCCTTTCCCGTCTTTGCGTTAGGTTTACTTCGAGCGTTTCCTTTCCCTCTGTTGGGATAAATAACGCACGGTGGCGACTCTTCTGTTCAGCCGGCGCCGATTTTCGCAGTAGCAACAGCTGGCGACTCTGCTGGGGACTCCAACGTCCCCTGGCTGCTAAGGACTGCGATAGTTCCTTATGCATTTGGGATCCAACGTCCCTTAAGCGAGTCAATCCTAACGCTTGTTTTCCTGTTGAGGAATTTGTATGGATTTACATTATGTCATTTACTTTCAGCATTATATTATTGTTATTATTGCTGTATTGGGGTGTGACGGGTGTTCTATGATTGAGAGATAAGCCGGACCTGGGCTTGAGTACACTTAGAAATAGAGTGGAAAGTAGTGGGCGCGTGCCGGCTTTGCTTGCATTAGTGTCCCGCAAAATCCACACTCGGATGAGGTTCTTCTGGTTGACTTCTTTTTCTACCCTTTGGGTCGAAGGGGTTGTTGGTTAGTTGAATTGTCGACTCCGGGAACCGATCATTTGGAAGTTGGCTAAGTGAGGCCTCTTCAGGATTTGATGATGCCACTCCTTCTGGGAATCGTATCATCAACCCTGAAAGTCTGTGACGCCGACGACCGCATAGGATGCCATACCATTGTCAGTTACTAGGACACCTACCTGTGAGAGGGTTTGGGGCTATGCAGGTAACTAGACCTTCAGATACCGGTTTGTTTCTTGATTTGAGATTCAGGGTATTTATGGACAGTTGAGGGGTCTATCAGAGACCAGTTGGAGTTATGTTATCGGGTCTATCAGAGACCAGAATTGAAGCTTTGTATTGGGTCTATCTAAGACCAGAGTTTGAGGAATTCTGGATGGTCTGTCTGAGACTTATGATGTGGTTCAGGCTTCTCAGCCATGGCATTTGGTCCCTGTTGCATCTATTTGCATTGCATTGTTCGCATAACCATTACCATGTGCATTTCATTAACGTGTGTCTGTGCTGCAGGTGCATTTGCATATTCCCTGATTCTAGTGTCCGGACTTCTGCTTATTGGTCATGGCTGGTTTGAGAAGGACCGTTGCGTACAAGTTACCTACACCTGACATTACCCCCCTACTTGGTCTGATGTCCCTTGCTGATGAGGAGGTTAGGAGAAGTTTCAGGATGAGTTATGGAAGATTGTTGAGATTGGTCTGCAAGCCAACTGCTATCGAGCTGAATGGGCTGTATACCTTGATGCAATTCTATGACCCTGCCTTGAGATGTTTCACATTTGCTGACTTTATTTTGGGGCCTACCATGGAAGAGTACGCAGAATTTATCGAGCTGCCGGTGCAAAACAAGGTTCCTTTCATCCATTGTGACGCTAAGCCCAAGCTGGAGGACTTAGCAAAGGCGTTGCACATGAATGCCTCTGAACTATTAGTGACTTCTTGGCTCGGGGTTCCAGGCTTCTCCCTTGGTTTTCTGGTTGGCAAAGCCCAAGAATACGCTAAGAGCGGATGCTGGATAGTCTTTAATGCTATTTTGGCTCTGTGCATCTACGGAATAGTGTTGTTTCCCAATTTACCCAATTTTGTGGACTTTGACGCCCTTCATCTGTTTGCTGCTGGCAACCCTGTACCCACCTTGATTGAAGATCTCTATCATTCATTGCACTACAAAAATGAAAATAGGAGAGGAAAGACTGTTTACTGTTGTGTGCCGCTGTTGAACATGTGGTTTAAGAGCCATCTCCCCCTGAAGGGACCTTTTGTAGATGGTGCAACTACAGCTGACTGGCCAGAGCGTCTGATGAGATTATCTTCCGAAGACATTGAGTGGTTTGACCGAGACTTGCTGGGGTCTGAGCTTATTTTCAGCTGCGCCGGATATCCTAATGTTCCTTTGATAGGAAGAAAAGGGTGCATCAATTATAATCCATCGCTGTTTGTTCGCCAATTTGGATACGCATTGAAGAACCCACCTAGGGAGGAAGAAGTGCAGGAATCTCAGTACTTCACCGGTGACTTGAATGGAGAATTACTAGCCAAGCTTCAGCACGCTTGGATGCATATCAACAGAAGAGGGAAACCACTATTGGGGAAGAATGATTGTCAGGCTTATGTACCATACAAAGTTTGGATACAAGAGAGAGCAAAGCAGTTGCTAATGCCGTTTCCAACTGCACCAGTCCATGTTCATATTCCAGTAGAGGAACCAACCACTGTTACTATGGAGGTCTACGAGCGAGTGGTAAAAGAGAAAAAAGCATTGCGGTTGGCTAATGAAGAGTTAGAAAAGGAACTGGCTCAGATGCGTAGTGAGAAGAACAAGGTTGTGCATTCTTTCCAACAGCAGACGGAGTTGGTAAACAGGCTAGGTGCTGAACTGACCAAAGAGAAAAAGAAGCGCGAACGCCTAGGGAAAGAATTCAGAAGCTCTCATGATATGTTGGAGTCCAAGAAGAAAGCACTCGATGCCGCCCACCGGGAAATCTCTTCTTGTAACAAAACGTGGAATGCTACGCTAACCAACAACAAAAGGAGGGAAGACAAATTGAAGCAGCAAATTTTTGAACTCGAAGAACAGTTGAAGGCTAGCAATAAGAAGTATGAAGAGGAGGTGATGGCAAGATATAGTCTTCAGAATGCATTGAACAAGGCCATCGAAGGCAAGAAAGAGGCTGTGTCTCAGAAACGGAAGTTAGAGGATCGCTTCGAAGAAGGGGCATGGGAGGAATCCGCTGGTGATTTACGACGTGTTCTCAAGCGAAGAGATCTACTTGTTAAGGGTCTGCTTACCCGACCAAGTCATCCAGAGACTAAGAGGTTATTAGAGGAGTACCAGGCATATGGGAGCACTTGACTGTTTCATGTATTAATGTGTATGCTTTATTTGCATTGTGCTGACCATCACCAGGATTGTTGGTTGAGGTCATGCCTTCTTATTGTACACTCATTGATATTGTATTCCTGATTTGATGGGTTTCTCTGCAATATATGAAGTGTTTTCTATGATTCGGCTCCGAGTTTCGTATTGTTGTCACTGTCACTACACTGGCACATTCGCACTAGAATCGGGGAGTGATATTCCCTAATGCACAAACACATATTGCACTGCATTCGCATTCATATTGCATTACAGGTGATTATTGAACTGTATCTCATTTCCTGCACCGTACAGGTCTTTTCAGGATTGAAAGTCAACGCCCGCACCGATACTCCACTCGTACCAACTGCAGAAGAGTTATGGATCAGATGCAGAATGAAATGCAGGACATGCGTGAGAAGCTGGCGCTATTCATGCAGACAATGGAGACCATTGTGAAAGGCCAGGAGAACTTGCAAGCTTTGGTGCAGCCTTTGCTGGTGAGAAATGCTGGGCACAGAAACGAAGACCATAATTCTGTGCGAGTTGACACTATTCACGGGGAGGGTACTCCCACACCGGTAGCTCCACCTGTGGTGAACATACCTGCTGTCAATGTGAACAACGGCGCTGCCGCCGGGAACGGTAACGCAAGAATCGGTAACGAGACTGTCGTCAACAACGTTGGGTTCGGAGATGTCAATCTAGGTGGTGATAATATGGGAGGCAATGGCTTCGGTAACAATGGATTTGGCTTTAATGACCAGGGGTTTGATCATGCTGGGAAGTACGGCTTCAACGCTCAGGGCTTCGGACGGGATGGATTTGGTAATACCAATCAGGGTTATGGTGGATTCGGTAATGGGAATGGTGCTGGGATAATGTCTTTTGGACCTGCCGGAGTCGCTCCGGGGTATAGTAACAGGGGGCGGGGCCCTGTAATGAATCAGACTAGATTTGGCCGTAACAACGGGTACGATGGATACGGAAATGGGAACGGTAATTGGCTAGAAGATCAGCAAGAAGATGCTTTCTCTGGTGGAGGTTTTGAAGGTCCTATGGATGATTCTCAGAGAATCAAGATGCTCGAGGAGCAGATGAAAGGCGTCGTGAATCAAAGCGCTGTTGGCTTAGATATGACCACAATGGGTCTGGTGCCTGGCCTAAGGGTACCGCTAAAATTCAAAGCTCCCACATTCGACAAATATAAGGGGGATACCTGTCCGAAGGTGCATGTGCGATCATACTACATAAGGATGTCGGCTTATTCAAACGATGAGAGGATGCTGATGCATTTCTTTCAAGACAGCTTGTCTGGTCCTTCCCTTGAATGGTACATGGGGTTGGAGCCAACTCAGATAAAAACTTGGAAGCAGCTGGCTGAAGCGTTTGTGGCTCATTATAAGTACAATAGCGACTTGGCACCTAACCGAGTCCAATTGCAGGGGTTGTCCCAGAAGAAAGACGAGAGCTTCAAAGAATATGCGCAAAGGTGGCGCGACCTGGCTGCACGAGTTCATCCTCCTTTGGACGACAAAGAAATGAATGATATGTTCATAGGAACATTTACTGGTGTGTTTTATGACAAGCTGTTTCACACTTCCCTGGGCAGTTTCTCGGACCTAATCTTGATGGGGGAGAAAATTGAAAGCAATATTAAACTGGGAAGATTCCAAGCTGAGGAGTCCACTTCAGCTGGCAGTAACAGAAGGGCTTTCGGTGGTCGCCGTCAAGGTGATGCAAGTGCAGTATTCGGGGGCCGAGGCCGAGGCCGGGGCAGAGTTCGGAATCGGTATAATCATCCGCAACAGGTAGCAAGTGTCACCATTCCATTTCAGCAACAACCAATACCACCACAGCAGCAGCAGCCACAACAAGGGGCACATCCTGCCCAGCGCAGAATTCAGGGGGGCAAACCAAGGAGGGTGTTTGAAACGCCTCCTTCAACGTATGCAGAATTGCTACAGACGTTATTGGGTTTGAACTTGGTGGAAAAGAGGACTATGGTGCCAGTAACAGGCACTCCTCCGTACGACTTTGGCGCGAACAAGCACTGTGAATTCCACTCCGGGGCTCCTGGCCACGACATAGAGAGTTGCCACGCGTTCAAGCATGTGGTACAGGATCTGTTGGATAGCAAGGTTATCAATTTTGGACAAGCGGGTCCGAACATAGTACAAAAGCCCATGCCCAATCATGGGGCAAATGCTATTTTAACTGAGGAGGGTTTGAACTTGATCATGAATGTTGATGACCTCAAGACACCATTGTGTGAGATAAAGAGCAGATTATTGAAAGGAGGTATGTATCCGGGCTGCGATGAGTATTGTTTAGAGTGTTGGACCCAAGCTAGGGGTTGTGCTAAATTGAAGAAGGGTATTCAGACCTTGATAGATGGAGGCACATTACAATTCGACAGAACGGCAGTTGAAGAACCTGCAGAGTTATCAGCGGATGAGCAAAGTGATGTAGCTACCGTGACAATTCCCCGAAAAACGATAACCATAACAGCGCCAGCCAGGCGACCGCCGATCACTATCACCAAGCCCGGACCAATCCCTTATGAGAGCACTAAGGCAGTACCCTGGGCCTATGGGTTGGAAGCATACTGTGATGGGGTGAAAATTGATATTAGTAAATAGCCAGTTGAGGTCGTAGACAACGTCGTCGGGACCGGAGGGATGACGAGAAGTGGAAGAATTTTTATATCGCCTGAGGTAGAGGCTGAACGACTGGCAAAAGGAAAAGGAAAGATGAATGAGAATGTCCCTGTGCAGAGGAACGAAAAAGAAACGTCGTTGAAGGATGTAGAAGAGTTTATGCGCCTTATTCGTAAGAGTGATTATAAAATTGTTGAGCACCTTCAACAGACGCCATCGAAGATATCCATACTGTCGTTGCTATTATGTTCTGAAGCTCATAGGAATGCATTGTTGAAAGTTCTGGATACGTCCTTCGTACCCCAAGATGTTTCTGTGAATCAGTTGGAGGGGGTGTTGGCGCATGTGAATGCAGGCCATAGCTTGGGATTTACAGATTTTGATTTGACCCCGAGGGGGAGAGAGCATAACATGGCGTTGCACGTCTCAGTTGAGTGTAGGGGATCAGTCATGTCCCATGTACTGGTAGATACCGGATCTTCCTTAAACGTGCTGCCAAAGAAAGCTATGATGAAATTGGACATCAGGGGAATCATTTGTACGCCTAGTGACTTGGTGGTCAGGGCATTTGATGGTACACGAAGGACAGTCTTTGGATCCATAACGTTACCTCTGCAAGTAGGGCCGGAGATTTTCGAAACTGAATTTTTCATTATGGACATACAGCCCGCCTACAGCTGTCTTCTCGGACGACCGTGGATCCATGGTGCTGGGGCAGTCACATCTACCTTGCACCAAAAGCTGAAATACATGGTAGGGGACAGTGTGGTTACAGTTTGTGGAGAAGAAGATATATTGGTTAGCCATCTATCATCATTCAAGTACGTAGAAGTCGACGGCGAAATTCATGAAACACCCTGTCAAGCCTTTGAAGGGTTGCGCATCAAAGACAAAGTTCCAGGGCCGAGTAAAGCGTCAGAGGTGGTCGTCTCGTCATATAAGGAGGCTCAGGCTCTAGTGAAGACTGGTGAGACAAAAGGCTGGGGCAAGGTTCTGGATATTCCCGTGAAGATGGACAGATTTGGGCTGGGATATCAACCTTCGTCATCAACGCCTGCTGCAGGGGCACCCCGTTTCAAGGGACCGATAACAATCACAGCTAGTGGAGTGTATCACGAGGCCATCAATGCTGTTTCAGATTCCGAAGAAGGAGACAGTGACTGCGACATGGACGCCTGGATTCAGCCGAGCGTGCCAGGACAAGGATTATGCAATTGGTCTATTCAGGAGATTGTTCCTGTGACTACTAAACAGTAATACTTTGTTTTCTTAATTGTTGAACAATTCGGTGTCTGACCCGGGGCATCGTGATCTTGCTTAGGGCCGTGCTGTTATGTACATTGCATTGTTTAATCATTAAATAAAAGGCGTTTTTTCATGTACAAATATTGTGATCTCTGTTTTTCCTGTTTTGTGTTTTATAATAAAATGGAAACGTGGTTATTCACTTTATACATATTTTGAAGCATTTAACCATTCCTTTTGCAGGATAATATTTTCAGATGACATCATTGAACCGCCTATGACTCATTTCGACTCTGAGCACCCGGTATTTCAGGCCGAAGAAGAGATTGTTGAAGATGGCGATGTTCCCGAAGAGTTGTCTTGGTTGGTGAAGCAAGAAGAGCGAGTCATTCTGCCTCATGAGGAGGTCATTGAAATTATTAACCTGGGGTCGGAAGGGGTTGAAAAGAACATCCGTATAGGAGCCGCGCTGCAGAGCGACGTCAAGCGAAGACTGGTTGAAATGCTCAGAGAGTACAGTGATGTGTTCGCTTGGTCGTATAAAGACATGCCTGGGCTGGATACGGATATGGTTGTGCACCATCTGCCGCTAAAAGAAGAATGCCCGCCGGTTAAGCAGAAGCTTCGCAGAACTAGGCCAGATATGGCAGTGAAAATTAAGGAGGAGGTTCAAAAGCAGTGGGATGCTGGTTTCCTAGCTGTTACAAAATATCCCTCCTGGGTCGCTAATATTGTACCAGTACCAAAGAAAGACGGTAAAGTGAGAATGTGCGTAGATTACCGTGATTTGAATAAAGTGAGCCTGAAAGATGATTTCCCGCTTCCTCACATCGACGTACTGGTTGACAACACTGCTCAATTCTCCGTATTCTCCTTCATGGATGGCTTCTCGGGCTATAATCAGATTAAAATGGCGCCAGAAGACATGGAGAAGACTACCTTCATAACACCTTGGGGAACATTTTGTTACAAAGTGATGCCCTTCGGATTAAAGAATGCTGGGGCAACGTATCAGCGTGCAATGACGACTCTTTTTCATGATATGATGCATAAGGAGATCGAGGTTTATGTCGATGATATGATTGCCAAATCCCAGACGGAGGAGGAACATTTGGTGAATCTGCTGAAATTATTCAATAGGCTTAGGAAGTTCAGGTTGAGACTGAACCCTAACAAATGCACCTTCGGGGTGAGATCGGGTAAATTGCTGGGGTTTATCGTGAGTGAAAAAGGAATAGAGGTCGATCCTGCAAAGATCAAAGCAATACAGGAAATGCCGACGCCTAAAACAGAAAAAGAAGTACGTGGGTTTTTAGGGAGGTTGAATTACATCGCCAGGTTCATATCTCACCTGACAGCTACGTGTGAGCCGTTATTCAAGCTGTTGAAAAAACACCAGGCTGTAACATGGAATGAAAATTGTCAACAGGCGTTCGATAAAATAAAACAGTATTTGCAGGAGCCTCCTATTTTGATACCTCCAGTGGCAGGGAGACCCTTGATTATGTATTTAACGGTGCTTGAGGGAAGTATGGGTTGTGTTCTCGGTCAACACGACGAGACAGGAAGAAAAGAGCATGCGATATACTACCTGAGTAAGAAGTTTACTGAATGTGAATCTCGATATTCAATGCTCGAAAAAACTTGTTGCGCGCTAGCCTGGGCCGCCAAGAGTTTGAGGCAGTACATGCTGAATCATACAACCATGCTCATCTCGAAGATGGATCCTGTCAAATACGTATTTGAAAAGTAGGCATTATCGGGGAGAATTGCCCGTTGGCAGATGATTTTGACCAAATACGACATCCAGTATGTCTCACAAAAGGCTATAAAGGGGAGTGTATTATCTGAGTACTTGGCAGAGCAGCCTATTGAGGACTACCAATCGATGAGGTTTGATTTTCCTGACGAGGATATCATGTACCTAAAGATGAAAGATTGTGAAGAACCGTTGTCGGATGAAGGACCAGAGTTGGGTTCAAAATGGCAGTTGATCTTTGACGGAGCTGTAAACTCCTATGGCAGCGAAATAGGGGCAATCATCACCACTCCACACGGGTCGCACATACCATTTACTGCTCGATTGACCTTTCCAGTTACCAATAATGAAGCCGAATACGAAGCTTGTATCATGGGGCTTGAAGAAGCCATTGATTTGCGAATCAAAAATCTGGATGTATACGGAGACTCAGCTCTGGTGGTGAATCAAATAAAAAGAGAGTGGGAGACACGTCAACCCAATTTGATACCATACATGAATTACGCGAGGAGATTGTTGCCTTTCTTTGACAAGGTTGAGTTACATCATGTGCCGCGAGCGGAGAATCAGATGGCTGACGCCCTGGCTACATTGTCTTCCATGTATAAAGTCAACTTCTGGAATGAGGCTCCCAGAATTGTTATCTCTCGGCTTGACAGACCTGCCTTCGTATTTGCCATTGACGAAGTATTTGATGATAAACCCTGGTATTTCGATATTCATAATTTCCTGAAAAGCAAAGAGTATCCGGCTGGCGCATCCAGTCATGATCAGAAGACCCTCAGGAGATTGGCGGGTAATTTCTATCTGAATCCGGATGGTGTTTTATATAAGAGGAATCACGACTTGGTGCTATTGCATTGTGTAGACGAGAAAGAGGCGAAGTTGCTCATGGAGGAAATACACGAGGGTACATTTGGTACGCACGCTGGTGGGCATGCTATGACGAGGAAGCTGCTGCGGGCAGGTTATTATTGGCTAACTATGGAAACCGATTGTTTCAAGTTCGCGAAGAGGTGTCATAAGTGTCAGATCTATGCAGATAAGATCCATGTGCCTCCGAGTCCTCTGAACGTGATGTCGTCGCCATGGCCATTCTCAATGTGGGGAATCAACATGATTGGAAAGATCGAGCCGACGGCTTCTAACGGACATCGGTTCATTCTGGTAGCGATCGATTATTTTACCAAATGGGTGGAAGCGGCATCTTATGCAAATGTGACCAAGCAGGTGGTAGCTAGGTTTATCAAGACAGATATCATTTGCAGATATGGAATCCCCGAGCGAATAATTACCGACAACAGTTCGAACTTAAATAACAAAATGATGAAGGAACTATGTCATAATTTTAAGATCGAGCACCACAACTCTTCTCCTTATCTACCCAAGATGAATGGCGCTGTTGAAGCGGCCAATAAGAATATAAATAAGATTGTTCAGAAGATGGTGGTGACCTATAAGGATTGGCATGATATGCTACCTTTTGCTTTGCACGGTTATCGTACGACGGTACGCACATCAACCGGGGCAACCCCGTTCTCGTTGGTATATGGAATGGAAGCAGTGTTACCACTGGAAGTTGAGATTCCTTCCCTGAGAGTGTTACGAGATGTCCAACTAGATGAGGCAGAATGGGTGAAGGACAGGTTGAACCAGTTGAGTCTAATGAACGATAAAAGGTTATCTTCTCTGGCATATGGTCGGTTGTACCAGAGCCGAATGAAGAAAGCATACGATAAGAAGATACATCCTAGGAGCTTTCAGACGGGCGACCTTATGCTGAAAAGGATTCTCCCGCCACAGGCAGATCACAGGGGCAAGTGGACCCCCAACTACGACGGGCCCTACGTTGTCAGAAAAGTCTTTTCAGGAGGAGCTTTGTTGTTGTCCACCATGGACGGTGAAGACTTTACGTCACCTGTGAATTCGGATGCAGTTAAAAAATACTTTGCTTGAAATTGACCCGCTGGACAAAAAAAAAAGGAGAGTCCAGGCAAAAATGGGGCATCCTGGCGAACCAAAAACAGAATGAAAGGTTCGGGCAAAAATTAGGGATAAAATTGAAAAAAAATGTACACCCGCGAAGTCGAAAACCTACGCTGGGCGGCTTCGGCAAAAAAGGGTATCCCGGTGAACTGAAAACCCGTAAAGGGCGGTTCACGCAAAAGTTAGGGATTTGAAAAGCAAATGACTGCGGGCCGAATTTGATACTACGATGCGCATTGGTGCGGGAGAATATACCTGAGGGGGTCGATTATCAGATACAATCTCTTCGGAAGTATCAATACCGGGAAAGCACTAGAGTCAGGCGAGTCATAGGAGGATCAGCTCATGATGTTCGTCTGCATCCCGTTGCCGACATGTGTGCAAATTTGATTTATCATTGTATTTATGAGTCTTGTGCATACTTGTATATTTGTTGTGTGTAGCTTCCTCTTTTCAGGAGTTACATCCCGTGTACAAAACTCTGCCCATTTAGGGGCCCAATCAATAAAACATGTATTTAGTATTTGATGTTGGTTCTTTACTGTTTTGTACATGACAAACGCCAAGGTTTAATAAAACTAGCAAGTGTATAACATCGTTGGCCCTTGCCAATAATTGCTAAAACGTTGAATTAACTGAAAATAATGTCACTAACACTAACCTGAATAGATTTGGTTGCATAGATTTGTCTTGTCTCGTTTGTGGTGTTGCAGGGTTTTTGACCATAAGAAGTGGATGATTAAAAGATTGCAGTACTGACCAGAGGCTCGTGACGGAAAGACTCGATCCCCACGCAGGTCGCGCTTATGAGATGACAGTGTTCCTTACCAAAGAAAAATCAAATTCCCCAGCCAGTCGCAGCTTATCCGAAGGACATCCTCCAGCAGGGTCGTTTATTCTCAACAGAATTGATGATTCTGAGATCAAAGGTTGTATTCAGACAGTGTGGTGTCCTCAAAAAAGGATCCTACATCCCGAGCAGAGTGGTTTAGCCTCAGAAGATTAATATTTCCAAACTTGTGAGCTGTACCCAGACAGTCTACTCTTCCCAGTAGAGATTCCCTTCCTAGTAGGGTCATTTATTCTCCCCAACGGAGTCAGTTGATTTTCCCCAAGAGAGTCGTTTCGTCCTCAGCGGAGTTCTCTCTTTTCAGCAAGTGTTTCTCTTTCCTCCCAGTGGAAATCAAAGGTTAAAGCTCTCTCCGACAGAGTTGGTTGTGTGTCCTGGCATTTATTTTGCTGGAATGCTTTGTGATACCCGTTCACTCCCCAGCAGGACGATATTTGTCCTCGACGGCCAAGATTGAGGAAGCAAGCTTGCTAGAGCTATCCCAGCAGTTCAAGCCTGCATTTGCATTGGCATATAGTGTCATATTTGCATCTACCAAATGAAAAACGCGTAGCATTTCCATGTCGAATGGAGCATTACGCCATTGTCAAACATATGCATTTTGAAACATAAGCCAGGTTGGTTAACCTTTTGTTTTCAACTGTTGTTTCCCTTGCAGGTGGAGGGAGCTCTTGCTCAAATTAATTACCAAACATTCAAGGTCGCGGCGTGAGACATGTAATGATAATGTTCGTTTTGTCATTATTCCCCACAGAGTTATTTGTTTAAGTTTCTCTTACCCCTCCAGCGGAGCATTTCTTCAAGGGTGTTGTTATGCCAGTATCAAAAGATTTCGTGAATCAATTTTCGGAAGTTGTCGTCTATGTCGAAATAGGTGTCTGGCAGTTTGGGTTCGGAAAATCCCCAGTAGAGTCCTTTTCAAATTTATCGCCATGTCAGCATTTAAGATTGAAAGATTGGACCATTACGTGTTACCCATTTGACTGATGGAGTTAGCTACTGCAAAGATAGGCAGAGGAGCTGTAGTTGACAGGGTGTACCCGTAGCAGAGGCGGAGTTATTTTCTTGTATTTGACAGGGTGTACCCGTAGCAGAGGCGGAGTTATTTTCCTGTGTTTGTCAGAGTATTTCCCGTAGCAGAGGCGAAGTTATTTTCCTGTATTTGACAGTGTGTAGCCGTAGCAGAGGCGGAGTTATTTTCCTGTGTTTGTCAGAGTATTTCCCGTAGCAGAGGCGGAGTTATTTTCCTGTATTTGACAGAGTATTTCCCGTAGCAGAGGCGGAGTTATTTTCCTGTAGTTGACAGAGTATTTCCCGTAGCAGAGGCGGAGTTATTTTCCTGTAGTTGACAGAGTATTTCCCGTAGCAGAGGCGGAGTTATTTTCCTGTAGTTGATAGAGTATTTCCCGTAGCAGAGGCGGAGTTATTTTCCTGTATTTGACAGGGTGTACCCGTAGCAGAGGCGGAGTTATTTTCCTGTGTTTGGCAGAGTATGTACCCGCAGTGGTGGCGGAGTCATTTCCCCGTAATAATGACAAAATTTTCCCGCAGTGGTGGCGGAGTGATTTCTCGTAATGATGGCAGAGTGATTTTCCTCAATCGTTGGCAGGATCATGTTTTGTTGACAGAAGTACTTCTCCCAGTGAAGTCAATAAGTTCATTCCAGTATTGACAAGATAATGTTGAAATCAGATTTGTAGATAATGTTCCCCAAACAGTTGTGCAGTTTATTTCTGCGGTTGGCAAATTTCCGTGTTCTTAGTATTCAACCGTCTTGTACCTCGAATGTTTGAAGGTCGTTCGCTCTTCACCCAGTCGGGTCCAAGTCATTTGAATAGGGGCAGCTGTTGCACCCTAAAATTTTCTCAACTTATTTCACCTGATTTTATGTCTCATAGCTTTAGCATTTGCATATTAGGTCGTGTACATAATTAATTCATCTACATAGCATAGCATGGGCAAGCCATCCAACAAGGGACTAAGTGATATTCTTATCTCTATGAGCCTATCAAGAGGTTCTTATTCAAATTCAAGCCTATCCAAGTCATCAGAAAGAAATTGAAGCCTGAGAAGTTAGTGGACCAAGCAGTGGGTTTCTCTCCTATCTTGAGGATATGTAAGGATCATCAGAGAAGTTGTGAGCTATGAATTGAAATCATGGTAGACCTAGAGGGTCATTTTGAAAGTGAGACCAGTCATTGGTGTGGTTACAAGAGCTGCAGTTGAAGACAGTCAACTAGGGTTTCATCTGGGTCAACCCTAGGTCAAATGCTTGATTGAAGGGCATCAAGGCCTGTTTGGAAGATGTGGGATGCCTCATTTGATATGTGGATATGGATGTGGTTTTGTGCCAAGGAGAAATAAAAAGAAATCAAGAAGAAGAGAAGTTTTTGAATTAGGGTTTCTGAGTAAAATCCCCTAATTTAGGGCAAACTTCCAAGCAAGATAATTCAAAATGCAAGTCTCAAATGGATCCTTGGCCAACATGAAACTTGTAGAGTATCTCAAGATATTTAATTTGAGTGGTGGAAGGCATCAATAAGATTTATAGAACTCAAGTTATGGTTCTTGCAAGTTACAGGTCATCTGGAGACACTGAAATTTGTCTGTGAAAGTTACTTGACTTCCAAGCAACGTTTACCCCTCAAGGATTTGTCAAATGGATTTCTGGCCAACATGAAAGTTGTTCCTCATGATCTTAGATTTCTAGAAAGGTATGGTATGCCTTCATATGATTTGTAGAACTCTACTTATGATCTTGGCAAGCCAGGGGTATTTTGGGAAAGTGGAATTACAGGCCATTTCAAGCATATGCCCAAAACTCCTATTTCCAAATTTCAAATGAAGAAATGGTCAACATCAAACTTGCTCCAAATGACATTTTGAGTCTAAAAAAGTGGTTGTGGCAAGTTGGAAATGCTCATAGCTTAGAATTGCAAAAGTGACCAATTATAAAGGGAAAAATACCTTTTTAAATGACCAAAATTGTGATTTTTTGATACAAAAGCAAAACCAAGCATATGACCAACCAATTTGAAGGTAAATTGCATTTTAAGATCATTGGCAATATTAGTTTTTTGGTTTGAGGTCAAGAAATTGGAGTTATCATAAGTTGCTTGTAAGAAAAGATACACTTGCCAAATCAAGCTAGGACCAAGGTGCAAGGCAAGGGATGGTTTCTACACTCTCTAATTGTCATGAAAGGAGAAATTCAAGAGATTTTGAGGGGCTGTAACAAGGCAATGCAGAACTGGTTTTGCAACTTGGCCATTTTCACTTTCTCATGCAATGATATATGAAACTTCTCATGAGATCAATCTAGCAAGCTCTAGAACTTTCCATCATCATCTATATATTCATTCTAACTGATCCATAGCAAGGTTGAACTTCATTTTGATCAAAAAATCATAGTTTCACTTCATCTTGCATTTTTGCAAATTCCTTCGAATCCTCTTAATTCTTCATCATTCCTTCAAGATTTTGTTCCTATTCTATTCAATAATCATCATTGATCACATTGCAAGCAAGATCTGAGTGAATAGTGGCCTGAATCATGCTCTGCAAAATCCTCACATCCAAGTGAAATTGAAATCGGTTATGGTGATCCAAGGGGTTTGAGCAAGAATTGTTGCATACAGAATGAAGATTATAGCACACTGAGTGATCTTGGAGCATTGCAAGCTGTGAATTGAAGAGAATCCCCATCTGTTTTCAACTTCTTACCAGGTTAGTGTTTCTCACAATTTGGCTCGAATTAGATAGCATGATGTAGAATTGTTAGGTTAAACAGGGTTTAGGTAGTTAGATGATCATTTCTGGAGCTTTAGGCAAGATTTCATGGAGGTTGACATGTGAGCATAAATTCTGTTGAAGCATAGAACACGATGGTTAGGCTGCTAGAATCTTAGATAATTAGCTAGTTGTGATCAGTATGGCATAAGGATTGTTTTTGTACAAAGATTGGTGAGTTTGGTGATGATCGAAACCTGAGGAAATGTTGAGTTCTTGATGTTCTACCTTTCGGTTTGGATGATAGAGGGTGATTTAAGGCAAACCAACACCATGGCTGTGTTCTACGCAAGAAATAGAGTAAATTTGGTTTTTGTATCATGCCATTTGATGGAGAGATGAGAGAGAATGAGAGGATGGAAGAATGATGCATGATGCTCGTATATTCATGGATTCTGAAACCCTAATGAGCCAAGGTTGAAGACGAAATCTAAACCATTGATTGCGCGCTGACTTGGTTGACTAGAGAATGATCCATTGGCTGAGATTCAAGCAAATTGGGAGGGAATTCTGGGCGTGTAAAACGCCGCGTTTCATTAAAACGCTGGCTTGGGCTTTTAGTGATTCTGCTAACCACACCCCCCTAAGCGAGGCCCAATTGAAATGAACTACCATTCCATGCTATTTGCACCGCGTTTTAGTTATTTTCTTTTCATTTTATTTGTTTTTTTTATTTGCATTGGGCTGGGGCGCGCCTTGCTTCTTGCACCCCCATGTTCTGGGCCCATCATGATAATAACTGAATTTCATTTCTTCTTGCACCCCCCATGATAATTCTCATATTAATATTACTCCAAATTTTCTCAATCTTTAAAAATTCATAATAAAATAAAAAATGACTATTTTTTAATGAGACTTTTTTTCCCATTTTCCATTTTCTGTCTAGAAAAATATAAAAATCATAAAATTGTCATTTTACTTCATTTTCATATTTTTTGCATATTTTTACATTTAATTGCTTTTTAAATTCTTTTAGTTGATGCTATCATTTGTTGAATTTAGTTTAAGAGTTTCCTTTAGGATTTTTACCCCATTCTTTTTAGTACAACTAGATATGGATATTAGATGCCCCTGGTTTTTATACCACATTTTTTAGGATTTTATTTTCGGTAGTTTAGTTAGAAACTATTAGGCTAGTTAATTAGGGTTTTGGACATAATATAAGTGTATTGAAACAATTTTCTTTTGGGTTTTTAGACTGAATTAGGACCTGGGACTATAGGGGTATTAAGGGTAAGCATAATAGATCCCTTAGAATAAATAGTAGAATTTTCCCCATTGTATTAATATTTTTAGTATATTTTTGTATTTGATTGATTGTATGGTGTGCCCTTTCTAGGGTTATTGTTTGATTGTGTAGCTTATTGGGCTTGCTTGGGGTTTGGGTTTGAGCTGAAGACTTTGCTGATGAAGCCCATTGAAGACAAAAGGAGTGAAGGTCCAGTGCAAGAGTTGATGAAGATTGCAGTCTGCTTGTAGCTGATGAACATTATAGGATCTAGGAGCTAGGTAGAGCTCTAGAATAGAAACTTGATTCACAAACATGGAAGGTCTTGTTTGCCTCCATTCTTTCTCTATGATTCAAAGTCTCTTTTAAATACTCACCTCCTTCCTTTGGAAGGACTAGTGAATGTATTTAATAGATAGAACTTTTGAGAGAAAACTGTCTGTAGCATGTTAACAGTCAGTAGGCCACCTTTGGTAGGCAACTGGCTGCTTAACATCCAATTCATCTTGTTAACTGCTTCTCATCTTGGAGAGTGGGACTTGAAGAAAGCCCTGAAAGATTGAAGATAGAGACCTTTCTTGAAGGCTGTGAAGATTGAAGATAGAGACCTTGCTTGAAGGCTGTGAAGATGAAGATTGATGCTTGCTTGGAGCTTGTAGATGTTTGAGGATGACTTGAAGATAGAAGATGATGGAGTTTGTAGTGTAGGGTTGCTGTTTGCTGTTTATTTTTGCTATTTTTAAGTCTTTGATGTATTGTTTGAGTTTCCCTGACTGTATGGCTTGCTAATTGATCTGTTAGGTTGAAAGCGAATTTTGTTCGCTTTTGCCTATTGTTTTCTAGGTTCGAGGTTGAGTGGGACTCCCTTGCCTCGCTTGTATTGTTGCATTCATGCATATTTTACTGTTTTATTGTATCTGTTGCTTCTGTTTCCGTTTATCCCCTTAGGATCTCTGTTTCTCTCTGCGCAAGAGAGGAGCATGATAGACATTAGGTCTTAACCCATGCATGATAACATTAGGTTAGTTTGATTCCCTTTTCAATTATAGGTTAGAATTTTGTCTCTTCTTTCTCAAAACAAACAGAAAAACACAATAAATATTCCAAACACAATAAAAGACACTTCTTCCGTAAAAGAATGTGAACTCATCAAAACGTCAATTTTTGCCCGCTTGGGCTATTAATTAGAAAAACCCTTTTCCAGAAGGAGATAAAAACAATCAAGACAGACTTGTGTCGTACGTGGCCCGAACTACGTTTGCTCTGATCTTTCATGCTGTGTGAAAGTACGTAGGAATAGGATGCGATATCCTAGCGAGCAATCTTCCCCTCCTTTCCCGTAGGTAGGCGAACTACGTTGACTCTGATTTCTCGTTCCAGACGGGAATACGTAGGCATAAAGTGCGATACTTTGCCGAGTCATTTTCTTCTCTTTTAACCCCATACCTGTAGAATAGATAGAATAACAATCCGTACTAGAAAACAAGCGTGGATCCCGTCGAGTACGACGGACGTGAGGGGTGCTAATACCTTCCCCTTGCGTAACCGACTCCCGAATCCAGGATTTGGTTGCGATGACCATTCCTTTCCCGTCTTTGCGTTAGGTTTACTTCCAGCATTTCCTTTCCCTCCGTTGGGATAAATAACGCACGGTGGCGACTCTTCTGTTCAGCCGGCGCCGATTTTCGCAGTAGCGACAGTATACTACGATTAGGAATCATAACGCATTATCATGAAAAATATGGAACCTAATGGGCAATTATGTATGATAAAACCAGCCAATCAATGATCTAAAAATCCTATATAATGTCTACAACAAGCAATAGAAACCCTAGCGTTCATCACACAAACGATTCGAGGCCGTTGGAGCCAAAATAAAACCGAGGTCCATTCGAAAGTCCAAATTACAAGTCCGAATACAAAAATATAAGAAAAATAGCAAAAGGTGCTAAAATGTCAGAACATGATAAAATCGTGATTCCAATTTTATTAAATCCTAGACATCTTAAAGATTCAGCACAAAAAAATGGGGATCAAAAAGACTAATTTTCCTATTTTTTATGATTAATTGAAGTCAGCATATAAAACAGAAAAATAAAAGAACATGGAAGAACATGAATACAAGGTGATCACATGAGAAATAAGTGAGAATAAATCAAAAGTGCAGCTGCCAAGGATCGAACAGGGGTCATGGGGTTCCCTGGGCTGATGTGGCACGCCACCTCAATTAATGAGGCTTACGTGGCTGCGCGTGTGGATCATTCTGGGGTGTTAGATGATGAGTCCAGTCAAAGTTTCTTGCATGATCTGACGGTTGGGACGTTGTCTTCTTCATTTGAACTTTTGGGAGAGGGAAAATTGCACCGTGAACAGTAGCAGCCGTGAATGGTGGCCGTGAATTCGCCGGCAATCTTCTCCATCATCTATCTCTCTCAAAACTCCATGAAAACGAATGCTTCTTGAACCAATCTTGTGGCATTTTTCGCAAGGAATTCAAATATACCATTATTTTCCCTTGAAATGGCCTCTAACTCAAAAACCGTATATGAATCTCAAACTTTCAAGAACACCAAATTGTCATAAAAACCATTTTTTTGTACTAGAATCCATGTAGGAGATGAGAGCAATGTAATGCAACAACAATAATGCAAGAAAGACTCATAAATCATGAGTTATGGTGAATTCTTTATACCTCCGAAAATGACTCTTTTGAGCTTCAATGGAGCACGAATTTCTTTGGAAAATTATGTAGAAACATTCAACAATCCATGGTAGAGGTATTAGGATGAAGGAGAATGCTTGAATTGGTGAAGAAAATGAAAATCAATTTTCACTTGGAGCTTACTTTTCATGTTACTACAACCATGGTGTTGCACTAAAAACTTCTCAAAAATTGATGGAAATATTCTATGGAGTATATTGAATGTATTTGCAATGAGAAAGGATCAAAAAATGGGAGAAAGAAAGAATTGAATTTTGAGATTTTCAATTATGGTGAATATGGAAAAGTGGTGAAGAGGAAATGCAAATGCCTTGATTTTGGTTTATATACATTTCATGCATCATAAGAAACTTCCAAGGCCAAAAATAGTTCCTTGTTTCTAGTCTTAAGGCAAAAATCCAAAGTGTTACTTAAATTGTAAGAAATATTGGAATAGCTCATGATAAAATCCTCAAATGAAAAATGTAGTAATGTCATTGTTCTTAAAACATGATTTCCATTCAAAATGAGTACAAATATGGATTGGTTTGGTTAAATTTTGACAAAATACTAAACTAGGCCATTTCACATGTTTTCACCAAAGTGACTTTTATCAAACTTCCACCATGAGCTAACCCATTAAAACCTTGAGGTTTAGTTGACCCAATGACGTCATTCGGAGCAACTTTCACGTTGGAAAAAAGTCCATTTGAGTTATGCAAAGTATTGAACTTGACTTGTAATTTTATGACCTGTAATCATAGTTTCCCAACTCATTGATAATCTTCAGTTGGCCTTTAAGTCAAGGGATGAACCCCACACAAGCATCTGAATTTCTCAAGGGCATGAACCACTTCCTGGTGACTTTAGTAATTCCCCAAGCTCGAATAAAACCTCTAGATAGGCCTCTCTTGATGTATATCAAACTTGATCCCCTGCATAAATGCTAATGCAATGCTATGATAATGCTATGATGATGTTATGCTAATGCAAAAACGAGAAGGAAAAGGTTGGGCAAATTTTGGGGTGCAACATGGAGTTATGCCACTATCTTGATTGAAGAGTTGATTCAGGTCGCCATGGAAGTCTAACAAAAACTGGCTTATGCTTCGCATGCATATGTTTGATTTTTTCTATGGCGTAATGCTCCATACGAAATGGAAATGCTATGCATTTGAGGATGAGATACAAAAGATGATTCAAATATGATAACTATATGCAAAAATGCAGATGCAGTCACAGGCTGCTGGGGGAAAGCTGGATGTGAAAGAACCACTCCAGCAAAATAAATGTTGAAGAGGTGAAGCCAACTCCGCTGGGGATAGCTGGATGTGCCAAGTATGATTGGACTTTTGCTGGGGAAGACAGGTGAAGGGTTACGACTTCCCGACATTCATCTTGAACCTGAAGATTGACCAAACCTGCTTAAGTAGCTCTGAGTAGCTCTGAAGATGGAGAGGAACAATTTCTTTATTTCCAAACTTGCCTCTAATTTTTCCCCAGCCTGTGTGATATCGGTAGAAATCTTCCTCGAAAGGGGATCTGAAATCTCTGTACCCTGATGGTCTGATATGAACTGCCTCAGCATCATGAACCTTAGAGAGGTGCTTCAGATTAACTGCCTTCTGGGTAAGGATAATATATGTGCTCTTGGGGTGACCTACCCTAGCCTTGAAGTGATTTGCCCCTGATTGGCTGATTTGTGGAGAAGTGTCTCTGACTGACTTCGAGAGATTTATCGAATCTCGACCAGATTGCCCCAGATTAACTGCATCTTTGGGCGGCTGACTCCCCTTATGCGATCATTTGATATGCCTTGCCCCTGCTCAACGGAGTACTCAGGTGTTCTGCATCTTATCTCGATCAAACTTTCCACTGTAGGAATTCTCCTGACGTCAAGTGGTTACTCGCAAGTAAAACAATTTATTTTGCAAAATATAATATTAATGCAATGCATATGACAGTTTTGAAATCCAAGTCTGTTCACTGGAAAAAAGTTGTGACATTTAGTGAACGCATCACTTATCAAAATGTCAATATCAATACCCATAGGGTAAGAAAATCCTTTTTAGGAGTCAGTTTCGACGCGATCTTTACCGAAGTATGCTTTCAAAATAAACCTGCTTCAATTAGGTCTTCTGACGATTGTGACGTGGTCAGGTTCACGGTTTGAAAGAAAGAATAAAAGGCTCAAAGTTCTGTTTAATCCACCCACTCTCCTTGATATTCTCCAATCCTATATTCAGCTAATTCGACACAAGCGTTCACCTCTCAAAGGTTAAATGACAGGAATGGTGATTCGGGAAACCACAAGTTTCAGGAGTGATAGTTACTCGATCTTCGTCTTTGGTGCCTGGAGTCACACGACTTGTTTTTCGTCATCATTCATTCCCTATTTTTTCCTGGACTGACTCTTTTGAGTATCTTTTCTGATTTTGAAGTCCAGCAGGATGCCCTAATTTTGCCTAAGCCACTTGTTCTCAAGTTGTCGACTTAGCGGGCTTCTTATTTTTTATTTTCTTTTTTTCTTTTGATTCTCTTTTTTTTTGAACAAATCGTGTGACACCGGCTTGTCTAACTTGTTGAAAGGGTTGTTACTGTTTCACTCCTTGGTTGACAAGGGATAACTATTGTGGTTCTTTAGGTACGACCTCTATAGGTATGATTGGTTCTCGAACAGAAACACTCCTTCTGCAATTAGGATGTTTGGTCAAATTAACTAATACCTACCCCGCCCTAGGTTGAGATTGAGGTTTTTTTGTTTTCAGAAAGAAACTCTTACTACTAGGCTCAAAGGGGTTGACAAGGGATTAACATCCTTATATCTCCGGTGTTTAGGAATTTGAAACAATGCTTGTACACCATCAACAGGTTTTATTCAAAAACATACAATCGGAAGCTTTGTGTCTTTCAATTTCGTCATCCTCCCTCGGATTCCGCTTAAACAAGAGTTTTGACATCAATAAAAAACATTGAGTGAACACGAATGGATTTGATCAAAACATGCATATTCATTTCATTATCATTATCAATTGAAAACAGACAAGTTCTCCAAATAAGATTTGCAAATAAGTTCGCACTTTAACAGAAAAGAAACTACAAATGCAAGAAAATGACATGATAAAAAGAACTGGCAACTTCAGAGAACTGGGCTTTCAAGTCTTGATTTACTGTTGAACCAACCATCTTTAGAATTGCTCGTCGACGTCAGTCTGATACTCTTCTGAACATCTGCTCTCGGTGCATTCCCCCATAACATTAACAGCTGAACCCATATAACTGGATGAAGGAGGATCGTTGATCTGAATACCCTGAGGTGTGACAGAGAACATGTTGGAGTCAAGCAGAGTTTGAGTCTTGCTTCTAAGAACCTTACAGTCTTCAGTTGAATGCCCCTATGCCCCAGTATGGTAATCACAATGGTCGTTAACATTAAAACTCGGCGGATACGGAGGAATCTCTAGATTAATCTTCTTTGGCACTATCAACCCATCTCTGATCAAATCCGGCAACATTTGACTGTACGACAATGGCAGCTGAGTGAAATGCCTCTCTGGCTTCCTTGGTCTTCGCCGGGCATGCTGACGCGGCTGATGACAGTATGAATGTTGACTCTATAGGGGAGTAGATATCTGATACACAGACCCAACATGTTGCTGACTCTTAACACTCGAAGCGTCTGAAAATTGAATCTGAGGTAATGGAGATTCCGAGATAGCATTACTTTCTTTCTCCCATTCCTCTTTAGAGATGACAATTGATTCGCTTTCATAAACAGAGCTATCTGAGATGTCTTGAATCTTTCCACTCTTGATTCCTCTCTCAATACGTTCTTCCGCTATCACCAAGTCAGAAAAGTTCAATACCTTACTACCAATCATCTTATCAAAGTAATGGCCTTGCAAGGTATCCACGAACAGGTCAACCAATTCTCTGTCCAAAAGTGGTGGTTTAACACGAGTATCTAACTCTCTCCATCTCTGCACGTACACTCTGAAAGATTCATTGTCTGCCTAAGATAATTCCTGCAACTGCATGCGGCTGGGAGTCATGTCGATATTGTAATTGTACTGCTTCACAAAGGCATTAGCTAAATCTAACCATGAACGGATGCAACCACTCTCCAACTGCATGTACCAACTCAACGATGTCCCACTTAGACTGTCTTGGAAACAGTGAATCATAAGCTTGTCATCTTGGACATATGAGGTCATTCTCCTACAAAACATCACCAAATGCTGCTTCGGACAACTATCTTCTTTGTACTTCTCAAAATTTGGCGTCTTGAACTTCAGAGGCATCACAAGACCTGGCACCAAACACATGCTCGAAGCATTCATATTAAGAGTATCCCGACTCATCAGGGCGTCAAGTTTTTCATCCAACAGATGATATCTTCTCATAAATTCAATAGTATGTGGGTTCTTAGGATTAATCTTTGGAACAACCCTTTGAGAATTTGGCACAGAGAAAGTGAAATTCTGATAGTCTGTATCATGGAGAGAAGACGATCCTCTATCTCTGACAATAGTATGCTCTTGATCTTCAACAGGAATCTGCACAGGCAGCTTGAGCAACATTGTTCACTGGAGTCCTCTGAACATTGGCCTCTCCTCTCGTCATAGCTACCATGGCTTCCATGAGTTGATCCAACTGATTCTTCATCAATTCAAACTCTGCTCTAGTAACAACCTGATTCTGCTCTCCTGAGTCCATGATCCTTCCAGAAGCTAATTCAAGTCCGGTGCGAATGTCGGGAAATCAACTGCGGGTTAGACAAAAGACAGGTAAGCTCTCTGTTCCGGCCGAGGATGGATATGCAAACATGAGATGCACATGACATGCAATGCAAAATGCTGATGCAGCAAACAAAGGATCAAAGATCCCACAAAGCTCTGAACAACTGTTGCGCTGCTGACTGGATAAGTTCAAAAGTTCGCTCTGAAGAGAAAACCAAAATACCGGGTAGGTTGGACGTCAAGTTTCCCGCATAACCCAATCCCTCTCACAGGTATGGACCTAAACTGATAAGGTTCAACATCCTATGCGGTCGTCAGCGTCACAGACTTTCGAGAAACGATGATACGTTCACCATTTTTGGTTTGGCATCATTGTCTCACGAAGCGGCCTCACTTAGCTGACTCCCAAGTGATCGGTCTCCAGAGTCGACAGTTTCCTGATCCAACATCCCCTCCCGACTAATGTACAAGATAGGATGTCTTCAACAGAAAACCTCGTCTGAACGCAAATTTCGTGGGGACTAATGCATGCTAAAACATATAGGTTCATCACTACTTTCCACTTCTAATGCTATGTGTATCCTCAAGCCTGGGTTTTGGCTTATCTCTCAAAGGAACAACCACCCAACTACACAACAACAACAGATAATAATATAGTGCGGAAAATGTAAATACAACAATATACAAAATACAACACACAAAATATACACACGCCCACAAACAAACAAACAAGCGCTAGGATTGACTCGCATAGGGGATGGGAAGACATCCCCAGCAGAGTCGCCAGCTTTCGCATCGCTGCGAAGAGGGGCCTGCGGAAGACAGAAGAGTCGCCACCGTTCGTTATTTATCCCAAAAGAGGGAAAGCAAATGATCAAAGAAAACCTACGAAAAGGGAATAAGACAGGTCATCACAACCAAATCTCGGGTTCGGGAGTCGGTTATGCAAAGGGAAGGTATTAACACCCCTCACGTCCGTCATACTCAACGGGATCCATGCTTGTTGTCTAGTCTATGGGTGAAAAACAAACTATCTACGACTGCTAATGCTAAACGGAAAGAAGTGACTCGATAGGATATCACCGCCCTATGCCTACGTATTCCCTCGTGCAATGGGAAAGTCAGAGTCGACGTAGTTCGGGAAACTACAGGGGGATTGCTCGCCAAGACATCACGTCTCGTGCCTACGTATTCTCGTTTGGTACGAGAAATCAGAGCAAAACGTAGTTCAGGCTAACAACGGGTAAACGGGGTGTTCTCGACTGTACGGGGATGAGAGAAAAGGTAGACGATACTAGTGCACACATTCTAGCAATAAGGTGTATTGGTACTCGACCATTGGAGACTTAGGCGTCACCTGTGTGCGGTAGAACGAACATAGTATGTCATTGGTTTAAAGGTACGGGTTACCTAAAGGGGGAAAAAGGAAAAGTGCTCGCTAGGTGTCGCAACTGTGAAAAACACCTGGTGGAAAGCAGAAGAGTCGCCACCTTTCGTTATTTATCCCAAAGAGAGGGAGAGGAAACGATTGAAAAAACCTGACGAAAAAGGGAAAAGACGAGGTCATCGCAACCAAGTCCTGGATTTGGGAGTCGGTTACGCAAGGGGAAGGTATTAACACCCCTCTCGTCCGTCGTACTCGACGGGATCCATGCTTGTTGTCTATCTAAGGGTGTGTTTAAACTATCTACGCTAAAGGCTTGCAGGACAAAAAGAAAAGAAAGAGACTCGGTAGAGCATCGCAGCTCTGTGCCTACGTACTTTCATCTGGTATGAAAGATCAGAGTCGACGTAGTTCGGCTAACTACGGGAGAGAAGGGGGAAGGTTGCTTGCCAAGACATCGCGTCTTGTGCCTACGTACTTTCCTCTGGTATGAAAGATCAGAGCAAACGTAGTTCAGGCTACATGAAACCACAAGTTGATTAAGTGTTTTGATCGAGTAAAGTTAAACATCCATTCCAGCAGTTAGGGACTAAGCCTGTTTGCGGTAGAACCGAAGCTTAACAACACTCTTTTCTGAAAAAGTTTCCGATTAATCCCGAAGGAAAAAGGTTTGAATTTGTTTCTTATTTTTTTAGTGAATTGAATTAATTCAGTTTGTGATTCACGTTGCACTAAAAACTATGACATGGAGGCGAATGCATCGTATATCGCCCCCAAACGGGACGTATACTAAACACTCTAGATAAGCGAGAGGAGACCCCTCACTCATCATTCCCCATGTAGCTTAAGGCTCGTAGCGCGCAATGTTTATTGCCTTTATTAAATGAGTTAGCATGATTTGGAGATGAGAAAGAGAGACGCACAAAAGGTCTAAGGGAAACTCGGCCCTAACGTTGTCATGCAAAGTGGTCCTAAAGTTCGGATGAAAAGGGGAAACATCTACCCTAATGTTAGCATACTTGGATTGAGCACCTAATGTCTCTCCTGCTCCCATCCTACACGGAGGGACTAGGAATCCTATGGGGGTCATGGAAAAAAAGCACAAGAAGAACAAAGGAAGAATCAATCACAAGTAAAGAATGCAAATATGAAAAATGCACATCTAGAATGGTGGAAGGGAGGAAAAAATGTGTGGGGCAGCAGCCACCACAAGCGCGTCTCGACCTCAACAGTGATGGAAGAATGATTCAAACATGTGGAGAAAAACAAGAGATGAAAGCAAATGAACATGCAAACGAAAACTCAATTCGAACCACATACATAAGCATGCAAACAATTGAAAAATGATCATACAAGTCAACAAAATCATGATTAATCAACCAGAAACAGTGACAAATATTCAAAAAAATTCAATCCTAATGCATCACACTGATCTATGATGATTCGAATCGAATCAGTATGCGAACATGCAAGCAAAACAGTGAATATAGCATTCTGGCACAGTGTTAATCGGTTAACACATACTGTTAATCGGTTAACCTGTGTAAAACAAGTGAAAATCTGGAAATTCGTAGGTGTTAATCGGTTAACACCAAGCGTTAACCGGTTAACACCCTTAAATCTTTGAAAAATTTGAATATTTGAATTAGTTAACCGGTTAACCATATACGTTAACCGGTTAAAACTGTACCCGAAGCCAAAAACAACAAACAAAAAATTACTTCCAGCACACAAACAGCTTATCCAAGTTCTAATTGATCAACTTATTAATTAAAACCGAAATTGACAACAGAAAACATAGATCCAACGGCATGGATACACAATTGCACAGCAACATCACAAATTGAACGGATCAAAATCAACAAAATTCAATCGAATATGAAGATTAACATGATAAGCTCAAAAAATTAAATCAGATTGAGAATTCCAACCTTCGAATCGGAGAATTGATTCGGTAACGTTGATCAACTGAATTTGAGTAGATCAAATGCTAGAAATCCGGAAAACTTCAAGATCCACAATAATTGATGTTGTATGAATGAAGATCCACCAAATTTGAGTCAAAAAGCTTCAAATAATCACTTCTAGATCCAACTTCAGATTCAGATCCAAGCTTGCACGAAAATTGAAGATGAGAATTGATCAAGTGATGATGGTAGATGGAGGTTTATGCTCAAGAATCCATTGATTCCAATGAAGAATCAAGAATTCCAATGAAAAAGAGCTTTGAGTGTGTTTTGGTTATGGAGGGAATTTGGAGAATTGAGAGAGAATTGAGATCAAATCTGAAGTGAGAGTGAAAAATGAAGGTTAGATTGTGTTGGTTTGGAGTGAATCATTTAAATACCATCTAGGTTTGGATCCCAAAGCAAGGATTAGGATTTGGATTGGAAATCAAGGCTTGGAATGTGGAATGGGATTTTGGAGGGAAATCTGAAATTTAAAGGTGTTCTAGATCCTTTCCAAATGAAAATTTGAATTCCAAAGTGATCAAAATTGGACCCCAAGTGTAATTGGCTTGCAAAATCACGTACATGGCAAAATCTGCTATGGTTAACCGGTTAACCATATGCGTTAACCGGTTAACACTGTTAAAACCTCAAATCTGGGCTGATTCTCCAATGGTTAATCGGTTAACCATATGTGTTAACCGATTAACACCTTCAAAAGTTTAAATTTGGCGCCTTTTGGTGGGAAATCTGTCCATTTGCCCCGTTTCAATTGTTTTGAGCTCTGAGTAGCTGCTGAACCTCATTTTTGAACATTATCACTATGGAAATACTTGTTATGAGCCTGAGCGCTGATCCTGATCTAAAATTAACCTGCAAAATAGAATAAAATCGATCGCTCGAGCGCTGGGCAAAATAAATGCCAGAGATACTCACTGTTCAGTCTTACACCGAAACAAACCCTGAATCACGGGAAGACCTTGATCCCCTGTTAAATGAACAATCCCATGCAATGCAAATGCTAAATGTGAAAATGCAATGAAACAAAAGCCAGTAACAAGAAAACCGGTTGGGCAAATTTTGCGGTGCAACAGCTACCCCTATTCAAACGATTTGGACCTGACTGGGTGAGAAGCGAACGGCTTTCAGACAATCAAGGTAAAAGACGGTTGAATACCAGAGAAACCCGGAAATTTGCAAACCGCAGAAATAAATTGCAACACCAATTGGGGAACACATCTCCGAAAACTGAATACAGACAATTGCAACGGCACCAAGCTGACTGATCATCTGATAAAGAACCCCAAGAAGAAAATTACTCACATCGCCTAAAGGTAGACGAAAAGACACCCAATACTCACATTGTCAATAGGAATTGACGGAAAGACACCAATCATACTCTCATCGTCTAAAAGTAGATGAAAAGACACCGCTGAAAGTTCACATTGTCTAAGGATAGACAAAAAGAAACATAACCAAAATATCCAAAATCCACATCGTCTAATGGTAACGGAAAGAAATATCCATACTCACATCGTCTAAGGATAGACACCCAATACTCACCTCGTCTAAGGATAGACGAAAAGACACCCAATACTCACCCCTTACCAAAGTCGGTTATTCTAAAGCAGTCAGGTCGAGATTTGATGAATCTCTTGAGGACAACCAATGTATTTCCCCACAGATCATCCAATCAGGGGCAAAGTCGTTGCAGACAGGGGCATACCACTCTAAGAAAAGCGCAGAAGTTGTTTCTTGCCCAAGGGGCATTAGATCCGAAGCATCTCTCCGAGCTTCAGAGTGCTAGGGCAGTTCATGTCAGACCATCAGGGTATAAATTTTCAGATTTCCATTCGATAAATATCCCCACAGAGATCCCGCAGACTGGGGCATATCAGAAGCAAAGGAATTGTTCCTCTCCGTGTCATCAGAGCTACTCAGAGCTACTCAAGCGGGTTCAACCAATATTCAAGTGTGAGACGAATGTCGGGAAGTCATGCTATTATCCCTTGACCCTTGAATCAGAAACCGTGAATTCAGACAGGATGTTTTCCAGTGGCAGTCGTACTTGACCCATCACGGATAGCCTAAAAGCCCAATTCCTATTGGAAATCATTAGGAAGCCTAATCCTTATTGGTGCGCCATTCCTAAAGCCCAATCCATATTGGCAATCACCGTGAGGCCCAATCCGTTTTGGTGCATCAGTCTCGAAATCCAATCTTCATTAATACGCAGGAAGACTTTGTCTGTTTTCCCCAGCGGAAGTCCAATTGTCATTGGCACGGGTAAGCTATCTCCAGGGAAGTCCTATCATACTTAGTATTTGGTTATCCCCAGCGGAGTCGGTTCACCTTTCCAGCATTTATTTTGCTGGAATAATTCTGTGATACCCGGTTATCCCCCAACGGAATTGGCTTTGTCTTCAGTATTTATTTTGCTGAAGCAAATCTGTGTACAGCTTTTCTCCAACAGCCCGAGCCTGCATTTGCATCTTGCATATATCATCATATTTGCATCATATTTGCATTTCATCATCAAAAGCGTAGCATTCCATCTTACATGGAGCATTACGCCATAAAAAATTCAAACATACGCATATGCATGCGAAGCATAAACCACTTTTTCTATTAGCCTTCTGTGGCAACGTGAATCACTTTGCAATCAGTTCAGGGGCATTTATCCAGCAGCTTTGTTCAGACAACTCTTTGGGTTATTTGATTTTCATATCATACGACGGTTATGCTTTGTCCATCAATCATCTGATGACGACAGACTTTTCTTTCCGTCAATTCCTATTGACGACGTGTACCTCCGAGCAGGTTTTCTTCCTGTCAGTTCATATTGATGATGTGTTTCCCCAGCAGGTGTTCTCCGTCTATCTTTAGGCGTTGTGAGTTTGGGTATGGTTTTCTCCATCTATCTTTAGACGTTGTGAGTTTGGGTATGGAATTTTCTCCGTTTATCTTTAGACGTTGCGAGTTTTGGGTATGGTGTTTCTCTCCGTCTATCTTTAGACGATGTGAGGTTTCAAGGCGATCTTTCAGATATGGTTTTCTTTCTGTTTATTGGGCGAGATGACACTTTAAGAAGGGTTTTCCTGACTGTTGATTCTTATTGACGTTGAAGCTCTTTGAAGGATGTTCGGTTTTCTTAGTTGTTGATTCTTATTGACGACATGGCTCTTTGAAGGTGGTTTTTTTCTTGTCAGTTCTTATTGATGATGTGGCCCCTTTGAGGATATTGTTCTTTCCATCAACTCCTATAGACGAAAGGATTCTGAAATTTGATGGGTGGGTTTGAGGTTCATTGATGTGGTCTATATTGTTCCTCTCGTCTATCATTAGACGATGCGAGGTTTGTCTATATTGTTCCTCTCATCTATCATTAGGCGATGCGAGATTTGGCTATGATTTTCCTCTCGTCTTTCATTAGGCGATGCGAGACTCAGATATGTTCCTCTCGTCTATCATTAGACGATGCGAGATTCAAATTGTTTTTCTTCCTGTCTATCATTAGACAATGTGAGCCTTCAGGATAGTGTCTTTCTGTCTATCATTAGATGATGTGAGTATGGATATTGTTCTCCTTTGGGATGGTGCCTTTCCGTCTATCTTTAGACGATATGAGTATATTTCTCTTCCCGTCTATCATTAGACGATGTGAAAGGATCAAGTGCATGTTGATCCAACCTTCGGGTTTGTTATCTGTGGCGTCACGCAGGTAACTGGTGCTAAAGTCAGTTTCTTTGTCAGATAATTGATCAGTTTGTTGTCGTGACAACTGGATTCAGTTTTCTGGATATGTGTTCCCCAAGCAGTTTTCGCAGTTTATTTCTGCAGGTTGACAAATTTATGGGTTCTTTTGTATTCAACCGTCTTCTACCTTTGAATGTTTAAAAGTCGTTCGCTTCTCAACCCTTCAGGTCCAAGCCGTTTGAATAGGGGCAGCTGTTGCACCCCAAAATTTGACCAACTATTTCTCGCGATTTAGCTTATGTTTCGACTCATTTTGCATTTTGCATCTGCATACCGCATACATTGCATTTTTTAGTCAGATTGACTTTATCGGGATTACAGCCTTTTCCTCACGTTTCAGACAAGGCTAACCAGTTCGAATAAGGAGGTTTTGTTGTGGAAGTTGTGCTCTTCCCGGTGTTTTCAGCTCTTGCTGTTGTTTTTGAGGATATTTCGGTGTCCGGTTTTTATCGTTTATTTTGCTATATTCTCGCATTCTTTTTAATCGATCTAATTGATCTTTATTGTATTTTCTAGGATTTTTCCTTAATTTTTAGCTTTAGAAAATAGATCTTAATTGTTTTTCTAGATTTTAAATAGATTTTAAAATAGTTTTTAGAGGTTAAATTCTTTTTCTAGAATAATTTTTAGATATTATTAGGTATTAATAGTTTTTTCTATTTTTAATAGATTTAATTCATTTTCCTAGATACTAATTGAGTTTTTAGAATTTAATTGATTAGTGTTTAGATTTTAAATAGATTTGTTGGGATTTTCGATATTAATTCTTTTTTTAGAATATTAGAATATTAAATGTTTAGAGTCATTTTATATTTTTAGAATATTAATAGAGTTTATTAGATTTTTTTATTAGATTTTCTCATAAGATTTTCTTTTATTAGATGTTAATTAGGATTTTAATTAGAATATTAATTAGCAGTTTTTAGTTAGATAGTATTAATTTTCGTTCAACAGTTAATTAGTCTTAATCATCATCAGTAATTGCATTATTTGAGTTTTTTAATCATCTTGCATTAATTGAGTCCATTAATTGAGTTTAGTATTAATTAGCTTTTAATTGAGTCAGAGTTTTGGACCAGGTTTTCGTCCTTTGTGGGCCAGGTGACCAATTCCCAAGCCCAATCCTTGCTGCCACATGTCCATGTATAAAGAGTCCACGTATCTTTCTCTCACACGGCCACATCACATTTCCACTTCACTACATGCTGCCACCTCGCAGGCCACCTGTCCCCACTTCACTCTCTCTCCCAAGCAGCGTGCCACGTGTTCTCCCACTTCACCCCTCTCACCGCCGGCCATGCAACCCACCGCCGGAACCGATAACCATCACCGAAACTCCATAACCGTCGCCGGAGTCATCATCGCTCATCACCAGATTCATCATCTTCGCTCGATCTCCACCATTCATTCATCAAAACTTCTTCAAACCTTCATCTGACGTTCATCATGATCATCATCTTCATGTTCATTCTTCAAGAACCTTCATAGATCTTCAACACCATTTCCAGAACTTCATCATCTCCACGTAATTCTCCCCAGAAACCACACGATCTTCATCGTGTTCATCCAAGTTCAGGATCTTCAACTCGTTACCTTCTAGATTTTTCCAGATCCATAAACCTTCAACAGTTTTTCCGGCGAAAGTATTCATCGTCTTCATGCAAATTTCCCAGGTATCTAAGATCTTCATGAACCTTCGTCACTGGTTCATCGCAACACCATCCAGATTTAATCGCCATCATAATGAGCGTTCTCCAGAAAACTCAAGAACATCATCGTGTTCTTCGCTTCTTTGCAACATCCAAGAACTTCGTCAAGATCTTCATGATCTCAATCAACCTTCAAGAAACCCTAGCCTTATGATTCTCAACTCATCACTCTAGATCTACCAGTCACCACAAACGCAAATCTTCAACATGCAAACAATCGACCTCCAAGAGCTTCATCATCTTCATACAAGATTAAAGAACATCATCGTGTTCTTCATATTCATCAACCGTTTCCAGATTCCATCAAACTCCCAGAACTCCATCCGTTTTTCATCAACGATCTTCATAGACCTTCAAAGTTTTTCCAGAATCTCAAGAAAACCTTCAATATGTTCATCAGATTTCCAGAAGCTTCAAAGATCCATACATATCTTCATAGAAACTTTGAAGGTATACACATCAACCTCAAACCTCCATCGAATCTGTAGGCGAGCTTCAGATCTCCATTGTTTTCGTGCGATCTTCATCCAAAATCTGGATCCAGAAACTCCCATAGATCATCGTATCATCAACCGATCATCAAGATCATCATCCATCTTGTTTGTCAAGATCTCCAACTCTCACCTTCTTCGTCCAAGATCCAACGCCATTTCTAGAAAACTTCAAGAACGTTCACGAGCAGACTTTAAACAACACAATGATCATGATCTAGATCTCCTTCAAAGAATCTCCTAGCTTCTTCGCCTGTTCACCCATCAGTGTTCTTCAAAACCTCCAATTTTCTTCAGGAATCGGAAGAAGCATCTTGATGGCGGTGATTTTACTGGTTTGGTCGTCTGGGTTTTGTAGGTAAGGGTGATGTTTGAAGGAAGGTGAAGAAGGAGTTATGAGAGAAAGAATGTGGTTGAGGTTTAATGGAAAGGGAACGGAGATGATGGGAGGTTTGAGATGGAGAGGCGAACGACGCAACTAGGGTTCCGTTTGGGGAAGGTGAGAATGAGGAAGACGGAAGAGGCTTCCTGAGTGGGTCATTGGGCTTTGGCCCGTTCGTTGTTTTGATCCACGCTCCCTGTTTTTCGCGGGCGCCCCCCCCCCCCCCCCCCTTTTCCTTGCTGCACTTTGCTTTGGGCTGAACCAATAAGCCCAGTTACGAGTTTCTGGACCATACATGCCCTCCGTTCCAAACGCACACCCCATTTCCCCTTATTTTTGTGTGTTTTTGTTTGCTGTATTGTGGGCTGGGCCCTAGTGTGTTTTTCAGGCTAATACCCCCTTGTTCCGCTGATGTACCCCCGTCCCTTTAATTTTTGCTTTGTATTGGATGTTTGCTTGTAATAGATTTTAGTTTATTTTCTATTTTTTCTTCTTAGGAATTATAGTTTAGAATATTATTACATATTTTTAGCATAGAATTTATATTCTATTTTTTCTTCTTAGGAATTATAGTTTAGAATATTATGCATAGTATAGAATTTTTATATTCTATGTTTCTTTTAGGATATTATAGAGTTTTAGATAGAATTTATATTCTATTTTTCATATGCAATTTCCTTATTTTTTTTAGAGTTTTCTATTAGAAGTTTATTGCCGTATTTTAGGAAGTAGCATATTATTTCCATTTTTAGTGGATTTCTCTCCTCGTTTTTCTTCTGCTATCTGATTTTACTTTGATTTTATTATGTGCTGGCCGTGTGACATGATTCAATTGGAGAATGATTTTCGATATCATTTCTCTATCTTGTCTTTGACACGGATATCAATACGCTACCTCTTAGAGTTTGATTTATCGTATAAGTCAAATCATGACGATTTAGCGTTACATTGGTCCTGATTCGAAGCGTCATCATCAAGGATCCAGAGAAGAGAAGATTGGAATGGAGCTTGTGCACATGTCGAGGGCCAACGGAGCCCCTTCGTTCGATAACATCTTTCTCATTCAAGTCTTCGTGCAACCGTCGAGTGTTGTGAGTTGTGGCGTTAGATACGTAGGAAATGGTGGTTGAGGGGTTTCCTCTCAATCGTCTAGAGTGTTTAGTGTGGCACCCTTTGGGTGACATACGATGCATTCGCTCCTACGTCTTAGGTTCTTGCGTGTGTGTCCCGAGTTCCTTCCCGTTTAGGCGTGTTAGGCCTGCTTCCTCTTTGTTGTCTCCCCGTGCAATCAAAACCCTTTTCTCTCGCATTCAGGCGATTGAGACCCCTTCTCTTGCCCCTGTGCAATTGAGACCCATTTTCCGTGTGCGCCGAACTACGCTTGCTTTGATCTCTCGTACCAGATGAGAGTACGTAGGCATAGGATGCGATATCCTAGCGAGCTCCCTTTTCCCCTTTCCTGTAGTTGGCTGAACTACAGCTGCTCTGATTTCTCGTACCAGACGAGAATATCTAGGCATAGGAGGCGATATACTAGCGAGCACACTAACAACTAACTTCTTTGTTCTCTCGCTGCCGTGCGATCGAGACTTTCCCGCTGACGACTGATTTCCCTTTCTCTTGCCCGAGCGCAATTGAGACCAGACCGTAGTTCTAGAACCCATAGGTTCCCTTACCTTTAAACCCCGACATACTACGTCCGTTCTACTGCAAACAGGTAACACCTAAGTCTCCAACGAGCGAGCAGCATACACCTAACTGCTAGAATGCGTACGCTAGTATCGCCAATCCTTTCTCTCACCCCCGTGTGATCGAGAATACCTTTGTTTTTCCGTAGTGCCCGGACTATGTTTGCTTTGATCTTTCATGCTGTGTGAAAGTACGTAGGCACGAGATGTGATATCTCAGCGAGCAACCTTTCCCCGTAGTTTCCCGAACTACGTTGACTCTGACTTTCCCATTGCACGAGGGAATACGTAGGCATAGAGTGCGATGCTCTATCGAGTCAGTTCTTTCCGTTTAGATTTAGAAATCGTAGATAGATTGTTTTTCACCCGTAGACAAACCAACAAGCGTGGATCCCTTCGAGTACAATGTACGTGAGGTGTGCTAATACCTTCCCCTTGCGTAACCGACTCTCGAATCCAGACATTGGTTGCGATGACCTTGTCTTATACCTTTTCGTCAGGTTTTTTCCGATCGTTTTCTTTCCCGTTCTGAGGGATAAATAACGAAAGGTGGCGACTCTCCTGTTTTGCCGGCACCTTATTTTCGCGGTAGCGACAACTGACGACTCTGCTGGGGAATGCGATGGTTCTCTATGCGAGTCTTGCGTTGGCTTTTCTTCCTGGCTGTCTGGGTCATCCCCAGCAGTTGGCGACTCTGCTGGGGAATGCGATGGTTCTCTATGCGAGTCTTGCGTTGGCTTTTCTTCCTGGTTGTCTGGGTCATCCCCAGCAGCTGGCGACTCTGCTGGGGATCCAACGTCCCATATGCGAGACAATCGGGGGATCCAACGTCCATGTGAGAGTCAATCCTAGCGCTTGTGTGCTTGTCTTCAGGTGTTTATTTTTGTGCTGTATGTTGTATATTACTGTATTTACATTTTCCGCACTATATTATATATGTTGCTATTGTGCTGTTGTGGGAGGGGAGCTCTGATGAGTGATAAGCCAGACCCCAGCTTGAATGTACCTAGCATTAGTTGTGAAAAGTAGTGGGCGCATGCATGCTTTGCATGTACTAGTGTCTCACAAAATCCACGCTCAGACGAGATTCTCCCGGTTGACTTCTTTTCCAGCCCTTTGGGCTTGAGGGGTTGTTGGTTTGGAGGGTTGTCGACTCTGGGGGCCGATCATTTGTGACTCAGCTAAGTGAGGCCGCTTCAAGAGATGATGATGCCACAACTTCTGGGTATCGTATCATCGTTTCTTGAAAGTCTGTGACGCTGATGAATGCATAGGATGCCGAACCTGTGTCAGTTTAGGTCCATACCCGTGAGTGAGAGGGTTTTTGCAGGAAACTTGACTTCCAGCCTACCCGGTATTTTGGTTTTCTCTCGTCAGAGCGAACTTATCCCGTCAGTAGCACAACAGTGTTCAGAGCGTTGTGGGGGCTGTGATCTCGTGTTTGTTGCATCTTGCATTGAATTTCATGTGCATCTCATGCTTGCATGTCCATCCTCAACCGGAATAGAAAGCTTACCCGTATTTTGTCCAACTCGCAGTTGATTTCCCGGCATTCGCATTGAACTTGAGTTAGCTTCTGGAAGGACCATGAACTCTGCAGAGCAGAATCAGGCTGAATTGATTGAAGTCCGAGGCCAGCTGGGGCAGATTATGATGGACATGCAAAAGTTGCGTCTGGATCAGAAGACACTCAAAGAGGAAAATAATCAGCTGAAGACCCAGGTGGGCTTGATCATGGAAGTAATCAAGAATGTGCTTAAGAAAGAAGGTGATCAGCTACCTGAAGCCGCAACGAAGATGCTTGTTCCACTTGTGCCTGTGGAACCTGCGCCTGTGCAACCTGTGCCAAGGGTTGATAAACCTCAGATGTCTCATAGACGACAAAGAGCCTTGAATTTTGCTCTCCAATGCATTGCTTCTCGGGATAATCATGTGACTAGGAGGGACAGAGTTTACGACCAGATCCCAATGACGTACGCTCAGTTGTTGCAAGTTTTGCTTCATCTTCGGTTGGTCGAACTTCGGATTTTGGATCCCCCTAAGGGTAAGCTACCATTAGGTTCTGATATGAATTCCCGTTGCGACTTCCACTCTGGGGCACTGGGGCATAGCATTGAGAACTGTCATGCTTTTAAGCACAAGTTTCAAGATCTAATTGACTCAAAAGCTACTGAATTCACGCCGAGCAGCGTAACTGTACCTGATGGTCCTATTCCAGCTGTTGTCAAGATGAGGGATGTTCCCGAAGTTGCAGTAGGTCAGGAGTATATCCTGCAATCAATGGTGTCAGAATCCCCCTGTCCTCAGTTGTTGCCTGTACCTAGACCAAGTTTGAGGATGAAAGCACCTGAACAAAAGGAGTCCTTGATAATTCAGACTCAATCTCTGAGTGTTTCAACTGTTCAAGGTCAACAATCTGGCTAATTTTTACAACAGACACCATCTCCTCTCCAGAGTCAGTAGCCTTACCGTTATCGGTCAAATTTGCGTGCTAGGAAAAACCCAACGAAGTCAGAGAGACAGTTCACTCGGTTTCCGTTTTGAGAAGATTGGTTTTAGTAAGCAACTTTGAAGAGGGCTGGTTCAGCAGTGAGTCAGATGCAAAAGCCCGGTTCTCGGAAGCTGGCATTTTCCTTTGTTTTATCTTGTCATTTCCTTATGTTTGTAGTTTCTTCCCTGTTTAAATTGCAACCTTGTTTGTAAAACTTGTTGTTTTCAATTGGTATTGATAATGAAATAAATATGCATGTTTCGATTTAATCCATTCGTGTTCACTCAATGTTTTTTACAGATACCCAACGCTTGGTTAAGCGGAATACGGGGAGGATGACGAAGTATAAAAGACGCGCAAGCTTCCGATTGCATGCTTTTGGAAATAAAACCTGCTGATGATGTACAAGTATTGTTTCAAATCCCAAAACACCGGAGTTATAAGGAAGATAATCCCTTGTCAACCTCTTTGAGCCTAGTAGTAGGAGTTTCTTTCGGAAAACGAAAAACCCTCAATCTTAACCCGGGGCAGGGTAGGTGTTAGCTAATTTGATCGAGCGTCCAAATTGCAGAAAGGAGTGTCTGTTCGAGGATCAATCACACCTCTAGAGGTCGTGCCTAAAAGACCACAGTGGTTAAGTGTCAGGAGTGAAACAGTCACATTATCCCCCAAAGAGTCAGACAACCAGTGTCACACGACTTGTTAAAAAAAAGCAAAAAGAATCAAAAGCCCGCTAAGTCGAAGCTTGAAAACAAATGACTTAGGCAAAAATAAGGGCATCCCGCTGGACTTAATAATCAAAAGAAGCTCAAAAGAGCCAGTCCAGGCAAAAATTAGGGAAAGCGAAAAACTGAAAAAAATGAAAAGGATTACAAAAGAAAAATCCTCAAACGAAACACAAGTCGTGTGACCCCAAGTGGCAAAAGACGAAAAGTGAGTGGCTGTCACTCCCAAAAACTCATGGTTTCTCGAACTATCACTCCTATCTTTCAACCTCTGAGAAGTGAGCGCTAAGGTCGAATTAGCTAAACATAGGATTGGAGAACATCAAGGTGAACGGGTGGATTAAAATAATTTTTGAGCCTTTATCCTTTCCTTCAAAATTGTGAACCTGGCCACGTTACAATCGGAAAAAGTCCTAATTGAAGCAGGTTTGTTTCGAAGGCTTACTTCGGTCAAGATCGCGTCAAAACTGACTCCTAAAAGGGTTCTTCTTACCATGTTGGTACTGATATTCTGATGAATGATTTGTTCATTATATGCCATAAACTGTTTTTTCCTCTCCAGTGAACAGATTGGATGTCAAAACTGGCATATGTGTTGCATTAATATATCTTTTATGCAGGACAACTTGTTTTACTTGCGAGTAAGCGCTTGACAACAGGAAAGTTTCCTACAGTGGAAAGTCTGATCAGGATAGAATGCAGAACGCCCAAATAGTTCGTGAACCGGGGAAAGCTATATCAAGTAATCCCTAGTGATGTCATCCATTTAAAGTCGGTTATTCTGAAGCACTCAGGTCGAGATTTGATGAATCTCTCGAGGACAACCAGTGTATTTCCCCATAGATCAGCCAATCAGGGGCAAAGTTGTTGCAGACAGGGGGAGACCACTCTAAGAAAAGCGCAGAAGTTGTTTCTTGCCCTAGGGGCATTAGATCCTAAGTTTCTCTCCGAGGTTTAGAGTGTTGGGGCAGTTCATGTCAGACCATCAGGGTACATATTTTCAGATTTCCATTCGAGGAATATCCCCACAGAGATCCCGCAGACTGGGGCATATCAGAAGCGAAGGAATTGTTCCTCTCTGTGTCATCGGAGCTACTTAGAGCTACTCAAGCGGGTTTAGCCAATTTTCAAGTGTGAGACGAATGTCGGGAAGTCGTGCTATTATCCCTTGACCCTTCAATCAGAAACCGTGAATTCAGACAGGATGTTTTCTAGTGGCAGTCGTACTTGACCCATCACGGATAGCCTAAAAGCCCAATTCCTATTGGCAATCGTCAGGAAGCATAATCCTTATTGGCGCGCCATTCCTAAAGCCCAATCCATATTGGCAATCACCGTGAGGCCCAATCCGTTTTAGTGCATCAGTCTCGAAATCCAATCTTCTTTAATACGCAGGAAGACTTTGTCTGTTTTCCCTAGCGGAAGTCCAATTGTCATTGGCACGGGTAAGCTATCCCCAGGGAAGTCCTATCATACTTAGAATTTGGTTATCCCCAGCGGAGTCGGTTCACCTTTCCAGCATTTATTTTGCTGGAATAATTTTGTGATACTCGGTTATCCCACAGCGGAGTTGGCTTTGTCTTCAGCATTTATTTTGCTGAAGCAAATTTGTGTACAACTTTTCTCCGGCAGCCCGAGCCTGCATTTGCATTTTGCATATATCATCATATTTGCATTTCATCGTCAAAAGCATAGCATTCCATCTTACATGGAGCATTACGCCATAGAAAAATTCAAACATACGCATATGCATGCGAAGCATAAACTAGTTTTTCTATTAGCCTTCTGTGGCAATGTGAATCACTCTACAATCAGTTCAGGGGCATTTATCTAGCAGCATTGTTCAGACAGCTCTTTGGGTTATTTGATTTTCATATCATACGACGGTTATGCTTTGTCCATCAATCATCTGATGACGACAGACTTTTCTTTCCGTCAACTCCTATTGACGACGTGTACCTCCGAGCAGGTTTTCTTCCCGTCAGTTCATATTGACGATGTGTTTCCCCAGCAGGTGTTCTCCGTCTATCTTTAGGCGTTGTGATTTTGGGTATGGTTTTCTCCATCTATCTTTAGACGTTGTGAGTTTAGGTATGGAATTTTCTCCGTCTATCTTTAGACATTGCGAGTTTTGGGTATGGTGTTTCTCTCCGTCTATCTTTAGACGATGTGAGGTTTCAAGGCGATCTTTCAGATATGGTTTTCTTTCTGTTTATTGGGCGAGATGACACTTTAAGAAGGGTTTTCCTAACTGTTGATTCTTATTGACGTTGAAGCTCTTTGAAGGATGTTCGATTTTCTTAGTTGTTGATTCTTATTGATGACATGGCTCTTTGAAGGTGGTTTTCTTCCTGTCAGTTCTTATTGATGATGTGGCCCCTTTGAGGATATTGTTCTTTCTATCAACTCCTATAGACGAAAGGATTCTGAAATTTGATGGGTGGTTTTGAGGTTCATTGACGTGGTCTATATTGTTCCTCTCGTCTATCATTAGATGATGTGAGGTTTGTCTATATTGTTCCTCTCGTCTATCATTAGACGATGCGAGATTTGGCTATGATTTTCCTCTCGTCTATCATTAGGCGATGCGAGATTCAGATATGTTCCTCTCGTCTATCATTAGACGATGTGAGATTCAGATTGTTTTTCTTCCTGTCTATCATTAGACAATATGAGCCTTCAGGATGGTGTCTTTCCGTCTATCATTAGACGATGTGAGTATGGATATTGTTCTCCTTTGGGATGGTGCCTTTCCGTCTATCTTTAGACGATGTGAGTATATTTTTCTTCCTGTCTATCATTAGACGATGTGAAAGGATCAAGTGCATGTTGATCCAACCTTCGGGTTTGTTATCTGTGGCATCACGCAGGTAACTGGTGCTAAAGTCAGTTTCTTTGTCAGATGATTGATCAGTTTGTTGCCGTGACAACTGGATTCAGTTTTCTAGATATGTGTTTCCCAAGCAGTTTTCACAGTTTATTTCTGCAGGTTGGCAAATTTCCGGGTTCTTTTGTATTCAACCGTCTTCTACCTTTGAATGTTTGAAAGTCGTTCGCTTCTCAACCCTTCAGGTCCAAGCCGTTTGAATAGGGGCAACTCTTGTACCCCAAAATTTGACCAACCATTTCTCGCAATTTGGCTTATGTTTCGACTCATTTTGCATTTTGCATCTGCATACCGCATACATTGCATTTTTTAGTCAGATTGACTTTATCGGGATTACAGCCTTTTCCTCACGTTTCAGGAAAGGCTAACCAGTTCGAATAAGCAGGTATTGTTGTGGAAGTTGTGCTCTTCCCGGTGTTTTCAGCTCTTGCTGTTGTTTTTGAGGACATTTCGGTGTCCGGTTTTTATCGTTTATTTCGCTATATTCTCGCATTCTTTTTAATCGATCTAATTGATCTTTATTGTATTTTCTAGGATTTTTCCTTAATTTTTAGCTTTAGAAAATAGATTTTAATTATTTTTCTAGATTTTAAATAGATTTTAAAATAGTTTTTAGAGGTTAAATTCTTTTTCTAGAATAATTTTTAGTTATTATTAGGTATTAATAGTTTTATCTATTTTTAATAGATTTAATTCATTTTCCTAGATACTAACTGAGTTTTTAGAATTTAATTGATTAGTGTTTAGATTTTAAATAGATTTGTTGGGATTTTCAATATTAATTCTTTTTTTTAGAATATTAGTATATTAAATGTTTAGAGGCATTTTATATTTTTAGAATATTAATAGAGTTTATTAGATTTTTTTACTAGATTTTCTCATAAGATTTTCTTTTATTAGATGTTAATTAGGATTTTAATTAGAATATTAACTAGCAGTTTTTAGTTAGATAGTATTAATTTTCGTTCAACAGTTAATTAGTCTTAATCATCATCAGTAATTGCATTATTTGAGTTTTTTAATCATCTTGCATTAAGTGAGTCCATTAACTGAGTTTAGTATTAATTAGCTTTTAATTGAGTCAGAGTTTTGGATCCGGTTTTCGTCCTTTGTGGGCCAGGTGACCAATTCCCAAGCCCAGTCCTTGCTGCCACATGTCCATGTATAAAGAGTCCACGTATCTTTCTCTCACACGGCCACCTCACATTTCCACTCCACTACATGCTGCCACCTTGCAGGCCACCTGTCCCCACTTCACTCTCTCTCCCATCCAGTATGCCACGTGTTCTCCCACTTCACCCCTCTCACCGTCGACCATGCAAGCCACCGCTGGAACCGATAACCATCACCGGAACTCCATAACCGTCGTCGGAGTCATCATCGCTCATCACCAGATTCATCATCTTCGCTCGATCTCCACCATTCATTCATCAAAACTTCTTCAAACCTTCATTTGACGTTCATCATGATCATCATCTTCATGTTCGTTCTTCAAGAACCTTCATAGATCTTCAACACCATTTCTAGAACTTCATCGTCTCCACGTGATTCTCCCCAGAAACCACACGATCTTCATCGTGTTCATCCAAGTTCAGGATCTTCAACTCGTTACCTTCTAGATTTTTCCAGATCCATAAACCTTCAACAGTTTTTCCGGCGAAAGTATTCTTTGTCTTCATGCAAATTTCTCAGGTATCTAAGATCTTCATGAACCTTCGTCACTGGTTCATCGCAACACCATCCAGATTTCATCGCCATCATCATGAGCGTTCTCCAGAAAACTCAAGAACATAATCGTGTTCTTCGCTTCTTTGCAACATCCAAGAGCTTCGTCAAGATCTTCATGATCTCAATCAACCTTCAAGAAACCCTAGCCTTATGATTCTCAACTCATCACTCTAGATCTACCAGTCATCACAAACGCAAATCTTCAACATGCAAACAATCGACCTCCAAGAGCTTCATCATCTTCATAAGAGATTCAAGAACATCATCGTGTTCTTCACATTCATCAACCGTTTCCAGATTCCATCAAACTCCCAGAACTCCATCCGTTTTTCATCAACGATCTTCATAGACCTTCAAAGTTTTTCTAGAATCTCAAGAAAACCTTCAATATGTTCATCAGATTTCCAGAAGCTTCAAAGATCCATCAATATCTTCATAGAAACTTCGAAGATCTACGCATCAACCTCAAACCTCCATCGAATCTGTAGGCGAGCTTCAGATCTCCATTGTTTTCGTGCGATCTTCATCCAAAATCTGGATCCAGAAACTCCCGTAGATCTTCGTATCGTCAATCGATCATCAAGATCATCATCCATCTTGTTCGTCAAGATCTCCAACTCTCATCTTCTTCGTCCAAGATTCAACGCCATTTCAAGAAAACTTCAAGAACGTTCACGAGCAGACTTTAAACAACACAACGATCTAGATCTAGATCTCCTTCAAAGAATCTCCTAGCTTCTTCTCCTGTTCATCCATTAGTGTTCTTCAAAACCTCCAATTTTCTTCAGGAATCAGAAGAAGCATCTTGATGGCGGTGATTTTACTGGTTTGGTCTTCTGGTTTTTGTAGGTAAGGGTGATGTTTGAAGGAAGGCGAAGAAGGAGTTGTGAGAGAAAGAATGTGGTTGAGGTTTGATGGAAAGGGAACGAAGATGATGAGAGGTTTGAGATGGAGAGAGATGGAGAGGCGAACGACGCAACTAGGGTTCCGTTTGGGGAAGGTGAGAATGAGGAAGACGGAAGAGGCTTCCTGAGTGGGTTATTGGGCTTTGGCCCGTTCGTTTTTTTTTATCCACGCTCCCTGTTTTTCGCGTGCGCCCCCCCCCCCCCCCTTTCCTTGCTGCACTTCGCTTTGGGCTGAACCAATAAGCCCAATTACGAATTTCTGGACCATACACGCCCTTCGTTCTAAAAGCACACCCCATTTCCCCTTATTTTTGTGTGTTTTTGTTTGCTGTATTGTGGGCTGGGCCCTAGTGTGTTTTTCAGGCTAATACCCCCCTGTTCCGCTGATGTACCCCCCGTCCCTTTAATTTTTGCTTTGTATTGGATGTTTGCTTGTAATAGATTTTAGTTTATTTTCTATTTTTTCTTCTTAGGAATTATAATTTAGAATATTATTACATATTTTTAGCATAGAATTTATATTCTATTTTTTCTTCTTAGGAATTATAGTTTAGAATATTATGCATAGGATAGAATTTTTATATTCTATTTTTCTTTTAGGATATTATAGAGTTTTAGATAGAATTTATATTCTATTTTTCATATGTAATATCCTTATTTTTCTTTAGAGTTTTCTATTATGAGTTTATTGCCGTATTTTAGGAAATAGCATATTATTTCCATTTTTTAGTGGATTTCTTTCCTCGTTTTTCTTCTGCTATCTGATTTTACTTTGGATTTTATTCTGTGCTGGCCGTGTGACATGATTCAATTGGAGAATGATTTTCGATATCATTTCTCTATCTTGTCTTTGACACAGATATCAATATGCTACCTCTTAGAGTTTGATTTATCGTATAAGTCAAATCATGACGGTTTAGCGTTACATTGGTCTTGATTCTAAGCGTCATCATTAAGGATCCAGAGAGGAGAAGATTGGAATGGAGCTTGCGCACATGTCGAGGGCCAACGGAGCCGCTTCGTTCGATAACATCTTTCTCATTCAAGTCTTCGTGCAACCGTCGAGTGTTGTGAGCTGTGTCGTTAGATACGTAGGAAATGGTGGTTGAGGGGTTTCCTCTCAATCGTCTAGAGTGTTTAGTATGGCACCCTTTGGGTGACATACGATGCATTCGCTCCTACGTCTTAGGTTCTTGTGTGTGTGTGTCTCGAGTTCCTTCCCGTTTAGGCGTGTTAGGCCTGCTTCCTCTTTGTTCTCGCCCCATGTGATCGAAACCCTTTTCTCTCGCATTCAGGCGATTGAGACCCCTTCTCTTGCCCCTGTGCAATCGAGACCCGTTTTCCGCGTGCGCCGAACTACGCTTGCTCTGATCTCTCGTACCAGACGAGAGTACGTAGGCATAAGATGCGATATCCTAGCGAGCTCCCTTTTCCCCTTTCCTGTAGTTGGCTGAACTACAGCTGCTATGATTTCTCGTACTAGACGAGAATATGTAGGCATAGGAGGCGATATCCTAGCAAGCACACTAACAACTAACTTCTTTGTTCTCTCGCTGCCGTGCGATCGAGACTTTCCCATTGGCGACTGATTTCCCTTTCTCTTGCCCGAGTGCAATTGAGACCAGACCGTAGTTCTAGAACCCGTTGGTTCCCTTACCTTTAAACCCCGACATACTACGTCCGTTCTACCGCAAACAGGTAACGCCTAAGTCTCCGACGAGCGAGAAGCATACACCTAACTACTATAATGCGTACGCTAATATCGTCAATCCTTTTTCTCACCCCCGTGTGATCGAGAATACCTTTGTTTTTCTGTAGTGCCCGAACTACGTTTGCTCTAATCTTTCACGCTGTGTTAAAGTACGTAGGCACGAGATGCGATATCTCGGTGAGCAACCTTTCCCCGTAGTTTCCCGAACTATGTTGACTCTGACTTTCCCATTGCACGAGGGAATACGTAGGCACAAAGTGCGATGCTCTATCGAGTCAGTTCTTTCTGTTTAGATTTAGAAGTCGTAGATAGATTGTTTTTCACCCATATACAAACCAACAAGCATGGATCCCATCGAGTACGATGGATGTGAGGGGTGCTAATACCTTCCCCTTGCGTAACCGACTCCCGAATCCAGACATTGGTTGCGATGACCTTGTCTTATACCTTTTCGTCAGGTTTTTTCCGATCGTTTCCTTTCCTGTTCTGAGAGATAAATAACGAAAGATGGCGACTCTCCTGTTTTGTCGGCACCTTATTTTTGCGGTAGCGACACCATGTTCGAACCTCATATCGTCTAAGGATAGACGGAGAGGAAACCATATCCAAAACTCGCATCATCTAAGGATAGACGGGGATAAAAACCATATCCACGCCCACGTCGTCTAAGGATAGACGGTAAGAAAAATCAATACTCACATCGTCTAAGGATAGACGGAGAGAAAAACCAATACTCACATCGTCTAAGGATAGACGGTAAGAAAAACCAATACTCACATCGTCTAAGGATAGACGGAAAGACACCCAATACTCACATCATCCAAGGATAGACGGAAAGACACCATATTCGAAAACCCATCGTCTAAGGGTAGACGGTAAGAACCTGCTGGGGAAACACGTCGTCAATAGGAATTGGCGGAAATAAAATATGCTTGGAGATGTCATCATCAGAGCATAACCTATGTATGATCTGAAATCCGATTAAACTGACAAGCTGTTTGAACAAAGTTGTTGGAGAAATACCCCTGCATTGATTGAAGAGTGATTTAAGTTGCCGCGGCAAGCTAACAGAAACTGGCTTATGCTTCAGATGCATATGCGTATGTTTGAATATGGCGTAATTCTCCATACGAAAGGGAAATGCTACGCATTTGAGGATGAAATGCAAAGATGGTGTAAATATGATAACCACATACAAAGATGCAGATGCAGGCTCAGGCTGCCGGGGAAAGCTGAATAACAGAACCGTTCCAGCAAAATAAATGCTGAAGACGAAGCCAACTCCGCTGGGGATAACCGGATGTGCCCAGTATGATTGGACTCTACTGGGGATAGCTTTCACGTGCCAATGATGATTGGAATTTGCTGGAGAAGAACAGACGAAGTCTTCCTGAACTTTGGGTTGAAGGGTCAAAGGATGACTTCCCGACATTCATCTTCAACTTGAAAGTTGATTGAACCTGCTTGAATAGCTCTGAGGATATAGAAAGATGGAGAGAAACGATCCCTTCTACTTCTAATTTTGCCCCAGCCCGTGGGATCTCTATGGGGATGTTCCCCGAAAGGAAATCTGAAATCTCTGCACCCTGTTGGTTGGGTATGAACTGCCCCAACATCTAAACCTCGGAGAGGTGCTTCATAGTTTCCCCTTGGACAAGAAATGACTTCTGCGCTCTTAGGGTGACCTGCCCCTACCTGCAATGACTTTGCCCCTGATTGCCGACTTCACTGGGGATGATACTTATAGTCGCGAGATATTCACCGGATCTCAAACTAACTTCCCCTATTAACTATCTTTTGGCTGGCTGGCTCCCATGTTGTGATCATTTGATATACTGCTCCGGTTCGACGGAGTATTCAGGCATTCTGCATCCTATCCTGATCAGACTTTCCACTGTGGAAACTTTCCTACTGTTAAGCGCTTACTCGCAAGTAAAACAAATTGTTCTGCATAAAAGATATATTAAATGCAATGCATATGACAGTTCTGAAATTCCAATCTGTTCACTGGAAAAAACATTTTGTGACATAGGGTGAACGAATCACTTATCATCATGTCAACATTAATACAATGCTGTAAGAGGAATCCTTTTAGGAGCAGTTTCGATGCGATCTTTACCGAAGTATGCTTTTGAAACAAACCTGCTTCAATTAGGACTTTTCCAGGTTGTAACTTGGTCAGGTTCACGGTTTGAAAGAAGGGATAAAGGCTCAAAATTTATTTTAACCCACCCATTCTCCTTGATATTCTCCAATCCTATATTCAGCTAATTTGACACTAGCGCTTACCTTTCAAAGGTTGAGTGACAGGAGTGACGGTTCGGGGAACCGCAAGTTTTTGGGGGTGACAGTCACTCGCTTTTTCGTCTTTGGTGCCTGAATCGCACGACTTGTTTTTCATCATCATTTTTTTGATTTCCCTAACTTTTGCCTGGACTGGCTCTTTTGAGCTTCTTTTGATTTCAAAGTCTAGCAGGATGCCCTCATTTTTGCCTAAGTCACTTTTTCAAGATTCGACTTAGCGGGCTTTTCTTTTGATTTCTTTTTTTTTTGAACAAATCGTGTGACATCGGCTTGTCTGACTTGTTTGAAAAGGGATTGTGACTGTTTCATTCCTTGGTCCACTGAGGATTTTTTAGACACGACCTCTAGAGGTGTGATTGATCCTCGAACGGGAACACTCCTTTTTGCAATTTGGACGCTCGGTCAAATTAGCTAACACCTACCCTGCCCCAGGTTATGATTGAGGGTTTTTCATTTTCAGAAAAGAACTCCTACTACTAGGCTCAAAGGGGTTGACAAGGGATTATCATCCTTATATCTCCGGTGTTTAGGAATTTGAAATAATGTCTGTACATCATCAACAGGTTTTATTTCAAAAGAAAACAATCGGAAGCCTGCGCGTCTTTCAATTTCGTCATCCTCCCCGGATTCCGCTTAAACAAGCGTATGACATCTGTAAAAAGCAATTAGTGAACACGAATGGATTAAATCAAAACATGCATATTCATTTCATTAATATCAATAGAAAACAACAAGTTTTACAAATGAGATTGCACTTTAAACAGAAGAGAAAATTACAAACATAAAGAAATAACAGGATAAAATGAAAATTGCCAGCTTCTGGGAACTGGGCTTTCACACTGATTAGCTGCTGAGGGGATGTGACCCTTGAAGTCTTCAAACTCAATCAGACGAGCGATGTACGGCCAACACTTCTCTTGGAAAGGATATGCACCTTTTATCCATCAATTGTTGTACCCTCGCTTGAAAAGCCTCGCAATATTCAGTTGAGTGCCCCGCGGATCCTCCATGATATCCACATCGGGCCCTAGGATCATACCTGGGAGGGTAAGGTTCTGGCACCGATTTGAGAGCTTTGGGCTCCACCAGAGAGTTCCGAACTAGGTGCGGTAGCAGCTGACTATACGACATAGGCACTGGACGCAGAGGAGCATTCCTTCTTTTCAAATTGTTGTTTGGCCTACTCTGAATCTGGAAACAGTAATCTTGCTACGAAGACTCAAAAGGTCGTGGACTCTGAACAACAGACACATCCGTCCACTGGGCTTGGACTCTTGAAGACTCTCATTGCTCGAGAGCTTTCATCCTTAAGCTTGATCCAGGAAAAGGAAGCAACTGTGGGCAGGGGGATTCTGACACCAAAGTTTGTAGGATATACTCTTGACCTACTGCAGCTTTAGGAATGGGAATAGGAGTATCCATCCCTTTTGCATGATAGGGAATAAATTCTCCTGATACATTCATGCCGCTTGGCATGAATTCAATTGTCTTCGAATCAATCAGGTCCTGAACCTTATGCTTAAAAGCTTTACAGTTTGCGACGTTGTGCCCCTATCCCCCAGCGTAGAAATCACAATGAGCATTGATATCATAGCCTAGTGGTGGCTGGCCAGTAAATGGAGCCAAAGTCCGAGGCTTAACTAACTGAAGTTGGAGCAAGAGTTGCACCAACTGAGCATAATCCATGGGGATATGATCAAAGATTTTGTCTTGTGATTTAATCCTTTGAGCATACTTCCTGACCTTGGGATTCTCCTGAGAGACGGGACGCAGCTGATGACACGAAAATTTTGGAGTCTCTGGTTGTGCAGCAGATCTCTGACATACATTACACTCTGGTATAGGTTCCACAGACAAAAGTGGCGCAAGCATTTTTGCTGCCGCCTCAGGCACTTAATCACCCTCTTTCCTGAGCACATTCCTTATCACTTCCATGATTAAGCCCACCTGAGTTTTCAACTGATTGTTCTCCTCTCTGAGCGTATTCTGATCCAAGCGCAACGCTTGCATGTCCAACATGAACTGTCCCATCTGGCCCTTGACTTCTCTCAGCTTGGCTTGAACTTGCTCCATAACTTTGCGTTGATCCCTGTGATCTATCTGATTGTATAACCTGCAACAAACTAGTGGAGCACATGAAGTCAGATTAACAGTTCCGACGTACCTGTTATACAAAAATAATATGCAAGATGCAAACAAGTATGCAACAGGGAAATCTCAGGATAGCACCAAGACAAATAGGAAACCCAAGATCCAATCAGGGATAACCATCACACATATATGCACCATACAGGAGTAACTGAATACAAACAAAGTGACCTCGACCAACAAGCCTGGCGATGATCAGCATACAATAATGAACAAATACTACACGGGAATACAGCCCTCAACTGAGTCTTCAGTTTGATACTCTTCCGAACAACTGCTCTCGGTGAATTCCTCCGATACATGCACTGATACACCCACTTGACCGGTTGAAGGAAGATCATTGATCTGAACACCCTGAGATGTGACTGAGATCTTGTTGGAATCCAGCAGAGTCTGAACTTGACTTCTAAGCCCCTTACAGTCTTCAGTTGAATGCCCTTGTGCCCCAGCATGGTACTCACAGCGGGCGCTGACATCGAAGCCTGGCGGATATGGCAGAATTCCGCATTAATCTTCTTTGGCACTATCAACCCACCTCTGATCAAATCCGACAACAACTGACTGTATGATACAAACAACTGAGTAAAATGCCTTTCCGGTTTCCTTGGTCTTCGTCTAACATGATGACGCGGTTGACGATGGTACAACTGTTGACTCTGAAGGGAAACAGATTTTTGATACTCAGACCCAACAGATTGCTGACTCTGAACACTTGAAGTATCTGAAAACTGAACCTGAGATACAAGTGATTCTGAAAGAATATCACTTCCTCTTTCCCATTCTTCTTGAAAACTGACAACTGATTCATTCTCCTCAATTGAGATATAAGGGATGCTTCGAATCTTTCCGCTCTTGAGTCCACTCTCAATACGCTCACCCATTATCACCAAGTCAGCAAAGTTTGACATTCCACCACTGATCATCTTGTCAAAGAAATGGCCTTTCAAAGTACCCAAGAATATATCAATCAACTCTCTGTCCTGAAGTGAGGGTTGAACACGAGTAGCTAACTCTCTCCATCTCTGCACATACCCTCTGAAGGATTCATTGTCCGCCTGAGATAATTCTTGCAACTGCACGCGACTAGGAACCATGTTGAGATTGTAGTTGTACTGCTTCACAAAGGCATTGGCTAAATCTGACCATGATCTGATGCACTCACTCTTCAACTGCATATACCAATTCAACGATGCTCCACTCAGACTATCCTGGAAACAGTGAATCATAAGTTGATCATTATGGATATGTGAAGTCATTCTTCTGCAGAACATTACCAGATGCTTCTTCGGACAACTATCCCCTTTAAACTTCTCAAAATTGGGAATTTTAAACTTCGGCGGCATCACAAGACCGTGCACCAAACACATGCTCGAAGCACTCAGATCAAGAGTATTCTGACCTATCAGGGCATCAAGCTTTTCCTCCAACAATTGACATTTTCTCATGAATTCAACATTAACCTTCAGAACAGTCCTCTGATAATCTGGCACAGGGAAGGTGAAATTCTGATAATCTGTGTCATGGAGAGAAGATAAATCTCTATCTCTGGCAATAGGATGCTCTTCAACAGGAATCGACACAGGATGAGCTTGAGCAACATTGTTCGCTGGAGTCCTCTGAATACCGGCCTCTCCTTTGGTTATAGCTGTCATGGCTTCCACGAGTTGACCCAACTGATTCTTCATCAATTCAAACTCTACCCGGGTAACAACCTGATTTTGCTCTATTGAGTTTATGATTCCTGAAGCTGATTCAAATCCAATGCGAATGTCGAGAAATCAACTAGCGAAGCAGACAAACAATGGGTGAGCTCCCTGTTTCGATTGAGGATGAACATGAAAAAATGAGATGCACATGAAATGCAATGCAAAATGATGATGCAACAAACAAGGGATCAAAGTATCCAATGTTCAAACTCGCTGCTGTGCCATTGACTGAATTCAACAATAGCTCTACTCTGATCAAAACCCTGAGACAACACACTGGACGGAACATTCAGGATCAACAGTCTGCACTGACAAGAAAAACCGAGTTGGTTGAAGGCCATGTTTCTTGCAAAACCCATCCCTTATCACATGTGGGTTCTAGTCTTGAAAGGTACGGCATCCTATGCGGGTGGTCAGCTTTACAGACTTTCGAGAAACGATGATACGTTCACTGTTTCCGGTTTGGCATCATAGTCTAACGAAGCAGCCTCACTTAACTGACTTCCCAAATGAACGGTCTCTAGAGTCGACAGTCTTTCTAAGTCAATATTCCCTCAACTGCACCAGACGCGCAGGATAGAATATTTCCAAAGAAAAACCTCATATGAATTTGAATTTCACGCGAGCTATTGCGCAGCCAAACGCCACACAAGCTCCCGCTAATCTCCACTCTAATCCTATGTGTGTACTCAAGCCCAGGTCCGGCTTATCTCTCGGTGGAACAACCCAACCCACATCACAGTAGCAACAAGAATGCAATGCAATAATATACAACAGATAATGTACATAAAGCAAAAACTGTACAAAAATAAACACCCAAAGACGCAAACAGACAAGCGCTAGGAGTGACTCGCATAGGGAACCAGAGTCGCCAGCAGAGTCGCCAGCTGTCGCAACTGCGAAAAACACCCGGCGGAAAACAGAAGAGTCGCCACCTTTCGTTATTTATCCTAAAGAGAGGGAAAGGAAACGATCGGAAAAACCTGACGAAAAAGGGAAAAGACGAGGTCATCGCAACCAAGTCTTGGATTCGGGAGTCGGTTACGCAAGGGGAAGGTATTAGCACCCCTCATGTTCGTCGTACTCGACGGGATCCACGCTTGTTGTCTATCTAAGGGTGTGTTTAAACTATCTACGCTAAAGGCTTGCAGGACAAAAAGAAAAGAAAGAGACTCGGCAGAGCATCGCAGCTCTGTGCCTACGTACTTTCATCTGGTATGAAAGATCAGATTCAACGTAGTTCGGCTAACTACGGGAGAGAAGGGGGAAGGTTGCTCGCCAAGACATCGCGTCTTGTGCCTACGTCCTTTCATCTGGTATGAAAGATCAGAGCAAATGTAGTTCGGGCTACACGAAACCATAGGTTGATTAAGTGTTTTGATCGAGTAGAGTTAAACATCCGTTCCAGCAGTTAGGGACTAACCCTATTTGCAGTAGAACCGAAGCTTAACAACACTCTTTTCTGAAAAAGTTTCCGATTAATCCCGAAGGAAAAAGGTTTGAATTTGTTTTGTATTTTTTAGTGAAGTGAATTAATTCGGTTTGTGATTCACGTTGCACTAAAGACTATGATATGGAGGCGAATGCGTCGTATATCGCCCCCAAACGGGACGTATACTAAACACTCTAGATAAGCGAGAGGAGACCCCTCACTCATCATTCCCCATGTAGCTTAAGGCTCGTAGCGCGCAACGTTAATGCCTTTATTAAATGAGTTAGCATGATTTGGAGATGAGAAAGAGAGACGCACAGAAGGTCTAACGGAAACTCGGCCCTAATGTTGTCATGCAAAGTGGTCCTAAAGTTCGGATGAAAAGGGGAAACATCTACCCTAATGTTAGCATACTTGGATTGAGCACCTAATGTCTCTCCTACTCCCATACTACACGGAGGGACTAGGAATCCTATGGGGGTCATGGAAAAAAAGCACAAGAAGAACAAAGGAAGAATCAATCACAAGTAAAGAATGCAAACATGAAAAATGCACATCTAGAATGGTGGGAGGGAGGAAAATATGTGTGGGGCAACAACCGCCACAAGCGCGTCTCGACCTCAACAGTGATGCAAGAATGATGCAAACATATGGAGAAAAACAATATATGAAAGCAAATGAACATGCAAACGAAAATTCAATTCGAACCACATACACAAGCATGCAAACAATTGAAAAATGATCATACAAGTCAACAAAATCATGATTAATCAACCACAAACAGTGACAAATATTCAAAAAAAATTCAATCCTAATGCATCACACTGATCTATGATGATTCGAATCGAACCGGTATGCGAACATACAAGCAAAACAACGAATATAGCATTCTGGCACAATGTTAATCGGTTAATGTAACACCCTTCTAAACCCCACGGATAATATATGAATAATCAGAGTAAATTTCCATGCATTTACAAAAGGGCATTACACATAACTTTCAAAATATCAAAACCACCTGTCATGCTCATTACTATTTCAATATAAAATTATGCTTTACCAAGCTTCACTTTGCATGTAGCAGCGGATTCAATTATACCACAATTTTCATAAAAGAAACATTTGTTTTTATCACATAAAACAACATCACTTAGGCACTAAGGCCAACATCATAATATTCCAACGGATATAAACACGTTTATAGAGTACACAATGTATATCTTAAACACAACCCAAGCGATCCCAGTGTTACATGACCAGAGCATGACTCGACCCAACATAATTAAATCACTAAACGGCTACACCAAAAGCGACCTCGTAACTACGAGCAATACTACTCATTGATACCTGCACGATGTCATGTAGGACATCATTCCAGCATAAGGGTGAGAAATATTATCATAATAACAATGCATATAATTATATATACACAAATACACAAGCACAAAATACATATATTCCACATTTTCTCACCACAATTCATTATAACTCATCATGTACAATACAACATATATATAATCAAATATGGATAATCACCAAGCATATTCATAGTTCACAATTACACAAGTCATGTACATACACCTATGCATAACTTCATACAACAATCATATATTCATTCCATGAGACTCAATGCAACTCAATGCAACTCATGCCATGTGGTACCAACACTTGTTATCATTTTTCGGTTTTTACACTTAAACCGGGTCCGTTCCCTAGACCGATAACAACAAAAGCTCGTTCCCTAAGCTTTCAAACCCCACTCTAGGTTTGGGACAAGTCACTAGCCTCCACGAAACTAGCAAACATTGCCTCTTGACTAAATGATGCATATGCAATCAACAACAAAATGCACTTAAGACCGATCACACGTCTTAATCCCATGCATTCACATAATTCCTCCCTTCAAGAATTAAACAAGATTGCACACACAACATATCATATAATCAAGTATTCATACTTTTCATCAACATATTTGTCAAACAATGCACGCATATCTTACAATATGCTCCCATGCATTAATTCACAATAATCGGATACAACACATATGCATTCATAATTCAACCTCATTACCTTTTCAAACAATGCACACATATTCACAATATGTTCTCATGCATTCACAATATCGCATACAATCAATATGCATTTACACTTCAATATCATTACCACATTTATCAAGCAATGCACACATATTCACAATATGTTCTCATGCATTCTTCACATACAAACAAGCATATATTTGTCAAAAGACTATATTTCATAATCGACTCCACCATCTAGGATTCACGCCATATGGCTACCCACAACATATCATATCACAACATGCACAAGCTATATGTTATATAACAAAAGTATTCTGCACAATAACACATCAATCACACACATTCGCGACGGTAAAAATCAACACAACAATATGTTTTCAATTTTCTGCTATAATTGAACTAGGTACAGACCTCAAATCCATTTTTTCTAGAAAGACAATCTCGTTAACTTACCAACGCTTCGAACGGGGGTTGTCGCTTGCGCGAAAATAAGGTGCCGGCACAACAGAAGAGTCGCCACCTTTCGTTATTTATCCCTCAGAGCGGGAAAGGAAACGATCAGAAAAACCTGACGAATAAGGGTAAGACAAGGTCGTCGCAACCATTGTCTGGGTTCGGGAGTCGGTTACGCAAGGGGAAGGTATTAGCACCCCTCACGTCCGTCGTACTCGACGGGATCCTCGCTTGTTTGTTTACTTGGGTGGGTTGGTTTTATTCTATCTACCTATCAAGGCTGGCTGAAAAAGAAAAGAAAAATGACTCGGCAAAGCGTCGCACTTTATGCCTACGTATTCTCATCGGAGAATGAGAAATCAGAGTCAACGTAGTTCGGCCTACGAAGGATTATGGGGGAAAGGTTGCTCGCTAGGACGTCGCATCCTATGCCTACGTACTTCCACACTGTATGGAAGATCAGAGCAAACGTAGTTCGGGAAACTACGGGTTATCTCCTAAAAGAAGTGTTTTTTATTGTGTTTGCGATTTCAACCGCACTAGAGACTATGACCTGAGAGTGCATGCGTCGCATGTCACCCAAAGGGTACCATACTAAACATCCAGACTGTGGAAAAGAAACTCTCCCGCAATCCTTTCTCAGATATCTTAAGGCTCGTAACGTACGAAGGAAATCATTCATGATTACTGTATCTTAAACTTTTTGAGATGAGAAGAGAAACAGGCCCAACTAGGAGGGAGACTATCAAGTCCTACTGTTATCATGCCATGGATTCATCCTATGGTTGAGGTTTGAACAGGGAACTCCTAGATGTTGTCATGCATAGGTTTCAACCTAAAAGTCTATCATCAAATCCTTATCAAAGGAAATGAGAGTCCTAAGAGATCATGTCAATGATACACCAAAACAGACAAAAGCATCAGCTTTAACAGTAAAATGCATGCAATGCAAGTGAGGGAGGAAATGTGTGTGGGGCTTCAGCCTCCACAAGCTCATCTCAACCTCAAGCCAGTCATGAAATAACAGTAATCATACTGAAAAATAAAGAACATGCTATCAAGCAATAAACAGTAAACTGTAATCATACAGACAAAATGAAATGCTATCAAGCAAAATAAACACAGGGGCAAGGGAGTTGGGCTCTACCGAATACCCGCAAGCAAAGCCAAGCAATAACAATACAATCAGATGCACTCATGCTCTTAGGCTGAACTTGTTCTAGATGGGCTTAGTCTAATGCAGCAGACAAATCAACAAAATAATCAATACAGAAAAGAAAAACAGAAGGAAGCCTCAGCTCCTCCAGCAGCAACCCAATCTTCAGACTTCAGAGATCACTTGCTTTCCAGGTATCAACCCTATAATATGAGTATCAACTCATCTTCTCCCTTGAGCCCCAGCTCCTTTGATCAGCTCCACGTTCAGGCTTCACTATCTTCAGGGATCTTCAAGCATCAACTTGAACTCCACAAAGTCTTCAGACTTCAACAATCTTCAAGGAATCATCCTCTCCAGAGCTCCAGCTTCTGTCTTCAATGGCTCTAATGCTCCAGCAAACAAGATTCAGTCAACAGGATGAGGTGAGGATGTTACAGTGTTCACTGACTTCCAAAGGATGCCATTGAGGACTTAACATCAAAGGACAAGCTCTCTCAAAGTTCTGCCTTATAGGGCAAGGTCACTAATCCCTCCAAAGGAGAGAGGTGAATACCCCTAAGGGACTTTATGTCACAGAGAAGGAAGGAGGTGAACAAGACCCTCCTTGTTTATTGAACAAAGTATTCTATCTAGGGCTCTGCCTATACCTATGATCCTGTAAACAAAACAAACAAAAGCAATGCTAAACTCCTCTGCAAGGTCTTCAAAGCTTCAATGATGATCCTTAAGGTCTTAAACTCAATCTTCAAAGCTCACACACCCAAAAGAGAAGGACAGAAAACAATACAATGCAAACTTATGCCTCCAAGCAACACACATATTATCCATACATTCAAAAATCAATGAAAAATACTAAAACACCATACAATATTCTAGCAAAAATTCTAGGGGATTCTATACATACTTACCCTTAACCCATATATTCCCCATACACTAACTTGGTCTATAAACCCCAAAACAAAATGGTTCAAGTCTACTCATACAACCTAAAACCCTAATTAGAACACCTAAATGTCTAACAATCAAACTACATCAAATTTTAATCTACAAATCAAGAGATAAATCCTACATGAAACTAGGGTTCAATACCTAACTATGCCAAAAAGAATGGCTCAAAAACCCTAAGGGAAAGTCCTAAAAAAAATTGTACTAAATCAAGTATCAACTAAAACATATTAAAAATACTATTTACAAGAAAATATGCTAAAAAATATTAAACTAAAAATAAAATGGAATTTTATTTTTTATTAATTTTCTAGAAAAAATCAGGATTATGTGAAAAAAATAAGAAATGAAAAATATTGATTTTTATATTTTTTATGAATTTTATAAAATGCAAAGAATTAAAAGAAATAAAAATAAAAGAATTTACGAAATAAAGGGGAGGGGGTATCAAAAGTAACACGCCCCAGTTATTTCTGATCATTGGGCCAAGTCTGGGGGTGGGAATAGAAATGAATGCTGAGGCCCAGGTTTGTCAAAGAACCAAAACGGTGCGTTTGGTTAAGTGATGCGTTGCGTTTTGTGTTTCAATCTTCCCTCCGTTTCTGGAATCAAATCACGGCCGTGCGATGGATCGAATTGGTCAATGACTTTGGACGATCCAACGATGGAGCTTCATCGTCCCCAATTGAACCCTAGGGTTTGCAGAAACCCTAACCCCATGCAAGGATCTTCAACCTGATCATTCTCACTGATTTCTCCATGAATTCATGAGCTTCCAAAAGCAAAGTTGCACTATCAATTACCTTGAACACAATACTATCCATAGTTTTCCCTGAAACCTCTTGAACCATCCTAACAGAAAGCTTCATCATCAAGGTTCCATTTCTTTCCTCTGCTATCAAACTTAATGGAACTTCAAACTAATGATCCAGAATTATTCTACACGTTTCCCTAACCATTCTACACCAGCTCATATCCATTGATGCACACAACATTGCTTGTTATTCATTCTGCAAGAAATTGTACCCTGCCTCGAAACCTCATGATCCTCCCCCTAATTCTCAGAAAATGGTCCTCTACCCTAGCTTAACCAGTCTAAACCTATATCTATGGTAGAATGCACATAAATTAGGAGATTCGAGCAAGATTACCAACCTGTCAAACTTTAATGGTGGCTATGGTTTCCCTACAACTCAAGGTCTGCAAGCTTCCCTGATTGATCCTCAATGGCCAATATGAATTTTGTATGCAAGAAAATGGATGAACAAGGCTTGGATCTTGTGCTTGATATCAAAATGCACTTCTTGCAATTTCCCCAAAACAGCTTCAAACTTCCATGGATCTTCCTCTACCTCAGCATGCAATCAATCACAATGATCAGAAGAATATGTTTGTGGAGGAGAAATGAATGGAGATTGAAGAGAATGAAGGTTTGATGTGAAATTGCAAATGGAAGGATCTTAATTTTTCACACTCTAATCTCACTACTCACCAATAATGGTCACCAACCCTGGCCATAGGGTGATTCACCCTTCTTATAACAATCAAGAGAATAATCTAGATCCCTCTAGAAACTTGTGGAAAGTGTTAGAAAGTTTGAGAACTTCTCATGGAATGATACATTGGAGATCCATTATCTAATGCCTTAGCCTTGCCAAATGGACTTTAAAATCTCATTACAAGAGATATTGAGAAAGAATGAGTGAAAAACAAGCTAAACTTTGCTTTTGTGAAGTTTTGTTTAGGTGCCTTATTATGCAAGTTTCAATATTACAAAGCATGTCCCATTTTAAAGCCTCAAATGAAAATTGTGTTTAAACCAATGTTCTCAAAATGATGTTTCCAATCAAAATGATATATTGGATGACCTATTTTGGATTTGTGGATCTCCCAAACCAAATTTAAATTTCAACTTTTTCAACTTATAAGCCATTTTTAGGTCATTTTCACCCAATCTTGTAAATCCTTGCTACAAGCTCTTTCAATAAATCATGACCACTTTTCTAGACTTAAAATCCCATTTTGAACAACTTTCATGTTTTGAGTGTTTTCATTTGAGGCTTGGAAATAGGAGATATGGCCTTTGCTTAAAATGACCTATAACTGACAAATGACCAAAATACCCCTGTCTTGTTTAAACCATAAGTTGAGTTCCACAAATCCTATCAAGGACTTCTACCACTCAAATTAAAGCTAAGAAGATGCCCTTAAACATTCATGTTGACCAAGAGATCATAGGAATCATCCTACTAGGGCAAAAGTTGTCTGCAAGTTGGGTGACTTTCAAGGACCCAGATTCACACACCTCTGCTGACCTGTAATTTGTCAAAACCATAACTTGAGCTCTGTAACTCCTATCAAGGACTTTCACCACTCAAATTAAAGCTAAGAACAAGCTCTACAACATTCATGTTGTGGGGAAGATGAGATATCAATCCCATCTAGAGCTAAAATTGCCTGGAAGATAGGGATCCAACTAGGGTTTTTTCACTGACAATCCTCAGAAACCCTAACTCAAAACTTCTCAAACTCCTCAATCATGATGAGTTGGTCTAGGAATCATCTTTATAACATCTCTATGAATCATTCCATGATCTCATGCCCCTTGTATTAGGTCTCAACCTTCTCCAAATTTTCAGTTATCCTAGGGTTGACCCAGTTAAAACCCTAATTCTACCATTCATGGTTGAATCTTCTGAATTCTTGCATAATGACCTCTCTGGGCTCATGATGGCTTTCAAGACATCTCATAGGCTTTCTCAAAACATCAAGTTCATTCTCAAAGTCTCAGAATCATCTGAGGAGCACCCACAACTCTCAAGCTATGGAGCACACAACCCTGGTTTCAACCAATTCCTCTGAGGATCTCTTGAACTGTCTGATGAAGGTATCAACTTTCAAACACTCAATGAATAAATAGTTGTTGGTCAAATTTTGGGGTGCAACAGCTGCCCCTATTTAAACGGCTTGAACCTGACTGGGTGAGAAGCGAACGACTCTCATCCAATCAAGGTGCGAGACGGTTGAATATCGGTAAACCCGAAAATTTGCCAACTGCTCAACTTGTCGAACACTGGAATAATAGCTGCACGGCAACTATCTGGAGAAATACTGATCTGACATCGCCGTCGGACAATCGAAACCCCGCCTCACCGCTGGAGAGCATACAATACTGAACCAAATACCCCGCATCGCCGCTGGAGAACTACGTCTGACATCGCCGTCGGACAATCAACATACCCCGCATCGCCGCTGGAGAAGTAAATCTGTCAAAATACCCCGCATCGCCGCTGGAGAACTACGTCTGACATCACCGTCGGACAATCAACATACCCCACATCGCCGCTGGAGAAGTAAATCTGTCAAAATACCCTGCATCGCCGCTGGAGAACTACGCCTAACATCGCCGTCAGAAGACTGGATCAACTTGACATGCCCAACATCGCCGCTGAAAAACTGAATCTGACATCGCTGTCGGAAACAACCATCGTTCTGAGAGACACTCAACATCGCCGTCGTACCATCATCATCTCTGCTGGGGATTAAAGAGTCTGACCTCGCCGTCAAACATTCAACCTCGCCGTCGAACAAACATCCAACCTCGCCGTCGGACAAAACATAATCTGACCTCGCCGTCAAATCCAAACGTTCAACCTCGCCGTCGAACAAACATCCAACCTCGTCGTCGGACAAACATGATCTGACCTCGCCGTCAAATCCAAACGTTCAACCTCGCCGTCGAACAAACATCCAACCTCGCCGTCGGACAAAACATGATCTGACCTCGCCGTCAAATCCAAACGTTCAACCTCGCAGTCGAACAAACATCCAACCTCGCCGCTGGAGAAAATACAACCCTGAACAACTCTGACCTGGGGTTCACCCCTGGTAAATGGAACAAAAGGTACACTTGCGTATTTGAAACTACTCCGCTGGGAATGAGAGACTTAACCGAGCACACTCTGATCTGGGGTTCACCCTCAGCACCATAACGAACATCGGACTACTGCTGCTCATTACCCACCGTGGAACTTCAACATTAAAGATATATGAAACCCTGGCCCCTGGCCATTTCCAGCTTCAGCTAGAAAAAATATTCAAGTATTTCTGAATATGAATGAGACCCTGGCCCCTGGCCACTCCAGGTCCGCTGGAGGATCTTCAAGTTCTTCTGAAGATAGATGAAACCCTGCCCGTCGGCTATTCCAGCTTCAGCTAGAAAAAATCTTCAAGTACTTCTGAAGATAGACATCCTTGACCTTCAAGGATGTAAACTTTGCCCGTCGGCAACTCTGCAGGAGGTATCTTCGACTTCAGTCTGAAGAAATGGTCCTTGGCCTTCAAGGATACATGGATATGCCTTCAGGCAACTCCGCCTCTGCTATAGAGCATCCGTGACTTCAGTCAGGGATATATTTCGGCCTTCAGTCCGAAAAATGAATCCTAGGTCATTCATGACCTTGGGGATAACCTTGCCCTCAGGCACCTTCGCTTCAACTCGGGAAATCTATGACTTCAGTCAGAGAAGTGGTATCCTGAGCCATTCATGACTCTACGGGGATTCAAACACTTTGCCTTTAGGCAAACTCCGCTTCAGCTGGAGAGACATCTTCGACTTCAGTCAGAAGAAACACTATTCACTTGATCGCGATCAATCATCACCTCAGGACAAATGACTTGGTCTTCAGAACAACACGGATCATCTTGTTATATCTAAAAACTTTGGAACCTTGTCTTCAGCCATCCGTTGATTCATCAACAAGGAAATCTGAACTCACAGGAACCTTCTGATACCGCCTTCAGGCGCTTACGAAATTCATCCTCAGATTAGACATCGCTGCTGGGGCAGACATATCACGCTGCTAGGGGTTTCAAGAGTCATCTTGAACAAACAGCTCCGTCGGGCACCTTCAAGAATCATCTTGAACTGATAACCTTTCTGGAGACTTTTATTCTGCTGGGTATTCCAGGAATCCTCCTGGGCAACTCTTGCTGGGGGACGCTACTGGGGAGCTCGAGAATCATCCTAAGCAAACAACTCGGGAAGCTGCACTGAGGTCTTAAGAGTCATCTTAAGCAAACGGCCCTGCTGAGGAATTCGAGAGTCGTCTTGAACTGACTTCGCTGGGGATCTCAAAAATCATCTTGAGCGAGCGACTGTGGGGATTACACCGGGGTCTTAAGAATCATCTTAAGAAAGAGACCTTGTTGGAGAGAATGTCAAGAATCGTCCTGAGCAACTGGTCTCTTGGTGGAACGCCTGTAAAAAGAGAATGATGGTAAGCTAGATCATGCTTATGATGCATATGCTTCGACGCCTTGCCCCACACGGTGGGAATGATATGCGTTTATGCTAAATGCCACGCAATCATGCACAATGCTATGCAACGTTAAATGTTATGCAGTCATGCACAATGATGCGATCCCGTCCGCAAAATAAATGCTGGGAGGAGGAAACCCTTTTGTCAAGGAGACAAGAACTACTCAGGTAGAGGAATCATCCTGCTGAGGAGAACGTGGACACGCTGGTATCAATTGGCCTCCGTCTGGGGAATTGATCTTCCGGTTGACTGCTGCAGGGAAAACAATATCAATCGCGAGAATGAACTGCGCGGCCGTCTCGGCTACTCTTCTGGTGATGACAACTCTGTGGGGAGGCAACTTCAGCTGCAACACTCCACTGGGGAAAACATGGTCTGATCAACTTCCAAGGACTCGGCTCTCTTGGACATCTACAAACTCGGCTGAGGAAGGAGAAGTCATTCTGCTTCGCTGAAGAGGGTGCGACTCTGGGGAAATACAACATCAGCTGCCCCACGCTCTGCTAGGGAACATCCACTCAAGGTCCCAACTGCTTCTAAGGATTCTTCTTTTCTGGGGGTTTGCGGACTCAGCCGGGGAGAGAGAAATCATTCTACTTCAACGGGAGGGTACGACTCTGATGAGGAATTTTAATTTCGCCGGGGAAGAAAGAATCATCTGACTTCGGGGGAGAGTGCAACTCTGCAGGGGAATACAACATCAGCCGTTCCAACACTCTACTGGGGAAGAGGGAATCATCCAACTTCAAGAGAGAGCATGACTCTGGTGGGGAATCTCAATTCTGCTGGAGACTTTACTGGGGAAACACGAGCTTCGGCACCCGAACACTTCTATGAAATCTGCACTTGTGACCCGGTGCTGGGGAAAGACGACATCATTCTTCGGTGCTTGGCTCAGCTGATGAGGTGACGTTACCTTAGGATGCGTCTGCTTGGGGAAGAGAATCATCTCTGCGTGGGGAGACATATCAATGCTCACTATTTGCGTTCAGATTCTGCGGAGGAGAGACTACTGAACTCTGCTGGAGAAGGAGGGCTCGCCCTGCTTCGGGGATGCGCACGACACATCCTCTGGAAAGTGCTACACCTGCAACAACACAAACAAACAGACAAGATACCCTCCTCAAAGGGGCCTATCCAGGTTATTATCCCGTGACAATATTCAATTAATTAATTGTTTCAACAATCAATGGGCCTAGGCCCGCGAGTTTATGTATGCGCATTTTATCAAAAAACATCGGCGTTTTCATTCGCAAACAAAACAGATAAATGCTAAACAGACAAGCAGAATTGCTGAATAATGTGCATTTTATTGATGGTGAACCCCTGAATGGGCAAAAAATGTTTTACAACAGAGGCAAGCTCCTGGAATGAGGAAGCCGCGCAAAATGAAAACATAAATATACATCAGTATATGCAAATGTCGGCAACGAGGCGTAGACGAACACCATGAGTTGATCCCTCTAAGACCCACTCGACTTCGATACTTCTCCGACACTTTAGCTTCGGAAGAGGTTGATTCAGATAAACGGCCCTCAGGTCTTCCAAACCACTAAACAATGAAAGTCCACACGCGGAACGCAGTCATTTGCTTATTCAAATCCCTAACTTTTGCGTGAACCGCCCTTTACGGGTTTTCAGTTCACCGGGATACCCTTTTTTGCCGAAGCCGCCCAGTGTAGGTTTTCGACTTCGCGGGTGTACATTTTTTCAATATATCCCTAATTTTGCCCGAACCTTTTGTTCTATTTTTGATTCGCCAGGATGCCCTTTTTTGCCTGGACTCTTTCTTTTTTGTCCAGCGGGTCTCTTTCAAGCAAAGTATTTTTTAACTGCGTCCGCGTTCACCGGGGATGCAAAATCTTCACCATCCATCGTGGATAACAACAAAGCTCCTCCTGAGAAGACCTTGCTGACGACATACGGCCCCTCGTAATTCGGAGTCCACTTGCCCCGGTGATCGGAGTGTGGCGGAAGAATTTTCTTCAGGACGAGATCACCCGTCTGAAAGCTTCTAGGACGCACCTTCTTATCATAAGCTTTCTTCATTCGGCTTTGGTACAGGCGACCAAATGCAATCGATGCTAACCTCTTCTCATCCATCAGGCTGAGTTGGTTCAAGCGATTCGTAATCCATTCTGCCTCGTCGAGCTTTACATCGACCAAAACTCGCAAAGAAGGAATCTCCACTTCTAACGGTAGGACAGCTTCCATACCGTATACCAAGGAGAAAGGAGTTGCCCTGGTCGATGCACGCACCGTCGTACGGTAACCGTGCAAGGCAAACGGCAGCATCTCGTGCCAATCTTTGTACGTCACAACCATCTTCTGAACAATCTTCTTGATGTTCTTGTTGTCCGCTTCAACAGCGCCATTCATCTTCGACCGATAAGGAGATGAGTTGTGGTGTTCAATCTTGAAGCTCTGGCACAGCTCCTTCATCATCTTGTTATTCAAATTCGAACCATTATCAGTAATGATCCGCTCGGGAATTCCATAGCGACAGATGATGTCCCTCTTTATGAATTTAGCTACCACCTGCTTGGTCACATTAGCGTACGAGTCTGCCTCCACCCATTTGGTGAAGTAGTCGATAGCTACCAGAATGAAACGATGACCATTGGATGCAGTGGGCTCGATCTTGCCTATCATGTCGATGCCCCACATGGTGAACGGCCAAGGGGAGGACATGACATTCAATGGGCACGGCGGCACATGAACTTTATCAGCATAAATCTGGCATTTGTGACATTTCTTCGCGAATCTGAAGCAGTCCGATTCCATAGTCAACCAGTAATACCCTGCTCTCAGGATCTTTCTCGTCATGGCATGCCCGCCGGCGTGCGTACCAAATGTGCCCTCATGGACTTCTTCCATGAGCATACTCGCCTCTTTCTCATCTACACATCTGAGTAGCACAAGATCGTGGTTTCTCTTATACAGCACTCCATCAGGATTGAGATAAAAGTTTCCAGATAGCCTCCTTAGAGTCTTCTTATCCTGGGTTGACGCACCTGCTGGATATTCCTTAGTCATGAGGAAGGTCTGGATGTCGTGGAACCATGGCTTGCCGTCATTGGCATCCTCTATAGCAAAAACAAATGCTGGTCTGTCCAGACGCGAAAGAACAATGCTTGGAGCTTCATTCCAAAGATTGACCTTATACATCGAAGCCAACGTGGCCAAGGCATCAGCCATCTGATTTTCAGCCCTGGGTACATGATGAAGTTCCACTCGGTCGAAGAACGGAAGCAGCCTCCTGGCATAATTCATGTACGGCACCAAATTCGCTTGACGAGTTTCCCACTCCCCTTTAATCTGGTTGATTACAAGCGCTGAGTCACCATATATGTCTAGATTCTTGATTCTCAAATCAATTGCCTCTTCTAGACCCATAATACATGCTTCATACTCGGCTTCATTGTTGGTAACTAGAAACGTCAGTCTCGCAGTAAACGGGATGTGGGAACCGTGAGGAGTCGTGATGATAGCCCCGATACCACTTCCATAGGAATTAACCGCTCCGTCGAATATCAACTTCCACTGAGACTTCCTATCTGGCCCCTCATCGGGCAATGGCTCATCGCAATCCTTCGCTTTGAGAAACATAATATCCTCGTCAGGGAATTCGAACTTCATCGGCTGGTAGTCTTCGATTGGTTGTTCGGCAAGGTAATCAGACAATACGCTTCCCTTAATGGCCTTCTGAGAGACGTACTGAATATCATATTCCGTTAACACCATTTGCCATCTGGCAATCCTGCCCGAAAGAGCCTGCTTCTCGAAGACGTACTTGATCGGATCCATCTTCGAAATTAGCATAGTGGTGTGATTGAGCATATACTGTCGTAGACGTTTGGCGGCCCAAGATAATGCGCAACACGTCTTCTCCAGCATCGAGTATCGAGATTCACACTCAGTAAACTTCTTACTCAAATAATAAATGGCATGCTCTTTTCTGCCCGTCTCGTCGTGCTGACCGAGAACACACCCCATACTATTCTCCAGAACCGTCAGGTACATGATTAATGGCCGTCCAGCCACTGGGGGTATCAAGATTGGAGGTTCTTGAAGATACTGCTTTATTTTGTCGAATGCCTTCTGGCAATCCTCATTCCAAGTAATCGCCTGATCTTTCTTTAAAAGCTTGAACATCGGTTCACAAGTGGCCGTGAGCTGAGAGATAAACCTTGCAATGTAGTTTATTCGGCCCAAGAAACCACGAACTTCTTTTTCTGTTTTCGGCGCTGGCATTTCTTGAATAGCTTTTATTTTCGCAGGATCAACTTCAATACCTCGTTCACTAACAATAAACCCCAATAACTTTCCGGACCGCACTCCGAAAGTGCACTTGTTAGGATTCAGCCTCAGCCTAAACTTCCTAAGCCTCTCAAAAAGCTTCAATAAGTTGACCAGATGCTCTTCCTCCGTTTGGGACTTTGCAATCATGTCATCAACATAGACCTCGATCTCATGATGAATCATATCATGAAACAAAGTGACCATTGCTAGTTGGTAAGTGGCCCCTGCGTTCTTCAGACCGAAGGGCATTACCTTGTAGCAGAATGTTCCCCAGGGGGTGATAAACGTTGTTTTCTCCATGTCCTCCGGTGCCATCTTAATCTGATTGTAACCGGAGAAGCCATCCATGAACGAAAACACGGAAAACTGGGCTGTGTTGTCGACCAACACATCGATATGAGGCAACGGGAAATCATCCTTAGGGCTCGCCCTGTTCAAATCCCGATAATCGACGCACATGCGTACCTTACCGTCCTTCTTCGGTACAGGCACTATGTTGGCGACCCACGGAGGGTAAGTGGTAACGGCTAGAAATCTTGCGTCCAACTGCTTCTGGACTTCTTCTTTGATTTTTACAGCCATGTCTGGTCTCGTCCTCCTGAGCTTCTGCTTGACTGGAGGGAAATCTTCTCGCAACGGCAAGCGATGAACCACGATGTCTGTGTCAAGTCCGGGCATATCTTCGTATGACCAAGCAAAGACGTCACTATACTCTCGAAGCATCTCGACCAGTCTATGCTTGACATCATTCTGCAGCGCAGCCCCCACTCTGACATTTATGACAAGCTCCTCAGAACCCAAATTTAGAATCTCAATATCCTCCTCGTGAGGCAGAATAACCTTTTCTTCTTGTCTCAACAAGCGGGCCAACTCTTCCGGAAGGTCCTCGTCTTCATCAATCTCATCCTCGGCTTGGTAGATCGGGCAATCGAAGTCGTAGTGAGTCGTAGAGGGTCCAGAGTCGATGTCATCTGTCATGTGGATGCTGCAATAACAAGGGTTAAGTTTAAAGCAAGAATATACAGGTTAGCACAAACCTCGTTGCCATTTTGCTGTTTTTCGGAAATAAACATAAAACAGGAATAACAGAGAACACAATATTTGAGTACGAAGAAAACGCCTTTTATTTATTAACAAAATGCATACACATAATCCAACAAGGCCCTGACAGTAAAACCACTATGCCCAGGGCAGGACATAGCGTTGTACAAAGATTGTAAAAAGCAAATCATTACTCTTCACTTGTCAGCTTGATAATCTCCTTGATGGTCCAATTGTGGAGGCGCTCGCCCGGCTTGCTCGGTTGAATCCAGGCGTCAAGATCGCAATCACTGTCCCCGCTGTCCTCCGACGCAGCGTTGATGCTCTCAAAAATTACTCCCCCCTTGGTGAATAGGATCGGCCCTTTCCCACGAGACGAGCTGCCAGAAGAAGATGAAGCTTCAGCTTCAGGAGAATATCCCAATCCAAACTTATCCTGCTTGACAGGTATATCCAGAACATGCCCCCAGCCTGGGGTGGACCCGGCTTCGACAACGGCCCGAGCTTCTTTAAACGAGGAGAGATTCATCTCCTGCTTCTCTGCGACGACAGGAGCCACCTCTTTTACCCTGACGGTTTCAAATGCTTGGCAAAGGGTTTCATGGATCTCGCCATCCATTTCAACATATTTAAAGGACGATAGGTGGCTCACCATGATGTCCTCTTCACCACAGACGGTCACTATGCTGCCCCCAACAGCATATTTGAGCTTCTGATGCAGCGTGGACGTCACGGCACCAGCAGAATGGATCCATGGCCGACCTAAGAGGCAACTGTAGGCAGGCATGATATCCATGATATAGAAAACCGTATTGAACGTCTCTGGACCAACTTGAATTGGCAGGGTCAACTCTCCGAAGACGTGGCGCTTAGTTCCATCAAAGGCCTTCACGACCAGATCACTGGGCGTGCACAGCAATCCACGGGTATCCAATTTCATCAGTGCCTTCTTCGGAAGCACATTAAGCGAGGAGCCCGTATCCACCAGGACATGCGACATGATAGTGCCTCTGCACTCTATCGAGACGTGCAAGGCGCTATTGTGGTCTCTTCCTTTAGGAGTCAGCTCTAGATCCGTAAAACCCAACCCATTACCAGCATTGACATGGGCCACCACCTCTTCCAGCTGATTTACTGATATCTCCTGCGGCACGTATGCAGCGTTTAATACCTTCAGAAAGGCGTTGCGGTGCGCCTCAGAGCACAGCAACAAGTTAAGAATAGAGATCTTTGACGGAGTCTGATGAAGGTGATCTACAATTTTGTAGTCACTTTTCTTGATTAATCGCATGAACTCTTCAGCATCTTTAACCAGCAAATCTTTTTCTGCCCCAGAAGGGACCTCCTCGACAGCTTTACCTTTACCCTTATCCACGGCGTCAGTCCGGACCACTTTCTCTGCTGCAACCTCTGCTGGCGCAAACACTCTACCGCTTCTAGTGATACCGCTGACTCCGGTAAGATTCTGCACAGTTGATCCGAACGGCTCTAGCTCTATCTTCTGACCATTGCAGTAAACTTCGGCGCCGTAATGCCATGGAACAGCATTAGTACTCTCGAATGGGATCGGTCCGGCCCTGGTGATAGTGATAGTAGGCGGACGGGACGCAAAAATAGTAATAGGGTGACGAGGAATAGTAATGGTAGCAACTTCGTCTGCCTGCTTCAGCACGACTTCCCCTGATGCACTCTCAACGCTCCGGCTGAACTGCAAAATACCTTCGGACATCAGACCTTGGATACCTTCGATCAGCTGCTCGCACCCATCAGGAAGTGTAGCACAAGCCATACATAACTCTCCACATCCAGGAAAGAAGCCCTTCTTCAGCAACTTAGCCTTGACAAAACTCAACGGCGTCTTCAAATCTTTGACGTCAGTTAGCAAGTCCGCACTCTCCTCAGTGATAACGGTGTTTACTCCGCCCCCTTTATGATGAGGCATGGGGTTCTTGGTAACGTTGGGCACATTGTCAGAAAAGTTAATAACCTTGGCGTCCACCAAGTCCTGGACTTTGTGCTTAAAAGCTTTACAATTCTCAATCGTATGGCCTGGTGCCCCAGTATGGAACTCACAAGTAGCATTGGCATCATACCCCGGTGGTGGTGCCCCTGTTAAGGGAGCCAACGTCCTCTTTTGAACTAATTGGAGCTGAAGCAACGTTTGCAGAAGCTGTGCATACGACATAGGAGGAGTTTCAAAATGACGATTTGTCAGAGGAGCCCGATTCTGATATTTCCTGTATCCCTGATTATTCTGCTGCTGAGGCTGCTACTGCTGCGGCTGCGGTGGAGCAGCTGGGATATTTATGCTAGCAATCTGAGGCTGAGGGCCCTTGCCCCTTCTCCGAGCATTAGTGACAACACTTGCATCTCCCTCTCGATGCTTGCCAGCGTAAGGTTTCTTACTACCTCCTCCAGCTGAGGATGATTCGCCCTGAATTTTTCCAATCTTTATACCGTTCTCAACATGCTCGCCCAGAGTGATGAGAGCCGAGAATGTTCCAGACATGCCACTGACCAGCTTTTCATAATAGATTCCAGGAAGGGTAGCCACGAACATTTGCACTAGCTCACGCTCAACCATCGGCAGTTGAACCCGAGCAGCCAATTCACGCCACCGCTGGGCGTACTCTTTGAAGCTTTCATTGTTCCGCTGTGAGAGATTCTGAAGCTGAACTCGGTTGGGAGCCAAGTCGCTATTGTATTGATCGTGGAGGACGAACGCTTCTGCCAGATCTTTCCAGGTGCGCACAGTAGCGGGCTCCAGGCCCATATACCATTTGAGTGATGGACCAGAAAGACTATCCTGGAAGAAGTGCATCAGCAACTTCTCATCGTCAGAATAGGCGGACATCTTTCTATAATAAGATCGGAGGTGGACGCAGGAGCAAGTAGTACCCTTATACTTCTCAAAGACAGGCACCTTGAACTTATGAGGTACCTTAAAATCAGCAATCAGCCCAAGCTTGGACATATCAACGCCCAATGTGTTCTGATTTTCAATGTCTCTCATCTTGTCTTCCAGCGCCTTGAACCTGAGTCGAGCCTCAGCATTCAACTCTGCTTCTACACCTCTCTGAGAGAATACGTCGTCCTGATGGTCCTCCAGCCACGGCTGAGGCACCAACAGATTTCCTGCACCAGCATTGCCGTTGACCGGCCCTATGTTAACATTGGCTCCCAGACTACCATTGCCGACGGCTGCCGTATTGAGTCCGAGATTAGTCATCAGATTGCCGTTAGCACTGCCGTTGCCCCCGGCAACAGGAACAACATTCTGTGGAGCGTCCACTGGAGGAGGAGTGGGCACGGCCCCGCCGTGAAGTATGCCATTACTGTCAACCCTGGAGATCAGAGGTTGAACCAGAGTACGAAGCTGGTCTTGACCATTCGCGACTACCTGCATCAGCTCCATAAAACGGTCCATCCGTTCACGGAGCTCTTGGACGTCTGACTGCACCTGGTCCATTATCCTTGTCTGATTGGCGTGAGTTGAGTAGCGGTGGATGAGTCTTTGATCAATCCTGGAGACCGGAGACAACTCGGAACCTGAAAAACCTGTTAACATTAAAGGTTAGGAAAAGCAACAGAATGTATGTCATGCAAAATGCTTTATGCAGATGTATGCGTGTGCCTGTGTGCTTGAGAGATTTCCCCCGATCCTGGCGCCTTGGTACCAGTGCTGATAATAATAAGGAGAGGAATCTGGGCCCCATCATGGAAACAGCAATCTCACATATACATAGTACCAGTGATAGCCAACTTCGACACATCAGGGATCGAGAACTCGTACGCCACAGTCTTTATGAGAGAGGTTGTAGTAACACAATAAGAGGCGAGAAATCCTGGATCGGGGAAACGGTACCTGTCACAGACACACGTCAATGGAATGCTAATGAACATGCAAACTAATGCAGAATGCAGGCACGCAATAATATATCCGGGCGGCTGCTGTGGAGATTCGGTATCAACAATCACTGAAGAGAAGGAAACCCCGGTGTAAGGCCACTAATCTGATCTGCTGAGCATAACCATCTGATAGGACCGAGATCAAAATTCTGCTCTGACAAGAATAAGTGCCTGATAATAAGGACCCCGGGTGCAATATCAAGGAATGTCTGTTGATGAAGTCTTCAGACCCCAAATCAAGATCTGCCCTACCAAGAACAAATACACAGCTGCTGATGAGATCTTCAGATCCCACTCAAAATCTGTTCCATCCAGAACAAACCACTGATGATAATACACTGATCAAAGCCTGCTCTATCAAGAACAGACAAACACCCGATGATAAGGTCCTCTGACCAAACTCTTGCTCTATCAAGAACACATCTGTAACTGAGAACCCAACATAACTGATTCACTGCCAAGAAAACCAGGTAGTCTGAAGGTCTAAGTTCCCTGCAATAAACCCAGTCCCGCTCACAGGTATGGACCTAGACTGACTCAAGGTACGGCATCCTATGCGTTCATCAGCGTCACAGACTTTCAAAACTGATGATACGATTCCCAGAAGGAGTGGCATCATCGAGTCCTGAAGAGGCCTCACTTAGCTGAATCACAAATGATCGGTCCCCAGAGTCGACAATCCACCAAACCAGCAACCGTCTCAACCCAAAGGGTTGAAAGTGAAGCCAACCGGATGAACCTCGTCTGAGCGTGGATTTCATGAGACACTAGTGCCTGCAAAGCAAGCACGCGCCCACTAATTTCCACTCTAAGTCTATGGTACACTCAAGCCTGGGTCTGGCTTCTCACTCAATCAGAACTCCCATCCCACAACAGCACAAATAATCATATTTTACTGGAAATAAGACGCGGGAAATAAAGTGCGAGAAATAAAAAATGCGATAAATAAACGCAACCCAACAAGCAAACACACAAACGATAGGATTGACTCGCACAGGGAACCGTTGGAGTCCCCAGCAGAGTCTCCAGCTGTCGCTTGCGCGAAAATAAGGTGCCGGCACAACAGAAGAGTCGCCACCTTTCGTTATTTATCCCTCAGAGCGGGAAAGGAAACGATCGGAAAAACCTGATGAATAAGGGTAAGACAAGGTCGTCGCAACCATTGTCTGGGTTCGGGAGTCGGTTACGCAAGGGGAAGGTATTAGCACCCCTCACGTCCGTCGTACTCGACGGGATCCTCGCTTGTTTGTTTACTTGGGTGGGTTGGTTTTATTCTATCTACCTATCAAGGCTGGCTGAAAAAGAAAAGAAAAATGACTCGGCAAAGCGTCGCACTTTATGCCTACGTATTCTCATCGGAGAATGAGAAATCAGAGTCAACGTAGTTCGGCCTACGAAGGATTATGGGGGAAAGGTTGCTCGCTAGGACGTCGCATCCTATGCCTACGTACTTCCACACTGTATGGAAGATCAGAGCAAACGTAGTTCGGGAAACTACGGGTTATCTCCTAAAAGAAGTGTTTTTTATTGTGTTTGCGATTTCAACCGCACTAGAGACTATGACCTGAGAGTGCATGCGTCGCATGTCACCCAAAGGGTACCATACTAAACATCCAGACTGTGGAAAAGAAACTCTCCCGCAATCCTTTCTCAGATATCTTAAGGCTCGTAACGTACGAAGGAAATCATTCATGATTACTGTATCTTAAATTGTTTTGAGATGAGAAGAGAAACAGACCCAACTAGGAGGGAGACTATCAAGTCCTACTGTTATCATGCCATGGATTCATCCTATGGTTGAGGTTTGAACAGGGAACTCCTAGATGTTGTCATGCATAGGTTTCAACCTAAAAGTCTATCATCAAATCCTTATCAAAGGAAATGAGAGTCCTAAGGGATCATGTCAATGATACACCAAAACAGACAAAAGCATCAGCTTTAACAGTAAAATGCATGCAATGCAAGTGAGGGAGGAAATGTGTGTGGGGCTTCAGCCTCCACAAGCTCATCTCAACCTCAAGCCAGTCATGAAATAACAGTAATCATACTGAAAAATAAACAACATGCTATAAGCAATAAACAGTAAACTGTAATCATACAGACAAAAGAAATGAAATGCTATCAAGCAAAATAAACACAGGGGCAAGGGAGCTGGGCTCTACCGAATACCCGCAAGCAAAGCCAAGCAATAACAATACAATCAGATGCACTCATGCTCTTAGGCTGAACTTGTTCTAGATGGGCTTAGTCCAATGCAGCAGACAAATCAGACAAAACAATCAATACAGAAAAGAAAAACAGAAGGAAGCCTCAGCTCCTCCAGCAGCAACCCAGTCTTCAGACTTCAGAGATCACTTGCTTTCCAGGTATCAACCCTATAATATGAGTATCAACTCATCTTCTCCCTTGAGCCCCAGCTCCTTTGATCAGCTCCACCTTCAGGCTTCACTATCTTCAGGGATCTTCAAGCATCAACTTGAACTCCACAAAGTCTTCAGACTTCAACAATCTTCAAGGAATCATCCTCTCCAGAGCTCCAGCTTCTGTCTTCAATGGCTCTAATGCTCCAGCAAACAAGATTCAGTCAACAGGATGAGGTGAGGATGTTACAGTGTTCACTGACTTCCAAAGGATGCCATTGAGGACTTAACATCAAAGGACAAGCTCTCTCAAAGTTCTGCCTTATAGGGCAAGGTCACTAATCCCTCCAAAGGAGAGAGGTGAATACCCCTAAGGGACTTTATGTCACAGAGAAGGAAGGAGGTGAACAAGACCCTCCTTGTTTATTGAACAAAATATTCTATCTAGGGCTCTGCCTATACCTATGATCCTGTAAACAAAACAAACAAAAGCTATGCTAAACTCCTCTGCAAGGTCTTCAAAGCTTCAATGATGATCCTTAAGGTCTTCAACTCAATCTTCAAAGCTCACACACCCAAAAGAGAAGGACAGAAAACAATACAATGCAAACTTATGCCTCCAAGCAACACACATATTATCCATACATTCAAAAATCAATGAAAAATACTAAAACACCATACAATATTCTAGAAAAAATTCTAGGGGATTCTATACATACTTACCCTTAACCCATATATTCCCCATACACTAACTTGGTCTATAAACCCCAAAACAAAATGGTTCAAGTCTACTCATACAACCTAAAACCCTAATTAGAACACCTAAATGTCTAACAATCAAACTACATCAAATTTTAATCTACAAATCAAGAGATAAATCCTACATGAAACTAGGGTTCAATACCTAACTATGCCAAAAAGAATGGCTCAAAAAACCTAAGGGAAAGTCCTAAAACAAATTGTACTAAATCAAGTATCAACTAAAACATATTAAAAATACTATTTACAAGAAAATATGCTAAAAAATATTAAACTAAAAATAAAATGGAATTTTATTTTTTATTAATTTTCTAGACAAAATCAGGATTATGTGAAAAAAATAAGAAATGAAAAATATTGATTTTTATATTTTTTATGAATTTTATAAAATGCAAAAATTAAAAGAAATAAAAATAAAAGAATTTAAGAAATAAAGGGGAGGGGGTATCAAAAGTAACACGCCCCAGTTATTTCTGATCATTGGGCCAAGTCTGGGGGTGGGAATAGAAATGAATGCTGAGGCCCAGGTTTGTCAAAGAACCAAAGCGGTGCGTTTGGTTAAGTGATGCGCTGCGTTTTGTGTTTCAATCTTCCCTCCGTTTCTAGAATCAAATCACGGCCGTGCGATGGATCGAATTGGTCAATGACTTTGGACGATCCAACGATGGAGCTTCATCGTCCCCAATTGAACCCTAGGGTTTGCAGAAACTCTAACCCCATGCAAGGATCTTCAACCTGATCGTTCTCACTGATTTCTCCATGAATTCATGAGCTTCCAAAAGCAAAGTTGCACTATCAATTACCCTGAACACAATACTATCCATAGTTTTCCCTGAAACCTCTTGAACCATCCTAACAGAAAGCTTCATCATCAAGGTTCCATTTCTTTCCTCTGCTATCAAACTTAATGGAACTTCAAACTAATGATCCAGAATTATTCTACACGTTTCCCTAACCATTCTACACCAGCTCATATCCATTGATGCACACAACATTGCTTGTTATTCATTCTGCAAAAAATTGTACCCTGCCTCGAAACCTCATGATCCTCCCCCTAATTCTCAGAAAATGGTCCTCTACCCTAGCTTAACCAGTCTAAACCTATATCTATGGTAGAATGCACATAAATTAGGAGATTCGAGCAAGATTACCAACCTGTCAAACTTTAATGGTGGCTATGGTTTCCCTACAACTCAAGGTCTGCAAGCTTCCCTGATTGATCCTCAATGGCCAATATGAATTTTGTATGCAAGAAAATGGATGAACAAGGCTTGGATCTTGTGCTTGATATCAAAATGCACTTCTTGCAATTTCCCCAAAACAACTTCAAACTTCCATGGATCTTCCTCTACCTCAGCATGCAATCAATCACAATGATCAGAAGAATATGTTTGTGGAGGAGAAATGAACGGAGATTGAAGAGAATGAAGGTTTGATGTGAAATTGCAAATGGAAGGATCTTACCTTTTCACACTCTAATCTCACTACTCACCAATAATGGTCACCAACCCTGGCCATAGGGTGATTCACCCTTCTTATAACAATCAAGAGAATGATCTAGATCCCTCTAGAAACTTGTGGAAAGTGTTAGAAAGTTTGAGAACTTCTCATGGAATGATACATTGGAGATCCATTATCTCATGCCTTAGCCTTGCCAAATGGACTTTAAAATCTCATTACAAGAGATATTGAGAAAGAATGAGTGAAAAACAAGCTAAACTTTGCTTTTGTGAAGTTTTGTTTAGGTGCCTTATTATGCAAGTTTCAATATTACAAAGCATGTCCCATTTTAAAGCCTCAAATGAAAATTGTGTTTAAACCAATGTTCTCAAAATGATGTTTCCAATCAAAATGATATATTGGATGACCTATTTTGGATTTGTGGATCTCCCAAACCAAATTTAAATTTCAACTTTTTCAACTTATAAGCCATTTTTAGGTCATTTTCACCCAATCTTGTAAATCCTTGCTACAAGCTCTTTCAATAAATCATGACCACTTTTATAGACTTAAAATCCAATTTTGAACAACTTTCATGTTTTGAGTTTTTTCATTTGAGGCTTGGAAATAGGAGATATGGCCTTTGCTTAAAATGACCTATAACTGACAAATGACCAAAATACCCCTGTCTTGTTTAAACCATAAGTTGAGTTCCACAAATCCTATCAAGGACTTCTACCACTAAAATTAAAGCTAAGAATATGCCCTTCAACATTAATGTTGACCAAGAGATCATAGGAATCATCCTACTAGGGCAAAAGTTGTCTGCAAGTTGGGTGACTTTCAAGGACCCAGATTCACACACCTCTGCTGACCTGTAATTTGTCAAAACCATAACTTGAGCTCTGTAACTACTATCAAGGACTTCCACCACTCAAATTAAAGCTAAGAACAAGCTCTACAACATTCATGTTGTGGGTAAGATGAGATATCAATCCCATCTAGAGCTAAAACTGCCTAGAAGATAGGGATCCAACTAGGGTTTTTTCACTGACAATCCTCAGAAACCCTAACTCAAAACTTCTCAAACTCCTCAATCATGATGAGTTGGTCTAGGAATCATCTTTATAACATCTCTATGCATCATTCCATGATCTCATGCCCCTTGGATTAGGTCTCAACCTTCTCCAAATTTTCAGTTATCCTAGGGTTGACCCAGTTAAAACCCTAATTCTACCATTCATGGTTGAATCTTCTGAATTCTTGCATAATGACCTCTCTGGGCTCATGATGGCTTTCAAGACATCTCATAGGCTTTCTCAAAACATCAAGTTCATTCTCAAAGTCTCAGAATCATCTGAGGAGCACCCACAACTCTCAAGCTATGGAGCACACAACCCTGATTTCAACCAATTCCTCTGAGGATCTCTTGAACTGTCTGATGAAGGTATCAACTTTCAAACACTCAATGAATAAATAGTTGTTGGTCAAATTTTGAGGTGCAACAGGGGTCAAAACCGACTTACGGTTCAAGAGTTATGAATTTTCGAAGTTTTCCGAAAAACCAGAATTTTGCCTAAACACGGCTACGGGATTTTGCATTTTCGCCCGAAAATCCGATCGATTCAATTCTCTTTTTCGAAACAAACACATACTCATACTCACCTAACATATAGCAGTGAATTAGAACCATTAAACACGATTTCTACGACGTCCGATTTTCACTCAAATCTCAAACCCTCAATTATCCAAAAACGTAAAAACTCACAAACTCAACAAAATTCAATCAAACGAAATCCAATAATCACGACTAAATATTACCCGACTAAACTATGCAATTTATTTTGAATTCTAACCGTTCAAAACTCGATTCTACCGATTAAGCCATTTATGCCCTAGAAATGGAAAATAGAGAAAACTACCAACAAATCCAACACAACTCATACATAATCATACACATTGATCAAATAATAATGTTTCTCACCCTTACCTTGAATTTGTTGAACTTTTGCTCTTTCTCTTGAGTTTCCTCCTCTTCTTCTCCACTCCTCTCTTTGCCTCTTTTCTCCTTTCTATCTTTTCTTTCTTTCTATTCTCTTTTATCCCATTCTCTTATTTTATATAATTCTCACAATTTTAATTAACCTAGTAATTCCAATGGGCTTAATAACTCATGTCTATTCACACTCCCAAATAGGCCCAATCAATTAATCTATCAATTCTATATTATTCTACAAATTAGAATATATCATATAAGTTAAATAATAAAATTAAATCAATTATTTCGAATATGTCCAATAATTCAATTAATCCAAACAACTCAAATAAATCAAATAATTTATATAAATTCAATAAATCAACTAATTCAATTATATCAAATAAATCACATAAATTAGTTAATTCAATTAGGCCTAAAATCACATAATTAATCAATTAATTTAATTAATAAATAATTACTAAAAATTGGGGTGTTACAACCCTCCCCCACTTTAGGAATTTTCGTCCTCGAAAATGTTACCTGATTCAAATAACTCTGGATACGACTCTCGCATCCTAAGTTGCTTCTCGTTCATCAACCTGAACTAGCAATGTCTCAACAATCAAATCCTCTCTTACTCGTACACTATCCATCTGAATCAATGCACTTCCTCAACTTAGACACATGAACACATCATGCAATCCCCACAAGCGACAGCGGTAAAACAATCTAACATGCTATTTTCTCCATGCTTCCGCTGCGCCACTCTGATACAGATCAACAAAACACAGTGGGTGCTTCCGAGACCTCAAGCTCGACCGACACCAGTTACTATTGTAACTCTCGAAACACGTCTTTTCTTGGGTCCTTTTAGTCTTTCTAGTCGTCTCTTGCACAATATCAGATCCAAGTACAACACTCTCGCCTGGCACACATCAACACAAAGGATTCCTACACCTCTTACCGTACAAAGCCTCATACAATGTCATTCCGATACTAGAATGATCATTGTCATTGTAGGTAATTCAAGCAACGATAGTTAACTATCCCACGATCCACCTTGATCCAACACACAAGCTCTCCACAAATCCCGTACATACTAGATAGTTCTCTTTGTCTGTCCATTCCGTCCACGGATGCTAGACAAAGTTCAACTTCAACATGACACCTAAAACGTCTACAACTTTCTCAAAATCTCAACGAAAATTCAGATTCCCATCTGACACAATATTCGACGGTAACCCATACTACCCCGCAACTTCCTCACTATACCTCTTAGCTAGCTTCAGCATAGAATGATTCATCCTCATTAGTAAGAAATGAGTTAATCTTGCCAATCCATTCATAACCACCCAAGTCGAATCATATCCCTTCACATTTCTTCGGAAAACCCGACACAAAATCCATGGGAATACTATCCCATACCATTTAGAAATATTCCACAGTTGTATCAGGTCCAACAACCTCTGATGTTCACACTTCGACTTCCGATAAGTCAAACCAGCACATACCACTTCAACCACTTCTCTCTCCGTCTATCTCAATGTTCTTCTTCCAGAGTACTTTTATCCAACTCACACTATTTGGAACACACACTCCATCACGACATCTCATGGTACCATTCTCATTAATCCGAAAATCAGCTCTTCGACTTCAATTCATTAAATTTAATCAATCTATTAACTCAAATTAGAACTTCGACTTCTTCGAATCTTATCAAGAATACCTATAGTCAGTCTCAAGATACAAAGCTCAACTCCCTAAGATATTTTCTTCATAGACCAAACTCATATCCCGAATTTGCTTCATCAGTTCTAACTCATTACCATCATCATTGGTATATACAGAAATTTCCAATTCGATACCTCTGCTACCACTTGGTCTCACTCGAATGGTAATTCAACCCAAAACCATACTCCTTCAGAAGTCCCTATTTATTTCCTCTACACCCTATTCAACTCTTTTTCAAATCAACAAATACCTTAAGTTCTTAAGATCACCAACCATCTCAAATCTCAACTAAACAATTGAGGCTTCCAAACTCCGGCACAAACACGCAACAACAACCAACTTCAATTACTTGTCAGATAATTCCCTTATGTACTTTAAGTTGCCTTAAAGCATAACCAAAACTCGCTGATGTTGTACTTAACATATCCCCCAATCATATCAACCAAACATCACAAAACACAACAATTTGTTCTGTCGGATTCGGAAAAACCAATACACGAGCTGTTGACAGCTTTCCTAACAATTCCTTAAACTTTCTTCACAGTAGAATATTGCTACTTCTTCTCCAACACTGATAACTCAAGTTCCCGATGCTCAACATGATCCTCTATACTCTTAGAGTATATCCAAATATCATCGGTTACCCAACCATTGACTCACTCAATTAAGTATGGAGAATCCCATGCCAAACGGACACTCAATTTGAGAGTCATGGCGGAAATACAAACCACACTTACTACAACAACCAAACATATTCCATCAATAAATACTTAATTCCATGTCACTACTTCACCATCACATAAAACATTGTAATACTTCCCGCGCTTCTAATCTTGCGTCATTCCGAGTTACGGTTCTCCCGTTACGACAAAAATACGAAAACAACATTTCCACACTTAGAAGGCCATTCAACACATCTTCAACTCTTGAAATGTTTAAAGGTCTAATTATACCAATATAGTATCCCACACCTTGCTTCCTTTAATAATCACCAGAAGTCACTATCCACCCTTTATATACTTGACTTCACAATCTGGTGCCACAACACACACACCAGACACAAGTCTCAAAACTACTCAATCAGTTTAATTCCTTGACTATCCAAATAGACATACAATATAGAGCTCTTAATATCCGACTAGTTCCCGTAACTAAGTCAATCACAACTCCACTTCACGTCCTGGATGTATATCACTATCTTGTCAGAATAACTTCCAGACAACCACAATTAATCGGCAAACCGCCAACTTCCCACTTTCGTTAACACTCAAAATTTCCATCAAAATGAAACATCTCATCACTGTCCTGCGCCGACTCATCAAAACAATTCTTCAGCACTTGGCTTAACTCCAAACAATTCATTGCTCATGCCATCTAAGCTTGCAAGACATGTCCATCCCATCCAACACAATCCCAACTACTATCAACAAGAGATTAAGGGTGATCAGTTCCTCAATTTGTTAATAGACAGTCGACAATCATAATGGGGCATAAACCGTCTTTACCAAACTATAAGAGCGTTCAACCATACACTAAGCTACAACTCCACACTTGCAGCATCTTGGAGAAGCACCAGTTTCTCCCCCACTTGAATCATTCTTACTCTTGCAGACAAAGGTTAGACAACAAACATGTATCGACAGTGTTTTCACACACATGTCGTATACTAGGGAACACACAACATTAGACAACTTGGCCAGACGGACCAACCTGCTCTGATACCACTAATGTAACACCCTTCTAAACCCCACGGATAATATATGAATAATCAGAGTAAATTTCCATGCATTTACAAAAGGGAATTACACATAACTTTCAAAATATCAAAACCACCTGTCATGCTCATTACTATTTCAATATAAAATTATGCTTTACAAAACTTCACTTTGCATGTAGCAGCGGATTCAATTATACCACAATTTTCATAAAAGAAACATTTATTTTTATCACATAAAACAACATCACTTAGGCACTAAGGCCAACATCATAATATTCCAACGGATATAAACACGTTTATAGAGTACACAATGTATATCTTAAACACAACCCAAGCGATCCCAGTGTTACATGACCAGAGCATGACTCGACCCAACATAATTAAATCACTAAACGGCTACACCAAAAGCGACCTCGTAACTACGAGCAATACTACTCATTGATACCTGAACGATGTCATGTAGGACATCATTCCAGCAGAAGGGTGAGAAATATTATCATAATAACAATGCATATAATTATGAAAAATGCTATTTCTACACCATTTCCTACACCCAATACTTACACCGTATGCACTATTCACCGTATTTATACGGTGAACAGTGTTTTTTTTATTAAAATAATATATTTTTTTAAAATATTAATTTTTTTTTTAAAAAAGTTTTATTTTTAAAATTTATTTTATAACACAAATATAAGATTGCGCATTAACCAACTTCACAGTTGCATTAACCACAAAAATCTACATTATTAACCAATTATTTTACCTATAATTTATTAACCACTTTCACTACTTCATTAACCAATAAAATACATACTATTAACCATGTTCTGGAGAATTTGTTCAAGTATTTGTGAACAGTAATTGAGGTGTAGGGTGTAAAGATGGGTGTCAACATAGCAATCCTGTATAATTATATATACACAAATACACAAGCACAAAATACATATATTCCACATTTTCTCACCACAATTCATTATAACTCATCATGTACAATACAACATATATATAATCAAATATGGATAATCACCAAGCTTATTCATAGTTCACAATTACACAAGTCATGTACATACACCTATGCATAACTTCATACAACAATCATATATTCATTCCATGAGACTCAATGCAACTCAATGCAACTCATGCCATGTGGTACCAACACTTGTTATCATTTGTCGGTTTTTACACTTAAACCGGGTCCGTTCCCTAGACCGATAACAACAAAAGCTCGTTCCCTAAGCTTTCAAACCCCACTCTAGGTTTGGGACAAGTCACTAGCCTCCACGAAGCTAGCAAACATTGCCTCTTGACTAAATGATGCATATGCAATCAACAACAAAATGCACTTAAGACCGATCACACGTCTTAATCCCATGCATTCACATAATTCCTCCCTTCAAGAATTAAACAAGATTTCACACACAACATATCATATAATCAAGTATTCATACTTTTCATAAACATATTTGTCAAACAATGCACGCATATCTTACAATATGCTCCCATGCATTAATTCACAATAATCGGATACAACACATATGCATTCATAATTCAACCTCATTACCTTTTCAAACAATGCACACATATTCACAATATGTTCTCATGCATTCACAATATCGCATACAATCAATATGCATTTACACTTCAATATCATTACCACATTTATCAAGCAATGCACACATATTCACAATATGTTCTCATGCATTCTTCACATACAAACAAGCATATATTTGTCAAAAGACTATATTTCATAATCGACTCCACCATCTAGGATTCACGCCATATGGCTACCCACAACATATCATATCACAACATGCACAAGCTATATGTTATATAACAAAAGTATTCTGCACAATAACACATCAATCACACACATTCGCGACGGTAAAAATCAACACAACAATATGTTTTCAATTTTCTGCTATAATTGAACTAGGTACAGACCTCAAATCCATTTTTTCTAGAAAGACAATCTCGTTAACTTACCAACACTTCGAACAGGGGTCAAAACCGACTTACGGTTCAAGAGTTATGAATTTTCGAAGTTTTCCAAAAAACCAGAATTTTGCCTAAACACGGCTACGGGATTTTGCATTTTCGCCCGAAAATCCGATCGATTCAATTCTTTTTTTCGAAACAAACACATACTCATACTCACCTAACATATAGCAGTGAATTAGAACCATTAAACACGATTTCTACGACGTCCGATTTTCACTCAAATCTCAAACCCTCAATTATCCAAAAATGTAAAAACTCACAAACTCAACCAAATTCAATCAAACGAAATCCAATAATCACGGCTAAACATTACCCGACTAAACTATGCAATTTATTTTGAATTCTAACCGTTCAAAACTCGATTCTACCGATTAAGCCATTTATGCCCTAGAAATGGAAAATAGAGAAAACTACCAACAAATCCAACACAACTCATACATAATCATACACATTGATCAAATAATAATGTTTCTCACCCTTACCTTGAATTTGTTGAACTTTTGCTCTTTCTCTTGAGTTTCCTCCTCTTCTTCTCCACTCCTCTCTTTGCCTCTTTTCTCCTTTCTATCTTTTCTTTCTTTCTATTCTCTTTTATCCCATTCTCTTATTTTATATAATTCTCTTAATTTTAATTAACCTAGTAATTCCAATGGGCTTAATAACTCATGTCTATTCACACTCCCAAATAGACCCAATCAATTAATCTATCAATTCTATATTATTCTACAAATTAGAATATATCATATAAGTTAAATAATAAAATTAAATCAATTATTTCGAATATGTCCAATAATTCAATTAATCCAAACAACTCAAATAAATCAAATAATTTATATAAATTCAATAAATCAACTAATTCAATTATATCAAATAAATCACATAAATCAGTTAATTCAATTAGGCCTAAAATCACATAATTAATCAATTAATTTAATTAATAAATAATTACTAAAAATTGGGGTGTTACAGTTAACACATACAGTTAATCGGTTAACCTGTGTAAAACAAGTGAAAATCTGGAAATTCATAGGTGTTAATCGGTTAACACCAGACGTTAACCGGTTAACACCCTTAAATCTTTGAAAAATTTAAATATTTGAATTGGTTAACCGGTTAACCATATACGTTAACCGGTTAACACTGTACCAGAAGCCAAAAACAGCAAACAAAAAATCACTTCTAGCACACAAACAACTTATCCAAGTTCCAATTGGTCAACTTATTAATTAAGCACGAAATTGACAACAGAAAACATAGATCCAACGACATGGATACACAATTGCACAGCAACATCACAAATTGAACGGATCAAAATCAACAAAATTCAATCGAATATGAAGATTAACATGATAAGCTTAAAAAATTAAATCGGATCGAGAATTCCAACCTTCGAATCGAAGAATTGATTCGGTAAATGTTGATCAACTGAATTTGAGTAGATCAAATGCTAGAAATTTGGAAAACTTCAAGATCCACAATAATTGATGTTGTATGAATGAAGATCCACCAAATTTGAGTCAAAAAGCTTCAAATAATCACTTCTAGATCCAACTTCAGATTCAGATCCAAGTTTGCACGAAAATCGAAGATGAGAATTGATCAAATGATGATGGTAGATGGAGGTTTATGCTCAAGAATCCATTGATTCCAATGAAAAAGAGCTTTGAGTGAGTTTTGGTTATGGAGGGAATTTGGAGAATTGAGAGAGAATTGAGATCAAATCTGAAGTGAGAGTGAAAAATGAAGGTTAGATTGTGTTGGTTTAGAGTGAATCATTTAAATACCATCTAGGTTTGGATCCCAAAGCAAGGATTAGGATTTGGATTGGAAATCAAGGTTTGGAATGTGGAATGGGATTTTGGAGGGAAATCTGAAATTTAAAGGTGTTCTAGATCCTTCCCAAATGAAAATTTGAATTCCAAAGTGATCAAAATTGGACCCCAAGTGTAATTGGCTTGCAAAATCACGTACATGGCAAAATCTGCTATGGTTAACCGGTTAACCATATGCGTTAACCGGTTAACACTGTTAAAACTTCAAATCTGGGCTGATTCTCCAATGGTTAATCGGTTAACCATATGTGTTAATCGATTAACACCTTCAAAAGTTTAAATTTGGCGCCTTTTGGTGGGAAATCTGTCCATTTGCCCTGTTTCAACTGTTTTGAGCTCTATGTAGCTGCTGAACCTCATTTTTGAACATTATCACTGTGGAAATACTTGTTATGAGCCTGAGCGCTGATCCTGATCTGAAATTAACCTGCAAAACATAATAAAATCGATCGCTCGACTGCTGGGCAAAATAAATGCCGGAGATACTCACTGTTCAGTCTTACACCGAAATAAACCCTGAATCACGTGAAGACCTTGATCCCCTGTTAAATGAATAATACTATGCAATGCAAATGCTAAATACGAAAATGCAACGAAATAAAAGCCAGTAACAAATTATCGCAATCCTATGCCTACGTACTCTCAACGGATATGAGAGATTAGAGCAGCCGTAGTTCGGCTAACTACAGAAACGGTCTCGATTGCACGAACGCGAGAGAAAAGTGGGTCTCGGTTGCATGGGGGCAAGAGAGGGGATCTCAATCGCCAGGATGCGAGAGAAAGGAGTCTCGGTCGTATGGGGGCGAGAGAAAAGAGTTTCGATCACACGAGGGCGAGAGAAAAGAGGAACTAGGCTAAGACACGCCTAAACGGGAAGGAACTCGGGACACACACGCTAGAACCTAAGGCGTAGGAGCGAATGCGTCGCATATTGCCCGAAGCGTATACACTAAACACTCTAGAAGAATGAGAGGAGGCCCCCCACTCATCATTTCCCACGTATCTATTGCTTAGGACTCACAACGCTCGGCGGTTGATTAAAAGACTTGAATTAGAAAGATGTTACCGAATGGAGTGGTTCCGTTGACCCTTGACATTGTGCGCAAGCTCCATTCCCATCTTCTCCTCTTTTGATCCTTGATGATGCTTCGAATCGGGACTAATGTGACGCTAAACCTTCATAGCTCGACTTATAAGGGAAGTCAAACTTTAAGAGGTCGTGTATTGATTTCCGTGCTATGGACAAGATTGGGAAACGATATTGAGGATGGTTCTCCAATTGAATCATGTCGCACGGATCGAAAATAGTGGGATCTCGTCTTGCAGATACAAGACTTCATCGATCACCAAAAGTCAAAATAAAATCGAGAGAAGAGAAATGAGGAGAGAAAGAAGTGGTCTCAGATCCTTCATTTCTCATCAATAATTTGACGGAGAATCGAAATAAACTTCTTCATCGACCAAAACGGATGAAATGAAATAAAGTCAAAAATGAGAAAAAGGAGAGAAGGTCGGTCTCAGGTCCATCGTTTCTCATCAATAATTTGACAAATAAAACAATAGAGGTCTCGTCATCGACCTAAAAGGCAAAAATGCCTAATAACAAATGAGAAATGAATTCAACTTCTAAAAAGTATATATAAAATATATAAATACTAAAACTATAAATTAAAAGAAAATATTTAAAAAGTTCTAAGTAAAATAAATATAAAATATATATATATACACACTAAAAAACTATTAGAAAAATATATAAATTAATTAAAATAAAAATCTAACAAACTGTTTTTTTTTAAAATACATTAATAAATATTATATTATAAAATCTAAAATAATTTAAATAAATTTTAAAGAAAAAACAAGAAATAAGAGCGAGGGGGTATGACAGAAATCGGGTGGTGCAGTGAACAAAACAGGCCTGAGGCCCATTCAATATTCAGCCAAAAATAAAGAAGAACAAGCCAACAATGAGTCCTCTTCTTCGCATGGTTTCGTAACAGCTCCACATCCTCTCTGTCTCAACTCAATTTCACTCCTCCATTAACTTTGCTTCTTCGTTTCAACTCAAACCAAACTCTCCTCCTACGTCTACACAAACCCTTTCTTCTTGCTTCACTTTGTTCTGACCTTGATTTATTTTAAAGAAAAAGGGGTTTCTGAATGGGTCGCGGTTTGTGTAACACCCCCTTTCTATACCCCAAAATTAACACATTTAATCAATTAGGCACTAAAAAAAAAATTCATTTTATCAGAGTTTAATTAAAACATGGTATATAAGAGGCGCATCACATTATCATGAAATTAAACACATACGATACCTGCTCACAAAAGATATGCAACAATGGGTAACCCACATCTCAATATTTAGAATAAAAGCGGAAACATCCAAATATTGAATCGATCACATTCATAAAAGTATATACAACCATTCAATCAATTCATGCTTTACAACATATCCACAGCAGATACATACACATATGTATCACAAAAGAATCAAAACAAAATAACTTCAAAAGAGCCAAAGGCTTCCTAACTACCCAGATGTTACATATCAGAGCCATTGACCAAAAAGAATGAAGACATCGCTTCACAAAAAGAACCTCCAGCTTCCTATTCTGCAATGCCTCATAGAGCATTATAAAACAGCAGAAGGGTGAGAAACAATATCATAACAGTTAATGCATAAAAATTGTATATATACATATACTCATATTTGTACAAGTTATACTCAAATTATGTTCTCACCACATTAAGCATATACAATTAATCATGCCTCTACACATGCTCATGAACATTCACTATATGTTCCTCCAACCAATCATATATAACATACACAGTTACATTCATACAACTAATGCATCATACACAGATGACTCATGCAACTCATAGAGACCGACACACGACTCTATGCAGATGCAAATGCGGTACCGACTCATTTCAACAGATTCTCTAAGGAATCGAGTATTCAGCAGATCCTCCACGGGATCAAGTATTCAGCAAATTCTCCACGGAATCAAATATTCATCAGATTCTCCACGGAATCGAATATTCAGCAGATTCTCCATGGAATCAAATACTCAGCAGATTCTCCACGGAATCAAATACTCTAGCCAATCCTCCACGGGATTACATGTTATGACCGATTCTCCAAGGAATCACATAATGCAACCGATTCTCCAAGGAATCTAATATAACCATCGTATCATACGAGGTTCTGCAAATCCTCCAAGGGATCAATCAACACACAAATGCATACTAAGATGCTTCACAATGCAAATCCTCCGAGGGATCATTCAACACAAAAATGCATACTATGTTCACAAACATACTCATTGCATTTATCACATACATCGCATATATCTATCATGCATTCACATTATGCACCATTTCACACATGGTTTACACACATATCAGCCTATCAATGCGTTTCTATCCAATTCAAGTAAATACACAAGATTATCAAACGTTCAAGATTCACCATTGGCACTACAATCTAGGATTCACGCCTTTCGGCCACCCACAGCACGACACGTTGAAACAGTTCACACATCAATCATTCATATAGGCATTAATCATAATTAAATCAACCAAACATCATGCTATGAACAAACAGCAAAACAAATAACACTGTCAGGTTCGCCAACCTTCGCCTGGCGAAGCCACGCAGCGAATGCTCGCTGGCCTTCGCCTGGCGAACTTCCCAGCGAAGTCCACTGGGAGTAATTCTGGAATTACTCGCTGAGGCTCGCTACACACTCGCCTGGCGAACCTTCGCCAACTCACCTCGCCTGGCGAACTTGCCAGCGAATACAGGGTGTTAGCTTCTGACTTGCTTCACTACAGCTCGCTGGGCTTCGCCTGGCGAAGCTTCGCTGCCATTCGCCTGGCGAGCCTGCGAAGACAGAACTTCCATGGCTGCCTCAAGAGCCCAAACTCCACAAAATCAACCGATTAAATCCAAACCAGTCTCAGTGGCACAACCCAACCATCACCCGACTAAACTACATCGTCTAATCCGAGTTCTAACCGATTAAAACCTCATTCTACTCACAAAACCAACTTCTAACCTAAGTGGAAAAAGAGTAGAAACTCTACAAAATCCAAACACATACACATACAATCATATACATTAAAGAGATGATGAAGTTTCACACCCTTACCGATCGATTGCAAGCTTTGGTGATGATCCCTTGATGATTCTAGGTTTTCCTCTCCACTTTCTCTTCTCTTTCTCTTCTCCTCTTTTCTTTCTCTTGTTTTTCTTCTTATGTTACTATCTTTCTTTCTTTTCCTCTCTTATTCTATCTCTATCTCTATTTCTTTCCTCTCAAATTCTTTCCAACACTTACCAATCAATTTTCACACTAAATTGCTAAATGTCTAAAATGCCCTTTTTACTCTAATTCCCCCGAAAACTCTCTGAATCGGTAAAAATAGATAAAATAAGCAAACACCACATAATAATATATAATTTCCTCAATTTAAAACAAACATCAATTAAATAAATTAAAAGACTCAACAATTAATGGGAATTCAGAATCGGGGCGTTACAACTCTCCCCCACTTTAGAAATTTTCGTCCTCGAAAATATCACCTGATTCAAACAACTCCGGATGCGACTCTCGCATCTTGCTCTCCAATTCCCAAGTCATGTTGCCTTCCGCGGCACCTCCCCAGGACACTTTCACAAGCGCAATATCCTTGCCTCTTAGTTTCTTAACTTCGCGGTCCAAAATACTAACCGGTAAAACTTCAACTGTAAGGTTATCTCTTACTTCAACTTCATCCATTGGGATAACATGTGACGGATCCGGAACATACTTCCGAAGTTGCGAGACATGGAATACATCATGCAAATTCGAAAGGTTCGGGGGTAACGCCACACGATAAGCCACAGCACCAACTCGTGCGACAATCTGATACGGGCCAATAAAACGAGAAGTCAACTTTCTCGACTTCAAAGCACGACCCACACCCGTAACCGGGGTAACTCTCAAAAACACATGGTCGCCCTCTTGAAACTCGAGATCCTTTCTCCTTTTATCATGATAACTTTTCTGTCTACTCTGAGAAGCTCTCATCTTTTCTCGAATAAATTTCACCTTTTCCGTCGTTTGTTGTACCATTTCCGGACCAACTACCGACTTTTCACCTGTCTCATGCCAACACAGAGGTGTTCGACATCTCCGACCATATAAAGCCTCAAATGGCGCCATACCAATACTCGAATGGAAACTGTTATTATAGGTGAACTCAATCAACGCTAAATAACCGTCCCACGCACCATCTTGTTCAAGCACACAAGCACGCAACAAATCTTCTAATGATTGAATCGTCCTCTCGGTTTGACCATCTGTTTGCGGATGATATGCCGAACTCAATCTCAACTTAGAACCCAAGGCACCTTGCAAACTCTCCCAAAATCTTGAATAAATCTAGGATCTCTATCCGACACAATACTCTTAGGAACTCCATAAAGCTTCACAATAGTGCCAACATAAGTCTCGGCCAACCTTTCCAAAGAATAAGTAATATCAATCGGAATAAAGTGAGCCAATTTAGTAAGCCTATCAACAATCACCCAAATAGCATTATGTCCTCTTTGCGTATTCGGCAATCCCGTAACAAAATCCATCGATATACTATCCCATTTCCATTCTGGAATATCCAACGGTTGCATCAATCCACTAGGCTTCTGATGCTCCACCTTAGACTTCTGGCAAGTCAAACACGAGTACACAAAACGAGCTACATCGCTTTTCAATCCGGACCACCAAAAGATCTTCTTCAAATCCTGATACATCTTATTCGCTCCCGGATGAATACTCAAGTTACTCCGATGTCCCTCTTCCAATATCATCTTTTTCAAATCCGCATCATCGGGAATACAAATACGACCTCGAAACCTCAAAACTCCTAATTCATCAACTTTGAAATCTTCATTTCCATTCGTCATCAAATCCACAAATTTCAAATCCAACTTCTGCTTTTCACACACCGTAGCAAGGGAATCATTCGTGACATGCAACATACCAAGCTTCACACTACTCGGCGTTAATTCACAAACCAAACTCAAATCTCTAAAGTTCTCCAAAAGTTCCCACTCTCTAACCATCAAAGTAGACACGTGCAACGATTTCCGACTTAAGGCATCGGCTACCATATTCGCCTTACCCGGATGATAATTTAAACCAAAATCATAGTCCTTCAAAAGTTCTAGCCATCTCCTTTGCCTCATATTCAATTCTTTTTGATCAAACAAATACTTCAAACTCTTGTGATCGCTAAAAACTTCAAATCTTGCACCATAAAGATAGTGCCTCCAAATTTTCAAAACGAACACTATGGCCGCTAACTCCAAATCATGAGTAGGATAATTCTTTTCATGTACTCTCAACTGTCTAGAAGCATACGCCACGACCTTCCCATCTTGCATCAATACACCACCCAATCCTGACAAAGAAGCATCGCAATAAACCACAAAAGGTTCCGTAGGATTCGGCAAAATCAAAACTGGCGCTGTCGTTAACCTTCTCTTTAATTCCATGAAACTCTCTTCACAATTAACATCCCAAATAAAAGCCTTTCCTTTACAAGTCAACTGCGTTAACGGGAGTGCTAACTTTGAAAATCCTTCGATAAACCTCCGGTAGTAACCGGCCAAGCCCAAAAAGCTTCGAATTTCCGTAACTGATCTTGGAGTCTCCCATTGCATTACCGCATCGATCTTGGATGGATCTACACTAATACCATTGCCGGAAATAATATGTCCAAGAAAACTCACCTCCGACAACCAAAACTCACACTTAGACAACTTTGCGTACAACTTCTTCTCTTTCAAAATCCACAACACAATCCTTAAATGTTCTTCGTGTTCCTCTCGAGACTTAGAATAAATCAAAATGTCATCGATAAACACCACCACAAAACGATCCAACTACTCGTGGAAGATACGGTTCATATATTCCATGAAAACACCCGGCGCATTAGAAACTCCGAATGGCATCACCGTATACTCATAGTGACCATATCGCGTTCTAAAAGCCGTCTTCGAAATATCTTCTTCCTTAACCCGAATCTGGTGATAACCGGATCTCAAATCAATCTTACTAAAAACACGAGCTCCAACCAATTGATCTATCAAATCATCAATTCTTGGAAGCGGATACTTGTTCCTAATTGTCACCTTATTCAACTGCCGATAATCAATACACAATCGCATGCTACCATCCTTCTTCTTTACCAACAATACCGGCGCACCCCAAGGAGAAACACTTGGTCTTACAAATCTCTTATCCAACAAATCATTCAACTGCTTCTTCAATTCCACCAACTCCGATGCCGACATACGATACGGGGCCATCGAAATCGGTCTAGTACCCGGAACTAGATCAATAGAAAATTAAACCTCTCTCTTTGGCGGCACATCCGCAACATCTTCTGGAAACACTTCAGGAAATTCACAAACCACGGGAAACACGTCGAGCTCAACTTTGCTCTCCACTGACAACGATGCAAACAAACCAAACAATTGTGCTTCGTCCGCTAAAAGTTTCTTCAACTCTTTAGTGGAAAGAAAACTCTCGTCTTCACCATCTTCCAAAGAAGGAAACCTTACCAACTTGTGATAGCAATCCAGATGAACTCTATTAAATTGCAACCAGTTCATACCCAAGATTACGTCCAAACCTTCCAACGGCAAACACACTAAATCCATAACGAAGTCCTTACCATACATGGTCAAAGGACAACTTGCACACACCAAAGAAGTAGTTACCGACCCCGAAGCGGGAGTCCCAATAACCATACCACTACTCAAAGAAACCATACACAAATCCAACCGCTTAGCACACGCAAGAGAGATGAACGAGTGAGTCGCTCCAGTATCAATAATAGCAACTAAAGGCATATCATTAATAAAGCATGTACCTTTAATCAAACGATCCGCCGCATTAGTAGCGTCTGAACCTGCTAATGCGAAAACTTTTCCGCCCGTCGGAGCTTGCTTCGGTTTGGTACAATTCGGGCTAATGTGACCCACCTCGCCACAATTAAAACAGTTCACAGCATTCTTTCTACACTCTGCTGCATCATGTCCAAGGAGCCCACAGTTGGAACACTTCGCCTTGAACTTTCCACAATCATAAGACTTGTGGCCCATCACGCCACACTTAAAACATTTGATCGCACCGGAACCTCCTCCGGGTCTCCTATCAAAGTTTCCCCTATGTTTGCCCTTCTCAGCAGGCATCACATAAGGTCCGCTTCGTACCTGCTGCTTCCCTCTCCTCTCGTTCAAACCCTTATAATGAGTAGAACGAGCTCTACTGTCTTCTTCATAAATTCTACAACATTCGGTCAAATCCGAAAACCTTCGTATTCTTTGATAACCCACCGCTTGCTTTATCTCAGGACGCAAGCCATTCTCATACTTGATACATTTGGAAAATTCCGTCGTAACCGCATCATAGTGAGGGTGAAACTTCACTAACTCAGTAAACTTAGCGGTGTAGTCCACCACCGACATATTACCTTGTTTCAACTCCAGAAAATCCATTTCTCTCTTCCCTTTAACACTTTCGGGATAATACTTCCTTAGAAACTCAGTACGAAATAAATCCCACGTAATCTCCTCATCGTCAACCTCAAGAACTTGCCTCACGCTGACCCACCAGTCATCAGCCTCTTCTCTCAGCATGTGAGTTCCTAGTCTCACCTTGTTCCCTTCAGCATAATCCATCACCCTAAAGATCCTCTCAATTTCCTTTAACCATATCTGAGCACCATCCGGATCAAATCTCCCTTTGAACACCGGTGGTTGGTTCTTCCTGAACTCATCATTCGCATTCACGTTAGGTGCACCCTGCACAGCTCTGGCCATAGCCTCTAACGCCGCTGCCATAGCATTGTCATTACGACCTGCCATATTCTGAGGATTCCCAAAAATAACAACAAGGTTAAACAACCGTTCAACCAACACAACAACAAGACAGACACGACTGACTCAACACTGGCTCTGATACCACTTAATGTAACACCCCCTTTCTATACCCCCAAATTAACACATTTAATCAATTAGGCACTAAAAAAAAATTCATTTTATCAGAGTTTAATTAAAACATGGTATATAAGAGGCGCATCACATTATCATGAAATTAAACACATACGATACATGCTCACAAAAGATATGCAACAATGGGTAACCCACATCTCAATATTTAGAATAAAAGCGGAAACATCCAAATATTGAATCGATCACATTCATAAAAGTATATACAACCATTCAATCAATTCATGCTTTACAACATATCCACAGCAGATACATACACATATGTATCACAAAAGAATCAAAACAAAATAACTTCAAAAGAGCCAAAGGCTTCCTAACTACCCAGATGTTACATATCAGAGCCATTGACCAAAAAGAATGAAGACATCGCTTCACAAAAAGAACCTCCAGCTTCCTACTCTGCAATGCCTCATAGAGCATTATAAAACAGCAGAAGGGTGAGAAACAATATCATAACAGTTAATGCATAAAAATTGTATATATACATATACTCATATTTGTACAAGTTATACTCAAATTATGTTCTCACCACATTAAGCATATACAATTAATCATGCCTCTACACATGCTCATGAACATTCACTATATATTCCTCCAACCAATCATATATAACATACACAGTTACATTCATGCAACTAATGCATCATACACAGATGACTCATGCAACTCATAGAGACCGACACACGACTCTATGCAGATGCAAATGCGGTACCGACTCATTTCAACAGATTCTCTAAGGAATCGAGTATTCAGCAGATCCTCCACGGGATCAAGTATTCAGCAGATTCTCCACGGAATCAAATATTCATCAGATTCTCCACGGAATCGAATATTCAGCAGATTTTCCATGGAATCAAATACTCAGCAGATTCTCCACGGAATCAAATACTCTAGCCAATCCTCCACGGGATTACATGTTATGACCGATTCTCCAAGGAATCACATAATGCAACCGATTCTCCAAGGAATCTAATATAACCATCGTATCATACGAGGTTCTGCAAATCCTCCGAGGGATCAATCAACACACAAATGCATACTAAGATGCTTCACAATGCAAATCCTCCGAGGGATCATTCAACACAAAAATGCATACTATGTTCACAAACATACTCATTGCATTTATCACATACATCGCATATATCTATCATGCATTCACATTATGCACCATTTCACACATGGTTTACACACATATCAGCCTATCAATGCGTTTCTATCCAATTCAAGTAAATACACAAGATTATCAAACGTTCAAGATTCACCATTGGCACTACAATCTAGGATTCACGCCTTTCGGCCACCCACAGCACGACACGTTGAAACAGTTCACACATCAATCATTCATATAGGCATTAATCATAATTAAATCAACCAAACATCATGCTATGAACAAACAGCAAAACAAATAACACTGTCAGGTTCGCCAACCTTCGCCTGGCGAAGCCACGCAGCGAATGCTCGCTGGCCTTCGCCTGGCGAACTTCCCAGCGAAGTCCACTGGGAGTAATTCTGGAATTACTCGCTGAGGCTCGCTACACACTCGCCTGGCGAACCTTCGCCAACTCACCTCGCCTGGCGAACTTGCCAGCGAATACAGGGTGTTAGCTTCTGACTTGCTTCGCTACAGCTCGCTGGGCTTCGCCTGGCGAGCCTGCGAAGACAGAACTTCCATGGCTGCCTCAAGAGCCCAAACTCCACAAAATCAACCGATTAAATCCAAACCAGTCTCAGTGGCACAACCCAACCATCACCCGACTAAACTACATCGTCTAATCCGAGTTCTAACCGATTAAAACCTCATTCTACTCACAAAACCAACTTCTAACCTAAGTGGAAAAAGAGTAGAAACTCTACAAAATCCAAACACATACACATACAATCATATACATTAAAGATATGATGAAGTTTCACACCCTTACCGATCGATTGCAAGCTTTGGTGATGATCCCTTGATGATTCTAGGTTTTCCTCTCCACTTTCTCTTCTCATTCTCTTCTCCTCTTTTCTTTCTCTTGTTTTTCTTCTTATGTTACTATCTTTCTTTCTTTTCCTCTCTTATTCTATCTCTATCTCTATTTCTTTCCTCTGAAATTCTTTCCAACACTTACCAATCAATTTTCACACTAAATTGCTAAATGTCTAAAATGCCCTTTTTACTCTAATTCCCCCGAAAACTCTCTGAATCGATAAAAATAGATAAAATAAGCAAACACCACATAATAATATATAATTTCCTCAATTTAAAACAAACATCAATTAAATAAATTAAAAGACTCAACAATTAATGGGAATTCAGAATCGGGGCGTTACAGTTGGTAGAGGTTGTGTTTTTGAATCTGGGTTTTTCAAGAACAGGTTTGTTGTGAGGTTTCGTTTTGGGTTGATGGTGGCTTTGGTTGGCGAAGACGAAGTGGGTTTTTCTGGGTCAACGTTTTGCTGTTGATTATGGGTGTTGAGTTTGGTTCTGAAGTTGAAGATTTGGGTGGTTGGTGTGAGGGCAAACTGTCACACTACATATGTTCTCAAGTTTCGATGATGACAAAGTACAACCTCGGACCAATCGGAGCTGTCAGTTCTACCCAGAAGACAATTGCAATACTTAACATATCATATCCTTCCTATATCTTTTTAACTCGTCATATTATCATTGGCAATACATGTGATTAATGTTCAGTCGTGACAAAACGCACGAAACAAAAAATATATCATTTTTTCAGATTTTGAAGCTATGAGTCGACCACCAGTCAGCGCATAACATAATTCACTTTTCCACAGATCAGCGCATGGCAACCTTGAGTCGACCATCAGTCGGCGCATGAAGACTTCACATTTCCCACGGGTCAGCGCATGGCAACCTTGAGTCGACCATCAGTTGGCACATGAAGACTTCACATTCCTCACGGGTCAGCGCACGCCGAGCTATGGTCGACGCATACTGTTGGGTTTTTCATATTGCCAAAAACTGCAGGCTATGCGTCGATGCATAGACCTACTATGGTCGACCGTTCGCGCGTTGGTACAATTAATGAAGTATTTCCATTGTGTTTGAAATCCTGTTGTGTTAGTTGATTGGCTTATTACTATAAATAGAAGGTTGTTCATTTTAACACATTAACAATTGAATTTTGAGTAAATTGTGAAAACAAGAAAAGTGAAATAGGTGCCTACATTTCTCTTCATCTTCATCCTCAAACAACACACAACACTACAATTACACACAACCATTCTTGGAGTGCTTCGTGTCTCGTTCAAGGTGATAAGGTTTGAATCCGTTGATTAGAGATCCGGTTCGGGTGGAGAATTGTGGCAGGTTTTTCTTGAATAAAACCTTGAAGGTTTTGCCCTCCAAGATTCTACGAATTTGAGGGTTTTTGGTACAGATCGTCTCTACCAACATTCAGCGGTGCAAAGGTGATTGAGAAACGGAAGATTTCATCAATCTAGTAGTTGGGGCTGTGAAGTGTTGAAGGGAGTTCTGGGTTCGATTCGTTGGTGTCTAAGATCAGCCAGGCCGAGGGTTTGAAGAACTGAAAGTTGTTCAATAAAGGGGCTGGAATCGGAGGTCAATTCACAACAATCAAAGGTCTTGATTCAACTTGAATCAAGGAGCAAGAAGTGATAGCATTATCAACATAGATAGGAAGTGTTTGTATTATTGCTTATCATCTCTTGCATAAACTACTACAACTCTACAGGTGATATATATTATAATTCATCTCAATTCTATTTTTAGAATTGAGGGCAGACGTGTTAGAACACAGATTGGTTCTTAATAATATCTCGATGTTTTGATGATAACTATTATGAAATTTTGTATTTAAGAATTATATACTCTAAAATTTGCTTGAGAGTTTTTACTACAGATAGTAAAGGAATTAACACTCCAGAAGCAAATCAAAATTCAACACTAGAAATTAGCTAGACTCTGTAGCGCCAGATGCATACATTAGAAGATTCTGATTGCTGCCAACAGAAGATCCTGAGCGTAACCTCCAGAAGATTCTGAAGCAGAAGCTCCAGAAGGATCTGAAGCAGAAGCTCCAGAAGAATCTGAAGCAAGTCAGAAGCATCTGAAGCAAAGAAAATTTTTGTATGAAGAGCTTTTCAAAGCATAGTTTCTACAGAAGATTCTGAAAGTACTAAATCTGCTAGTACTGAAGTTCTGTCTCAAATATGCTCTGATATTTAACACACTGAAAGCACACCTGCTGCAGAAGACTCTGATTCAGCAAGACTCTGATCATCATTAGAAGACTCTGACTTAATTAGACTCTAATGAATTTGCTGAAAACTGAAGAAGAAATATTCAAAGATTATATTCGTTGGAGTAAATCAAACGTATATTTCCTTATTTATGCTAGACACAAGAACACAGACAAAAAAGATTTTTCTGTGCTTTCTTCTTCTAGGAAAGGTCACTTGATGTGAAGACAAAAAGGCTCAGACCTTTTGGACACTCTTCTCAACGTGAAGCTCACCTTGGATCAGCTGCCTATAAAAGCAAGACTCCACCAAATTCTTCAGTTGACGTTTTGTTGAAAAGAAATTAAAATATTCAAGCTCTCATACTTTCATATTCACTCTAAGAATTTATTTCATTGTTCTTAAACTTAAGAGAAATATCACAGTTGTGATAATAGCTTTTTAGAAGTATTCTTACTCTTGTATTAGTTTCACATTAATTGTAAAAGATTTCCTTAAGAGGATCCAGTTGGGATCAGTAGCTCTTGAGAAGACTTAGAACAGTTGTTCTTAGGTGTTACTATTGTAATCTGTTTGATTAAATAGTGGATTAAGTCCTTGATTGAGAAAGGCAAATCACTCTAGGAAGGGTGGACTGGAGTAGTTGAGTTCAACGAACCAGGATAAAAATACTTGTGTTTTAATTCTAAGTTTTAATCTTTCATACTTATTCAACCCCCCTTCTAAGTATTATCTCACCTTCAGTTGGCATCAGAGCTCCGGTTCTGTGTGTGCTACCACTTAACAGTGACAGTAAAGATCCAGAGAGAAATACTTTGATATATATTTAGTTGTTACTATGGCTGATAATACAATATCTAACATTAACAATAAATATGAAGAAAGGGACAGAATCAGCACCAAACCCCCTATGTTTGATGGGGAGAAATTTGATTAATGGAAAGACAGAATTGAAAGTTTTTTCCTTGGATATGATGCTGATTTATGGGATCTGGTCATAGATGGATATGTTCATCCCACAGATGGGAATGGCAAGAAGATAGACAGAAAATCTATGACAGATGCTCAGAAGAAAGATTTTAGAAATCATCACAAGGCCAAAACAATATTGTTGAATGCAATACCTCATACTGAGTATGAAAAAATTACAAACAGGGAAACTGCATTTGACATGTTTGAATCCTTAAAGATGACTCATGAGGGAAACTCTCAAGTCAAGGAAACAAAGGCTCTGGCTCTGATCCAGAAGTATGAAGCCTTCAAGATGGAAGATTTTGAATCTGTTGAAGCTATGTTCTCCAGATTTCAAATACTTACAGCTGGACTAAAGGTTCTGGACAAAGGTTACTCTACTGCTGATCATGTGAAAAAGATCACCAGAAGTTTACCCATCAGATGGAGACCTATGGTGGCAGCGCTGAAGATGGCTAAAGATCTGAACAAGATCTCTTTAGAAGAACTCATCAGCTCACTTAGGAGCCATGAAATTGAGCTTGAGGAAGATGAACCTCAGAAGAAAGAGAAAGGTAAATCTATTGCTTTAAAATCTAATAAATCTGCTAAAGCTTTGCAGGTAATAGAGGAAAGCTCTGAAGAATCCTCATCTGAAGATGAAGATGAACTATCCATGCTGTCCAGAAGAATAAACAAACTCTGGAAGCATAAAGGAAAGAAGTTCAGAAACTTCAGAAAGCCTGACCAAAGAAAAGAATCTTCTGGACACAGAAGATCTGGCAAAAAGGAGGTTGTCTGTTATGAGTGCAAAGAACCTGGACATTACAAAAATGAATGTCCAAAGGTGCTGAAGGAAAAGCCTAAAAGAAAATTTGATAAGAAGAAAAAGGTTCTGATGGCCACCTGGGATGACTCAGATACATCTGAATCTGAATCTGAGTCAGAAGAAGAATGTGCTAATGTTGCACTGATGGCCAGCACAGAAGATCAGGAGGAAGGAACTTCAGGATCTGAATCTGATTCTGAATCTGACGATGACGCTGAAGAGGTAATGGCTAAACTTACTAAAGAAGAACTTATCAAAGTTTTATCAAAAGTTATGAAAAGCTATAACAATATCAAACTCAAATACAAGAAGCTGAAAAGCAGTCTTGAATCTGAGATTGATCTTCTGAAGACAGAACTTGTTGAGCAAAAAGAAATTAATCTGAAAATAAAAAATGACTTTGAAATAACTCAACAAGAATCTGAATCTGAGACTAAGTCATGTGAAAACATTTTAGAAAAATATGACTCTAGCTTTCAGAGATTCCTTACTAAGAGCATAGACAGAAGCAAGATGGCTTCTATGATCTATGGTGTTAGGGGGAACAACAGAAGAGGTATTGGATATGAATCTTCCTTTGGAAGTAATCCAAAATCTGTTGACAAACTCTTCATCAAGAAGACACCTCTGTACTCTCAATTTAAGTTTGGTCATTTAAATTACATTAAACACACAAACTCTGAGAAGAATACTTATGTGTTTAAACCCAAGGCAAGTCAGAATAAACCTTATGTTGAAAAACAGAAGTTTAGACAAAACTTCAGAACCACTAACCCTAAAGGACCCAAGAAGATATGGGTACCTAAAAGTAAAATAATTCATGTTGCAGATGTTCTTAGCAGCAAGGTCAGGACGCCAATCATGGTACCTGGACTCTGGATGCTCACGACACATGACAGGAGAAAAGTCTATGTTCCAAAGCCTGGAACTTAGATCTGGAGGTGATGTGAAGTTTGGAGGGAACCAGAAGGGCAAGATCATTGGATCTGGCACCATTGGAAATGGTAAACTTCCCTCTATTACTAATGTTTTACTTGTTGAAGGGTGAAAGCATAACTTATTGTCCATAAGTCAATTAAGTGACAATGGTTATGATATTACCTTTAATCAAAAATGTTGTAAAGCTATTAGTCAAAAGGATGGCTCTATCCTATTTAGTGGTAAGAGGAAAAACAACATTTATAAAATAAATCTTTCAGAACTTAAAGTTCAAAATGTTAAATGCCTCTTGTCTGTTAATGAGGAGCAATGGGTCTGGCACAGAAGATTGAGCCATATTAATATGAGACGTATATCTCAGATTAATAAACTTAATCTTGTCAGAGGACTTCCTAATTTGAAGTTCACCTCAGATGCTCTTTGTGAAGCATGCCAAAAAGGGAAGTTTTCAAAATCATCTTTTAAATCAAAAAATGTTGTTTCTACTTCCAGACCACTAGAATTACTTCATATTGATCTGTTTGGACCAGTGAAAACTGCATCCATCAGAGGTAAGAAGTATGGATTAGTCATTGTTAATGACTATAGTAGATGGACATGGGTAAAGTTCTTAAAACACAAGGATGAGTCACATTCTGTGTTCTTTGACTTCTGCAAGCAAGTCCAGAATGAAAAAGATTTCAAAATTATAAAAGTCAGAAGTGATCATGGTGGTGAATTTGAAAATAAATATTTTGAAAAATATTTTAATGAAAATGGCATTGCTCATGATTTTTCCTGTCCTAGAACTCCACAACAAAATGGGGTTGTAGAGAGGAAAAACAGAACTCTGCAAGAAATGGCCAGAACCATGATCAATGAGACAAATCTGGCAAAACACTTTTGGGCAGAAGCAATCAACACAGCCTGTTACATTTAGAACAAAGTGTCTGTAAGACCTCTTTTGGAAAAGACTCCATATGAACTGTGGAAGAACAAAAAGTCCAACATTTCATATTTTCATCCTTTTGGATGTATTTGCTATATGTTAAATACTAAGGAAAGTTTGAACAAGTTTGATTCCAAAGCACAGAACTGTTTCATGCTTGGATATTCTGAACGCTCTAAAGGCTACAGAGTATACAACACTGAGACACAGATTGTGGAAGAATCTATTCACGTCATATTTGATGATAAGCTTGGCAATAAAAAGGCAAAGCAGTTTGAAAACTCTGCAGATAGAGAAGTAGTCTTCATTGACTCTGAAGTCCCAGAGGCATACAAAGCTCAAGTGAAGGAACCAAAAGCAACGCCAGATGCTATTCCTTTAACTTCTAAGATGAACAATTTAAACATTTCTGAAGAATCAACTATTAGAGGATCATCATCCAGAATTAAAGCTTCTCATCCAGAGAATGTCATTATTGTAAAGAAGGATGATCCCATCAGAACAAGATCCTTTCTAAGATCATCTGAAGCATCACTATTTAGACTAGTGTCAGAAATTGAACCATCTTCTGTAGATGAAGCTCTGCAAGACAATGATTGGATTATTGCCATGCAAGAAGAGCTAAATCAGTTCACCAGAAATGATGTATGGGATCTAGTTTAAAGACCACAAGGATTCAATATAATTGGAACAAAATGGGTCTTCAGAAATAAGCTAAATGAGAAAGGAGAAGTTGAAAGAAATAAGGCAAGGCTTGTAGCTCAAGGGTACAGTCAACAAGAAGGCATTGATTACACTGAAACTTATGCTCCAGTGGCAAGGTTAGAATCTATACGCCTTCTTATTTCATTTGCTGCACAAAATAACATCGCTCTGTATCAGATGGATGTTAAAAGTGCCTTTCTTAATGGTATTATAGAAGAAGAAGTTTATGTCCACCAACCTCCTGGTTTTGAAAATGAAAAATTTCCAGATCATGTTTTCAAATTAAAGAAATCTCTGTATGGTTTAAAACAAGCTCCTAGAGCTTGGTATGAGAGATTGAGCAATTTTCTTCTGGAGAAAAATTTCATCTGAGGCAAAGTGGACACAACATTCTTTTGTAAATCAATTAAGAAAGATCTTCTAATTTGTCAAATTTATGTGGATGATATAATATTTGGATCTACCAATACTATGCTGGGAAAGGAGTTTGCTACATGTATGCAGGCAGAATTTGAAATGAGCATGATGGGAGAACTCAGATTCTTTCTAGGAATCCAAGTCAATCAAACTCCAGAGTGCACTTACATACATCAGAACAAATATGTTAAAGAACTTCTGAAGAAATTTAACATGACTGATAGTAAGCTGGAAAAGACTCCCATGCATCCAACTAGCTCACTTGGCAAGGAAGAGGTAAGTAAAAAAGTAGAGCAGAAGCTCTACAGAGGTATGATTGGTTCTCTTCTCTATTTAACTGCTTCTAGACCTGACATATTGTTCAGTGTATGCTTGTGTGCTAGATTCCAATCAGATCCTAGAGAATCACACTTGACAGCTGTCAAGAGGATTCTAAGGCATCTGAAAGGTACTTCTAATGTGGGTTTGTGTTACAGAAAATCTGATAATTTCAAATTAGTTGGATTCTGTGATGCTGACTACGCTGGAGACAGAGTGGAAAGGAAAAGTACTTCTGGAAGTTGTCAATTTCTAGGAAGAAATCTAATCTCCTGGTACAACAAGAAGCAACCCACAATTGCACTTTCAACCACAGAGGCAGAATATATTACTGCTGCTGGATGTAGCACGCAGATGCTCTGGATGAAAAGTCAGCTAGAAGATTATCAAATATTTGAAAGTAACATTTCTATCTTTTGTGATAATACTTCTGCTATATGTTTGTCTAAGAACCCCATTTTACACTCTAAGGCAAAACATATAGAAATTAAGCATCATTTCATCAGAGACTATGTTCAGAAGGGAATCATAAATTTAGCCTTTGTTGATACAAATTATCAATGGGCAGATATTTTTACAAAACCCCTTGTTGAAGATAGATTCAAATTTATTCTGAAAAATATTGGTATGGATTTTTGTCCAGAATGATATTTGTCAGAAGCAAATTTTTACAGATGCAAAAATGCCTAATGCTATGAAGTAATTCTTCTAACTGCTTATTTATTTTATTAATTTGGTTTTGTGAAACTCTGAACTAACAATCCTTAGAGGATTTGAACGTTGGTTAACGTTTCATTTCTCAAAAGAATTCAGAACACATGCAAGCAAACACGTGTCACACCAAATCTGCAAAGGTGGCGTGTACATTACTGAAGAGACGTTTGAGGTGAAGTTTGAATAGTGAAAATCTTGATTTTCCCCCGAATTTGTCAGAAGCAATAAATGCTTGAAATGATGTTTATTCTTTTCATTTAATGCTTTGTTCAAACGTGCAAAATCTGACTGTTTGTATGCCTACTTGTTTTAGTATAAATACATGACCTCTCTTCACATTCACACTTTTCACATCTCAGAAATTTTATGCATTTTCATCTTCTCTTCTCTCTGCATAAAAACCCTAAGCGTGTGACAAAACCATCTTCAATGGCAACCTCATCATCAACCGCTGCACAATTCCAATCTACAATGGCTGCAGTTACATCTGCTAACATGGGTGTTACTCCTTATTCTCCACCAAAAAGAACACTGTTAACCCCTGTTGAAAAGCTGGAAGTTTTGTGTGAATCAATGGTGGAATTTGATTCACTTGATGAGAATGGTTTTGAGTTTCTTTCAATCATAGGTGCTCAAGGATGGGTGAAATATTTTGATAGACTCTTTGGACCAGTTTACCCCCTTCTTGTGAAAGAGTTCTGGATCCATGCTTCAGTTTAACCCAAGTTTATCCTATCTTCTGTTCTGGGTAAAGAAATAATAATAACAGAAGATCTGATCAGAAAACTTATTGGCTATGAGGAAACAGATGGAGTTTCACGCTTGCCAGCTGGGCGTGTGGATATGGATGAAGTGTATGAAGAAGTAATGACTGTTGGACAAGCTTCTAACAAGTTCAAGGATCTAAAGCCTGACTACAAGATCTGGGCTAAGATCTTCATGGGATGCATTCATCATAGGAAGTCAACAAACTCTCCAGACTATGTCAATAATGAACAACTTTATTTCATGTATTGCCTCAGTCAGAGCACCAAGGTAGATCTTCCATATATTCTCTTTATGCATCTTTGGAATCATATAAATGCCTCTAGAGAGTATGTGAAAGAAAAAGGACAGAAGATCAGAACCTGGATTCCATTTGGAAGGTTGATCTCAGATCTTCTAACTGAGAATGGACTGGTTACTGCTCTGTACGCTGCTGGAGTTACAGAGGAATTGGAATTCATTATGGGAAAGCCTTTGAATGCCAAAAGTCTTCAGAGACTTAAAATAGTGGATGAACTCACAACAGCTCCCAAGAAGCTGAATATTTCTGAACTGAGTAAGAAGAGAACTCCTATAGACGATTACCCTCTGTTCTATGCTGGAGAACCAAGGCACATTGTTGTAATGTATATTGATGAGTGTAAGAAAGAAGGAAAGCCTGTTCCTGCAAACATTATACTGCTAGCAAGACAACCACTGCCTGTTGTAGAAGAAGAAGAACAACCACAAAGAAAGAGGACTCAGCCAGAAGCAGAAGCTGCACCTGCTCAGAAGAAGATCAAGATTGCTGAGAAGCCACATAAGCTCTTAAAGAGGAAAGAATCTGGAGACACTCCTTCTGTACCAGCCAAAAGAATCAAGATTAAAGGTACTAAATCTTCTGTATCTTCTGCAAATCTTGTTGTTTTAAATGATTCTAATATTAAGTCTATTCCAAAACCACCCTCTACACAACATACATCTGTTACTGCTCCATATCATGTTTCTACACCATCACCACAAAAATCTTCTAATCCAATTTCCATTTCACCTGAAAAATCATCTGTTCCAACACCAATAACCACAAAAACAATTCAAACCACAAAAGTCTCTATACCACAAACAACTCAACCAAAAATTCAAATCAAACAATTTGTATCACAGAAACAACCATCAGAAAAACAACCCACAGAACAACAACAAACAACACAACCATCTGCTCAACAAAAATCCTCTGAACCATCTAAACAAAAGCCATCTGAACAACAAAAGCACCCACAAGAAAAACCACCAGAAAAATCATCTGAAACTCTACCAGAAAAAGCCTCTGAACATCAACCACCATCAGATAATCCACCATCCAAATCATCTGAACACACTGCATCTGTACCTGTTATCTCTGAACCTACAAAAATAACATCTGTTCCAGTTTCATCTGAACCAATAACAATTCCATCTGATCCACCTACCTCAGAACACCAATCAAAACCCTCTGAAATTCCTTCAGAACCAACAAATCCTTCTAAACCCAACATTCCTGAGACAGAAGTTCTTGATGTCACACCATTAAAAACTGTGTTTCAAGTATCTTCTACCTCCTGCACACCAACCACCTCATCAAACTCCTCAGAATCTGACATCCACCCAGACTTTCTAATCTCTCCATCTCACAGAGACTCTAAGGTAAACCAACCAGAACCTCCTATTTCATCAAAAGTTCCTATTCCAGATCCTACTGCCACAACCAATCCAGCATCTGAAATATTGATCCCAAATCCTAACCAAACATCTAACCCAAGATCATCTATTTCTTGTGCACAAGTTTCATCCCTATTTCACAATCTGGCATATGGTTCCAAACTCAAAGATTTTTATGACAGAGTTGAACCATCTGACCCTATCACCCCTCTGAAACCCAAACTCACAATGACCCTTCCATCTGTCCTTCTCACCTACATTCAATCCATGACAGATGTAGGTTCATTAGCAACTATATCTTATTCTACTAAATCTGACAAAGTTGTTGCTTCAGCTATCCCAGTGTCATCTGATAAAACTGTTGTTTCTGATGAACCTCCAAAATCTGCCTTCCAACCCTACTCAAATAAACCCTTTGATGTGGTTCCCTTTCACACCAGAGCAAAACCAAATCTGTTAAATGCTTTAAACATATCCAAACCAGAAAAAGCCCCTGAAATTCCTTTCATTCCATACTACCCTCCTCCTCTGATCTCCATTCAGAAATCTATTTTTCCACCAACTCCCCAACCAAAACCAATAACACTGGAAACTCTGTTACATCCTAAGCCTAGACTTAATGTTAATCATTTATTTCAATCCTTTTTGCAAGAAATACAGTTGTATTTAGGTACTGTACAGAGGAAGTGCTCAGCAACAATGGATACACAAGAATCTGATGTCATTTGGAATGGATTCATCAACAGATTCAACTCTGTGGCCTCAAATCTGAAGAACATATGTTCTGATGACGCGAAGCTCAGATTCGCTGAAGCTGCAAGAAATTTGTTCTGGACCGTCAAGAGATCTGAACCACTGCTCCTTACAGATGCTCCTCCATCATCAGAAGAAACTACTGAACTTGCACCTGAGGACAATCTGTTGGCCATGACTCTGGTAGAACTTCCTTCTGGCTCTAATGCTCCAAACTCTACAGATCCCATGGAAATTGACTCTGTTCAAGCTCCAGAACCTGATCATACTTCTTCATCTGAGATAAAGAAAGAACATCAAGATTTTGAGGATAAGATTGCTGCTCTGGAAGCTGGTCAATCAGAGATCAAGTCTTGGATGGCAAAACAGGATAAAAAGTCTGAGGACATGACAGAGTGGATGTCAAAGCAGGATCAGAAGAATGAAACAATGGCTAAGTGAATGTCCAAGCAAGAGCAGTCCTCCTCTGAGATTACAGATCTATTGAAGATGCTTTTGTCAAAACACTCTTAGATTTTCATTTTTTTTCATTCTGATGTTTTTGCATCTGATGTTTGCTTATGTACTTTTTGATATATCTTCTGGTGCATGTACTCTTGATCAGAACTTATTGAATGAATCAAAGTTTTTCTCCACTGAATTATCTCATTTACTGTTTCCTTTTATTTGTTTTTTTTAAAGTTTTTACTTTTTGCTTATGACAAAAAAGGGGGAGAAAATATAGATCTGAACTGTTTAATTTAACATCACCAGAATGAAACTTCAGACATATCTACTCTATCTAACATTTAATCTGAGTACTTCAGAACATTTGATAAGCACACTCTATAAAAGAAACTCTGAGTCTCTCAGATCATTTGACTATTATCAAACTCTGAATCTTACATCTGCAAGACATTATGACTTTCAAATGTTAAAAGAATAATCAAGATCTAACTCTGAAGATTGCTCAAGACAAAAAGGGAAGTTTCTATTCCTTTTCTGTATTTAACTCAGGGGGAGATTCATCATCTCAGGGGGAGTTATAATTTTAATATTTTCAATTAAACAAAATTTCTGATGTTTTTGTCATCATCAAAAAGGGGGAGATTGTTAGAACACAGATTGGTTCTTAATAATATCTCTATGTTTTGATGATAACTATTATAAAATTTTGTATTTAAGAATTATATACTCTAAAATTTGCTTGAGAGTTTTTACTGTAGATAGTAAAGGAATTAACACTCCAGAAGCAAATCAAAATTCAACACAATAAATTAGCTAGACTCTGTAGCGCCAGATGCATACATTAGAAGATTCTGATTGCTGCCAACAGAAGATCCTGAGCGTAACCTCCAGAAGATTCTGAAGCAGAAGCTCCAAAAGGATCTGAAGCAGAAGCTCCAGAAGAATCTGAAGCAAGTCAGAAGCATCTGAAGCAAAGAAGAATTTTGTATGAAGATCTTTTCAAAGCATAGTTTCTACAGAAGATTCTAAAAGTACTAAAGCTGCCAGTACTGAAGTTCTGTCTCAAATATGCTCTGATATTTAACACGCTGAAAGCACACCTGCTGCAGAAGACTCTGATTCAGCAAGACTCTGATCATCATTAGAAGACTCTGACTCAATTAGACTCTAATGAATTTGCTGAAAACTGAAGAAGAAATATTCAAAGATTATATCCGTTGGAGTAAATCAAACTTCTCTTTCCTTATTTATGCTAGACACAAGAACACAGACAAAACGGATTTTTCTGTGATTTCTTCTTCTAGGAAAGGTCACTTGATGTGAAGACAAAAAGGCTCAGACCTTTTGGACACTCTTCTCAACGTGAAGCTCACCTTGGATCAGCTGCCTATAAAAGCAAGACTCCACCAAATTCTTCAGTTGACGTTTTGTTGAAAAGAAATTAAAATATTCAAGCTCTCATACTTTCATATTCATTCTAAGAATTTATTTCATTGTTCTTAAACTTAAGAGAAATATCACAGTTGTGATAATAGCTTTTTAGAAGTATTCTTACTCTTGTATTAGTTTCACATTAATTGTAAAAGATTTCCTTAAGAGGATCCAGTTGGGATCAGTAGCTCTTGAGAAGACTAAGAATAGTTGTTCTTAGGTGTTACTATTGTAATCTGTTTGATTAAATAGTGGATTAAGTCCTTGATTGAGAAAGGCAAATCACTCTAGGAAGGGTGGACTGGAGTAGTTGAGTTCAACGAACCAGGATAAAAATACTTGTGTTTTAATTCTAAGTTTTAATCTTTCATACTTATTCAACCCCCCTTCTAAGTATTATCTCACCTTCAAGACGTACCCCGAAGCGAGGACGGCGGGGGAGCCGCCTCAACAAATCTTTGTCTCCTTTATTTTTCAGCATTTTCATTTTCAGCTTAAAAATTAAGTGATTTTAGGATAAGCAATTATATCAAATTTGAACATTGAATTGAGTAAGTAACTGGTACTGTTTACACTTTAGTATAATAAACATTGTACAAGGATTTTCAAATTACTTACTTAAGTCAAAGTTCACTTGGAGTGTTTCGCACACCAAGTGTTCAATAAATTGCCTAAACCAAAGCTTACTTAGTTTACTTGTTGTGTTTTGTGGGCTGTGTTAAGCATTGGAACTAGCACTACTAATTAGTGGTGAAATCAATTGATTAGTGTGACTAGTATGTTGAATCTAATAGTTCGTGATCTTAATCCATAGGCTAAGACGCATATCTGGTCTTCTAATAACGGTTTGTTATAGACGTGATTTTTCCTCGGCCGCTTCCGCAGTTGTTTTTAAACAAATTTTTTAAACCAATTTTAATTGGTAAGCACCAAATCAATTTTTAAATAGGGATATATTCAAACCCCCCTTCTAGATCCGCGCCATCGTCTAACAGGTGGGTTGTTGATGTTTGGCTGAGATTGATGATGTTCTGGGTTTGAAAGATGTGATTTGGAAGCGAAAAACGGAAAGAGCAAAAAGGAGAGGTCCGACGTTGTTTTCAGGAGGAAGGTTGTTGGTTTAAAGTTTCGTATGGTGTGTAGGTATTGCGAAATCTGAGTTTGTTCTTGGTTGTTTTTCTGGAGAGCGGTTCGTGAAATGGGTTATTTTTGTAAAGAAATGAAGGTACAGTTTTGGAAGAATGGAAGATGGTTGAAGGTGTTGAAATGTGGATGTTCGTGGTTTGCTGTGTGATTTTCGGAGGTGAGCTTGTTGAAGTTGGAGCTGATTGGTTCAAAAATGGCGGATTAGGAAGTGTGAACAGGGGCGGAATATGGGGATGTGTGAGGTTTGTGGTTGTGAAACTATGTGTGAGTTTTGAGTTTCTGTTAAGAGATGATGAAGGTGAGAGTTTTATGTTGGCATGGTGGTTCTACGGAAATGGAGGCTAAGGGCTCGAATTTTATGATGTTTGAAGGTTACGGAAAATGGTGAAGGTGTTAGTGATGGTTCGCCGGTGATGATGTTTGAAAGGGGATGGAGTGATTTGCGGCGGAAGTTCTTGGGGCTGGAGAGGAGGTTCGATAATGGTGGAATGTTTCAGATAAACGTTTGTTTCTAGGTTTTGTTTATGGTGGAGAGCAGAGGATTGAAGAAGGATTGAGACGATGAAGATGAAGTCTCGATTGGAGGTGGTGGCTCAGATTTCTGTGTCTAGGGTTTAGAGGCTGAAGGAAGGCGATGATGAATAGTGTTGGAGGCTACTAGGGTTTGACAAGTGGGAGCAGATGAATAGTAGCTTTATACCCCAGCTTCCGACACGTGGCTGGCTCAAATGAACGGATTAGTGGACTAATTAACTGCTAATGATAACTGCTGATTAAGAAAAACTGATAATTATGATTAAAGAAAGCTAACTAATGATTAATTAAATAAAGTTGACTCTAAAAAATCCTAATTAATCTCTAAACACTTAATTAATTTAAACTAAATAAAAATCTGACTATTAATTAATAAAAATAAATTAGTCCTAATACTAAAAATAAAATCTTAATAATATTAAAAAATGAAAAAACCTATTTCTACACTATTAATATTAAAAACAAAAAAAGTTCTAAACAAAATATTCTAAAAAAAAATTAAAATCTATATTAAACTATCAAAATTCTAACAAAGAAAAACTATTTAATAATCTATTTAAAACTTAAATCCTATTCTAAACAATTATAAAAAACTATTTAATTCTAGAAAAAAAACTATTTCTAAAAATATTCTAAAACTATTAAAAAACTAACAAATAAAATCTATATTAAAAATAAAACATCTATTCCTATTTAAAGTATTTTCTATTAAAACTCTATTTTCTAAAAAAAACTCTAATCTAAAATGAAAATAAATCTAAAAACTACTAAATTAAATTCAAACAAAATCTATTTCTAAATTAATTAAATAAGACAAAAATAACAATAAAAAATGCGAAAATGCCATGGAAAAACAGGCGAGCACCGAAATGCGCCAAATTATCGACACAAATTGAATCATCAAGAAGAGAGCGACTTTCTGCTCGACTTCGACACTGAACTTTTCATTTGAATTGATTTGAATCGTTTGAAATGCGAGCAAAGCGGCTAAAACCCTGATAAATTCAATCTGGCTGATAACACGGGCAAAATGCGAAAAATGATATGCAGATGAAAACGAAGCAGAAGCCAGTCAAAGTCGAAAAACCGGTGGGCAAATTTTAGGGTGCAACAACACTATATGAACATATGGGGTTCCAAACCACATCATCACTAATAATGAGCCTAATCTCAACAATAAGATGATGAAAGAGTTGTGTGTTAGTTTCAAGATCGAACATCACAATTCAATATCCTACAGACCCAAGATGAATGGAGCTGTTGAAGCTGCCAACAAAAATATCAAAAAGATCATTCAGAAAATGGTGGTCACTTATTAAGATTGGCACAAAATGCTACCTTTCGCACTACATAGATATCGTACTTCGGTAAGAAATTCCACAGGGGCAACACCCTATTCAATAGTTTATAGCATGGAAGCGGTACTTCCGATAGAAGTTGAAATTCCCTCACTGAGATTTTTAATGGAGGCTCAACTTGATGAAGCAGAATGGGTAAAGACAAGGTTTTACGAGCTCAATCTTATTGAGGAAAAGCGTTTGACAGCTTTGTGTCACGGTCGGCTCTATCAGAGACGTATGAAGAAGGCTTTTGACAAGAAGGTGCAACCTCGGACATTCCAAGAAGGCGACTTGGTGCTTAAAAAGATCATGTCCATGTATAATGAAACCAGGGGCAAATGGACACCGAACTATGAAGGACCATATGTTGTAGTAGGAGCATTCTCCGGGGGTACCCTGAAACTTGCAACTAAGGATGGCGATAATTTACCGTATCCTATGAATACAGACTCCGTCAAAAGATACTATGCCTAAAAACGTGGAATAATAATAAAGCCGCTAAGTCGAAAACTTGAAAAGGCGACTTAGGCAAAAATGGTTATCCCGGTGGACTAAAAACCCTAAAGGGCAGTCCAGGAAAAATTACAGATAAATAAAAAAAAAATAATAATAATAGAAAATTATCGAGCCCGCTGAGTTGAAAACCCGAAAGGGCGGCTCAGGCAAAAAGGGGCATCCCGGTGGATTGAAAACCCGAAAGGGCGACCCAAGCAAAAATAAGGGACAAATTCCAAGGCAAAGTATCTAGTCTGTACGTCCAATTGATCCTGACATGCTACTAAATTGAAGAATCAATCTAGCCGTCTTCCTACAAAGCAACATGTTGAAGTTCTCAGAGCCATAGGGACCATGACAATATTGGAATTCGATGGAACCTCACTTTTATTTGCCATTGTATTTTTCTTGCACAATAATTACCTCATTAAGGGATTGCATCTTTGTACATATTTACCTGTTCAAGGGTCAAATAAATAAAAGATAAATTTCTCGTCAAATTATTCTCACTTTTTACTTTATCTGCTTGCTTGCAAATTAATTTTATTTTTGATAAACTTTATTTTGAAACTTCGGGTAATATTAATGATTGAGAAACGATAAAATTTGTTTTGGTGTTTGGAGAACCTAAAGAAAGATTGATTGTCCCCAATGGCACTCTCACCACGTGAACTTCAAATCATTCGCCAGCTACCTTGGCTCTTAAGCATAAATGGCATAATCCTTCCAGAGGTCTGTACACATGTAACTGTAGCACCCCAAAATTTGCCCAACCTTTTCTTTTATCTTGGCTTATGTTTCACTGCATCTTGCATTAGCATTTGTGCATAGCATTGGTCCTAGACATGGGATCAAGATGTTGTATTTACAATTAAAAGGATATGCTTTATGTTCAAAGTTCAAGACAAGGTACACTTTCAAGGCACTGTCATTATTGTCATCAGAGTTGGTCTCAAGGTTGCTTGAGGAGAGATAGTAGGTGTTTGGTTATCTCCTCCTATCTTGAGGATGATTAAAGGCACATGAGGTCATCTCTTTGGATGAGACATGATTCAATAGCTCAATGTATATCCTGAGGGTTCCCTATGAGGGTCCCATGATCACACAAATCATCTGCAAGAATCTCAATCAATGGATAAGGTGTTAGGGTTTCATTTGGTCAACAAAAGTCAACTGTGGATTTGAGAGAGCTCAAGGCTTGGTTATTGATCTTTGAGGCCATGATAATTCATCCTAAGTCACCTTAAATGTCATGTGGAAGCTAGGATAAGAAGATTCAAGAGTTCAAGAAGTTGCTAAATTAGGGTTTCAGATGACTTTAAGTGTAAAATCCCCTCTTTTGGCATCTAACTTCAATGAAAATTATCACTATGATGCAAGCCCCATATTATCTTCCATCAAACATGAGACTTGTTCCTCATATTTCAAGCTTTCTTTTGAGTGCAAGAACTCATCCATTGGATTCATACATCTCAAGTTATGATTGGTACAAGTTGGTGTCACAAAATGAAGAGAATTTAGAGGCACTCAAGGTTAACTCACTTCCAAGGTATTTTTCACATGGAACCAAGCATTTCATCATTCTTCAAAAAACATGAGAGTGGTTCCTAATTTTCTTAGCTTTCCAAAAAGTGCTAGAACTCATCATTCTCATATGTGGAGCTCTAGTTATGGTCTTCCCAAGTCAAGGTCATTTTTGGAAACCTAGTTTTAGGTCATTCACTTCAAAGACCAAATTCATGAACTTCAAGGCCCCAAATCCAAATTCTTGCCACATGAAAGTTGTGTCTTATGATATTAACTTCATCTTGATCTCAAATCCCATGGCCTTTTATGAGTTATGAGACTATTGAGCCATGGGGAACATGAAAACATGAGTTTTTGGACCTAGTATGAGTTCCTTCCATTTCAAGTCACCAAATGAGTTTGTTTTTGATCCTTTGATGCCATATCACTATCATGCCATGATCACACAAGATTTTACCCAAAATGAGCAAACATAACTTGTTATTTTCAAGCCATTTTTGAACTTTCATGCCTTATGAAGAAATTGCCCAAAACACATGACAAGTCCATTACCTCTAATCCAAATCACCATCATTCTTTTCTCACCCCTTGATTGTCTTAATTGCTGACCAAAGAGACTTGGACATCATGCCATAACTCGTGTGCACGTGAAAATGGATTTCTTTGGCAAATATTTCAAACAACTTGTTTACTCCTCACGAGCCTTTAAAACAAGTCAGAACCCACCATATATAAGTTGTGGAAACCCTAGAGAAGGAAGAGACGACAAGGCTAGCTGAACATCAGATCTAAAAATAACTCTCTACTCTCAAAATTTCAAAAATTCGAATTCCTCTTTTCTCAAGTCATTCTTACATTCTGAGGTTGGATTCAAAGCTCTGGAAGGACAAGGAAGCTTTCTGCAAGCTCTCCCTCTCACTCTGTTTGGTAAGTTTCTTGGATCTTTTTCTCACATGCTAAGCGTATAGTTGAGCTTGTTGATGTGTTCTCTGAAGTCCTCTATTGCTAGAGGCAAGATTTATGTGCTATTTGGATTCATTTAAGTTGATTTCAGTTGGTGTGTCTTTCTTTCATGTCGTGTTTTGAGGGTCTTACAGTTGGTTTTCACTTCTTTTAAGGTCGAATTTGAACTCAGCATGAGTTTTTATGGGGGGTAGTGTCCTTTTTTTTGAGCTGCGTGGTGGTTTGTGGTCTGAGCTCCGGCGACCCTCCCGGAGAAGACGACCGGAGCCCTAGCTCCGGTGCTTGAGGTGGGATGCTGATGTGGCCATGAAGACCTTTTGATCAGGGTGATTTGTCACTCACCTGTTGGCTGTGTGGCCCTCTTCTTTAACCTTATGACCACCTCATTAGTGAAACAGTACGTTTCACTAATGGTTTGAGTTTGTTTTGTGCTGAAGCGTGTTTTCGACTGGGCTGTGGTGTTTCTTGCTGTTGACACCCCCTATCTGAGGCCCATTTGCGTGTTTCAAAGGAAGTCAGTTCAGCCAAATTACTTTCACACCTACTTTGCATGTTATTTTTCTTTTTATTATATTTTCCTTCCATTTTCATTTCAATCCACTTCACTAAAACTCTTAAATCGAATTCAAACCTTTTTATCCTTCGGGATTGTTCTTAAACTCATTTTCAAAAAAGAGTACGTTACTTTTCCGTTCTACCGCAAACAAGCATCGACCCTAAATGCTGGAATGATAACTTAGCGTCACTCATAAAAAACACTTAACCAACCTATGGTTTCATTTTCCCGAACTACATTTGCTCTGATTTCTCATACCAGATGAGGATCCATAGGAACGAGACGATGATGACTTGGCGAGCAACCTTCCCCCCGTCACCCGTAGTTTTTCGAACTACGTTGACTCTAACTTTCCCATTGCACGAGGGAATACATAGGCATAAGGCGACGATGTCCTATCGAGTATCTTCTTTTCTTTCTCTTTCACCCCGTTTAGTAGTAGCTTTTAGATAACTCACCCCTTTTAATAGACAACAAGCATGGATCCCATTGAGTACAACGGACGTGAGGGTGCTCATACCTTCCCCTTGCATAACCGACTCCCGAACCCAAGATTTGGTTGCGATGACCTTGTCTTCTCCCATTCTTTTAGGTTTCCTTCGATCATTTCCTTTCCCTCTCTTTTGGATAAATAACGTTCTGTGGTGACTCTTCTGTTTGTTTTCGCCGACCTTTTTCGCAGTTGCGACAATGTGTTAATTATTGATAACTATTATTGGTATTTTGGATCAAAGGATTGAACATCGTACAAATTTTTTAGGTAAGCATGTTAAATGTCATGCTTACTATCATCCATTTGTTTCTTTACATCCAAGTGAGAATTATTAGTTAAAGGTGGTGTTGTACCTCAAAATATACCCTCCCATATTCAAGACAATGTGTCCCAAGAGGTTACTTAATAGTCACAAGATTCGCAATTGGTCAAAGGGATTGAAAGTTTCATCAAAGCCTCCTCCTGGACAGTGGATCTTAGAACTAGGGTTTTGAGATAATTTCAGGTATGTAGAAATGGAGTATATGGTCAGTCACGTGAATAATTTCAGGTATGTAGAAATGGAGGGTGAATTTGTCGAAACTCCTTGCCAGACGTTTGAAGTGGTTCTTCAGAATGTTCTTGCTATTAAGAAAGTTCTTGTTGTTACCCGAAAACCTCCTACCATGGCCTCTCTGAAGGATGCTAGAGCTGTAGTTGAAGAAGAGGCTCAGAAGGTTGTTCGTCGTGCTTGTGCTGTTCGTATTACTAATCAAGGAATCCAGAGAGATAATGTCAATGTTGTTGAAGACTCTAATGAAGATTGCAACCTGGACGATTGGATATTTCCCACCGTTGGAAATGGACTCAACAATTGGAAGGCTGAAGATTTCATTCATATCTCCTTTAGTCAGGAGTAATTTCAATTTTTTGTCTTTCTTTATTTTGGCCTTATAACTTTGAACAATTTAAAAACTTATAAGTCTCGTGCCTTGCCTGTGGCACAATGGTATGTTTGTTAAAGGTTGTCATTTCATTTGCATATCTTCATTAATAAAATCATTGAACGTTTTGCTTTCGTAAATATTGCGCTTCCTGTCTTTCTTTTTATTTTCTTTTTTTAAAAAAAAAAGCTATGTGTTCTTACACACACCCACGTAACTAAAATGCAGATCCTCATCCACTCGGGATCCTATTGATAACAGTTATGCTATTGCTAATTATGACTTTGAAAATCCGATCTACCATGCCGAGGATGGAAATGAGGAAGATTGTGAAGTGCCTGCTAAACTTGCTAGGATGCTACGGCAAGAAGAGAAAGTTATACAGCCGCATGAAGAACCAATCGAAGTTGTGAATCTAGGAACAGAGGAAGACAAAAAAGAGGTCAAGATAGGAGCTGAATTAGAAGACAGTGTTAAGAATAGGTTAGTTCAAATGCTACGCGATTATGTGGAGATCTTTGCTTGGTCTTATGAAGATATGCCAGGGCTGGATACAGATATTGTGGTTCACCGTCTACCGATGAAGGAAGATTGTCGCCCAATAAAGCAGAAAGTTCGTCGTATGCACCCAGATATGTCAGAAAAGATTAAAGCTGAAGTAATGAAACAATTCGAGGCAGGATTCCTAGCTATCACTTCTTATCCCCAATGGGTTGCTAATGTGGTACAAGTACCGAAGAAGGATGGAAAAGTTCGTATGTGCGTGGATTACAGGGATCTGAACAAAGCCAGCCCTAAAAATGATTTTCCGCTTCCACACATTGATGTTCTGGTAGACAACACTTCCCAACATAAGGTATTCTCTTTTATGGATGGTTTCTCTGGTTACAATCAGATTAAGATGGCACCCGAAGATATGGTGAAGACTACATTCGTCACACAATGAGGCACCTTTTGTTACAAGGTAATGCCATTTGGTTTGAAGAATGCTGGGGCAACTTATCAGCGTGCTATGGTAGCCTTGTTCCATGATATGATTCATCATGAAATAGAGGTATATGTTGATGACATGATAGCCAGGTCCCAGACTGAAGAAGAACATCTTGACCACCTGCACAAGTTATTTGAGAGGTTGAAGAAATACAAGTTGAGATTGAATCCAAATAAATGTACTTTTGGAGTTAGATCTGGTAAACTCTTGGGTTTCATTGTCAGTGGTAAAGGTATTGAAGTTGACCCCGCGAAGGTAAAAGCTATACAAGATATGCCCACTCCCCGTACTGAGAAGGAAGTCAGAGGTTTCTTGGGACGCCTGAACTACATTGCAAGATTTATTTTCCAATTAACTGCTACTTGTGAACCAATCTTCAAGTTGCTTAAGAAAGATCAAGTAATGGAATGGAACGACGAATGCCAGATAGATTTTGATGAGATTAAGAAGTATCTCCAAGAACCTCCGATTCTGATGCCACCAGTTGAAGGAAGACCCTTGATTATGTACTTAACAGTGCTAGACAATTCAATGGGGTGTGTTTTGGGCCAACATGACGAGTCTGGTCGAAAAGAGCAAGCAATATACTACCTTAGTAAAAAGTTTACCGACTGTGAAACAAGATACTCATCGCTCGAGAAAACTTTATGTGCTTTGGCATGGGCTACTCGCCGACTAAGACAGTATATGTTGACTCATACCGCTTTATTGATATCAAAGATGGATCCTATCAAGTACATATTTGAGAAACCTTCCCTCTCCGGACGAATAGCAAGATGGCAAATGATTTTGATAGAATACGACATCCAGTATACCACTCAGAAAGCAATTAAAGGAAGTGTGGTAGATGATCATTTGGCTCATCAACCAGTGGATGACTATTAGACTATGAATTGTGAGTTTCCAGACGAAGATATTATGCTTGTTGCTAAAGAACCTAGACGGTATGACGGACCCGAACAGGAATCCAAAGGGGCTATAGTTTTTGACGGAGCTTCTAATGCACTTGGTAATGACGTTGGTGTTGTGATTATCTCTCCTGAAGGTTGTTATACACCGTTTACTGCTAGACTTTGTTTTCGTTGTACAAATAATATGGCTGAGTATGAAGCGTGTATCATGGGTATCAAGGCTGCCATTGAGATGAAGATCCAGTTCTTAAGTGTATATGGGGATTCAACCCTAGTAATTAGTCAGGTTAAAGGAGAATGGGACACAAAACATCAAAATCTCATTCCTTACAGAGAACATGTGTTGTCTTTGATTCCATATTTTGAAGAGATTACTTTTGAACATTCCACGAGACGAGAATCAATTGGCAGATGCATTAGCTACCATGGCATCTATGTTTGAGATCAGGGGAAAATGGACTCCCACTTATGAAGGGCCATTTGTAGTCAAGAGGGTGTTTTCTGGAGGTGCCATGGTACTTGCCACCATGGATGGTGAAGATTTCCCGCAACCCGTGAACGCGAACATAGTCAAAAAATACTACGCATAAAAAAAAAAGGGACCCGCAAGGTTGACTGGCCTAGGCAAAAATAAGGGCATCCCGGCGAACCAAAAAGGTTCGGGCAAAAATTAGGGATATATATATATATATATATATATATATATATATATATATATATATATATATATATATATATATATATATATATATATATATATATATATATATATATATATATATATATATATATATATATATATATATATATATATATATATATATATATATATATATATATATATATATATATATATATATATATATATATATATATATATATATATATATAATTGTACACCCGGCAAGTCGAAAACCTGAAAAGGCGGCTTGGGCAAAAAAGGGTATCCTGGTGGATTGAAAACCCGAAAAGGCGATCCAGGCAAAAGTTAGGGATTAAAGCGTACGACTATGTCTTGTTGGATCACCCATGTAACCTTAACTAGTTGTACTACCAATGTCAAATTCAAACGGCGCAGATCAGTCCAGTTGTTTCTTCTCCAACAACAAAGAGATGAGATGCTTGAAGATAATAGCAATAACAGATTTGAAACTTGATAGGATCATTTACACATAGTTGTTTCCCTTGTACTCTTTTCAAATTTTCTACGATGAACTCCTCTTACTAGGATTTCTGTCTCATTGTTCAAAAACTTGTCTGTTTATAGGCCATTTTTCAAAATTAATACAATTCAGTTTTCTTTTCCCGTTTTACTTAAGCTTAAATGTCCATTGATTATATTGAATGAATATATGCTTTTGAATATGATTGATGTTTACCAAAAAATAAAATACATATGAAATTACAATAACAGCATTTACGAAGGACTATCAGAGGTAAGAATCCCCAGTAAAGTCCATATCCAGCAGATCTTCGCAGGGTCATCCCCACAAAGTAATCTTCACGGATTTATTTCAATAAAGCATTACAAATAATCTCTTGTACTTCCAGTTCTACTAAATCCCAGGAAGATTCCTCTTAAATATGGTGTCCCCAGAAGAGTTAATACATGGTCAGATAATACATCGGAGGTATATCCATCTCTTTTATCCCTAGTCAGGATATTCAGGAATCTATTCTTCCAATAAAAAGTACAACGAATAGAAATCGAAAAAGGGTCCTAAATACTACATGCTGAAACAAGATGGGAATGATGTCTTCATATTCTCCAACAATGAATCGAGATTTATTTTCCCCAGCTGGCAGTGGTCACATGAAGCTATTGACAAGTTTCAACTACATAATTCATACATACATCATTTCATATCATATGCATACAATATTCTCATTTATGATAAGAATATCGTCTTGCAAAGCGTATATACATCATGACATTGCATAGAACTAACCTTGTTTTTCAGGTTAATTCCCCAGCAGACGAACGTCATCAACAACTTATTCTCGGGCTGCTTTAAACCCCCGAGACAATATCTTGGACTGCTTTATCCTCCAAGAACATATATAAAAATATCTTGGATTACTTTATCTTCCAGGAGTACATATAACAATATCTTGAGCTACTACAACCCTCAAGATTACGTCCATCAATGTCTTGGGCTGCTACATCCCCTGAGATTACATCTGTATCCATCTTGGGCTGCTATATTCCCCCAAGGGCTACCTCAAACAATATCTTAGGCTTCTATAAACCCCTAGGATAATATCTTGGACCGCTCTATCCTCCAGGATTACACATAACAACGTCTTGCACTGCTCTATCCTCCAGGACCACATCAAATAACATGTTGGGCTGCTACATCCCCCGAGATTACATCAATCTACGTTTTGGACTGCTTTATCCTCCAAAAGATATATATGAAGAACATTTTACCCTGAATGGCATCTTTAAGCCCATTCAAGCAATACAACCAACCAACAGCACTACTTTGCGCACCGACGAGTGAAAATTTTTGGGCTTCAGTGTTCAATCTTCTTCAACCTTCAAGTCACGAAAGGCGGACATGCCAATCTAACTCCTCAGGTTTTAGAAAATTGAACAGGGGCAGCTGTTGTAACATAAAATTTACCCTCCCATATTCAAGACAATGTGTCCCAAGAGGTTACTAAATAGTCATAAGATTCGCAATTGGTCAAAGGGATTGAAAGTTTCATCAAAGCCTCCTCTTGAACAGTGGATCTTAGAACTAGAGTTTTGAGTCTCCCCGAGCAAAATGGACTTCTAAAACTTAAAATGGACTTCATAACATCCCACATACTTCAAAGAATCCCCATGTCAAGTTTCAGAGCTTTCCTCACAAGTTTGGCCAGTCAGATGCTCAGATACCTGAAAATTAGTTAACTTGGTCAAAAAGTCAACTGAGAACAACTGTGGTCAACTCAAAGTCAAACTTCAATATTTTTGGTCAACATCAAGATTACGAGGTGAAATTCATCATTTTTCAAGGGAGTTATGCATTGTCAAAGTTGGTAATTTTTCAAGGGGTGTATGAAGTAAAAAGGGCCATAACTCCAATTCTTTCCAAATGGGCCTATAAAATTGCAACCCAAACTTGAAGATAAAGTCATTCACGACCCAATGACCATATTTTCTGATTTTTATCATTTATTTTATATTATTTTTTATTTTTATCATTTAAAATCATTTTTAATTAAAATAAATTATAAAAAATCAAAGATTTGATTTAAGATTTATTTTGGGATCAAATATATGGTATTCAAAGTGATTGAAGTCATGCAAATTCGTTCAAGACCAATTTGGTATGATTTAATTTGATTTTTTTACAATTATGATAATTGGCTCCTTCATCTTCAATGTATCAATCCATATTCAAGTGTTCAACGGTTGATATCCTTGTCAGAGAAGTTAAAAGATCCTCAGAGAGAGTGATTGAAACAAAAAGGGTGTGTCTCCTAACTTGAGAGTTGTGGAGAGCCATCAGATGATTCTGAGGCCATGAGGATGGACTTGAGGTCTTGGGAGAGCTCATGAGAAATGTTGAAGATCACTTTGAGTCCTAGACATGTCATTGTGCAAGATTAAGAAGACTTAGCCATGAGTGGTGCAATTAGGGTTTGACTGGGTCAACCCTAAGTCAACTGATGATTTGAAGGAAGTTGAGACTTAATTCAAGAGCCATGTGATCATGGATTGATACATTGAGATGTTATAAGGATGATTCCAAGGTCAAATCATCATGATTGAAGAGTTTGAGAAGTTTCAAGCTAGGGTTTCTAAGACTTGACAGTGTAAAATCCCCTGGCTTGACCCCTGACTTCAAAACTATTTAACTCAAGATATGGTTGTCATCTCATCTTGACCCCAACATGATTGTTGTAGGGCATGGTTTTAGCTTTAATTTGAGTACTAGAAGCCTTGATAGGGTTTATAGAACTCAAGTTATGAGCCAGACAAGTTACAAGTCATCTGAGGCATGTGAATTTGGAGCTTGAAAGTTACCCAACTTGCATGACACTTTTGCCCAAGGAGGATGATTCCTATGAACTTTTGGTCAACATGAATGTTGTTCATTATCCTCTTAGATTTCTAGAGAGTACTATAAGTCCTTGATAGGATTTGTATAACTCAAGTTATGGCTTTGACAAGTCAAGGGTATTTCGGGAAGTTGTGATTATGGGTCATTTTTGGTAATGGGTCATTTTCACCAACTTAGACATCTCAAATGAAATTTTGTGCAACTTGAAAGTTGCTCAAAAGGGGGTTTTAATCTTGAACATGTATCAAGGAGGCATTGAAATGGCTCAAGGAGAGACTTGATTCAAGAAATTGTGAAAAAGGAAGAATTAAAGAGAATTAAAGACCAAAAACTCAAAATAAATGATATGTGTGCAAATGAGGCAAAATAATAGCATTTTTTTGAATGGAAAGTGCATTTTACAAACATTGGCAATATTAGGTTTTTGATTTGAGTTAAATTTCATGGACTTTTATCTCATTGCTTCATGATGAAGTAACATAACATACATGAGCCATTGGATTGAAACAAGGGGAAAATCACCACCAGTCATGTTCAATATCTCATGAGAAGTTGAATGAAAGCTAGCTAAGGCCAAAACAGAGAGGAAATCGTGACTGCCATGAATGAGATTTTGGTGAGAATTTGAAATTCCAAAATCTCATTCTGAAGCTTTGAGAAACTTCTGGATGATTCCATCAAGTTCTATATAAACCACTGAGTGTGTTCAGCCATTTTTTTTGGAGGAGTTTGAAGCTGGTAGCAGAAAGAGCAATTGGAAATTCAGAGTTGCAAGTGAAGATCGTGTTCTGAGTTCAAGGAGGAATCAATGCAAATTGAAGGTGGCATTAGCTTCAGAAGGTGATTTAGATTGAATCTGCATCATCTTGAAGGTTGAATCGAGCAAGAAGTGCTTATGTTACACCTCTGAACTCAGGTTGGTAACTTTCATCCTTGTGCATAATTTAGGAGGAGATAGATAGAAATCAATAGGTGGTTAGGATCCTTTCAATGTGTAGTTGGATTTAGGATCAGAAATTGGTGAATTAGAGACAAAGTAGGAGTGTGATTAATTTCTGTTAAGCCTTGGATTAGGTAATTCTTGGACTGATAATCAAGATTGGATAGTATAGGATAATCACCATGAGATGAGGATTACATTTGTGCATTTAATTTGGACTTTGGTGCGAATCAAGATTGAGGTATATTTTGAAAATGCTATCGGGTTTGGAAATCCATAGGGAGTTAGATGATTCTAAGGGTATATTCGTGATCAACATTGAAATCTGAGTAGAATGATGTTTGGTTTGTGAATTTTGGATGACCTGTGTATTTGTCTTCGCCGGAGAAGACGGTGGCGCCACCGTCTGCTTTTCCCCCCAAACTGAAGTTCAAACGGAGAAGAAAGCCATGAGCCATTGGATCTTGCTGAAGACTTGACCTGGTAACCCTCATCCACGGCCAAGATTGAGTTTGAGTTGTTGACTGTTGACTGAAGCAAAACGACGTCGCCCTCATTAATGCGCTGGCACCATGTGAAGACTTTGGATCAGTTGACTGGTAATTGCATCGTGTGATCACAGATGTGCCACATAACCCCAAGTCCAAACGCAACGTTTGAGTTAGTGAGTTATTTGGGCTTAAGACTCAGACTGATACTCACACCCCCTTTGGGCCCAACCCATACATTTAACTTAATGGAATTGCTATTCACCACGCGCATTTTATGAACTTCTATTTATTTTCTTATTTTCTTCATTTTTGGTTGGTTTGATTTTAATCCATTAAAAATAGAAAAATTGATCAATTAATTCTGAGTTCTTTTCCCCTGATTCATGAATGAACTTAGGAATTTCAGAAACAAAAAGATTAGGATTAGCATTTATTTTCATTTTATTTGATTTTTTTTCCCATTTTATTTGATAACAAAATTGTATTAATTGATTCATCTGTTTGGTGAATTTTGTTTGAGCATTTGGTATTGAGTTTGTGCTTGATTTTTGGCTTGTGATTAGGATAGATATGTATGCTCCCCTCAGATTTTTCTCACATATTTGTGATGAATTTAGGTGTTGTTTTAGGACTAGAACTTTATGAGCTCCCTTTTAGGGTTTAGGTATGATACCTTGAGGTTTAGAATTTTATTTGGAGGACTTAGAGGATGATTTAGGTCCTGATTTTTTAACTATAGGTTATTATTGAATGCATGTTCCCATAGAAAATTAATCAAATTTTTAGAATGTGTTTTAGTATTTTTGATAGAATATTCTTCTTGTGTGTTCATTTGGTGCTTCCATGTTGATGATTGATGTGGAATGGACTCAAAATTGGACTTCCTTGCATAGTGGGCTTCTGGATCTCATTGGAGGACATCATGGACTTGATGGAGCTTGTGTGAAGTGGCTAGTGGAGCTTGGATTGAATATTTCCTTCCTTTTTTGTTAGCTTTGAATAGCTTAGGAAATTAGGGCTTTAGGAGAGAGCTTTAGAAATAGATATTTCTTCAAATAATGGTTGGTTTTGTTCCCATTCCATTCTCATCCTATGATTCAAAGTCCTCATGTTTAAGTCTCATTTCTCCTTTGGAGGGATGTGTGACATTTACAATGAGTAGAACTTTTGAGGATTCCTTTTCTTCAAATAATGACTGGTTGAGTGTCAGACAGGATTCCTTTGGTTTACTGTCTGCTTCCCATCATCAAACAATCATCTTATTGATTCTCTTCATTCTTGGTGGAGCCTATTGAAGATTGAAGCTTGAGGATGGAGTACCTTTCATTCCCTGAAGATGAAAGACTTGAAGAACAGTTACAGACTGTGGACTGAACTGCTGTCAGAGGATTGCTTTGCTGTGAAGCTGTGGAAGCTGTTGATCTGCTTTCTTGACTGTCTGTTTTCTTTCTGTGCAACTGTATTGATGTGACTTGTTTGATTTGCTTGATGCATTAGAATGATTTCATGTGTAGACTGTTTTAAGCTAGGAGCATGATTGCATTAGAGGTTGAGTTTCTCCCTCTGCTTGTATTTTTATTGTATGGCTTTGCTTGCGGGTATTCGGTAGAGCTCTGCTCCCTTGCCTATGTGGTTTGTGATTTGCTTGATGGCATTTTATTTTCCTTTATGATTGCAGTTATTCATACTTGGCTTGAGGTCTAGACGAGCTTGTGGAGGCTGATGCCCCACACCCATTTCCTCCCTCACTTGCATTGCATGCATTTTACAGTCGTTTACTGTTTACTGTTTAAGCTGATGCTTTATCTGTTTCTGTTTATCATTGGCAAGATCCCTTAGGAATCTCACTTCCTTTGATAAGGAAGTGATGATTAGAACTTTAGGTTGAAACCTATGCATGATAACTTCTAGGAGTTCCCTGTTTCAAACCACAACCATAGGATGAATCCTTGGTATGACAACATTAGGACTTGATAGTCTCCCCGTAGTTGTCCCTCTCTCTTCTCATCTCAAACAAACAGTAAAAAACGTAATAAATGCAAGTTAGTACAAGTACGTTACGAGCCTTAAGCTACTTGGGTAATGATAATTGAGCGGCCTCCTCTCAATCGTCTAGAATGTTTAGTATACGTCCTTTGGACGATATGCGATGCATTCGTTCCCAGGTCATAGTCTCTAGTGTTGTGCAAACTACAGACAACCATAAAAAACACTTCTTCCGTAAAAAACAGAAAATGAACTTTAAATCTTTTTGCCTCGTGGGCCCATAATTCAAAGGAAGCTTTTCTGAAGAAAAGAGTGTCGTTAATTCCCAGTTCTACCGCAAACGGTAACGCCTGAGTCTCCAAAGGTCGAGCTGCGTACACCAGATTGCTGGAACTGTTTGCTAACCCTACTCGATAAAACAGATGAATCTGAATCCCCGTAATCCGTATTATCCCGAACTACGTAAGCTCTGATCTCTCATATCTGTTGAGAGTACGTAGGCACAATACTGACGTATTGGTGAGCCACCTTCCCCCATCACCCGTAGTTAGTCGAACTACGTTGACTCTGATTTCTCATTCTCTGATGGGAATACGTAGGCATAAAGTGCGACGCTTTTCCGAGTCATTTTCTTTTATTTTTTCAGACCGGCCTTGATAGGTAGATAGTAAATAAACCCGTCCGATAAACACAACAAGCGTGGATCCCATCGAGTACGATGGACGTGAGGGGTGCTAATACCTTCCCCTTGCGTAACCGACTCCCGAACCCAGACAATGGTCGCGATGACCTTGTCTTATACCTTTTCGTCAGGTTTCTCCGATCGTTTCCTTTCCCGCTCTGAGGGATGAATAACGAAAGGTGGCGACTCTTCTGTTTTGCCGGCACCTTATTTTCGCGGTAGCGACACCTATCCCACAAAGACTTGAAGGTTGAGACCTCACGAAGTGCATCCCATGAACATGCCGCCTCTGATTCTTCTTTTTTTGCTTTCTAATCTTTGATTTCATTGCACTTTATCATATTTTCTGTTCATAAAATCTTCATAATCATGTTTAGGTTTGTTTTGATCATTTGTTTGTAAGATATGATGCAGGTTTCAAGAAGTGTCATGGTTAAGGCATAAGCTTTTCAAGAGTCGAAACTCTCCCCATTTATTTTTAGTGAATTTCTTCTTTTTTATTTTATTTTTATGTTTTATAATAATAATTATTAAAACATTATTATTAATTTAATTAATCATTAATCTTTACTAACTGCTCACTAATTATTTTTTCTTAAAATAAATTTTATAATATAATTTTGTATATTTTTTTCTCTCACATTACTTTTTTTAACTTATTAACTAAAGTTGTAAATGAATATAACTAGGTTTAGATCAATTTAAAAATCCTAATTTTTCACTAACCCTAATTAGACCCTCATTTTCTAAACTTGATCTTTTTTTTAAAACAATTAATTTCATAACTTAATTTATTTTTATTGCTTTATTTATATTATTTAGAAGATTGTATAGGATTTTCCTTATGAAACTTATTTTTTTGCACCGATTATTCTGTAATTGCCCCGAAGCCGTGTAATAGTTTAGGACTTTATTTCTTGTCTTTTTTGTTTTCATAAATATTTAATTGCTTGGTTAGTAATCTAGGGCGTGAAAAGATTTAATTGAATAAATTGGACTTAGAGAATCAATAATAAAAGAAATATCTGAAAATAATCACTCACATACGTAAGTCGATCGTTCTACGATCGCCATCTACAACTCCTAGGGTTACCCCTCTTAGTTGCCTTAATATGGTCAAGTCCCTCGAACGTAGGGGTGTCTTAAGCGATGTCCCTGCAAACAGATAAATCATCAAGTCCCTTTAAAGTTAAAAGGATCATAGTCCCTTTGAAGTTGCCTACAGAATAAATGATCTTGTCCCTCGATGACCCTACAAAAATGATGATAGTCCCTTCGAATTACTAAGACACCCCTACATGTTGCCTTCTTTGACCATATGATGACCCTACGCCCGTCCCTTAACATCCAAGGTAAAGACTACTTACTCACTAATATTAAGGACAGTCTTACCCTTAAAGGAAATAAATAACAAGAAAGACCTTGCAAACTTAGGGTAGGTAGCACTTAAATACTTGCTCACTTTTTTCAAAAAAACATTCTTTACACCCCACTTTCAAAATATTTCCAAACTCAAGGCTTTGTATACATCCATACGAGGATCACTACAAAGAACTTCTGCAAATCTTTTCTAAACATAAACTTCACATTACTTTTCAAACAAACAAGTGAGCTAAGTGTCATACCCCAAATTTGTCCTACCTGTATAGTTTTCACTTGTACATCCATCTACTAATTATTATACTAAAAAATCCAAAATATGTTGTTGTCAAAACACAAGTTGATGCAAAGGTGAGTTGGATTTCGGGAAAAGATACCGGGTTAAGAATGTGTATGGTAGTGCGTAAGGTTTGTCTTGGTTTGACCAAATTGTGGTCAAACAAGGTTGGATTTATGATATAGGCCCATTAATGTTTTACAAGAATCAACTAACATTCAGAATTAGCACAAAGAAATTCATGACTACACGGTCCAACTCCCAAAAGAAAGAGCTACAAGTTATAAACAATTTGAGCTTGAAGATAATAAAAATACAATTCAATTGAAGAGTTGCTGATACAAATTACAGAGATTAAAAGCTAATAAGCTTGTGAGTTATTTTACGATTCGTTAAGACGGCCTTCATGCAAGCACTTTACCATTCCAATGTTTACATGAGTTTACAAAGTAAATCAAAGGTAGCCATATGTCCTGTGAATAACTAACAAGAATTGTACACCAGCATGCTTTTGTTACAAAATCCACGCATAATAGCCGCAAGTCGACACAAAGCGCTGCAAGATCAAGCATCAACAAGTAAGCTCATTCTTTAAAAAAAAGCACATGATGGTTAGAAGAAATCGATGACAGCAACAAGATTTGATAGGAAAGGCCTTGACTCACCATGATATCATAAATTAAATTGTAACAAAACAATAGTAAAGAAATAGCAAGCATGAAAATTAAGGATTGATGTTGATAATTCTGTCTATACCTGTCATCGAGCTTCTAAGCCAGCAATACTCGCTCAAAACCGTTTCACGCAAGCCTCCCCACCATGTTACAAATTTCCTGCAGCATAGATAAACCAAATTGTTATTTGGACCCAAAGAGGAGAAGTCAAAACGTAAGGCATCAGAGTACCTACACCTTCAGCCAAACGTTACCGCAATGGCCGCTCACGGCACCTTGTGCATAACAAACTATGTTTGCACAAAAGTTTGAGAACATGACCATAGTATAAAAAAGCACTTTCCAAACAGGGCAGCATAAAACTGCGCAACTACCATACTCCCTTGGCACGCACATGATACGTAACAGCAAAACCAGTCGCGGTAAAATGTGAAATAACATCTTGAAGTCGATTGCAGCATATGATTCGCAGGCAGCCATTATTCCATTCCTAAGCCTTTCATAAGTTAACCTGCTTAACTAAGAAAAAGCTACAATTTACACACTTTAAACTTTAACTCAGTTCCAGCTCAGCAGTGAAATTTTTAAGGAGGGACCACCTGGTTCTCTAGATATTTTCATGAAGGAAGAAAATCCCCAACACACCCAATGTACAAATCCTGGGGTGGAAATTCCCCAAAGAATTAGGTCGTACACAAGTTGCAAAAGGACAAAAAAACAAAAAAATTTCAGGGGTACATACCGTTTTCACAGAGCTCGTACTCACATCACACCACTCATTTCCATTTCTACCCTCAATTCTCCCTATACTCTCTCCATTTAAAACCGTGTGAGAGGCTGTAGCGAAAAGAAATCCTAGCAGCCTCCAACCGAAACCCTAACCCTAAAATGAACTCTAGCCGCCGCTACAGTGTCAGCTTCAATCTCACCTTCAAATAACATCCATTACCATCTCTCTAAAACCTCCACCCTCAACTTCGAATCACACCAGAAACCAGTCACCTTCTTCAACATTTCTTCCTTCCACAGACCTTCAACACCAACAAGCAACTCTTAAAAACCCAGAAAAATAATACCCATCCATACCTTCGAACAAGCCTTTCAACTCACCTCAACACCATTATCATCTCCTCTCTATCGACCTTCAGAAAACCCAGTTTGCCAAACCCCTTTTCGAGCCATTCTGAACCACCGAAACCCATAAATCTTCAAACAACCCTCATTCCCCATCTTTCTTCATTCTCAAAAAAATCTCCATCTTCATCAACCACAACCCAGATTTCCACCATCCCTTAACCTCTCTCTAACCCTTCATCTTAACCCATTTTTGGCGACAGCCTTCAAACACCGTGATTCATCCTTCAAAGCCCTTACTTCCATCATTCAAACACTCCGAATTTCATCCTTCTTCCAAACACCTCTCAAGAAATTACCAGAAAATCACAGCCATCTTCACTCGTCCCTTCCATAACTCTAAAACCTCTGAAAATCTTTCTTCAACCCAAATCAAATTAACAATCTTAAACCCAGAGATTTCAAGAGCAAGAGAACAGAAAATCTGATTTATCAATTTTAATTCATTTTTATCACTTTTTGGTCTATGACGAATTTTAATAATTATTATCGGTCAAATTATTGATAGGTGATGATTTATTCGAGACTATTTCATTTTCTATTTCATTTTCTATTCCATTTCCATTTTTATTTCGATTTTTGGATCGATGAAGTCTTTTATTCGTAAGCGTCGCGTATCGAAGTTGATAATCTTCTTTATTTCAAATCTATGGGGAATGACCATTGGGGTCATTTTCCTTACTTTGGGATCGTGATAGGCTACCTTCGATTAATCGGCATTATGTTTGCAATTAAGACGAGATCTCATTCTTTCGTGTCCCGATTCGATTCACTAAACTAACCAATAACTTTAATTTTCGTTAAATATTATTGCGGATATTATTGTTATATTATCTTGCCATATTCATATTATCATATCATATTCTCACTCACATATAATCAAAAAATACATATTAAACTATCGAAATCCTAAAATCCGAATTGGTGGACTGTTGTATCATTGGTTATTTGCAGGAACCCCAATTTTGAGTCGTGCCCGACTTTGCTCAAGGCGTAGTTTAGGACACAATGCACACACACGGCTTTCTCTTGGGCTACCTGACAATGAGACCCCTTTATTTCGTGCAATCTCGTGTAACTTACATGTACCCCTCTCCCATTCCGATGTATGTTTCGTATTTCTTTGATTATTAGTTTATCTCCTAGGAGCACCCATAGGGACTAGAGTGGATCAAACTATTTTCAAACTAATTCTCGATTCATCATCGAGCCATTTTCAAACCCTCGTAAGTCGAGTGCTCATACGCATTCGCCATCGACCTATTGCACACAATTTGACCCTTGATGCATAAGTCAAGTCGGTCTCGTTTCTCAAACCATGTCCATTACACGCTTTGCACGCGATAATAAGTCAAACCCTTGATCCAACGTCAAGCGGATTTTTGTAATAAACCATCAATCAATTAACAACTATCTAATTGTTTTCAAGGCGTAAAGAGTAGGTTCAAGTCTTTGATCTTGCTTTCGGTTATTTAGATGCGAGTTATCTTATTCGTGTGCAAGCAATTGACACCTTTAAATAACATTAACAACTCGACAACGTTCAACCATCCTTCAACTACTCATCCTCCCAAACTTCATTTCAAACTCAAACAACTTTCTTTTCACGATGAAAAAGAGAGGGTTCCAAGTATTTGGTTCGCTCTCCCGACTACTTGGGTCCGAGAAGCCTTTCTTAAGCTTCAAGTAGTCGGCATCCAATCAACCTCAACCATTCAAACAATCTTCTTTTGCGATGAAAAAGAGAGAGTTCCAATTCTTTGGTTCGCTCTCCCGATTACTTGGGTCCGAGAAGTATTTCTTAAGCTTCAAGTAATCGTCATCAATTCAACTTCACCCTTTCAAACACAACCTTATTCTTCAAGATGAAAAAGAGAGAGTTCCAAGTCTTTGGTTCATTCTCCCGATTACTTGGGGCCCAAGAGGTCTTTCTTAAGCTTCGAGTAATCGTCATCCGTACCCACTTCAAATCAAATTCAATCCCGTTTTCTTTTCGTGGTTGTTACCACAAACTACGAATGCTCTAATTCTTTATTCATTCTTGAATACAAGATACGTAGCCACAAGATTGCGATGATCTTGGCGAGCACATTTCCCATTTTCTCCCCTATTCCACAATCCCCTCCATCTTCCACTTCCCCCATCCTTTCTCTTAGTCGAACTACAACGTTCTGATTTCTCATTCTTGTCTGAATGAGCATACGTAGGCACAAGGGTCCCAATCCTTGGCGAGCACCCTATCATCTAAACCATCCCCTTTCCCCTAGCGTCTTTAGCCTTTATAGTATCGTTTAGTATTTAGTATTGAGAAGAGAAGAATTAAGCTTAGATAACATCCATCACAACTTAAATTAAGAGGTTCTCATTGAGTACAACGGACGTGAGGGGTGCTAATACCTTCCCCTTGCGTAAACGACTCCCGAACCTAGGAACATTTGGTTGCGACGCCCGTGTTCCTTCCGCTTTTTGAGGTTTTCTCGATATTTTCCTCTCCCGTTCATTCGGGAAGAATAAAGTTCGGTGGCGACTCTGTCGAACCGCATTTCCGCGCCTTTTGCGCGAGGGTCGTATATTCGAATGAATTTTCGAGGTGCGACAGGTGGCGACTCTGCTGGGGACTATTTTCTCCATGCAAGAGAGAGTCGAGCCTATCTTAGTTTGAGTTTTTAGCTTGTTGTCTATTTTTTCTTCTCGCTTATTTATTTGTATCCTTATCTTTGTGGCTTGTGCTTGTGGTATTGTGGGGTTGTTCTACTTATGGTTATTTTGTGAGATGGCTCTACACCCGAGTCCGAGTATAACCCTAGGATTAGGATGGTGGTTGTGTAGTGGAGACTTACGTGCAGTCTTTCACGTTGAGTTGAAGCGAAAACCCCGCTTGGAATAGATTCCTTGGAGATGTTGTTGTTGTGGTGAATCTTTGCCATGCCAATGATGTTTTTGAGCTTGAATCATTGATCCCAAGGACCATTAATCGTTTTATCCATGGTGGTTGGTAGTGTTAATTCTATGTGGATTAATACGAATGCCCCAATCAGATGCGATCCCTTGAACGTACTACTTCCATACAGTAGTATTTTCAACCTCGATCTATGACTCTGAGAACCCTTTCTAGAACCCGTGTGTCGATGGTTGTGTAGTTGACGCCTCCGAGAAGTCTTTCTCGCGTGGAAGATACGAAAACTTCACCTAGAAGAGATTCTTTTGAGAATATTATTGTCATGATGAGGCTTTGTCATGGTTGTAATATCTTTGAAAGATATCCATAACTCTAGGCACCTACCCGTTTTAGAATCCTACCTATGGGGTTTCTTTGAGCAGTGACTGTGATCCTTGAACCTTTCACCCGGCTAATCTCAGAACTGCTTGAATTTGTGATCCGGTGATCCTGGATCTTGCATCTTGCATTGCATCTCATTTGTTGTGCATCTTGCATTCTCCTTCCTTCAACAGTTTCTCATGTTTCTCTTTCCTTCATATCCATTAAATCAAGCTGATTCCTCGACACCAGTACGCAACTAGAGCCAATACAAGACGAATGATGGAGCAGATTCAGCAAGAGCAAGCTTCCTTCAGGGAAGAGTTGGATTCTATCAAAGGAAAGATTGACCAGATCCTCGAAGCTATCATCATAGCCAGAAGAGAGGAAGAACAACGTGAAGCTACTGCTGTTGTCAACAACAATGGTCAGGCGCAAGTGTCTACCCCAAGGCTCTCAGCTCCTGTCCCTAATCCCTATGGAATGCCAATGAATTTCGCTACTGCAGCTGAAGGGACCACTTCTCAACCAATCCCAACGCCTAGAGTTACTGTTGGAGCTATCCCGCAAGCCCAGCCAACTGTGGTTCAGATCCCGGTTCCTCATAACGAAGATAATATGGTGGATCAGTATGACGATGTGCAAAACTATCATGCTGCTATTCCCATTGCCAGTCCTGTTGCTGCTCAGGATCATAAGCTATGAAGATGTGTTGCGACCTAACTGACAAATTTCGAGTTATATAGGGACACAATTCAAACCCTCTCAATGCTTTAGAAATGTGCTTGGTGCCTGATGTCGTCATCCTGCCCAAGTTCAAGGTGCCCGAATTTTTGAAGTACAAAGGTCTCAGTTATCCAAACATTCATCTGAAGATGTACTGTCGCAAGATGGCTGCCTATGCCAGGGATGAAAAGCACATGATTCATTGCTTCCAAGACAGTTTTTCTGGGGCATCACTCGAATGGTATATGCAGCTGGAACGTAATAGTGTGCGCACTTGGGCCGAGCTAACCGATGCATTTGTCAAGCAGTATAAGTACAACACTGATCTTGCTCTGAATCGTACTCAAATTCAGAGTATGACTCAGAAGGACAACGAATCCTTCAAGGAGTACGCGCAACGATGGAGAGAGCTAGCTGCAAGGGTGCATCCACCTCTGGTTGACCGTGAACTGATCGACATCTTTATGGGTACATTGCAAGGCCAATACTATAAAAGGTTGATCGGTAGTGTCTCCGCTGGATTCTCTGACTTGGTGATCATCGGTGAGAGAATTGAAGAAGGGCTGAAGAGTGGAAAGATCCCAGGAGGTTCTAACATCCAGGCCAATGCCAAGAAGCCTTTCAACGGATACAAGAAGAAAGAGGGCAAAACAAATGCCATCTCTTTGCAAAAAGGGCAAGCTTCTCAACAAGCTCTCGCTCCTATGCCTTATCAAGTTCCCTATTATCCGTATCCATATGTTGCTGCTGCGTAATATGCAAGCTCATATGCCACAACAACAGGCTCCTCAGCAACAAGCCTACAACCAGCAAGGATATCAGTATCCTCCTCAGCAACAACAATTGCAAGCCGCTCAACAACAGCAAGGTGCTCGTCAACAGCGTCAGCAGAGGACATGGAAGCCTGATAGAGTATTTGATCGCCTGCCAATGACATATGCTAGTATCTTTGCTCAGTTGATGGAGAACAAGGCTGTGGTTCCAAGAGATTTGGCTCCCCCAACTGTCATTCCTGCCGATTACGACGCAAATGCTCATTGTGAATTTCATAAGGGCGCTCTAGATCACACCATTGAGAACTGCAGGGCTTTCAAGCACAAGATCCAAGACATGATCAACAAGGATGCTATCAACTTTAATGGGAAGTCTCCAAACGTCATCAACAATCCAATGCCGCCGACCAAATAGCGTTATTCAGACCAAATCCAGTCAAGTCAAAGTTCATCTCCCCGGAGAAGGCAGTCATGTTGCCATTTCATCTTTCTCATTTCTTATTTCTCTCTTCGTTTGTTTATGTATTGTATGCTTTAAACAATTGTCATTCGTATTTGGTTTCATTAATGTATCGTTTATGCATATTTTGAATTAGTTATATCGTATCCATTCATCTTCACTTATCACTGACACTTATTCATTTCACACTATCCACTGTTGTTTAGCATGATTTGGGGGAGGATGGTGAAAACGAGATACCCATAATTGCAAACTGTATGCTTTCAGACAGAATCTCGTCAATGATGTACAGGCATTGTGTCGATACACCAAACACCGGAGATATAAGGAGTTAATCCCTAGTAAACCACTTCGATCCTAGGAGTAGCTGTTTCCTTCGGATATTCAAACCTTTACACTCAACCTGGGGCAGGGTAGTGTTCAGTTAATCCAATCCCGAACTCGAATCAACAAAGCAAAGTCCAGAAGACGACTGTTCATCAATGACCCACGATACGGCAGTCACAACAAAATCCAAAAAAATCAAAAGCCTGCTAAGTCAAACACCTTAGAGGGGACTTAGGAAAAACCAAGGCAATCCCGATAGATCTGACAAACAAATTCAATCCATGCAAAAGTTAGGGATCAAAAACAAAAGCAAAAAAGGTCCTCAAGCCCTCAACAAAAACAAAATAAGATTCAATGGCCATTCAAATAGGGTCATTGACATACATCAAAATAAGGTGACTGCCATCGAGTTTACACCGTCAAGACAAGCATGTGCAGAATTAACTGAACGTAGGACTGGAGATCATTAAGAAGAAGGGGTGGGTACAAATCATACTTTGAGCCTAATATCCTTTGTTTCATAACCGTGAACCAGACCACGTTACAACTCTCGAAAGACCTAATTGAGGCGAGGTTTATTCTGAAAGCGTATTATCGCAAGGTTGTGTAACCTGACTCCTCAAATAATTGTTAATCATCAACATTGGTGTCTTTATCATTGCAATATCTTCTACACCAATCAAAATCAGTACCACGTTTGGACTAGTGATCCATTCGTTTTAGACTATCACGACACTTCAATAAAATAACACTTTTTCAAAACTTGCATCGAACTTTGCATTAATATTACCATTTGTGGGTGTACAATTTTAATTGCAAATCAGTGCTAGATTTTCAAAGACACTTCAACAAGGGGCAATCAAGAAGAACTTGACTTTCAATGGCTGACACAAAGAAAAGCTACCTCAAAACCCACAAGCTAGGGAAATCCATTCAATAGCTTGAGCAGGGGCGAGCCACCTCAAATCATCAAAGTTCAGCTTCGACTTTAGAATTGGTTAATTTGGGGCATACCATTAACGAGTTCAGACTGGGGAAAAACCAAATTATCCTGGCCATCTAGCAGAATTGCAACCTTCTCTGAAGCAAATTCATAACTACCAAGTACCCAGACTTGAGGCATCAAGTGTATCTTCTACTTCAGTCATGGTGTTTTCAACGAACTGCGTGTCGAGGCAATCAAACCCTCCCACCACCCAAAGTCCAATCCGTATTGGCAACTACCAAAAGTCCACCACGCTGGAGTCTCCCTGCATTTCCCATCACCCGTCTGCAATCATACGCATCACATTCGTTCTCATAAGCATCTTGCATCATATACATACCAACCATATCATACTTCCTCAACTTTTGCATCTCCGTGCGTCAGCATTTGCATTTTCACTTCCATTCCCTATGGAACATCGTTTATCATTCAGCATTTGCATATGCAAGTCAAGGTCCAGGATCAATCTCGAAGATTTCCAAGACCGTCTTTAGCCCAGTCAGGGGCATCTTCCACAAGACGTGGGCTTCCTCCCCACGAAATTCAAAGACATTCAAAGTAAGATTTAGCCCAGTCAGGGGCATTTGTCAAAGACCATGGGTGTTTTCCATGACGTATTTCAACCTCGTGGTTGATCAAATCTTCAAAGAAACATTGAGCCTAGCCATGGGCATATCATTCAAGACCGTGGGCATCCCCACGAAGTTGTTCAACCTTTTGTTGGGCAGATCCAAGAGTTTTGGTGCAAGATTCAGCCCGAGCAGGGGCATCTTCAGTAAAAACGTGAGCGTTCCTCATGAAGTTGTTCAACCTCTTTTTGAGCAAGAGAAGACATCAAGACAAACTCAGCCTAGTCAGGGGCATCCTCTTCAGAGTTCATGAGTGTAACCATGAAATCATTTGAACAAAATTATGATCCCCAAGCAAGACGGTGGGCGTACCCTGTTGACTCATTTCAATCCAATCTTCCTCTTGGGTGTTCCCCAATGAGTTGTATCCAGCAAGCATGACCGTTGTCAATTGCCTTATAATCATCCTTTTGGTGATAGCCGAACTTCGTCAGTTCAACCTGGCCTGCATCCTTTTGGTGTTGGTAACCTTTAATCTGTGTCATTCTATCATCCTTTTGGTGATAGCAACCTGTGTGTGAGTTTCGCTCCGTCATCCTTTTGGTGGGGGGTCTGTCATAGTCATTAATGATAGATTGTGCGGTATTGTTTGGTGTGAGTTTTGCTCCATCATCCTTTTGGTGGGGGGTCTATCATAGTCATTAATGATAGATTGTGCGATATTGTTTATGTGTGAGTTTCGCTCCGTCATCCTTTTGGTGGGGGGTCTGTCATAGTCATTAATGATAGATTGTGCGATATTGTTTGGTGTGAGTTTCGCTCCGTCATCCTTTTGGTGGGGGGTCTATCATAGTCATTAATGATAGATTATGTGATATTGTTTGCGTGTGAGTTTCGCTTCGTCATCCTTTTGGTGGGGGGTCTGTCATAGTCATTAATGATATACTGTGCGATATTGTTTGTGTGTAAGTTTCTCTCCGTCATCCTTTTGGTGGGGGGTCTGTCATAGTCATTAATGATAGATTGTTCAATATTGCTTGGTGTGATTTTTGCTTCGTTATCCTTTTGGTAGGGGGTCTGTCATAGTCATTAATGTCAGATTGTGCGATGGTGTTTGGTGTGAGTTTCGCTCCGTCATCCTTTTGGTGGGGGTCTGTCATAGTCATTAATGTCAGATTGTGCGATAGTGTTTGGTGTGAGTTTTGCTCTGTCATCCTTTTGGTGGGGGGTCTGTCATAGTTATTAATGTCAGATTGTGCGATAGTATTTGGTGTGAGTTTCGCTCCGTCATCCTTTTGGCGGGGGGTTTCTCATAGTCATTAATGTCAGATTCTGTGATAGTGTTTGGTGTGAGTTTTCGCTCCGTCATCCTTTTGGTGGGGGGTCTGTCATAGTCATTAATGTCATATTGTACGATAGTGTTTGGTGTGAGTTTCGCTCCGTCATCCTTTTGGTGGGGGGTCTGTCATAGTCATTAATGTCAGATTGTGCGATAGTTTTTGGTGTGAGTTTCGCTTCGTCATCATTTTGGTGGGGGGTCTGTCATAGTCATTAATGCCAGATTGTGCGATAGTGTTTCATCCTATCATCCTTTTGGTGATGGTGACCTTTTACCGGGTATTCATTTGTATGCCTCATCCAACATTTCAATTCCCGAGCATTTCTTTTTCTTTTCGGATAAATTTAGGGTTTTCTTCATATCTAATTGTCTCGTACTTAGGAAGAATGAATTCCATGGCAGTTCATCTTACAAGCTTCAAGCCAATTAGATAGGGGCATCTGTCATACCCCAAATTTGTCCTACCTGTATAGTTTTCACTTGTACATCCATCTACTAATTATTATACTCAAAAATCCAAAATATGTTGCTGTCAAAACTTAAGTTGATGCAAAGGTGAGTTGGATTTCGGGCAAAGATACCGGGTTAAGAATGTGTATGGTAGTGTGTAAGGGTTGTCTTGGTTTGACCAAATTGTGGTCAAACAAGGTTTGGTTTTCTGATAGAGGCCAGGATGTGCTTTTATTCAAGTGTTGAAGGTTAGAGCTTTCAGCTAGTGTTGTGGGGTTAATCTAAGGCATCAGTGTGTCAAAAGTTGATAGTCCTCCGAATCCTTTATGTTCTGTAACTAAGGTTATTGTGCAAGGTATTGTATGGATCATTTCCTTTGATTTCAAAAGAAAATTTAATTCAAGAGGATTTATAACGAAGTTTATCAAGATTTAATTAGGGTTGTGATCCATAGTAAAGGTTTTGATTTCTCATAGTACAAATGAAAGTTTAAGGACGGATTCTTCTTCTTTAAAGTATTTACATGGAGTTGTTCTCATTTAAGAATGTTGTTGTATTATCTGAGATCAAAAATTGCAAAATCAAGACCTTAGTTTCAAATTTATGATGGGGGGTGAAAGCACTAGTCAAGGCCCAATTACAAGAAGAAAAAAAGAAAAATTCACATTATGCATTAGGCCCATTAATGTTTTACAAGAATCAACTAACATTCAGAATTAGCACAAAGAAATTCATGACTACACGATCCAACTCCCAAAAGAAAGAGCTACAAGTTATAAACAATTTGAGCTTGAAGATAATAAAAATACAATTCAATTGAAGAGTTGCTGACACAAATTACAGAGATTAAAAGCTAATAAGCTTGTGAGTTATTTTCCGATTCGTTAAGGCGGCCTTCACGCAAGCACTTTACCATTCCAATGTTTACATGAGTTTACAAAGTAAATCAAAGGTAGCCATATGTCTTATGAATAACTAACAAGAATTGTACACCAGCATGCTTTTGTTACAAAATCCATGCATAATAGCCGCAAGTCGACACAAAGCGCTGCAAGATCAAGCATCAACAAGTCAGCTCATTCTTAAAAAAAAAGCACATGATGGTTAGAAGAAATCGATGACAGCAACAAGATTTGATAGGAAAGGCCTTGACTAACCATGATATCATAAATTAAATTGTAACAAAACAATAGTAAAGAAATAGCAAGCATGAAAATTAAGGATTGATGTTGATAATTCTGTCTGTACCTGTCATCGAGCTTCTAAGCCAGCAATACTCGCTCAAAACCGTTTCACGCAAGCCTCTCCACCACGTTACAAATTTCCTGCAGCATGGACAAAACAAATTATTATTTGGACCCAAAGAGGAGAAGTCAAAACGTAAGGCATCAGAGTACCTACACCTTCAGCAAACGTTACCACAATGGCCACTCACGGCACCTTGTGCATAACAAATTGTGTCTGCACATAAGTTTGAGAGCATGACCATAGTATAAAAAAGCACTTTCCAAACAGGGCAGCATAAAACCGCGCAGCTACCGTACTCCCTTGGCACGCATATGATACGTAACAGCAAAACCAATCGCGGTAAAATGCGAAATAACATCTTGAAGTCGATTGCAGCATATGATTCGCAGGCAGCCATTATTCCATTCCTAATCCTTTCATAAGTTAACCTGCTTAACCAAGAGAAAGCTACAATTTACACACTTTAAACTTTAACTCAGTTCCAGCTCAGTAGTGAAATTTTTAAGGAGGGACCACATGGTTCTCTAGGTATTTTCATGAAGGAGGAAAATCCCCAACACACCCAATGTACAAATCTGCGGTGGAAATTCCCCAAAGAATTAGGTCGTACACAAGTTGCAAAACGAAAAAACAACAAAAAAATTTCAGGGGTACATACCGTTTTCATAGAGCTTGTACTCACATCGCACCACTCATTTCCATTTCTACCCTCAATTCTCCCTATACTCTCTCCATTTAAAACCGTGTGAGAGGCTGCAGCGAAAAGAAATCCTAGCAGCCTCCAACCGAAACCCTAACCCTAAAATGAACCCTATCCGCCGCTACAGTGTCAGCTTCAATCTCACCTTCAAATAACATCCATTACCATCTCTCTAAAACCACCGCCCTCAACTTCGAATCACACCAGAAACCAGTCACCTTCTTCAACATTTCTTCCTTCCACAGATCTTCAACACCAACAAGAAACTCTTAAAAACCCAGAAAAATAATTCCCATCCTTACCTTCGAACAAACCTTTCAACTCACCTCAACACCATTATCATCTCCTCTCCATCGACCTTCAGAAAACCCAGTTTGCCAAACCCCTTTTCGAGCCATTCTGAACTACCGAAACCCATAAATCTTCAAACAACCCTCATTCCCTATATTTCTTCATTCTCAATAAAATCTCCATCTTCATCAACAACAACCCAGATTTCCACCATCCCTTAACCTCTCTCTAACCCTTCATCTTAACCCATTTTTGGCGACACCCTTCAAACACCGTGGTTCATCCTTCAAAGCCCTTACTTCCATCATTCAAACACTCTGAACTTTATCCTTCTTCCAAACACCTCTCAAGAAATTACCAGAAAATCACCGCCATCTTCACTCGTCCCTTCCATAACTCTAAAACCTTCGAAAATCTTTCTTCAACCCAAATCAAATTAACAATCTTAAACCCAGAGATTTCGAGAGCAAGAGAACAGAAAATCTGAGAAACAGAGGAGGCTGGTAGCGCGAAACTGAGACGAGAGTACGAGGAGGCGAGGTTGTTTTGTTCGGTATTTCAAACTCTATTCTGAAATTGGTGTTGTGTTCGCCGCCTTACGTAGATGGTGTTTTGGCAAATGCTGAAAAGAGGCATTAACTTATCATGGCCATGTGATGGATATGGGTTGTATGTATGTTTGACTAGGCCCGTTTGACATTTTTTCTGTTTTTGGTGTGTTTTTGATGGCAGCGTGTGGATAATATGGGCTTGAAAGCCCGTGCTACTTCATATCCCCACCCCTCTTTCCGATTTCAATTTTTCCTTTATTGCTAACCTTTTATTTTATTTATTTATTTATTTATAGTTTTAATATGATTTTTTATAAATGATTTTTTTTAATTTTGATAACTTTTATTAAGATCTCATTTATTTTATGTACATATTTATCTTGTTAAGATTTTCAATTAATATTGGATATATTTTCGATTATATTTTCATTTTTTATTTTGTCGTGTTATGGGTCTATGATGAGACTTCCGTAAACCGTTATTGGTCAAATTATTGATAATAACGTTGGATCCGAGACCGACTTTTTCATGTTAGATTTTTATCAATTTTTATTCATTTTTATCACTTTTTAGTCTATGACAAATTTTAATAATTATTATCGGTCAAATTATTGATAGATGATGGTTTATTCGAGACTATTTCATTTTCTATTTCATTTTCTATTCCATTTCCATTTTTATTTCGATTTTTGGATCGATGAAGTCTTTTATTCGTAAGCGTCGCGTATCAAAGTTAATAACCTTCTCTATTTCAAATCTATGAGGAATGACCATTGGGGTCATTTTCCTTACATTGGGATCGTGATAGGCTACCTTCGATTAATCGGCATTATGTTTGCGATTAAGACGAGATCTCATTCTTTCGTGTCTCGATTTGATTCACTAAACTAACCAATAACTTTAATTTTCGTTAAATATTATTGTGGATATTATTGTTATATTATTTTGCCATATTCATATTGTCATATCATATTCTCACTCACATATAATCAAAAATACATAATAAACTATCGAAATCCTAAAAGCCGAATTGGTGGACTGTTGTATCATTGGTTATTTGCAGGAACCCCAATTTTGAGTCGTGCCCGACTTTGCTCAAGGCGTAATTTAGGACACAATGCACACACACAGATTTCACTTGGGCTACCTGACAATGAGACCCCTTTATTTCGTGCAATCCCGTGTAACTTACATGTACCCCTCTCCCATTCCGATGTATGTTTCATATTTCTTTGATTATTAGTTTATCTCCTAGGAGCACCCATAGGGACTAAAGCAGATCAAAATATTTTCAAACTAATTCTCGATTTGTCATCGAGTGATTTTTAAACCCTCGTACGTCGAGTGCTCATACGCATTAGCCATTGACCTATTTCACACAATTTGACCCTTGATGGGTAAGTCAAGTCGGTCTCGTTTCTCAAACCATGTCCATTACACGCTTTCCACGCGATAATAAGTCAAACCCTTGATCCAACGTCAAGCGGATTTTCGTAATAAACCATCAATCAATTAACAACTATCTAATTCTTTTCAAGGTGTAAAGAGTACGTTCAAGTCTTTGATCTTGCTTTTGGTTGTTTAGATGCGAGTTATCTTATTCGTGTGTGAGCAATTGACGCCTTTAAATAACATTAACAACTCAACAACATTCAACCATCCTTCAACTACTCATCCTTCCAAACGTCATTTCAAACTCAAACACCTTTCTTTTCACGATGAAAAAGAGAGGGTTCCAAGTCTTTGGTTCGCTCTCCCGACTACTTGGGTCCGAGAAGCCTTTCTTAAGCTTCAAGTAGTCGTCATCCGATCAACCTCAACCATTAAAACAATCTTCTTTTGCAATGAAAAAGAGAGAGTTCCAAGTCTTTGGTTCGCTCTCCCGATTACTTGGGTCCGAGAAGTATTTCTTAAGCTTCAAGTAATCGTCATCAATTCAACTTCACCCTTTCAAACACAACCTTATTCTTCAAGATGAAAAATAGAGAGTTCCAAGTCTTTGGTTCACTCTCCCGATTACTTGGGGCCCGAGAAGTCTTTCTTAAGCTTCGAGTAATCGTCATTCGTACCCACTTCAAATCCAATTCAATCCCGTTTTCTTTTCGTGGCTGTTACCACGAACTACAAATGCTCTGATTCTTTATTCATTCTTGAATATAAGATACGTAGGCAAAAGATTACGATGATCTTGGCGAGCACATTTCCCATTTTATCCCCTATTCCACAATCCCCTCCATCTTCCGTTTCCCCCATCCTTTCCCTTAGTCGAACTACGGCGCTCTGATTTCTCATTCTCGTCCGAATGAGCATACGTAGGCACAAGGGCCCCCATCCTTGGCGAGCACCCAATCATCTAAACCATCCCCTTTCCCCTAGGGTCTTTAGCCTTTATAGTATCATTTAGTATTTAGTATTGAGAAGAGAAGAATTACGCTTAGCTAACATCCATCACAACTCGAATTAAGAGGTTCCCGTTGAGCACAACGGACGTGAGAGGTGCTAATACCTTCCCCTCGCGTAACCGACTCCCGAACCCAGGAACATTTGGTTGCAACGGCCGTGTTCCTTCCGCTTTTTGAGGTTTTCTCGATATTTTCCTCTCCCGTTCATTCGGGAAGAATAAAGTTTGGTGGCGACTCTATCGAACTGCATTTCCGCGCGTTTTGCGCGAGGGTCGTATGTTCGAATGAATTTTCGAGGTGCGACACTAAGTAACTAAGAGCCCATGGATAACCATGGATATAAAGGGTGCTAACACCTTCCCTTTATATAACCTACCCCCCGAACTCAAAATCTTTTCAAAAAGGTCTTTCCTGTTCTTTTATAGCCTTTCCTATTGGATAAAATAAAAGTCGGCAGTGACTCTTGCTATCTGCACATGTTTTTGTCAAACAAAAACACCAAGTCAGTTCTCCCACTGTGTTACAGGTGGCATAACCTGAGGGATGCATCCCAATCCTCCTTGGGATTGACCCATTATACAAAGGTTGTTTATAGTGGATCCTAATTCCATGTATAGATTGACAAAAGAGGCAACAACCATGGAATTATCTATGTACATCAGCATGTTAGTTTGTAGACATTACCATCATTGTAATTGGAATGACATATGGATACTTTGTACCCTTAGGGGTAAGTATAAAACTTGGAAGGAATGAAGGTCTAGTACCTTCTACAATGGTTTTGTAACCACGAGATTAACAAGAAAACTAGTTGGTTATGGAGGTGTTATCATCATTTTTTGTGTCGTATTCGAAACTAACGTATGCCTCACAATAGGAACAGTTACTCCATTTGTTGTTGATGTGCTTGCCCCACCAACCGTCATTTCGATTGGTTGTTCTTTTACACTTGGAGTGTTATTTTAGGGAGGAGGAACTCCTGGGGGATGAATTCCCTGATGGTCTAGACATACTAACAAATTTTCCACTCCTCAAATGCATAAACACTCAACAATTGACAATATTTAGATGCATCAAGAGCAGAAAAAAAACATAAAAGCGCATACACTCTCTACAAAAAGTTTAATTTTCGCACAAAAGAGTCCCACTAGGCATGCCGATTTGTTTACAGGTGTTTTTAGCAAACAATGAAGAGTTTTAATTAACTTGTAGGATCAAACTTGAAAAGTCCTAAAGGACACTTTGTGTTAAACGTTTGAGAAAATGTATTAGTGCTAAAAGGTTTTTCAATGTAACGATTTAAAAAAAGTAAGTGAATAAATGCTTAAATTGATAAAGCTAATAAAGAAATATATAATAATAATAATAATAATAATAATAATAATAATAATAATAATAATAATAATAATAATAAAGCAATTGGATAAAAAATGCTTGAATCAATAGTGGAACCCATGTTCATACGTTTCTCATAAGTTCTATATCTCTATGACTCGGAACGTGTGAATTTTAAAGAAAATAGAATGAAATGCGAACTTCCATTACATACTCGAAATGCGCTTATATACTAGTGCATTCTTAGCTGCTAACAATAGTTACTTTCTAAACACTTGACATTTTTACTCCTGTATATGCCATCATCTTTTGATTCACTTCCATGTGTATTTGACGCTTGAACCTCTTCGAACTGCTATTGTTGTAAAAAAACGTCTTTAAGTCTACCCCATCTGTGGACTAAAAAATATGTCCAGTAAAAAACTCTTGTATGTCGAAAGGGTAACCTTGTTTTGACGCCGAAAACATGATTTGATTGTCTACACTTATCTTTTATAATAATAAGTATAAAATCTAGTTTTGACATCGAGTTATCACACATTCATATAAAAATACTAAGCTAAAAATCTCAAGCTAACACAAAGAAAGATGTAAAACCTAGATTGATAAGATAGGTGTTATTGTTGCAAGAATTTAATTTGGAGACCAAAGATAAGAAGGGAACTCATAATTTAGTTGTTGCCGACCAATTCTTTACAAGCGTTGTACCGACCAATTGTTGAGTATGTATGTATATCAACTAGAGGTGCTCCAGATCTTGATAGCTTGCCATGATGCACCTTATGGAGGACACTTTGGAGGAACTATAACTACTGCAAAGGTATAACAATCATGTTATTTTCGGCCCTATTTATTTGAAGATGCTCATGAATTAGTGAAGGCTTGTGATATATTCCAAATGGTAGGGAATATCTCCATGAGACAAGAAATACCACTCATTAATATCCTAGAAATAGAGCTTTTTTATGTGTAGTGCATAGATTTCATGGGGCCATTTCTATAATATTTTGGAAATATTCACATTCTTGTGGTTGTAGACTATGTCTCTAAATGGATATAGGCGGTAGCAGCCCCCCATTAATAATGATAAGGTTGTGACCAAATTCGTAATCAAAAATATATTTTTTAGACATGGCACACATAGAGCAATCATTAGTGACGAGGGTACCTATTTTTGCAACAAGTTATTTGAAAATCTAATGGGAAAATATGGGGTGAAACACAAAGTTGCTACAACTTATCATCCTCAAAGTAGTGGGCAAGTCGATTTATCCAATAGGGAAATTAAAAAAATTATAGAAAAGGTGGTTAATCTTTCAAGGAGGGACTGGTCCAAATATCTTGATGATGCTTTGTGGGCTTATAGAATTTCTTACAAAACCACTTTAGGAATTTCTCCCTGTATGTTTGTTTATGGTAAAGCTTCACTCACCCATTGAGTTGTAACATAAATCATTTTGGGCTACAAAGATTTTGAATGTTAACTTGCAATTACCGGGGAAGCAAGAATACTTCAACTCAATGAGCTGGTGGAACATAAACTATTCTCCTATGATATGCTGAGTTATACAAGGAAAAGACCAAAAAGTGACACAATACGAAGTGCCAGAAAAGAGAATTGGTAAAAGGCCAACAAGTTTTGTTATTTAGCTTAAGATTAAAGTTATTCCCTAAAAAGCTTAAGTCAAGATGGTCATACCCCTTTAAGCTATTAAAAATTTATCAACATAGGACTCTTGACCTCTTCAATGAGAAAACATGGGAGGAATTTAAGGTCAATGGAAAAAGAATTAAAACTTTCTTGGGTGATCCCATACATAAAACAAGGGTCACTACAAATTTGAATGATTAAGCTCATATATGTTTAAAGTCATGCTACAAGACTATAAAATAATGCTACTTTGAGGCAACCCAACTTAATAAACTTTTGTCTTTGTCTATTTTGTTTTTAGATGATAATGTGTAGGATTGGTGAAAGATGATGTTTTCAGAAGAGTTGTGTCATGCTTGTGACTGGTCATGAGGAAGGAAGCATTTATATGCATTAGAAAAAGAGAGAGAAAAAGAAACATTAAATATTGATGAAAAAGGAAAATTATGGGAGAAGAAAGAGCCCTAAAAGGCAGTCCTAGAGCCACACATCTGGCATCATCAATGTTATCCTAGCAGAAGCGCCTTGATTACTTGTCTATCATTCCTTGCTACCTTAGTAATTGTAGCAAGTCACCATAGAGTAAAACCTTAAACGGTTCCTTTTCTCTATGCCAATTTTTACTCCTCTCTCTCTCTCTCTCTCTCTCTCTCTCTATATATATATATATATATATATATATATATATATATATATATATATATATATATATATATATATATATATATATATATATATATATATATATATATATATATATATATATATATATATATATATATATATATATATATATATATATATATATATATATATATATATATATATATATATATATATATATATATATATATATATATATATATATATATATATATATATATATATATATATATATATATATATATATATATATATATATATATATATATATATATATATATATATATATATATATATATATATATATATATATATATATATATATATATATATATATATCTTCTATATTTACATGTTACCTCCCCTCATCATCATCACCCATCATAATCCTCAAAGTCTGAAACTTCTCTCACATGAAAATCACCATCACCTCGCTTCACTCATCCAACCTTTAAAAAACACCAAATCAACCATGGAACCCAAAATTTATGGAAAAGGATTAAGATGTGCGCTAGGACGAATGCAACCTTGTTCATAGATTACTCTGATTTTGAGACATTCATCAATAGTGATGCTCACCAAATATTCACTAATTACTTCATTGCAAATAGCATTCAGTTTGAGAGAAGCTTTACCTAATGTATGGAATATGAAGACTTAGGTCTTCCTGACGACATCATGCGCGTCATAAAGAGTCTGGAGTGGAACGAATTTTGTAGGCACCCTAATTCTTACAACATGCAAATGGTCAAGGAATTTTACTTCAACTTGGTGGACACATCAAGTAAGATAATGAAGGTGATCCTAAAAGGAACCAAGGTACAATACTCTAGAGGCACACTGAATATGATGTTGGGTTTTAAGAATGTTGGTGACACATACCAACGTTTGCTGGAAACCATAGATGACCAAGACCTAAACATTATGAAAGACTCTCTGTGTAACCCTAAAATAAATGGATAGAATTGGAAAAAAGCTCTGATAAGACGGTGTTAATAATGGACCTCCTTCTCGAACCCAAAATTTGGTATGAATTTATTAAGCATTCCCTCAAACTAACCACTCGCAATGAAATCATTAAAAAGGCTATGGTCATGTTGGTTCATTTCATTATAACATTCAACACTATGAATGTTGCATAGATGGTAGCCTAGAAATACAAGCATGATCAAAGAAGAAAAGTGGAATGATCTAATTTTCCTGTTTAATTACCACCCTGTGTAAGAGGTCAGGAGTCTTTGAGAGATCAACATATGAGAATTGTTACCCATGGGCTGGGTTTGATAAGGCTACTATCCAAACCTTGTTGGAGCCTAAAGGGAATAGGAGAAAACATGAGGCGTGCCATGATACATCAGAAGGTAGTACTTCATTTGACACTGATAGACTCTTGTGGGGAGTTCTGCTCCAAATGCAAAAGGACCAATGAGAATTCTTCCGATTTGAGAGGGGCCAACATGTCTGGCATAAGAAGTTGTGCTTCCTTCACAAGGCATGAAGTCATGAATAGGACACCAACATTTTTGGAGCATAATTTGGGATAGCTATTGAATGAAGATGAGGAAGATAACCAGGAGCTCCCTTCCGAAGGGAGTGATAAAGATGATGAAAACTTGGAAAAGAAGAAGAAAAGGAAAAAGGGTAAGAAGAAGGTGTCCTTTAAGAATCATCCAGAGGATAGCTCTAACGTGGAAGTGGAAGACATACCTAAGAAACCTAAGAAGAAGACTAGAAAGAAAAATAAGTCAGCCAATACCCTTGTAAAGCAAGTAATTGAAGAGAACAAAATAGTTAAGCAATTTGACATCAACCAACCAGTAGAAGAAGACTCGGATGATAAAGATGATAGGAAAATTAAAGACGTGATCAAGCAAGTGATCAAGGATAAAGTGAATCTGAAAAATAATGAACCTATTGAAAAGGAAGGTACTAATGAGGATGACCAAGCAAATGTTGTTAATCAGGAAGAAGAATAGGAGGAGCAAGTTGCAGAGAAATAAAAATTTGAAGAAGAGACCAAGAAAAAAAAGGTTAAGAGGACTCTGAAATTGAGACGAAGAAAGCTATTGTTGAGAACTCAAGTGATCCCAAAGCTAAGTCTAAACAGGTTGAAAAGGCTTATGGTGAAGACCCAAAAGGACCTTTGCAAGACATTATCTTGCCAGAGGTCACCAGCCTAGCAAAATAGAATACCATAGAGAAATCGAGATGTCCATCCCTAATGAAAACCCAAAAATATAAGAAAAGTCTAGTTAAGGTGAAAACGTCGGTAAAGAGAAGTCCAATAAGGACCTTTGTTGCTATCATGCCAAAAGCTATCAGTGAGGATGCTAAGAAAATGAAGGAAACTAAGGGAGGAAAAGAAAAGAAAGATGAGGGAAAGAAAATGAAAAGAGAAAACGAGGAAAAATCCACAAGGAAGAGCAGTAGGCTTAGAACCTAGCTGGTATTTCCTTATAAGCTCTTTCAGTCGACGAGTTATGGTGTTCCATAACCCATCAAATTATAGTGAGTACCATGTTCTTACTTTATGTTTGGGGGTGTGACAACTTCTGTCATAACTTCAGTTTACCAATCCAATCAACCATAATCATCTTAGTTTAGTATAATCATCTATCTCTTAGTTTAGTTTTAGGTTCTTGCAATTTCAGTTACATTTTCAATTCTACAATTTCATTTCTGTTTTTGCAATTGCAGTTTCAGTTAATGAAATATATCTACTTTATGTTGTTATGTTGTTGTGTTTTATTATAGTTAATGTAGTTGCTATATAAAAAAATTAAATAAAATAAAAAAGAAGAAAATAACTAACTTCATCCCTAAAAATAGAAATTATTCTAAAGAGCTTAGAAAACTCCTAATTGGAGTGTTGAAAATTTTGGAAACAACGTCTTGATAATAAGTTAATGAACTTGCTTGTGATTTTCTAATAACCCATGTTGCTCCATAAGTAATTAGGAAAGTAGTGAGCCTCTTAAGGAGTTTGAATTATTTTAAATTATGGAATAAGAGTAATTGTAAGATTTATTTTAGGGGAGGGAAACACTATTGCTTAAGGCTAGCACAAAGGATACACTGCATTTATAAATAAACACTCAAAAGTATGTAGAAAAAAACAGAAATAAGTAAGCCAATGAGCATTTCAAATAAAGTTCATGTGCCCAAAACTGGAGGAACAAATGGATGTCTTCACTTTAAGTAACAAATTTGACTCATTACAAGTGAGATCTTGTCAGATGAAAAAGTGAAGCATCTAGCAAGACTTATCAATAATAATAATAATAATAATAATAATAATAATAATAATAATAATAATAATAATAATAATAATAATACATGTGGAAACCTCAAGTTCAAAATGAGCTAAAATCTGAGAGCATAATAGTCAAATCCCCCTTATGAAACTTAAAAAATGAATTCTTGGACCATATGATAAGATAACCAAACTAGGATTTAGGTTGACTATCTTAACAGAAGATTTATGGCATGACAGATAGCGTCAAGTAACACAAACACACACACACACACACACACACACACACACACACACACACACACACACACACACACAAACATAACTAAACTACAAAGAGACTGAGTTGTGCCAATTTTCGGATGTGGTCACTTTAGATGAATCCTAATTGAATAATAAATGAACTGATAGACTAAAAGATGAAGGAAGTAATTTTTTTATATGATATTATTAGTCGCATCATCTGAGGACAAATAATTATTAAAGTTTGGGATTGTGATAACTCACATTTTGTGAGTTATTATAAACTTTAGCACTTGATTTTATCCTTTTGATTTAGATATTTGTTAGTTTATTTGGATTCATTTTTACTACTTTTAATAAAGCTTACAAAGAGTACAATATATGCTCTCTTTTGTTAGTTTTATGTATTTGTTACTTGTGTAGAGTTAACTTCTGATGAGGTCTAGCATGATAACTTTGAGTAGCACTTTAACATACAACTCTGATAAGAGAGAAAGGCGTAGAAAAGGATGAAATGGGAGATATAGAGAGTGGACATTTGTGGTTGTAGGGATTACATGGTAGCAATATGTAAAATGATGGGAATTTCGTTCAAATTTCAAATGGATAAGGTGTTATAGGGCAAAAACTTTGCACCATAATACACCTACTACAATGCCATATTTATTTTTCTGATGTAAAGGACAACACTACAATCTGATTCCTTGTACCACTAGTCTTCCATATTACCATTTGTCCCCCACATGCTGAATGTACCTGATTCTGCAATGGTACCAAATAAAAGAATTGAGGGAATTATATTGATTCTTTTAGGCCATAATTCATGAAATCACATAATGCCCGTGATCTAATAGAGCATAAAATTCTATTTGGATGTGAATATAAAAGAACCTCTTAGAGGAAATGAATGGAGCTTCAGCATTTTAAGAGAAAGAAACACTTAGAGAAATTCAAGGACATCCTCTTCTTCTCATCATTTCAAGTGTATGTTATCAGTATATAGTGTGACAGAAGTCGTCTCTTGGAGATTAAAAATTGCAAGAGGACAAAGAAATTACTCTTAGATTTTCATTTCTTTATCATTATGTGTTTAAGAATGATTAGCCTATGAACTGATGTTGATATATATACTAAGCTCATCATGAGATAAAAGCTTTTATGTTGAGCAATGTGAAGTTAATATGAAATATTCATTTGTGTTAAATGATGTGTTGTTAATGTCTTATTTTATCATGTGTTAAACTGTTACAAATCATCTTCTTTGAATGATCAACTTAGGAGAAAATGCAAGCTTGTTGTTGTGACAAATCCAACACAAGTGGATTTCATTATAAAAGTGATAAAAAATAGTAGGATATAGATATTCACTAGATTAGCTACTTTAGAGATAAAGAGATGCAATCATATAGGATATTCAAAAGAAAAAAAATGAGACATGAATTAAAGTTATTAGTGAGTCTTAGAGATTTTCCCCCTTGCTTTACTGTATATTTTTATGATGATGTAGAGATACACCATAAGATCACTTTCTAACCTTTCCTACCACGGCATAACATATCATGTACACATAAATGACAAGATATATTAATGGATTATCGTTCAACATGCTCTCCATTATTGAACTTATTTACTCTTTTTAAATTGTTCTTGACTTTGTTTTCTACCAAATTGAACTAGTGACAACCATACATTATTTCATTTTGCTCATGCTCATTTACAAAAGATAATTTTACAAAATCAACTTAAGTTATTTTCCACTCCCTATGGTTTCGTCACCCTTACTATTCTATCACTTTCTACTTTAAATATACATGTATACTTGCATGTGACATCATACGTTTTCAAGAAACAGTGGTATGAAGACTCACTACTTCTCTCTTGTGTCTGCTGTTTGGTTGGAAGTTAGCCACAAACCTCATTTTTTCTTGTATAAGAGGGTTCGAGAGTTTAACCTACTAAAAGCTCTTAAATTTATTGGATACTCTCAAGATCAATTCTTTGGAAGAGGAGTATGTCTTTTTCTTTTTTCGAACGAAATAAAATAACTTTTGGTGTCTTCTGTCTTCCCTTAACTCTTTACATTTTCTCAATTAATCTTCCGCATTTTTATTTTCTGCTGCACAACTCTAAAACTTTTCTAAAATGTTTTATAACCTTTATTCTGACTCAGAAAAGTTTTAAAAACCAAGTTTTTCTGAAACACGAAATTCAGCCTCCTCCCCCTCTTGTGTGAAAAGTCGCATCAGAGGCTAACTCGTAATTAAGGATTAATCGTCTAAGGAGGAGATGACTTCCAACAAGAGAACTTTTCTAAACACACCACCACCATTTAATAATAGTATATTTGATATATGGCAAGCTAGACTTAGAATTTTTATTCAAAGTATAAATCATGAATTATGAGAAACTATAATCAATGGTCTATTTATCCCTACTTAGCAAGTAAATGGAAAAGCAGTAGATAAAACCCGAGTCCCTTTAGACCAAAAAAGAAAAGAGAAAATTTAAGATGATTTCAAAACCAAAAGTTGTATAACAATGTCTCTAGATGATAGTAAATTTTTCTATGTTCATCATTACAAGACTGTTAAGAAAATGTGGGATACTCTTGAGATGATATATAGAGTTACTCTGAGTATCGAGCAAGAGGAGATAAACACATGAGGCGAAGAAGATGGAGATACCACTTTTAAATGTTTTTCAAAGGTTAAAAATATTAGAAATTGTTCTAGCAAAAAATGGTTAGATACACAAAAAGTGCTAATTTCCCTTGTCCTGCAAAAGAAGAACTATGTTGTCTATATTGTGAGGGATTTTTGGGGATTTTAGAGCTACACTTGTGTTGTGTATTGTCTCAATATGATTGTGTCTTGCTTAACCTTCATGTGGGTGATCACAACTTTCCGAGTCTAATCGAATTAACTGCAAGTGTACAATCTATCGCGTAGTAATAAAGATATCGATCCCATAGGGACTCGTAATCAATCTAGTGTACTCGGACGTTACTGTGTTTAGCTAGGTCGCATATGGTTTAAGGGAAAATATGCAAAAGTAAAGGCTAAATTAAAGAAAGGCTAAAAGGTTTCTTAGAATATTAGTACGGGGAATCGGTATGCAATGACTTAGTGCTTCGAGGATTCGATAAGTTACCGGTGTGGTTTAATAATTTCAAAATGGTTTTCAGAAGAAAATAACGGTTTAAAACCATTGTCTCACGATGGTTGTTGACGCTAGTCGCAACTCTAAGGCGGAACGTATGCTTTCGCTATCCCGTTCGGGGTTAAAATTGATTTTTGAAAACCATTGAGTTCTAATCTCTTTTAAAGTGATTTCGCTCTGTTTAAAATAGATGCCTAGTTTTTACTATCTGGTCCTAGCCTCAGCTTTCGCATGTCGGTTCATACCTTAGTGAATCTCCCACTGTCATGGCGAGATTACTTTAAATAAAATCTCGCTGTCGCGACAAAGTTTAGTTTAACAAGTTTGATTTAAAAACTAGAGCCAGAAACAAGTTTGAAAAAGGGAAAATTCGCCGGTCATTATCGAATCTCGTTCTACTAGTTCATTACATACCGATCGATGCGGTTTAGCTAGACATGGAATTTAAAGCATGCATAATTAAATTAAAATAGCAGAACTTGTAAACATTCATATTAAAGCAAATAGAATTAATTAATAATAACGGAACCTGTAAACAATTCTGGTTCGGCACTTGGATAATCCTCCACAATGTCGGCAGGATTACTCTGGTGACGATTAATTGTACGAAGATTTAAAGAACGAAAATTACAACTGAATTCTGGAAAGAAAACAAAGCAAAGGAAACAAAAACAAGAAAATCTCTATGTAGTAAATCCGGCAGCACTTCGTGGTCTTCAATGCGGCTCCCTTATTTCAGTCTCCAAGCTCTCCTTTTATAGTGAATGATTTGTACGTGAACTCCTTTTGGAAGTGTAATTGAGGGTCAGAAAATCCAGGGAGTCGTGCTTCTGTTTTTGGGCTTCTATTGCACGTACTGAGAAGTGGACGTTGAGCTGTATTTATAAGTGTGACGGTCGTAAGGGACCTGTGACGCTCGTGGAGCTCATGACGCTCGTGACGGTCATGATGGTCATCACGCACGTGACGGTCGTAAGGGACCTGTGACGACCGTCATATCAGCAAAGTTCATTTCTGCTACTTTTTCCGTCCTTTTTCTTCTGTTATGTGTCTTTTAGTACTTATTTTCCTTGTCTTGCTTCATTTGAGTGTTGACTTCGTAAACCTGCAAAATACTTAACAAACAATACGGATATGGTCTGAAATCAGGGTGAAATCGACCGTTAGTAGCATGAAATTATGGCATTTGATATATACGTTTTCGCGTTATCAAACTCCCTTAAACTTGAATCTTTGCTTGTCCTCAAGCAAAAAGCCTAAGAGCTGAGACGATGCAGCTACACGATGTATTCCTTTGTGTTTTCAAAGTTGCTTCAGAGGCGCTGAGTCGGGAATTCAGAGAGGATTCAGAACAACACACATACGAACTTGACACTAAGTGAAAATGCTCTCGAAGGCCTCCTCCTTATACGAGTCGGTTCCAATCATGATGTTGTAGCTCGACGTTAAGTTCATAGTACCAAGTTTTACCCAGTTTCATTCCAGCGCAATCACATTAAGCCCTTTACCTCTTTACGCGCACGTAGTGGAATAGCCTGTTAGTGACTTCGGACTTTTCTTTATACGAGGTCTGGTGCACGAGTGCGGTACCCTATGATGTGTTCACTTTGCATGTTGTGGGGGATCGAACCGTGATTCTCCCTACCGAGTCCATAACCAGAGACCTATGGACCAATTGACAGAGAACTTCTTTTCTTTTATGAGCTCACTTTTTCTTTCCTTTTTGCTATTCCGAGATATCAGAGGTAGATAGTCACTACATGGTTGTGGAGCAATTCTTTTCTTTACGAACTTACTGATCACTTATTTGCATCGACTTTCCACGTGGTACGCGCTTAAGGCGGTGCTGACTGCTTTTATAAACTACTAAGGGCTTCAGTTGGTGCTCGAACATGAGGCTTTGGTACAGTAGGTAGTGGAACTGACTCGCATAAACCGGAGGTCTAAGGTGTTAAAGCGGTATGGGTATCGTTAGTAATCGTTCTCGAGTTTCCTTGACTCGACCTTAATCTTGGCGCATTGGAAGTTTGCATCGAAAAAGTTTTTGTATAGCGTGAGTAAAGCAGACTAAGCAGGGGCAGCTCTTGTAACAGAAAAGAATATAAGAAACGCGATTTATTGAACTGAAATTGAACTGAATTGAAATTACTGAATTGAAATTACTTTGAAAAGGTAATAGAGTACATAATGGAAATGGATAATAAAGTGCCTCTCCCACACCATCTCAAGCAGTGTCCTCACTGCTTTGAAACGATAGTGGAAGGTGTACAACAACGAAAACAAGAAAATGCAGAAAATAAAAGAACACTACTCTCTGTCTCGTCCTCTTCCGTGATGTCGTCCTCCTCGGGTCGTGGGGTGTAGGACGCCGGTGTGAAAGATGGAGTCTCGTAGGTCGTCCACACGGACGTTTAGAGCGTCCATCTCATCTACTACGTTGTTGAGGCATTCCCCTTGGGAGACCAACAAATCTATGACCTGCTGATGTTGTTCTTGTTGACGGTGTTCAATTAGGACGGCGATCTTGTTCTGTTGCCAAATGGCGTGAAGGATATCTTCGTTGGTAGATTCGGTTTGAGGACGGTAGCGACGATGGGAGGAAGGACCTTCAGAAGGTGGTTCCTGAGGAGCTTCAACCTGAGCAGCGCGGTCCATTTCATCCTGTACCTCATCAACGGGCACTTGAACATTCTCTTGAGGTGCTGCAGCATTAGTTTCGGGTGCCGCTGCGTCAAAAAGTCAGTTGGCTCTGTTCTGAGGGTGAGCACGGTCACGACATGAAAGGATGATGCTGCGGATGATGCGGTTGCGAACCACCGGATGATATCTTCCGTCGGCTCGTACCTTGATGAGGTGAGAAGAACGACAGTAGTCGATATCAATGAAAACAGGAGGTATGGACGGGAGGGCCTGTAGGCGATTGTCGAGGTCGAGTGATAAGGCAATGGAAGTGACGATGCCTCCGAAGTAAAAAGGCTTTGAGCCTCGACCACAGTTTGCCTGGATGTGGGCCAACAGAAATGAGGCGGCGTTGATGGGTTCTAGGGCAAAGACGTATTGTAGAAAGAACAGTTCCTTGGAGTTAACCTTGTGGTTACTATCTCGGGAAAAGATAGTGTTACCGAGCACCCTGTGAAAGTAGCGGATAGTGGGGTGGTGAATGAATGTGGCATTAAGGTTGTCCCAGCTATCGGCGGTGGTGCCGGTGAGTTGGTTCCCAAGTGCAAGTGCATCCTGAAAGAATTGTTCTGAAGGAACACGGCAGTGGGCATCAACACCATTGTGGAATTGTAGCATCTGAGCAAGTTGATTTTGGTTTAGCTGATATTCCTGTCCGAACAATCTGAAGCATGCAACACCGGTAAGCTAATTAGTTTCGCTGGTGGGGGTCATGTATGTGAACGAACTCAGGAACTCCAGGGTTAACTGTTCGTATGTAGGCTGCAGGGTTGTGCAGAGGAACCACAGCCTGGCATTCTGTAGCATCCATTGGACGCCTTCCCGAATGCTCAATTCCGTTAGGCAGACGACATCGACGTATCGAGTGGTTGAACAGAGCGCTGATAAAATGAAACGTAGTTGGCTCGCTGCTGTTCGCCTCTTTCGCCGTCTCTGAAGATGATGTTGGACATATCTGGAAGTTCTCCTTGGCGTGCCATTGTTTCCGAAAGACTTTGCGAAGAAGAGAGAGTGTTTTGGGAGAGTGGCTCTTTCTGTGGGATGGAATGAGAAAACAAACGTGACTTTATAATGAGGAATTTGGGAATGAACGGGTGAAGTGAACAATAATAGGGTTGAATGGAATGAATGGGGGAGTTGAGAATTTGTGGAGGTATTTGGTACGTGAGAGAGTGGGCGGTTATGAATTGGAAGAGGGAAAGAGTGCTTAACGGTCATATTCTGCTATTTAGCAGAATACGTAATCGCGTGACGATCGTGAAGGGTGTCACGATCGTGAGGCTCGTGACGAGCGTAACGGGGCCGTGACGGTCGTCATAGCAGCAAATTATGCAGATGCAGAATTTGTGTTGTTTGGTTCGTACAGGAGTTATATAATAGCATTGAGTCTCATTTCAGACCAGCACATCAACCAAAACAATGCATTGAAAATGAAAAATTCTTGATTAAACTAAAATTGCAAACGAAATTCATTAATTAAAGAATGAAGTACAAGAATTTAAATGTAGTTCAAATTGTAAAAAGACATAAAATCGTAAATAGTTAAGAAAGCAGTAAAAACTAGAAATAAAACTAAAGTTAATCAGTCCTTCTGTTGTTTTAATTTGTCGAGCTGTTTAGTAAGGCAATCAAACTGTTCACAAACTACATCCATGAAGGTCGTGACTTCCATCTGCAGTGTTGTTAGCTCTTCCTTAACTGTTGTAATTTCTAACTTGACATCGTCCACTATTTTCAGAATGGTATTCAGCTTGTCTGTTTGTTGGTCAGGGACGGGGTCAGGGAAATTATGGTAATTTGGAGGAGTCTCAGGGTCGGTCTCAGCTTTTGACACATAATTTTCATAGTACATAAAATCTTGAGCTTCTGATATATGGTCACTATTGTACATGTAAGCCTGAGGTGTAGAATGAGATGGGGCAGGACCCATAGGCTCGTTCAATTCGTATAGCCAGTTGTTTCGATTGTGGACACTCGTCATCTCATGGTTGGGCAGTGTGAAAAGGTGAAAAGGTCGGCCAGCAATGAGGTACTCATAAGTGTCAGGGCCTAAGTTACCTATAATACGTTGGTTAAAGCAGAATGGTATGTCCATAGGTCTGATTTGGCCAGAGACTTTGGTTCTGTTCAGCTGGTACCTAAGTCCGATTGCATGTGCAATAATAGTGACGAGACCTTCTACAATGATATGTGAATTTTGTTCCTAGTTAATCCTTTCAAAGGTTCTCATCATAAACGGTACGACATTGACTGGAAGACCTTGTGACGCACAGTACATGATAAACAGCTTTTCCTTAGAGACTGCAGTAATGTTTTCCTCCTTCCCAAAGAGGGTATGTGCTAGCATCCTATAGAAGTAACGGAGCGCAGGATTGTGTATCTCGTTAGGATTCATGTCATTTGGCTCAGGGTGATAGTTACCTGTAATAGTACCCCAAAAGTAATCTAACTCGATATCCATATCTTCTTCTTGAGCATCAGTATACGAGAAAGGTCCACTAGGGAAGCTTAGGAGATCTGCTAATGACTTACGATTATATGTGAATTCTGTCCCAAACAGTCTAAAACATATCAGCTCCTTGGTGGATCGATAGCCGTATTCTGGTTTGTAGCCTAGGGAGCTAAGGAATTCGAACGTGAGTTTGCGAAAGGTAACACAACGGGTTTTTAGAGCAGTTCGCTCCCAGTCTAGTTGGTTAAACAAGTAGAGGATGCTATCATGAATGCCTAACCGATCCATAGTGGATCCATCATAGTAATGTATCAAAGCGATGCCTCTCTGTTTCCCTTAAAAATCGGAAAACAACCGCTGATCTTCCAAATCTAACTTTGGTGACTCACAGGATCGATATGATTGATCCTAGGACATGTGCTAAAAGGCTTTTTCATTTTAAAAGTCTATTCAAGTTCCACACTCGAACAGTATTGGGGTGAAAGTATCTTAAAGAAACATTTATTCGACTACGGGCTAACTTAAAGGTAAAGTAAAGCTTTCGATAAAAGAGAGAAGAGAGTTTGTTTGGAGAGGTGAAGTTAGATTGAGGACAAAGAGAAAAGAATTGCACAGGAAGAAGAAAAAAGAAATAAAGTAAGGAAAAAAGGTGCAAAGACAAATAATAGACTTTGTAAAGTTTTAAAGCAAAACAAAGTAAACTGCATTAAGTTAAAAGATAGTGTGTTTACATCACGTACATTCTCTATAATACTCGCTTTCTCTACACTCAGATACTTGGAGTAATTCTAAGAGTAATTTGTACAATAGTAAATTACAACACACTTTTGGCTATGTCTAAGACATCCTATTTATAGTAGTAAAAAATAACTTCTAATAACCTCCATCATCACTTCCTTTCGCCACTTGTCACAAATGCATGGATCTACTACTCGTAAGGTGCCACGTGTATTTCTTAAGCAAAACCGTTCCCTCCAATTTTTGAATTTCAAATCCTTCGACGAACCATCCATAACAGCAAGCGGTCGAACTCCTGGCTTCTAGGTGAATTCTTCGACTTCTTCTTTTGGCTGCTTTACCTCCTTCGACCAATCCCTCATTCTCAACCTGCCTTTGGCCCTTCTATCTTGAATTCCTTCCTTCTACATGAGGCGTCGAATTTAGGAGCTAACAAATTGCCCCCCAAAAATGTCTTTTCGAATTCGCATGTGGAAAAGCACATTTTTTGACAGCGTTTGACCTTCGACGCCGCTTGTCCTCATACGTGTCGTCTGATATTCTTTCAACCAATACAAGTCTGGGAAGGTGAAAGGGAACGAAAGAGAAGCAAAAGAAAAGATAGGAACACGCAAGCTACTGTTCCGCCACCTTGATGCACGTTTCTAACGTCACTTTCATCATGGCGATTTTCTCGGGAATCAACAAAATCGTGGGCCATCATCACCTTTCCAACCTCGGGGACGTGAATTGCAACTGCTGCCTCTGCCATCCCATATCCAAGCGCACACGTGGCCCACTACCTCTAGCCCTTTAAAGATGAAAACTTTCAGTCTTCCATACACTATATAAGTAATTCTCCCATGATATTTTCATTTTTCAACTTCTCTAACCCTTCACAACATCCTTGCTTTTCTTCCTCTAATTTTCTGCTTTCCAACCAACAAACTCTTACTTCCTTCAACAATGGCTGACCATCAAAAGAAGAAAATGCAATTCAAAGGACAAACCTCTGCATCAGCTCTTCCTCCCTTTGCCAGCTTGAGCGGTCCCCAGGTGGTAAAGAACCAACAGTTCATTCGCGAACCCTTGACAGAGGAGAAGTGCCACATTTACGAATCTCAGGTAATCATTCCCGTTACTGTTGCAGGGAAACCTTTAGCCATGTCTGGGCCTTTACCCCCTCCAGGTCTTGACTATTCCGCCATTAAATACTTCTTCCCCTCTTATAGAGTCACTAAACCCTTAGGGCAAAAAGGCTCTAGCAAAATCCCCACTGAAGGTCCTGATAGCCTGAGCCTCTTCGACGTAGATCTTAGGTATCTTCATGATGGGGCCATATTATTTAGGGCTACTCCCTACTTTAAAGAGTCTGAACTTTATGTCAACTGGCTGACAAAGATAGAGAAAGTAAAAGCCCAATATTGGAAGGATACTGGGATTTATGATCTGATAATGATGTCAGGTAGGCCCTTCTTACTGCCCCCTTATGCTGGCTTCTTCCTTATTCTTATGGGATAGAACTCACAATACTTTCCACCTCCCTTGTGGGATGATGACACCCACATTACTTGATGTAGCTTCCATTGTAGGCCTAAAACCCTACGACCTTGTTTATGATCCTGAGATTGATAGCCACGTCACCATTGGTTTCGCCAATACCAAACATACCTACACATATTTTGTCCAACATTATCATAATAAAACTAGAACCTGAGTTGATGACGAGGAACATATAGCCTTTTTGGCCATGTGGTTATCTTGTTGTGTATTTTGTACAAAGTCCTTGCAGATGGCACGAAAATATCTTATTCTGGCCAACCAACTGCATTTGAAGAGAGGCCTTTGTCTAAGTGAGATGATTTTGGCCAGTCTTTATGAGGCTCTGGGCGAAGGTGCAAACAAATTGAAAGATCCTGAGAGCCATGGCAACTTGCTGTTGTCAGTCCCCTTTTGGCACCTTCAGTTGTGGCTTAATGCCACTTTCAAACATAATCTTCCCAACAGAGGCGAAGTTGATGAAAGTTTGCCTTCAGTCGCTGAGAGAAGAGTTGAATGGCCTCGCCTGGCCCAACTTACTCCTAGCGAAGAAGGTCATACTCTTCGATCCAATTTATCCAGCTTTGTTCATATGTTCGCAAAACGGTATGAGTTTACCTCGAAGATGGCTCCCTTCGCAGAACGAAGATGTGGCCTAGAGTGGTTTACCAGACCCTTCCCTGCTCCCTTAAAGAAACAAGAAGAAGAGTCGAAGCTGATTTGGGAATGATTCCTCATTCCTCGACTACTGGTTCATAAGTTAAACCTTGTTAGAGGTCACTCCAGCTTACTAGCCTATCAACCGAACTTGGTGTCCAGACAATTTGGGTTGATACAGACTTTGCCCAAATGCCTGTATGACAAGAAATCACATATCACTCTTCCTTTAACGACACTATCTCCTCTGGATTGTTCGAAGCAATTGGCGCGTCACGCCCATAAGTATTTTCTCACACCTGTCCACTTTAAACCTTCTTATTTTTTCTCCCAAGACTTCTATGACTGGTGGTCGAAACATTACGCCTCAGAATTTCTTGACGCTTCCAGTTTTGCTCGCTTGATTGACCAAGCTTTCGTTGATGTGCAGGAGAAGATCAAGAAAGGTACGTCTACCTATATCAAAGAGATTCAAGCCTTCCAGAAGTATTTTGAAACTGCCTATCAACCAGATGATGTTAGTCGAACCATCTGTGAGGCTGCTGTCACTTTGAAAGAAAACTTTTCTAAAAAACTGGATAGTTTAAAGATTCCCTCTTCTGTTCCTCGCAAGAAACGGTATGAGGTTGACTTTAAACATTTTCCCCCAAAAGTATCTCGACTACAAACCACTGGTTTTGGCGTGGCTCTTGCCCCTCCATTCCCAGATTGGTTTATTTGTGGAGATGCTATAAAAATTCTGCGACAGCAGTCTAAGCCCAAGGTACAGCGGGTGGTTCCGACTAAACATACACTTGATACATTTAAAGGGCACCTTCATATTAGTATCGAAGATGTTCGCATTGAATCCGACATTCTTGAAGGTTCATCCCCCTTCGATTTGGAGTTTCCTCTCAGAGCTTTGTTGTTGCTAACTGGCTTTAGTATTATTTACTTTTCAGCTACTCCAAAACGTGTTGCCCGAGCAACCAAAACTGAAGTCAAGGTCGAAGACCAAAAGGTAATCTTCCGCAACTTTCTACTATCTCGACCTCCTTAATCACTCTCAAAATTTTATGTTGCTTTCAGGTTAGTCGAAAACCACCCACCCCTCAAAGAAGATTAAAAAGGGCTTCTCCCCAGATTATCATTGATTCTGACGACGAAGATGAATCTCCTCGTGAGAGTCTTCAAGTAAAAAGAAAATGAAATATCGTCCATGATGTGCATACTCCTGATGCTCCATCCGCTCCTCTTGCAACCAACACACCTACCACTACTCCTCCTTAAGACCCCACTCCGACTCCCATAGGGGATGATTCGATCCAAGCTACAGTCCCCATAGAGAGTGACAACTCTAGTCCCGCTGACGAAACTGTTAAGGTATATTGTGCATCTTCCTTTCTTTGGGTCTTGCACTAATTTTGGTCTTTATTCTTTCTAATGTCTGTATTTTCTAGGATGATGCTGGAGCTTCACAATATGATCCCACCAAGCTTCCTTTGTCGCTCTATCCCTTGAATAGCCAAGGTGAGCCTACCTATCATACCACTTCTGATTTGGGTTCTGGTGTGAGTTCCCTTGGTGAAATTAACAAACCTGATTCTTTCACAGTCCCTCCTTCCCCCGCAAAGACCACTACCCAGCAGTCTCAAACTGATGGTTCTGATCATGAAGACAACAATGCTCGGGTCGATCCCATCACAGCGGATGATGAAGTCAACGCTTTGGAGGGGAAAACAACCTTGGTCGATACGACCAACTCTCCCTTGGGTCAGACAATAGTTGTGAATGAAAAAGCTGTCGAGGGTGATCATGCTATTGAGGATCAGGCTATGCGTCAGTCTGAATTGCATGAGTCCAGTGATAAAGGTACTGGGGATGAAATGGAGAAGGATGGAGAAAAGGCAAAAGAAAGCCAATACAAAGAATTGAAAACTGTGGACATCTCTGTCAAAGAAACCACAACTGCTGAAGTGACAAAGACTTCTGCTTCTTCCATCCCAAAGGATACTCCAACGAACCCCTTCCCAGGCGAAACTCAACTTACCTCCACCGAACTGGATGCGTTTAAGGTTTCTAACCATCGACAATACATCAGGCTTTTGTTGAGCAGGCGAAGTCATTCTTCTAGCCGTACTCCCAGTACTTCGACCTCCAAAGGGCAGACCTCGAAGCAGCCAGCTGACAGTGCCCTCGACAAGGTTAAGAAAAAGATTTTCAAAGGGGATCTTTTCACCCTCCTAGAGATGGGCCCAGCCAGCCATCTTCCCCTCAAAGCTCTTCTTCAACAAGTGGATATTAAATACCTTACTCCTGAAGCCGCGAATGTTATTCAAGAAGTTGGTACCCTGATTGACCAGGTTTATAAAGACTATCGATTATTGCCCCAAATTGAGGGTGACATTGAGACGAAGGCTGGCAGTGAAGCTGCCGCTTGGAGTGTTGTTGTCGACTCTAAGGAGAGGATCATTGCATTGGAGGAAACGAAGGAGAAAAATAAGCAGGAGATTCTTACTAATGATGCGAACATTGCATGCTGGGAGCATAAGATAAAGAAACTTCGTAGTAAGATAGTGAAAGCCAAGAAGAAGAACACTGAACTATCTTCCTTTGATGATTCTTCCCTAATAACCGAACTTGAACATGTCGTCACTTATGCTGAGGATGCCCGTCGTTTGGAATCTGAAGTTGCCCAGACAAAACTCAATGCCAGAGTCGCCTTGAACTTCAAAAGTCGAACTACCTTAAAATGAAGGCAAATCTCCCTTTTTGACTTATTCGAACTTTGTAATAGAGCAGATTGTACTGGCCTTTGTAAGCCATTTAACTTTATTTGTAAGATACTGATCCATTTTGGCGCATTTTGCTAACCACCATTTATGGCTTCGCTTTATATTTGACTGTTATTCTGCTGATATTTTTACCTCTTGAAGTGCAGGCTTATACTTCTTTAAATATTTGCCATTTACTTTTAATATTCTCTCGTCTTTACTCAGCTCTGTCACTTCATATGCCCCATAAAGAATACTTTCGATACCTGGAATGGTCCTTCCCACTTTGGGGACCACTTGCCTAGAGACCTAACCTTTCGATCCATAGGCAGAATTACCCTCCATACTAAATCTCCAACCAGGAAAGCCTTTGCTTTGACCTTCTTATTATATGATTTCTCCACTCTTTTCTTTTGTCTTCTCAAGAGTTCTAGAGCTTTTAATCTTTCTTCATCTAAATCAACTAACTCATCAAGCATCACGTCCCAATAAATCTCTCGAGGAATTTCATGATGTCTTTGAATTCTGACTGACTGTATGTGTATCTCGACTGGCAACACTGCATCATGGCCGAAGGTCAGTCGATAAGGGAAAGGCTTGGTTGCTTCCTTCGGGGACGTTCGACATGCCCATAGGACTTGATCCAACGTCTTATGCCAATTCCTAGGCTTGCTTCCAATCTGTTTCTTTATCATGCCAATTATCACCTTGTTTGCCGCTTCGACTTGGCCATTAGCCTGGGCGTAATAAGGTGTCGAGGTAAGGAGTTTAAATCCCATTTCTTTGGAAAACTCCTGCATCTTCCTACCTGTAAACACTGACCCTTGGTCTGTTGTTATTGTTTCTGGTAGCCCAAATCTGTAGATGATATACTTCTGAATGAATTCGACAACATCTTCTTGGTCTACCTTTGGTAGAGGTATGGCTTCGATCCACTTGGTGAAATAGTCTATCCCAACCAAAATATACTTCTGGTTTTTGGAAGACGCGGGTCGAATCTCTCCTATCAGGTCTAAAGCCCAACCTCTGAATGGCCAAGGCTTGACTATGGAGTGTAACTCGCTTGCTGGGACATGTTGTATGTCAGCGTGGACTTGGCATTCCTGACAACCTTTGGCGAATTCAATGCAATCTTTCAGCATCGTGGGCCAGTACATCCCCTGGCGAAATAGCAGCCATTTCATCTTATGGCCTACTTGGTGTGCTCCACATGTCCCACCATGGACTGAAGACAATGCTAAGTATGCTTCAGATTCACTAAGGCATTTAAGTAAAACTCCCTCAGAGGTTTTCTTAAATAAATCATTCCCCAAAAGGACATAGCTCAGCACTTGATATTTTATCTTTCATTCTGTAGTCGCTAAAGGGTTCTGCAGGTAGTCGACCAGAGGTTTCCTCCAATCTTTTTCTGTCAGGCCCTCGACTGTAAAAATCTCAAAGTTTCCTCGTCAGCGTAGCCAAATTTCGTAACTTCCAAGTCTGACGGTCTCAAACCCACGAACACAACCTTACCTATAGCCTCAATTGCTTCTTGCGAGTTTTCCTTCGAGACCCTGTATCCTGAGGCAACTTGCGCCAGATCATTGGCTATCTAATTGTGTAGTAGTGGTATATGTCGAATAGTGCAGACTTCGAATTTTTTGTGTAGCCTGTTGGCTATCACGAAATACATAATGAGATTTTCTTTAACGCACTTGTACTCCTTCGTTAGCTATTTTACCGCCAACTCTGAATCTCCCATTATTTCGACTTGGGTTGCCCCCAATTCTAACAAAATTTCAAGTCCAGCAATCAAAGCTTCATATTCTGCTTCGTTATTGGAACATAGGCCCTCGACCCTATACTTAAATTTTGTTGGAATTTTTTCAGGAGAAATAATCAGCAGACCTATGCCTGTCCCGTTCTTGTGACTAGACCCGTTGAAGTATAGCTTCCAAGGCTCTAGTTCAACAATGTTCAGGGTACTTTCATTTATGGAGTGGTCGACAATGAAGTCTGCCACTATTTGACCTTCGACCGCTTTTAACGGTCTATACGTTAGTGAATACTCAGTTAATGCTAATGCCCATTTACCAATTCAACTATGCAAAATAGGTTTGGACAACATATGCTTAATAATATCAAAATGTGACGAAACGTAAACATCAACTGGTTTTATATATTGCTTCAACTTCATATATGAGAAATACAAACATAAGCATAGTTTTTCTATCTCGCTATACCTAGTTTCTGCATCATTTAGAACTCTGCTAAGGTAGTAAATGGCTCTTTCGACGCCACTTCCGTTCTCTTGAGCGAGCATGCTCCCTAGAGTTTTGTCTGACACTGCTATGTACAGTCTCATGCTTCTATTTCTCCCGCTGGTATGTTGCCCCAACATTTTTTAGGCCAAAAGGCATCACTACCCATTCGTAAGTGCCTAAGGCCCCTGGGCAATGGAACACCGTTTTAGGAACGTCATCCTCAGCAATGAAAATCTGGTTGTAACCAGAATATCCATCCAGCATGCTAAGGTATTCGTGGCCATCGGCTGAATCGACTAGCATTTCTGCCACTGGCATCGAATACTCAACTTTAGGGGTAGCTGAATTTAAATCCCTAAAGTCTATGCAAACTCTTAAAGATCCGTTTTTCTTAATGACTGGTACAATTTTTGCTAGCCATTCGACATACTTGGTCGTACAGATGAACTTGCATCGGAAGAGTCTTTCGATTTCCTCCTTTATCTTTGATAGGATTTCAGGGGAAACACGCCTTGGGTTCTGTTTGACAGGTTTTTTGCCAGGCTTGATTGGTAGCCTATGCTCGACTAGATCTCTCTTTAGACCTGGCATCTCGTCGTAGTGCCAAGCAAAATAATCCTTGTACTCTCGCAGCAGCTGAATGGTTTCGACCCTGAGTTGGGGGTCGAGGTTGGCGCTGATATAAGTTGTCCTTTTGATTACTCCATTTCCCAGGTCAACTTCCTCCAGTGGATCTTGCGCCAACATTTTGACATCGCTGGCCAAGGGATCCTTTTCAAAACCCAAAGGCTCATCGTCATATATGGCGTCGAGTCTTTACCCTTCGTATTGAATCTTGTCGGGAGACTTGGGGTCGAAATTCCCACCTGAGCCTATTTGTTTGGATCCTTCGTTGGCTCTCTCAGCCATTTTGTTATTAGCGGCCTCCAAGGCCGTTTGTAGCTTAGTTTAGGCCAGGTAGGCCGAAATCCTTTGAAGCGCTACGGCTTCAGTCATCATCATCAAACTCACTTCCCCAGTCAGTGGGGTCTATGGGAAGTTTACCAAGGTATGGTAACCTTTCACATGGCACTTCCTTGTCCCATCGAAAACCTTCGACGGGATGCAGATATAGTGAGCAATACACTTCGTCATTATGTGTAAAGTCAAAATCTACAGGTTCACATGGCCCTATACTGGCCAAATGTTTGTCGAACTGTCCTCTATCAATATGGGTTATAGGTGCTTTGAAGTATCCCTGATCTGCTTCAATGTTTTCGACAATACCATCTGGTCTCCAAATGGCGATCCTTTGATGCATCGATGATGGTACTGCCCCTACTCCATGGATCCATTCTCTTCCAAGTAATAGATTATAGTTGGCAATGGTCTCCACCGCCATGAAGACAGTCGGGCGGGTAATGGTTCCGACCGTGACATTCACCTGAATGACCCCCATGGTCGAACCCACTTTTCCTTCATAGTTTGATAACACCATATTGTGTGGCTTGGTTTCTGTCTCACTTTTCCCAATTTTGTTCAACAGAAAATGCGGCATTAGGTTCACCGTAGCGCCGCAATCTACCAGGATTTTGTTAACTGGGACCTTTTCTATTTGTGCCGTAATATAAAGAGGCTTTAGATGATTTTTCATCGCCTCTGTTGGCCGTTCAAAGAATGTGTTTTTCTCCTCGACGCAGCCATTGTTCATCACATAATAACATACCGGCTTATGAGCCGTTATTTCCTAGTCCGTATACGTGTCCGAGTTTTCAACCACGGAAATCCTGTCAAATTCCCTGGGCATTACTGATACTACGTTGATCAAAATATCCAACGTATCATCAGAGTCTTCATCAAAATTATCGGTCATCTCGTCATCAACCGATTTCCTTTGCTCTTCGACCTGCGTTGGAAACAACTTTCTTCCTACAGGTGTCTTCCCAAACATCTTTGTTCGGCCCTCATGTTCGACGGGGATGTTGGTACTGGATTGAGGTTGGTCCCTTTGTGTACCTTCTCCGAGTGCTTTTCTTTTTCTCTGTTCTCGTCTCCATTGGGATCGAGACATGGGATTTTTCCCTTTATAATTTTATGATACATGAGCAGCCTTCGAAGACTGAAATTCTTTTCGGTAGCTTATGGAAGATCCTCGTTGCACTTCGAAGTTCTTCCACCTCTTCTGCCCTTGCTGCCTACTCTCATTGGGTTTCGCCCACTTCCCATCGGTGGCCTCAGCATTGGGCTTAAAGCTAGTGGGTTTGTTTGTAGGAGGCCTTATGTGGGGGTCAAATCTTTGTTGAAGGCCTCTTCGAGGGTTGAATCTTGGCCTTTCGTTATCTTGCCTCAGCCTTCGTGTTCCTTCTAGCTTTTGTGCGGCCTTCTTGTCAAATATGGCGCTGCATCTGGGACAAAGCATTACACTAGAACCTCTCTCTTGGCAGCGGTGAAGGAAAGAAACAATCGATTCCTCCTGCTCTGGGTATGCTTCCCTCGTGTGTGTTTCCTGGTAATTCGACTCACTATCCACTACATCCTCATGTTGGGTGATTTCTACCATGTTAATTTGGACTTCTTTGGCCAGATTAAGCTTCTTCAGGCTTAGCTCCACGCCTTTGGTGGCTTGATCAATTTTGACAAAGTCATCGGCCGTTTCTTTGGTCACTATCTCCCAACCCTGATTGTTTTTATTGTTTGGGTTTTTGGTTTCATCCCTTTGATCACAGTTATCAATCTCCATTTCCTCACAGCTCCTTTGTTCGAAACTCATGGTAACTTTCGCCATCACAACTTCGTCTATGGGATTGTCAGCAACCTCTATTACGTCGATTAAAAAATCATAGCCATCAGCAACTTCGACCATATTAGCTTCGACTGGCTCTGTATAATTTGCATCTGCTATTGGCAGAGGATCTGTGTCGACCTTCATCTGGCCAGCAGCTTTCTCTCCGAACTTTAGACGTCCTTCCTGGATCGCATTCTGAACAAGGTCCCTGAAAAGAAAACATTGAGATGTTTTATGACCTAATAAATTATGATATTTACAAAGCCCTCTTTTCTTCCTTTGTTCTATGGACGACATTTTGGCGCCAGGAGGCACTATCATTTGTCCGTCCTTAACTAACAAATCGAAGATTTCATCATATTTTGTGATGTCAAACTGGATCCAATTACACACCGTGTTAGGGGGAAGCGTTATGAACTAGGTGAAGGCATTCCTAGTAAGATAACTTGGGAAGTATTTAATTCTAAGGCTTTCATCATTCGTTATCTCTCCAGCCTCGATTAGGTAACGAGCCACATGTTCGACGGTAGATTCCGTCGTATCTCCTGAAAACTTAGTGAATTTGGGTACTTTCGTCCTAGGGGGTAACTCCGCCTGAAGGATATAGTCTACTATGGGTGAAGTGTAATTTGGCCTGGTGAACCCAGTGTTTAACCCATTTCTGGCCATAATTCTCTCGACCATGGCCGCTAGATTATTGTCAACAGCCACGTTGTTTCGTCGAACCTGCTGGACCACATTGTCTGCGTCTTGGTTCCGATTCACAACCACTACTCTTGGGTTTCTTTCCCCCAAGACATGGGGCTGATTTTGCAAAGGCTCCTCCCTAAGCCCTTCGACTACCGGAGGGGCCATCCTTCCTTGGTTTCCTATGTCGATTTCTACCATATTCGCCAAGTTTTCTCGTGGGATATCCGCTACTGCGGCTTGGCTTCTGGCTAAGGGGGTTACCCCCATGAATTCAGCCAATCTTGTTAGTTGTATCACCAATTGTTGATTGGTCTGAGTTGTATTTTGGATTAATGGTTGAAAGATTTCACCCATGGTTTGTGACAAAGTCTGAACCATTTGTAGGTTACTTTCGTCCATCTGCTGTCTTAGACAAGCAACTGAGGTATTAGTCAAATTGGGGCCTTGCGCTGAATACCCTAAGCTCTGACTTTGGGGGTTTCGACCCATGTTCACGCCTGACCCTGACCCCTGTAACGACGAAGCCATCGCCTGATCTGATAATATGGAGGGTGCACTTTGGAGCCCCTGCATCATAGCGGTGGGCATCCCGTATGGGGGATTTCTCGGTGACTGTGAAAAACCAGGGGGACCAAACTGCCTGGAAGTCGAACTTCCCCCTATCAAAATCTGAGGATTCGACGTTTGATAACCAATATATTCCAACACTGGTTGAGTATAAGGTCTTATCACTGTCGATCCAGCCCCAAGTACGGAGGGCGTCGGTACTAGCCTTACAGGAAGCACTGTTTGTTCTCCAATCAACGGTATCGGAGGGGGAACTCCCTCGTCTCTTATTCCCTCACTGGAACCGTCTCCTTGATGGTTGGGGTTATCTGGCTGGTTCGTATCCGTAGCCATGTTCCTAATGTTTTGTCTTGGTCGTCTTTCTTCGTTTACAGCGGTAATTTTACCACTTCTTAGTAACATAAAATGTACTTCTCGTACAAAAGACCAATACGACTACAAACTTTTGTAAGTTTTAGTTTTTTTTAAAAAAAAAATCTTCAGCACTGTCCCATTGGGCGTGCCATTTTGTTTCCCTTAAAAATAGGAAAACAACCGCTGATCTTCCAAATCTAACTTTGGTGACTCACAGGATCGATCAGATTGATCCTAGAACATGTGCTAAAAGGCTTTTTCGTTTTAAAAGTCTATTCAAGTTCCACACTCGAACAGTATTGGGGTGAAAGTATCTTAAAGAAACATTTATTCGACTACGGGCTAACTTAAAGGTAAAGTAAAGCTTTCAATAAAAGAGAGAAGAGAGTTTGTTTAGAGAGGTGAAGTTAGATTGAGGACGAAGAGAAAAGAATTGCACAGGAAGAAGAAAAAAGAAATAAAGTAAGGAAAAAAGGTGCAAAGACAAATAATAGACTTTGTAAAGTTTTAAAGCAAAACAAAGTAAACTGCATTAAGTTAAAAGATGGTGTATTTACATCACGTACATTCTCTATAATACTCGCTTTCTCTATACTCGGATACTTGGAGTAATTCTAAGAGTAATTTATACAATAGTAAATTACAACACACTTTTGGCTATGTCTAAGACATCCTATTTATAGTAGTAAAAAATAACTTCTAATAACCTCCATCATCACCTCCTTTCGCCACTTGTCACAAATGCATGGATCTACTACTCGTAAGGTGCCACGTGTCTTTCTTAAGCAAAACTGTTCCCTCCAATTTTTGAATTTCAAATCCTTCAACGAACCATCCATAACAGCAAGCGGTCGAACTCCTAGCTTCTAGGTGAATTCTTCGACTTCTCCTTTTGGTTGTTTTACCTCCTTCGACCAATCCCTCGTTCTCAACCTGCCTTTGGCCCTTCTATCTTGAATTCCTTCCTTCTACATGAGGCGTCGAATTAAGGAGCTAACACTCTCCGAGTCAGAGCCTCAAATCTGGCTTGCTGAGCTGGTCCTTTAAAAACGATAACAGTGTAGTTGATGTTAGCCATACTCGCGAGTTAGTAAGACAAAAAGCAGATAAGTAGGAAGGCTTTAAAATCCTGTAAATAGTTGAAAACACATTTTACTCAAATTAGATTTTAGAAACAGAAGGTGATGAAAAATAGAAAATATAAATATAAATCACATGAAAAACATAAAGTAAATAGTTTCAAAATGAAAAATAGTTTCAAATGGGTTGCCTCCCATTCAACGCTGTTTTTAACGTCGAAAGCCTGACGATAGCTTGATGACAAGCTATTCGGGATGTTGAGCAGGAAGCTCTTGTAGTTTCAAGCTGCTCATGTGGTTACTGTCGTCATTTGGATTGTAATGCTTTAAACGTTGTCCGTTGACTACGAACGGTGCATTAATTTTATCGCAGATTTCGACAACTCCATTGTGAAGGATTCTAGTTATCTCGAAAGGACCCGACCATCTTGACTTTAGTTTTCCTGGGAAGAGTTTCAATCTTGAGTCGAATAGGAGCATGACATCTCCCACACTGAACTGTTTTCGGACTAAACGCTTGTCGTGCCACTTTTTGGTTCTTTCTTTGTATATGCGGGCATTCTCATATGCGTCTAATCTAAGTTCTTCCAATTCATGCAGATTCAAGATCCATTTCTCGCTTGCTTCAGTGTAGTTGAGGTTAAGCGTCTTAATAGCCCAAAAAGCTTTGTGCTCAAGTTCCAATGGCAGGTGACATGATTTCCCATAGACTAATTTAAACGGTGTAGTTCCTATCGACGTCTTGTAAGCAGTCCTATAGGCCCATAAAGCGTCGTTTAGCTTCGATGACCAATCTTTCCTAGAGGTGGCGACTGTCTTTTCCAAGATCTTCTTTATTTTTCTGTTGGAAACCTCCACTTGGCCGATAGTCTGCGGGTGATACGGTGTTGCAACATGGTGTTTTACTCCATATTTCGATAGCATTTTGTCAAAAATTCGCGCTATGAAGTGTGGACCACCGTCACTGATGACAAGTCTGGGCACACCGAATCTGGGAAAGATGGTATTCTTAAAGAGTTTAAGAACTACTCGTGTGTCATTAGTTGGAGCGGCAACGGCCTCAATCCATTTCGATACGTAGTCGCCAGCGACAAGAATGTACTTGTTACCAAAAGAAGATGGGAATGGACCCATGAAATCGATCCCCCATACGTCAAAGACTTCCACTTCCAAGATACCTTTTTGGGGAATCTCGTCGTGCCTTGAAATGTTTCCAGTGCGTTGGCACCAGTCGCATCTTAATATAGCAGCATGGACATCTTTCCAAATACTGGGCCAGAATAGGCCAAATTGCAGGATTTTCACACATGTCTTTGAAGTACTGGCATGTCCTCCGTAAGGGACGGAGTGACACTGAGAAATGACGTCTTCAGTTTCTTCCTCTGGGACACATCAACGAAATATATTGTCGGCTCCTCTCTTGAAAAGCAGAGGTTTGTCCCAATAATAATGCTTTAAGTCGTGGAAGAATTTCTTCTTTTGTTGATAGCTGAAGTTCGGTGGGAGCATGCCTGCGGCCTAGTAGTTTACAATATCAGCATACCAAGGCAGGGTGACTTGTGCGTAGATGGCTTCCACGACTTTTTCTAGTTCTGGTTCTTCTGAGGTTAATGGTGGCATATCACTTTCCAATCTGGCTATCAGGCGTTTGTAAGGGAAATCATCATTGATAGGCACTGATTCTGGCTTAATGCCTTCTATTCAGGACAGGTGATCGGCCACTACATTCTCGGTTCCTTTTTTATCTTTTATTTCTAAATCAAACTCTTGTAACAGTAGGATCCATCGCAACAATCTTGGCTTTGCATCCTTTTTGCTTATCAGGTACCTAATGGCAGCATGGTCTGTGTAGATGATGATTTTCGCTCCTACCAAGTAGGAACAGAATTTGTCAAGGGCAAACACAATTGCTAGAAGTTCCTTCTCTATTGTGGCGTAGTTCATTTGGGCAGGATCTAAAGTTCTACTGGCATAGTAGATTGCGTGAAGCTTCTTGTCTTTCCTTTGTCCTAGAACCGCACCTACAGCATAATCACTCGCATCGCACATGATTTCGAATGGTAGTTGCCAATCTGGTGGTTGCATGATTGGTGCAGTAATGAGTGCTGTTTTTAGAGTTTCAAATGCTTCCAAGCAGTTCTTGTCGAAAACGAATTCAACGTCTTTCATCAACAGACCTGTTAGAGGTTTTGTAATTTTCGAGAAATCCTTTATGAATTGTCGGTAGAATCCAGCGTGTCCTAAAAAGCTTCGTATTTCTCGTACGGTTTTCGGAGGTTGAAGGTCCTTTATAATTTCTATTTTTTTCTTTGTCAACCTCAATCCCTTTGTCAGATATGACGTGTCCTAAAACTATGCCATGTCGGACCATGAAATAACATTTCTCCCAATTGAGAACAAGGTTCACTTTTGCGCATCTTTCGAGTACCATTTCTAAGTTCGCCAAACAGCCTTCAAAACTTTGTCCGCATACAGAGAAGTCATCCATGAACACTTCCATGATGTCATCTATGAAATCCGCGAAAATTGCCATCATGCACCTTTGGAATGTTGCTGGAGCATTGCAGAGTCCAAACGACATTCGGCGATAAGAGAAAGTGCCATACGGACATGTGAATGTAGTTTTTTCTTGGTCATCGGGGTGAATAGGAATTTGGAAAAATCCCGAATAACCATCTAGATAACAGAAGTACGAATGTTTCGCTAATCTCTCCAACATCTGGTATATGAAAGGTAAAGGAAAATGGTCTTTCCGAGTTGCCTTATTCAGTTTTCTGTAATCGATACACATCCTGCTTCCGGTTACAACTCTTTGGGTTATCGATTCACCTTTCGCGTTCTTTACTACAGTGACGCCTCCTTTCTTGGGTACTGTTGCACCCTAATTTTTAACCGTAAGATCTCACCTCTTTTGTGCATATTTATGTTATTGTCACTAACAAGTGTGTGTAGGCGTATAAATTTCAAAGGTTGTAGACCCAAGAATTTGTGAATCAGAAGTTCACGTCCTTAAGTTAATTTCAAGTCCATAATGGGGTTTATTACAAATTCAAGGACATGAACTCGAGATAACAATCCAAGATATATAAACAAGAGGGGTCCTTATGTGGCAATCATCAAGATCCATCTCCAAACTTCAGTACTCATATTATCATAAGGTCCAAACTCAAATTCCAAGACTTCGACTCTTATGGTTTCAACCACATTGGAGGATTCGTGCTACATTTTCATTTTAGTACATATGGGAGTTCTTATAATCCAAGGGATTCGTGGCCATGATAGTCAAGTTAACTTTGAAACCCAATTCAAGTTTCAAATTAAATTCAAGGACAGTTTTAATCAATTTATCATTCACACTTAAGTACTCAACTTACGAGCTCAAGGAGATCTTGTATTAAGATCTTATGGTCTCAAATTAAACACAGTCTGGACTTTACTATCAAAGTAGCATTATATTCAACTAAGTCAATTACAAATAGTCCAAGAATAATATTGAAAGATCATTACAAGAATTAATTATCCAAGAATTCCATCGAGCCATTACAACAGAGGCGTTACAAATGTACACAATCCGTATACTTCATGAATTTTTGGCAACACGTGAATGATGAAGCCAACGCAGCAGCTAGCTTCATGGAGCTCATACCCAAGCCCTTGGTTCCATTTCCTAAGTAAACTCCAACCTAAAGACGTACGACAAATCTCCATGCTTTTCCTTTCTAAGCTCACATGCTGTAACCTGCAGAAACACAACCGGTAATCAGGATACCGTTAAAAGAAATAAGTTAAGACTTAGAGTTAAAAGAAGAGGGTGAGATGATTTAAGTTCAGCCCTCAGGAAGCTCATCATTGGGCGAATCGAGCGGCCGGGAGAGCGACAGCCAAGGCTGTCCCCAAATCCTTACCGAACATCGGAAGAATCGAATTTGGGACAAGAAAACAACTAGTTTCAGACAGTTTCCACACAAAGAAACCAACAGTATGAAAAGGCAACCGTATTCTCAGAAATCATCCGGTTCAGACCATCAAGTCATCATTACCGTTATACCTTTCTCGGCACCGAAGTTCAGACCAAGTGGACTCTGAACTAATCAGCAACAACCTGTCGGGAGAAATGGACGAAGTCAATAAGCCTTTGGAACAACTTAAACAACAAACAAAGCGTGATCAAGTTAATTGAGGAAAATACGAAAGAAGAACAAAACAGAGCAAGGAATTAAATACTAAGCAGCACTACTAGCCCCCTCGTTCTCTGATTCTGATAATCCTCCTGTCAACAATACCCAAAAGTCTTCATGCTTACGCCTTTATGCCAATAAATTCAAACCTGGCTAATCAACCTCTCGCCTGGAATCTACCATCGTTGCCCAAAATTTGTTTCAATCCATTAGGCCATGCGTCAAACGCAACAGGATCATCCTTGTGTCACAAAGAAGAGAAGCACTTTCATAAGTAACATTCGAATCAATCAGTTCAGGATATTGGTAAACAACACTAAAACTCGCATAATTGATGAAATCCAAATCCCGCACCTGTTACCGACAAGTTTAATGACGCTTCAGTGGACGAAACTCCAAGAAAGTCTATAAGAATCTACTTTGAATCATAATTCAGAAGGATGGCATATGTAAAGTTCTATTTTGCTCACTGCCGGCTCTAGTGAGACTATTACATCAATATAACAAGCTATCAAACAAGTTGTAGGTTCAGGCTCATAACCTCAAGCTCCTTTGTGTGGGTATGGCTTGGTCAAACTCTTCCTGAAAGATTAGATAAGCGTTCAAATATGTCTCATGCCGCCCCTACATATCGTTACAGCAAGAGACCCAATGTATCAAGACAGAAACAACAGGAATCATATGTTTTCAGTTTCGAAAAACCCAGTACAAACCTCTAATAGTTGCAAGAATTGATTCTTCTACGTAGACACGCAATGTCGGCTTCGAGCTGTTGATCAAAATCGAAAGTGGTAGGGGAGGTTAACATGGCAGTTGTTGACTCCAAACCTTTCCAAATAAAGCTGTCGTTACAAACAAGGAAAGATTGTGAAGTTTCTTGAACTCCAATATAGTGCATGCTGAAACACGTAAGGATGGCAATAGGCAGAACAGTTAGGAGCCATAAGTAAAACTCACCAAGTTTTCAAACATGAGATCAACCCAAGTCACATTGCAAGCCATAACCACAAGCACTCAAGCCGTCCAAAGATTGATGCTAAAATACTCATGAGGAACACATATCCTCCATAAATGGAATCTGAACTCCTCCTGATTATATGTTATGATTGATGCTGATAGAGAAGAGATATCAATTAAAAGTACTCTATCTGGTGTTTGTGTTAAGTTCGTAAGACCGCTGCGAATCACAATTCAATTAGTTGTCAGCACTATTTCCTTGGCAGCTACTCGTTTGACTATCTCCACAGAAATACCATCCAACACAAGATCCAGAAGCAGTGTCACAACTCTCATCATTTGGTGTTGCCGAAAATCCTCAAACAAGCTTCCACCCTAACAACTGCATGTGTCTGTTCAATGTCAATCTTCACCAGCTCATACAACATTGTACCTTCACAAAAACTCACACCAACTTCTGCAAATAACAGGCATAAAGAAGAGCTCAGGAGTGAATGGGAAAAATTCATTTACAAACCAGACCAAACACTTTTGGAGTGTTTTCCATCACAAATTCAAGCAACTACATTGTGACTTTGAACATATTACCAGCACATTAACCAGACGAAGAGTATGTTGGAGAAAGGATAAAACCATCTTGGAGTGAGAATCCAATTATTCAAGCACATGAAAAGAAAAGGTTCAGATACGCGACAAATTAAACAAAACCAGAGGAATAGAAATTGAATTGAAAGAATATACCCTACGAGCACTTGAGATTGCTGTTCTTTATCACCCGTTTTTTTCGTGAAGGTTCCCGCTACAGACGCATCAAGCACGAAGTCTCCTCCTCTGGGCTTCTAATCCATCTTTTGGCCCAAGACATTTGCTTTCCACACCTGCCAAATCACAAATCCTGAACTAGTAAATGCTTTGAAGAATATACCGTTGGAATATCCAATCCAAATCCAAGACATTGAACCTGGACAGATAAATATTTAACGAAATTGATACAGAATCAGAGATTGTTTTTTTTCATTTAACAGGCATTTAACGAAATTGGGCGAAAGGGGAAAGTTTTCAAATTTGATTTGTCCCAAATTGGAAAATCTAATCAACATTCAAAGCAGCAATCAATTTCAATCAAGACATTTCATTTTGAAACCTATAAAAAGGGACCTAAGAGGTGAAAGGAGGATCGATTGAAACCACTACAGAAAACCTATGTTCGTAAACCTAGCAAACTGAGAAGAAAAAAAACTTATCTTCTCCGTAGACAAAGCTAGTTCCGGTCGCCGCAAGTCCAAACCGCCGTGAATCCACGCCGCCACCTCTAGTGCCGCTGCCATCACCAAACCCTCGGTAACACTCTAATCCTTATCCATGATATTAATCTATTGACGTTTCCGGTTTGATTTCAGGTCGAAACAAGGAAGAAGGTGATGCAGAGAGGAAATCAGTCACGATCACGTGAGAGGAGAGGAAGATGAGGATACCGGGGATTCCATCTGGGAGAAGAAGGGGCTTAGGGTTTTACTTTTCTGCATTTTGTTTATGTTCTCATCTTCGTGGCTGTAGTTTGTTTCACGCACACACCTACAACACTAACCGCGCTTAAACCACCCTAATCAGCATCAACTTCTGTTTTTTTAATTAATTAACCAATCTTTTCTAAAAAATTAATAACCCTAATTAATCAAATCAGTTTTCTTTCTTTTTAACCAGCTAGCTAATTAGTTTTTTTTAATAACTCATCCTATTTAACAATTACTTTTTTTTAGATCCAATTAAATCAACTTTATAACCTGTTTCATCTTGATGATTTAAAAACTCTTTTTAAAATCCTATTAATTCATATTAAAATATTTTTAATTTAATTTTAACTTTTTCATTTCAATAACATTTTAATTAAATAAGTATTTATTCACTAATAAAAAAAACATTTTATAAATAATTAAACTTCTTTGTCAAATTTATTTAGTTAATAATAAAATCAATATTAATTCAATTTAATTCTTAATAACAGCCATAATAAAATAATCACCTCACCTAAGTTTTTTTAGATAATAATTTAGATCACTGTAGCATTTTATTTAAAAACTTAGAATCTAATTTATATTTAATCTCATCTAAAATCAACTGCTCGCTTCAAATTAACCAGCTAAAATAAACTCACAGCGTAAAATACAATCTAATCGTGCACCCCACTTCACAAGTCACTCTCACACACTTCAGCGCTTTCATGCGTATGTGTATGCTTTACTTATTTGCCCTTTATTATTTCCGCAATTTATTTTACAAGCAATTTTTCATTATCGCAATTTATATTTCTGCCTTGCATTCCGTCCAAAGGAAAAACCTACACATGAGTCAACACTTGTGTGTAGTGCACATCATTTGCATCATACTCCCTTACGATCCTTGATCCCATTCAAGTCGATCTTTTAGGACAGATCATACCACATAGGAGGACCTTTGTCTTTACTTTACAACTTAGATACCAACCAAAACAACTCAAAACGATATTCAAACACAATAGAGAAATAAATGTTAATCATCTTAAGAGAGATAGAATCTCCACCCCACATCAATACAATCAATCCGTAGGGACTTTGCCTTAAGAGAGATAGTGGCGTACTCGTCGATCAATATCCGAGTACTTGAGCCCTTCTCTTAAGACGATGCAAAGACTATTTTCCTACAATTTGTGGCGGTTAAATCTCCCTTAAAATGACAACTCATCTCTTCTCCTAAAATCATTCAATCAACTACCCTAAACCCGTAGAAACTTTGACTACAGTCAAAGAATTCCTCAAACCCTTTAGTGGAACTACAGATACTTTGACTCCACTCCCGTAAGGATATGTAGGCATAAGATGCGACATCTTATCGAGTATACTTAGAAATAAACCCCTAGGTCTTTCAACCATTAAGCAGATAAACCTTAGCAATAAACAAACATAAAACAAGAGGTTCCTGTAGAGTACTACAGAAACTTAGGATGCTAGCACCTTCCCTAAGTTTAACCGACCCCCGAACCTAAAAATCTCTAGCTTGCATTTGCATTGCATTGTGGGAATTTTGATTTTTATCCCTTCCTTTGGACAAATCAAAGTTCGGTTGCAAATGAATTAAAGATTCAAACTAATCAATAGTTTGGTATCCGATTTTCACCGCGACAGGTATGACGTGCACTGGGCTAACCCATTGGCTGTCGGAGATTGGATATATGATTCCTACGTCTAGTAACTTCTTCACTTCGTCTTTGACTATAGTGCTTAGGATAGGATTTATCCTTCTTTGATGTTCTCTAGAAGTTTTGCAGTCTTCCTCTAGCATGATTCGATGCATACAGATGGAATAACTTATACCTTTGAGGTCGCTTATACTATAGCCTATTACAGTTGGGTATTTCCTTAGGACTTCTAATAATTTCTTAGTTTCTAACTGTCCTAAGTCGGCGTTGACTATTACTGGTCTTTTGAATTCGGTATCTAAGAGTTCGTACCTGAGGGTCTTAGGTAATTCTTTAAGTTCTAAAGCTGGGTTTTTCGGACCTGGCATGTGATTAGGAGTTAGTGCTAAGATTTCACTTAGACTATCATCTCTGTATGGCGCACGCCAATTGTCGTCTTCATGAATATCAGAGATTTGGATCTTCATGATTTCAGAATATTTAGTCTCTTCCTTTTCTAGTTCTTGTATGCATTCGTCAATGACATCTACTAAATAGCATGTATCATCTATGGTTGGTGCTTTTAAGAACTTGGTGAGGATGAATTCTATCTTTTCTTCTCCTACTTCGAATGTTAGTCTACCTTTCTTCATGTCTATAATAGCTCTGGCTGTTGCTAGGAAGGATCTTCCTAAGATAATTGGGGTAACAGATTCCTCCTTAATATCCATGATTATGAAGTCGGTTGGAATGTATAATTGGCCTATGTGTAATGGAACGTTTTCCAGTATACCGACGGGATATTTAACTGATCGGTCAGCCAATTGTATGGACATTTTAGTTGGTCTTAGTTCTCCCATATTCATCTTTTTGCATATAGATAGGGGCATAACACTTATATTGGCTCCTAAGTCGCATAAAGCTTTGTCTATGACGAACTTTACTATGACGCAAGGTATGGAGAAGCTACCTGGGTCTTTTAGTTTAGGAGGCATGTTATTTTGAATGATTGCGCTACACTCGGCAGTAAGTGTAACTTTTTCGTTATCCTCGATTTTTCTTTTGTTAGATAGGATTTCTTTAAGAAATTTGGCATATGATGGCATTTGAGTTATAACTTCTGTGAAAGGAATGGTGATATTCAGTTGTTTCAGAAGTTCTACGAATTTCTTAAATTGTCTTGATGTTTTAGAATTTATGAATCTTTGAGGATAAGGAATTGGTGGCTTATATGGTGGTGGAGGCACATATGGGTTTTCATCTTTGGCGGTCTCTTGCTCGTTATCTTCCTTCTTTTCGGTTTCAGACTCCTTTTCAACTGGTTTATCAGTTTTCTGATGCATGGTTAAATTTTCACTCCTAGGATCGGTCGGTCCGTCCAGTTCTTTTCCACTTCTTAATATGACAGCATTTGCATGACCTTTCAGATTGGGTTCTTGCTGACCAGGAAATGTACCGGCGGGTGCGGCTGCAGAAGCTTGTTGTTGAGCCACTTGTGATATCTGCGTTTCGAGCATTTTGTGATGGGTGGCTAAAGCGTCTACTTTGCTGGTTAGCTATTTAATCTGCTCGCTAGTGTGTATATTTTGATTCAGGAATTCTTTGTTCATTTGAGCTTGAGTAGCTATGAATTTTTCCATCATCAATTTAAGATTTGATTTTCTAGGGGGAGTCGGGGCAGCTACGGTGGGTTTCTGATATCCTGGTGGGGCAGCAGGTGCTTGAAATGCGTTATCACTTTTGTAGGAAACGTTTGGGTGGTTCCTCCATCCTGGGTTGTAGGTATTCGCGTAAGGGTTACCTTGAGCGTAGTTTACTTGGTCTGGTGGAATCCCTGCCAATAATGGGCACTCGGGCACATTATGAGTGGCGATTCCACATAACTCGCAATTTGGAGTTACAGCAGCTACGGTTGCAGGTGGCGTTACAGTTAAACTGTCGATCTTCTGCGTTAAAGCATCCACCTTAGCGTTGAATTTTTCAAGACTGCTGATCTCGTATATCCCACCTTTTGTTGTGGGTTTCTCTGATGGAGTTCTTTCACCTCCCCATTGGCAATGGTTCTGAGACATGTTCTCGATAAGTTGATAGGCTTCGTCGTATGGCTTATCCATAAGTGCACCGCTCGCGACAGCGTCTACTGTTAATCTGGTGTTATACAGAAGCCCATTATAGAAAGTATGAATTGTCACCCAGTTTTCCAAACCGTGGTGAGGACATGCTCTCATCATATCTTTGAATCTTTCCCACGCTTCGTAGAGAGATTCAGCATCTTTCTGTCGAAATTCGTTGATTTGAGCTCTAAGCATAGCAGTTTTGCTTGGCGGAAAGTATCTCGCTAAGAAAACGTTCTTCAACTGTTCCCACGTCGTAACGGAGTTGGATGGCAAGGATTGTAACCAAGCCCAAGCTCTACCTCTAAGAGAGAAAGGAAAAAGACGAAGTCTTATTGCATCTGGAGTTACTCCATTTGCCTTCACTGTGTCTGCGTATTGCACAAACTTCATTAAGTGTTCATTCGGATCCTCAGTTGCATTTCCTGAGAATTGATGTTGTTGTACAACTGACAGCAATGAGGGTTTTAGTTCGAAATCGTTCCGATTTATAGAGGGGGCAACAATGCTACTATGAGGCTCTAGCTGAGACGGGGTAGCGTAGTCTTTCAGAGGTTTGTTCTGAGGTCCTTCAGCCATTTTCGATTCTTCAACAGATTCAGGAGTATGAGCTAGAAGATCGGGAATATCATTTTTTTCGTTGATATTTAATGATGCGCCTTCTTAGGTGTAAGAAGCGCTCTAGTTTGGCGATTGGAGGTTGTAAGATATCGCTTTGTGAGTGAGTACTTGGCATGCAATCGACGAACGAATAAAGGGAAATAAAATAGTTAACCTAGTCTATATTGTGTAACAGAGGGTTACACTATTGACTAAACGGGTCCCCGGTAACGGCGCCAAAAACTTGATCGCGACTTTTCGAGTCTAATCGAATTAACTGCAAGTGTACAGTCTATCGCGTAGTAATAAAGATATCGATCCCACAGGGAATCATAATCAATCTAGTGTACTCGGACGGTACTGTGTTTAGCTAGGTCGTATATGGTTTAAGGGAAAATATGAAAAAGTAAAGACTAAATTAAAGAAATGTTAAAAGGTTTCTTAGAATATTAATACGGGGAATCGGTATGCAATGACTTAGTGCTTCAAGGATTCGATAAGTTACCGGCGCGGTTTAATAATTTCAAAATGGTTTTCAGAAGAAAATAACGGTTTAAAGACCATTGTCTCACGATGGTTGTTGACGCTAGTCGCAACTCTAAGGCGGAACGTATGCTTTCGCTATCCCGTTCGGGGTTTAAATTTATTTTTGAAAACCATTGAGTTCTAATCTCTTTTAAAGTGATTTCGCTGTGTTTAAAATAGATGCCTAGTTTTTACTATCTGGTCCTAGCCTCAGCTTTCGCATGTCAGTTCATACCTTAGTGAATCTCCCACTGTCGTGGCGAGATTACTTTAAATAAATTTTCGCTGTCGCGACGAAGTTTAGTTTAACAAGTTTGATTTAAAAACTAGAGCCAGAAACAAGTTTGAAAAAGGGGAAATACACCGGTTATTATCGAATCTCGTTCTACTAGTTCATTACATAGTGATCGATGCGGTTTAGCTATACATGACATTTAAAGCATGCATAATTAAATTAAAATAGCAGAACTTGTGAACATTCATATTAAAGCAAATAGAATTAATTAGTAATATCGGAACCTGTAAATAATTCTGGTCCGGCACTTGGATAATCCTCCACAATGTCGGCAGGATTACTCTGGTGACGATTAATTGTACGAAGATTTAAAGAACAAAAATTACAACTGAATTCTGGAAAGAAAACAAAGGAAAGGAAACAAAAACAAGAAAATCTCTCTGTAGTAAATCCGGCAGCACTTCGTGTTCTTCAATGCGGCTCCCTTATTTCAGTCCCCAATCTCTCCTTTTATAGTGAATGATTTGTACGTGAACTGCTTTTGGAAGTGTAATTGAGGGTCAGAAAATCCAGGGAGTCGTGCTTCTATTTTTGGGCTTCTGTTGCACGTACTGAGAAGTGGATGTTGAGCTGCATTTATAAGTGTGATGATCGTAAGGGACCTGTGACGCTCGTGGAGCTCATGACGCTCGTGACGGTCATGACGGTCGTCACGCACGTGACGGTCGTAAGGGATCTGTGACGACCGTCATATCAGCAAAGTTCATTTCTGCTACTTTTTCCGTCCTTTTTCTTCTGTTATGTGTCTTTTAGTACTTGTTTTCCTTGTCTTGTTTCATTTGAGTGTTGACTTCGTAAACCTGCAAAATACTTAACAAACAATGCGGATATGGTTCGAAATCAGGGTGAATTCGACCGTTAGTAGCATAAAATTATGGCATTTGATATATACGTTTTTGCGTTATCAGTGGGAGCCCCTTTTATAGTCTTCCATTAAGAGGAGTCTTTTGGCCTTCTGACGGTACATGACCATCATTGTTGTAACTCCCCTTCATGAATGTAGACTTTCAAGCTCTGGTAACATCCGCATTGATGCGCTGCCACTATTACGACTATTGGTATACCGGTTGAGTTCATGTTCGGCGTAAGTACTAGGTTAATGGAGGTCAGTACTCGGCCTCGTAGGAGTTCAGCTGATGGGAGTCGGGTTCCTTGACCGGCCCGGGTTATAGATGATACTTGCCTAGCTCTCTGCATTGCTCGACCTTTCTTGCTACCGTAGTTTAGTTTATGCATAACCCTGTCCGGCTACAAAACTCAACTTAAAATATATTTGGAATGTACATAAGCCCCCTGAGTACTATATTCGTTTACAAGGGTACAATACTCGACAGTAACATGAGCCCGGATATATTTGACTGATAACATGCTATAGGTCGGCTTCTCTTCTTAGGTACTTATGTGTCAAAAAAAACCTTCGAACGTTCGTTTCCCCTAATCTTCCATAGCATTATGATGACTTTAATACGTCATGAGTGGCTATTCTGTAGCTATTTTTGAATGTTGGGCTCCTACTAAAGTCATTTTTCTCTTCCCTTTACTCCTACGCTCTTATTCTCCTTTAAACAAGTCTGTTTCAACTGCAAGTGTTCTCTTCATCTAAGGTATTTTTTCTTTCGCTCTTGATTTTCCTCTATTTTTCTTTAACAGAAATGGTAGTTCTTAGGGAATGTGATGACGAGAGTAAGGTCATCCATAAGAGCGACGAGGAAAGGAAAATACTATGGAAAGAAAACATGCAAGAGATGATTGGGTCTTTATGGGTAGAAAGTATAGACGAGTCATGGATAAATTTTATAATGATGTTCTCACTTCTGAAAGTGACTTTGACTTTGACTCTTCAGGTTCTGTAGAAATTCTAATGGAGGTTGCTGCTCCCTTTGATTCTGAGGTTATGAACCATAAAAATAGTACTACTTATGACATGGATATTTCCAAAATCCGATCCCTAAGGATTATATCCTCTACTGGTTTCGAGGATGATGTTATTTTGGAACCATGTGGTCCAAAGGAAAAAGTGTGTATACTTTGGCCAAAAGATGTTTTCGAAGAATTTTTCTACTTCTATCCTAGTATTTTGGAAGATTTCAACATCTGTATCCCTTTTTCCGACTTCACGGTTGACGTGTTGAAGACCGTCAATATAGCACCTTCCCAACTCCGTCCCAACAGTTGTGGATTTATAAAGGCTTTTGAGAGGGTTTGTGAGGTTTTTAACATTGTTCCGACCATAGGCTTGTTCTTCTCCTTCTTCGAGGTGAAAGGAGTTGATAACTAGAGTTAAATTCAAATTAGTGGAATCCTAGATGAAGCTTCCTTCATGCTTATACCTCAAATTATAAGAATTATAAATATCGTTTCCTGAGGGTCCCCTATGGGCCGAGATGTCCACAGGTGTTATACACCTTAGATGGACATCCGCGCTTTCCTTACTACTGGACCAAAGATCCCTTGTCTGTTACTGGTTTTAACTATGAAAAACTGAATGACTTGGAACTCCAATCCTTGGCTATTCTTTACTCATTTCGTAAGATGAGGATCGAAGAATTGTTACCCTTAGATGACGATCGTCTTCTTGCCTTTCTGGGTAACTATTGCGGTGAGAATCGTGATACCAAGCTATTGATTAACTTGAATCTTTAATTCTTAGATTACAACCGGACTTTAATTTATCCAAAGGAAAGGTCTAAAGAAAGAAAGAACCTTTTACGCGATGTAACAACAATGCTAAGAGATTCGGGGATTGGGGGTTGCTTATGCCTAGGGTAGGTATTTCACATCCTAAACATCTGTAGTACTCTACAGGAACCTTTTGTTTGATTGCATGCTAAGTTGGTAAATGTTTGCTAAGGTTTGGGATTGGGTAAAAGGTGTGTAGGTTAAAACCTAAGGATAGTTTCTAAGTTTGCTCCCAAAGACATCGCGTTCTCTGCCTACGTATCCTAACTAGGATAGAATCAGAGCAATCGTAGTTCACCTTACTAGGGATGAAGAACACTTGATTATGATCAAGGTTCAGAGGGGAACAAACATATCCATGCTTGTATAGAGTTTAAGACAACTCTCTAAATCTATGTTGAACACTCAAAGGGGAAGTAAGTAATCATTACTATGGTTCTTACATAGAGTTTACAAACTCTATCCTAGGGTCCTAGTTGATGGAACACTCCTAGTGTAGGTGGGTTTTCTAGACTTAAAGCAAAGTCTAAAGGTTTAAATGTTCTAACTTAACTAAGCTAGGGTTAGGATGACTTCATAAAGTCAAGAGAGATAAATGAGCTATCCAATGACACAGGGGTCAAGGTAGAGACTTTTCCTTTGGAAGGAGAGAGGGGAAGACAACTTGGATGAGAACTAGAAAGTTCCATCACTTGGGGGATGAAGTACTTAATAAAGCAAGATGAAATAAGATTAAGACAAGTAAGAATGCATATTACAATAAGCAGATGCTTTAAATGATACCAAGGGTTACAACCAATAAATCATCTTAACAAAGATTGAAACATGATGAAGGTCATTACTGTCGCTTGCGCGAAAATAAGGTGCCGGCATGACAGAAGAGTCGCCACCTTTCGTTATTTATCCCTCAGAGCGGGAAAGGAAACGATCGGAAAAACCTGACGAATAAGGGTAAGACAAGGTCATCGCAACCATTGTCTGGGTTCGGGAGTCGGTTACGCAAGGGGAAGGTATTAGCACCCCTCACGTCCGTCGTACTCGACGGGATCCTCGCTTGTTTGTTTACTTGGACGGGTTGGTTATAATCTATCTACCTATCAAGGCTGGCTGAAAAAAGAAAAGAAAAATGACTCGGCAAAGCGTCGCACTTTATGCCTACGTATTCCCGTCTGGAACGAGAAATCAGAGTCAACGTAGTTCGGCTAACTACGGGTGATTATGGGGGAAAGGTTGCTCGCTAGGACGTCGCGTCCTATGCCTACGTACTTTCATCTGGTATGAAAGATCAGAGCAAACGTAGTTCGGCTAACTACGGGTTATCTCCTGAAAGAAGTGTTTTTTATTGTGTTTGCGATTTCAACCGCACTAGAGACTATGACCTGAGAGTGAATGCGTCGCATGTCACCCACGGGGTACCATATTAAACATCCGATCTCAGATAGCTTAAGGCTCGTAACGTACGAAAGAAATCATTCATGATTACTGTATCTTAAACTGCTTCGAGATGAGAAGAGAACAGGCCCAACTAGGAGGGAGACTATCAAGTCCTACTGTTATCATGCCATGGATTCATCCTATGGTTGAGGTTTGAACAGGGAACTCCTAGATGTTGTCATGCATAGGTTTCAACCTAAAAGTCTATCATCAAATCCTTATCGAAGGAAGTGAGAGTCCTAAGGGATCATGTCAATGATACACCAAAACAGACAAAAGCATCAGCTTTAACATTAAAATGCATGCAATGCAAGTGAGGGAGGAAATGTGTGTGGGGCTTCAGCCTCCACAAGCTCGTCTCGACCTCAAGCCAGTCATGAAATAACAGTAATCATACTGAAGGGTAAACAACATGCTATCAAGCAATATACGGATAAAAGGGAATGAAATGCCATCAGGCAAACCAAACACACTTGAGAAAGAATCATCTACTCTCTAACCCTAACACAGAATCCTGATCAAATCTAAACAAAGCCCTAAAGCAAAACCTAACCAAAAGAAAACAATCCCAGTCTTCAAGCTTCAGAACAAGCTTACCAAAGACAGGGAGCTAAGTAAGCAGACTCATAGTGTCTTCCTCAGGAAAGCACTAGGAGGTGTATACTCAGGAATCATATCCTATGTGGCTTAACTACTGTGATCAGTTTACATTCCTCCTCAGGAGAAACTAAACTCACAAGCAGGCTCCAACATCACTGGATATTTAGAAAATCCTATCTGCACTAGTGGAACTAAGTGAATAGACCCATAGGACCTTCCTCAGGAAAGTACTAGGAGGCTTCCACTTAGGAGTTGTATCCTATGTGGCTCAACAACTGTGATCAGTTTACATTCCTCCTCAGGAGAAACTAAACTCACAAGTTGGCTCCAACATCATTGGATACTTAAGAAATCCTAGATGAACTAGAGGAACTAAGTGAACAGACCCATAGGACCTTCCTCAGGAAAGTACTAGGAGACTGACACTTAGGAATCGTATCCCATGTGGCTCAACAACATGTGATCAGTTTACATTCCTCCTCAGGAGAAATTAAACTCACAAGTTGGCTCCAACATCATTGGATACTTGGGAAAGAGGTGAGAAGAAAGAATGAAAGACATCCATAGTGCCTTCCTCAGGAAAGTACCATGAACTTCCCTCAAACTTCAGGATCTCAAACCTCACAAGCAGGGGACAAGCCAAGCCCTGGGTCTCTGAGTCTTGATCTACAATCTTCACTTCATCATGCTCTCCAACAAGGTCTTCAAGACAACACAAGCCCCACAACAAACTCCCCAAAACAAGCCCCAGAGATGAACAGATAACCACAGCACAGACAAAATCAATAGGCAACTTCAGAAAATACCTAAAAATGCTAAACTAATGGGGAAAAATCTATCAATTATTCACAAGGGTCTACAATATCTATCCATAACATCTACATATGCCTCTACCCAAAAATCAAGACAAAACTATCTAAATAAAATGGACTTCTTCACCTATGCACAACCTAAACCCTAATTAGGATACCCTAAAGCTACCCTAATTAAACTAACCAAATTCTAATCTAAAAATCAAGAATTAAATCCTATGGGGAACTATGATTCAATATCTAATTACACAAAAAAGAATGAGTCAAAAATCAATCAACAAATGCATGAACAAAATTAAACAAAATGATGTACCAAATGTAACACCTAAACTAACCACTTATTTGGAAAATGTGGGAAAAATATCTAATAAAAAATAAAATGCCATTTTTATTTTTTATAATTTTCTAGACATCCTAAAGAAAATAATGCAAAAAGAATCATTCAAAAATATTGAATTTTCATTTTATTATGAATTTTCTAAAATGCATGAAATATTAAAAGAATTAAAAGAATAAAAGAAAACAATAAAGGGAAAGGGGGTGCGACAAGCAACGCTCGCTAGTTCATTTTTAATGGGCCAGAAATTGGGTGGGGTGCGAATAGAAAAGAGATCAAAGCCCAGGCGCCCTCACTTAACAAAACGCGGCGTTTTGGCTGCGAATTTCCCTCCCATTCTCATATTGAATTTGGGCCGTTGGATTGAGGGACAAAGTCAAATAATTCAAAACGAATCAAGGGTGGAGATTATGTCTTCCACCTCCAGCCAGCTAGGGTTTCACGAGACATCCTCCATGCACAAGCTTTCCCCTCACTCGTTCTCTCTAACCAGTCCATGAAATCCTAAAGTTCCAACACCAAAATTGCTCTACTAATTAAGAGGAACAAGACTGCACGTGTACTTTTTCTTTATTCTCTCTAGATAATCCTAACAGAAGCCTGCAAGGTCGCGGTTCAAACATATTCACCTGATGTCAACTTTCATTAACCTTGAATCTAATGGCATACAGTTACTCTACACGTCTCCCTAACTACTCTAAACCAAATCTTGATAACTAAAACTAACAAACCAGTCATTTCTTGGAGATCAAAGTTTCAATGCCCTGCTATGGAACTCCTCGAATTGCTCTCTATTTCTCAGAATTTCATCACCTAGTCTAGCCTAGCCATTCTAAACCTAACATGCGATCTATCTATGCATAATTAAGGTGAAAGAGAGAAGAGAAAGAACCTGTCAAGTGATGATGGTAGGTGATGCTAGGGCACGATTCCAAGCTTGATTCTTCTCCACAATGATCCTCCAATGAAGATAAACTTTCTGTTTGCACAGTTCTTGGATGAGGAAGATTGCAACAATGACTTTGATCTTGAAATGCAATAATGGAGCACCTTGAAACCCTAGCTCGAATCTCTCTCCTTTCTGCTCAATTCACCAAGTTTCACCAACCTCAATCACACTCTAATGCACTCTTCTTATAATGATCATTAGACACTTCTAGATTCATCTAGAATATGGTGGAAAGTTCTTGAAAATCTCATGTGGGGACAAGTTGAAAATCTCACATCTCATGCCTTATGCCTTGCTAAATGGCCTTAAAATATCCTTACATGAGATATTGAGAAGGAGTGCACAATTACAAGCCTTGGTTTTGCCTTGTGTTAGGATTTCCAAAGGTAACTTCAAATGTAAGTAACAAAATAACAAAGCATCACCCATTTTAAAGCTTCAAATCAAAATTCTATCTAAACCAATGTTCTCAAAATGATGTTTCCAATCAAAATGATATATTGGATGACCTATTTTGGGTCCTTAGATCTTCCAAACCAATTTCCAATTTCAACTTTTTAAACTTATATGCCATTTTTAGTTCATTGTTGACCAATCATGCAAATCCATGCTATGAGCTTCTCCAACAATTCATGACCTTCTTTCTAGACTTAAAATCACATTTTGAACAACTTTCATGTTTTTAGTTTTTCCATTTGAGGCTTGGAAATAGGAGATATAGCCTTTGCTTAAAATGACCTATAACTGACAAATGACCAAAATACCCCTGTCTTGTTCAAACCATAAGTTGAGTTCTACAAATCCTATCAAGGAATTCTACCACTCAAATTAAAGCTAAGAAGAAGCTATACAACATTCATGTTGACCAAGAAATCATAGGAATCATACTACTAGGGCAAAAGTTGTCTGCAAGTTGGGTGACTTTTAAGGACCCAGATTCACATACCTCTGCTGACCTGTAATTTGTCAAAACCATAACTTGAGCTCTGCAACTCCTATCAAGGACTTCCACCACTCAAATTAAAGCTAAGAACAAGCTCTACAACATTCATGTTGTGGGCAAGATGAGATATCAATCACATCTAGAGCTAAAACTGCCTGGAAAATAGGGATCAAATTAGGGTTTTTCACTGACAATCCTTGGAAACCCTAACTCACAACTTCTCAAACTCCTCAATCATGATGAGTTGGTCTAGGAATCACCTTTACAACATCTCTATGCATCATTCCATGATCTCATGGCCCTTGGATTAGGTCTCAACCTTCTCCAAATCTTCAGTTATCCTAGGGTTGACCCAGTCAAAACCCTAATTCTACCATTCATGGTTGAATCTTCTGAGTTCTTGCATAATGACTTCTCTGGACCCCATGATGGCTTTCAAGACATCTCATAGACTTTCTCCAAACATCCAGTTCATTCTCAAAGTCTCAGAATCATCTGAGGAGCGCCCACAACTCTCAAGCTATGAAGCACACAACCCTGGTTTCAACCAATTCCTCTGAAGATCTCTTGAACTGTCTGATGAAGGTATCAACTTTCAAACACTAGATGGATAAATAAGTGTTGGTCAAATTTTGGGGTGCAACAGCTGCCCCTATTCAAACGGCTTGAACCTGACTGGGTGAGAAGCGAACGACTCTCACCCAATCAAGGTGCGAGACGATTGAATACCGGTAAACACGAAAATTTGCCAACTGCACGAGCACACGGTACTCTGCGGGGAACAAATCTTCGAATATTGCAATGCTAGCTGCACGGCTGCTAGCTGGAGAGATACTGATCTGACATCGCCGCCAGTTATCCTCGTTAACTTCTTCTGATATTGCCTTCAGACAACCACATCACCCAACATCGCCGCTGGAAGACTAAACCACCTGACATTATCGTCAAACAAGATTCTGAGGAACGCCCAACATCGCCGCTGGAACACCAAATCATCTGACATCGCCGTCAAGAACAACCATAACTCGGGGAAACAAGCGCCCAACATCGCCGCCGGAGACCTAAACCTGAATCACCAAAATATCCAACATCGCCGCTGGAGAAAATACAACAATGAACAAAATACCCCGCATCGCCGCTGGAGAAAATACATCTGATAGAATACCCCGCATCGCCGCTGGAGAAACACATCTGATAGAATACCCCGCATCGCCGCTGGAGAAGCACATCTGGCAGAATACCCCGCATCGCCGCTGGAGAACTAAAGGATCCGCATCACCTAACATTGCCGTCGGAAGACTGGATCACCTTGACACGCCCAACATCGCCGCTGGAAAACTGAATCTGACATCGCCGTCGGAAACACACATCCTCTTAGAGACACTCGACATCGCCGTCGTACAAACATCATCTTTACTTGGGATTTAAAGAGTCTGACCTCGCCGTCAAACAAACATAATTTGACCTCGCCGTCGAATCCAAACGTTCAACCTCGCCGTCGAACAAACATCCAACCTCGCCGCCGGACAAATGATGATCTGACCTCGCCGTCAAATCCAAACGTTCAACCTCGCCGTCGAACAAACATCCAACCTCGCCGCCGGACAAATGATGATTTAACCTCGCCGTCAAATCCAAACGTTCAACCTCGCCGTCGAACAAACATCCAACCTCGCCGCCGGACAAATGATGATTTAACCTCGCCGTCAAATCCAAACGTTCAACCTCGCCGTCGAACAAACATCCAACCTCGCCGCCGGACAAATGATGATTTAACCTCGCCGTCAAATCCAAACGTTCAACCTCGCCGTCGAACAAACATCCAACCTCGCCGCCGGACAAATGATGATCTAACCTCGCCGTCAAATCCAAACGTTCAACCTCGTCGTCGGACAAACATCCAACCTCGCCGCCGGAAAAATAATGATCTAACCTCGCCGTCAAATCCAAACGTTCAACCTCGCCGTCGAACAAACATCCAACCTCGCCGCCGGACAAATGATGATCTGACCTCGCCGTCAAACAAACATCCAACCTCGCCGCCGGACAAAATGCAACCCTGAACAACTCTGACCTGGGGTTCACCCCTGGTGAATGGAACAAAAGGTACATTTGCGTATTTGAAACTACCCCGCCGGGAATGAGAGACTTAACCGAGCACACTCTGATCTGGGGTTCACCCTCAGAACCATGACGAACATCGGAATACTGCTGCACACTGCCCGCCGTAGAACTTCAACATTAAGGATATATGCAACCCTGGCCCCTGGCCCCTCCAGATCCGCTGGAGAATCTTCAAGTATTTCTTAATATGAATGAAACCCTGGCCCCTGGCCATTCCAGCTTCAGCCAGAAACAGCATCCTTGGCCTCCAAGGATGTAAACTTTGCCCGTCGGCAACTCTGCAGGAGGCATCTTCGACTTCAGTCTAAAGAAATGGTCCTTGGCCTTCAAGGATACATGAACCTGCCTTCAGGCAACTCCACCTCAGCTATAGAGCATCCGAGACTTCAGTCAGGGATATACTTCGGCCTTCAGTCCGAAAAATGAATCCTAGGTCATTCATGACCTTAGGGGATAACCTTGCCCTAAGGCAAAACTCCGCTTCAGCTGGAGAAACATCTTCGACTTCATTCAGAAGAAAAACTATTCACTTGATCGCAATTAATCATCACCTCAGGACAACTGACTTGGTCTTCAGGCCAACACGGATCACTTTGTTACAAAAGCTGCATCTACAACCTTTTGAACCTTGTCTTCAGCCACACGTTGATTCATCAACAAGGACATCTGAGCTCACAGGAACCTTCTGATACCGACTTCAGGCGTTTACGCAGTCAATCTTCAGGTTAGACAACACTGTTGGAGCAGACACATCACGCTGCTAAGGACTTCAAGAGTCATCTTGAACAAACAGCTCCGTCGGGCACCTTCAAGAATCATCCTGAACCGATAACCATTCTGGAGACTTTACTCTGCGGAGTATTCCAGGGACCTTCCTGGGCAATTCTTGCTGGGGACGCTACTGGGGAGCTCAAGCGTCATACTAGGCGAACAACTCGGGAAGCTGTACTGGGGTCTTAAGAATCATCTTAAGCAAACGACTCTGCTGAGGAATTCGAGGGTCGTCTTGAACTGAAGACTTCGCTGGGGGATCTCAAAAATCATCTTGAGCGAGCGACTGTGGGAATTACACCGGGGTCTTAAGAATCATCTCAAGAAAGCGACCTTGTTGGAGAGAATGTCAGGAATCGTCCTGAGCAACTGGTCTCTTGGTGAAATACCTGTAAGGCAAAAAGGATAACGACCTAGATCATGCTTATGATGCGTATGCTTCTGCACTATGCCCCACACGGTGGGAATGATATGCGTTTATGCTAAATGCTGTGCAATCATGCACAACGCTATGCAACGCTAAATGCCATACAGTGTTAAATGCTATGCAGTGTTAAATGCTATGCAGTCATGCACAATGATGCAATTCCGTCAGCAAAATAAATGCCGAAGGGGAATTATCCTGTCAAGGAGGAAGAACTACTCAGGTGGAGGAATCATCCTGCTGAGGAGAATGTGGACCCGCCCCTATCAATCAGGCTCCGCCTGGGGAACTGATCTTCCGCGGACTGCTGCAGGGGAAACAACTCCAGCTGATTTCTGCAGGGGACGAAGCTCTACGAGAACCTGGACCTGCTGATATCCACCGCGAGAATGAACCGCGCGGCCGTCTCGGCTAACTCTTCTGGGGATAACTACTCTGTGGGGAAACAACCTCAGCTACTCCACACTCCACTGGGGAAAGACCAATCATGATCTGATCAACTTCCAAGGACTCGGCTCTCTCGGGCATCTGTGCACTCGGCTGGGGAAGGAGAAATCATTCTGCTTCGCTGGAGAGAGTGCGACTCTGGGGAAACAGAGCATTAGCTGCCCCACGCTCTGCTGGGGAAAATTGATCATGATCTGATCAACTTCCAAGGATTCTGCTTTTCTGCGGACTCAGCCGGGGAGAGAAATCATTCTACTTCACTGGAGAGGACGACTCTGGTGCGGAATTTCAATTTCGCTGGGGAAGAAAGAATCATCTGACTTCGGGGGAGAGCACAGCTCTGCAGAGGAATACAGCCTCAGTTGTTCCAACACTCTACTGGGGAAGAGGGAATCATCCGACTTTGGGAGGGAATACGACTCTGGTGGGGAATCTCAATTCCGCTGGAGACTTCAGTCGGGCACCATCAGTTACTGCATCCTTCGGCATACGAACAGCTTCCTACAAGACTTGCACTTGTGACCCGGTGCTGGGGAAGACACTTGCTTCGGCGACCTTACTGGGGGAAACACGAACTTCGGCACCCAAACATTTCCATGAACTCTGCACTTGTGACCCGGTGCTGGGGACATATGAGCTTCGGCCCTTGACTCAGCGGATGAGGTGACGCTCCTTCAGGATGCGTCGGCTTGGGGACGAGAATCCTCTCTGCCTGGGGGGGCATATCAATGCTCACTATTCTGATTCTGATTCTGCGGAGGAGAGACTACTGAACTCTGCTGGAGAAGGAGGGCTCGCCCTGCTTCGGGGATGCGCACGGCACATCTTCGAGAAGGTGCTACACCTGCAACAACACAAACAAACAGACAAGATTCCCTCCTCAAAGGGTCCTATCCAGGTTATTATCTCGTGACAATATTCAGTTTAATCAATTGTTTCAACAATCAATGGGCCTAGGCCCGCAAGTTTATGTATGCGCATTTTATCAAAAACATCGGCGTTTTCATTCGCAAACAAAACAGATAAATGCTAAACAGACAAACAGAATTGCTGAATAATGTGCATTTTATTGATGATGAACCCCTGAATGGGCAAAAACGTTTTACAACAGAGGCAAGCTCCTGGAATGAGGAAGCCGCGCAAAAAGCAAACATAAATATACATCAGTATATACAAATGTCGGCAATCGAGGCGTAGACGAACACCATGAGTTGATCCCTCTAAGACCCACTCGACTTCGATACTTCTCCAACGCTTCAGCTTCGGAAGAGATTGATTCAGATAAACGGCCCTCAGGTCTTCCGAACCACTAAACAATGAAAGTCCATACGCGGAACGCAGTCATTTGCTTATCCAAATCCCTAACTTTTGCGTGAACCGCCCTTTACGGGTTTTCAGTTCACCGTGATACCCTTTTTTGCCGAAGCCGCCCAGTGTAGGTTTTCGACTTCGCGGGTGTACATTTTTTCAATATATCCCTAATTTTTGCCCGAACCTTTTATTCTGTTTTTGGTTCGCCGGGATGCCCCTTTTTTGCCTGGACTCTTTCTTTTTTGTCCAGCGGGTCTCTTTCAAGCAAAGTATTTTTTAACTGCGTCCGCGTTTACCGGGGATGCAAAATCTTCACCATCCATCGTGGATAACAACAAAGCTCCTCCTGAGAAGACCTTGCTGACGACATACGGCCCTTCATAATTCGGAGTCCATTTGCCCCGGTGATCGGAGTGTGGCGGAAGAATCTTCTTCAGGACGAGATCACCCGTCTGAAAGCTTCTAGGACGCACCTTCTTATCATAAGCTTTCTTCATTCGGCTTTGGTACAGGCGACCAAATGCAATTGATGCTAACCTCTTCTCGTCCATCAGGCTGAGTTGGTTCAAGCGATTCGTAATCCATTCTGCCTCATCGAGTTTCACATCAACCAAAACTCGCAAAGAAGGGATCTCCACTTCTAACGGTAGGACAGCTTCCATACCGTACACCAAGGAGAAAGGAGTTGCCCCGGTCGACGTACGCACCGTAGTACGATAACCGTGCAAGGCAAACGGCAGCATCTCGTGCCAATCTTTGTACGTCACAACCATCTTCTGAACAATCCTCTTGATGTTCTTGTTGGCCGCTTCAACAGCGCCATTCATCTTCGGCCGGTAAGGAGATGAATTGTGGTGTTCAATCTTGAAGCTCTGGCACAGCTCCTTCATCATCTTATTATTCAAATTCGAACCATTATCAGTAATGATCCGCTCGGGAATTCCATAGCGACAGATGATGTCCCTCTTTATGAATTTAGCTACCACCTGCTTGGTCACATTAGCGTACGAGGCTGCCTCCACCCATTTGGTGAAGTAGTCGATAGCTACCAGAATAAAACGATGACCATTGGATGCAGTGGGCTCGATCTTGCCTATCATGTCGATGCCCCACATGGAGAACGGCCAAGGGGAGGGCATGACATTCAGTGGGCACGGCGGCACATGAACTTTATCAGCATAAATCTGGCATTTATGACATCTCTTCGCGAATCTGAAGCAATCCGACTCCATCGTCAGCCAGTAATATCCTGCTCTCAGGATCTTTCTCGTCATGGCATGCCCGCCGGCGTGCGTACCAAATGTGCCCTCATGGACTTCTTCCATGAGCATACTTGCTTCTTTCTCATCTACACATCTGAGTAGCACGGGATCGTGGTTTCTCTTATACAGCACTCCATCAGGATTGAGATAAAAGTTTCCAGATAGCCTCCTCAGAGTCTTCTTATCCTGGGTTGACGCACCCGCAGGATATTCCTTAGTCATAAGGAAGGTCTGGATGTCGTGGAACCATGGCTTGCCGTCAGTGGCATCTTCGATTGCAAAGACAAACGCTGGTCTGTCAAGATGCGAAAGAACAATGCTTGGAGCTTCATTCCAAAGATTGACCTTATACATCGAAGCCAACGTGGCTAAGGCATCAGCCATTTGATTTTCAGCCCGGGGTACATGATGAAGTTCCACTCGATCGAAGAACGGAAGTAGCCTCCTGGCATAATTCATGTACGGCACTAAATTCACTTGACGAGTTTCCCACTCCCCTTTTATCTGATTGATTACAAGCGCTGAGTCACCATATATGTCTAGATTCTTGATTCTCAAATCAATTGCCTCTTCTAGACCCATAATACATGCTTCATACTCGGCTTCGTTGTTGGTAACTAGAAACGTCAGTCTCGCAGTAAACGGGATGTGGGATCCGTGGGGAGTCGTGATGATAGCCCCGATACCACTTCCATAGGAATTAACCGCTCCGTCGAATATCAACTTCCACTGAGACTTCCTATCTGGCCCCTCATCGGGCAATGGCTCATCGCAGTCCTTCGCTTTGAGAAACATGATATCCTCGTCAGGGAATTCGAACTTCATCGGCTGATAGTCTTCGATTGGCTGTTCGGCAAGATAATCAGACAATACGCTTCCCTTAATGGCTTTCTGAGAGACGTACTGAATATCATATTCTGTTAACACCATCTGCCATCTGGCAATCCTGCCCGAAAGAGCCTGCTTCTCGAAGACGTACTTGATCGGATCCATCTTCGAAATTAGCATAGTGGTGTGATTGAGCATATACTGTCGTAGACGTTTGGCAGCCCAAGCTAATGCACAACACGTCTTCTCCAGCATCGAGTATCGAGATTCACACTCAGTGAACTTTTTACTCAAATAATAAATGGCATGCTCTTTCCTGCCCGTCTCGTCGTGCTGACCAAGAACACACCCCATACTATTCTCCAGAACCGTCAGGTACATGATTAATGGCCGTCCAGCCACCGGGGGTATCAAGATTGGAGGTTCTTGAAGATACTGCTTTATCTTGTCGAATGCCTTCTGGCAATCCTCATTCCAAGTAATCGCCTGATTTTTCTTTAAAAGCTTGAACATCGGTTCGCAAGTGGCCGTGAGCTGAGAGATAAACCTTGCAATGTAGTTTATTCGGCCCAGGAAACCACGAACTTCTTTTTCTGTTTTCGGTGCTGGCATCTCTTGGATAGCCTTTATTTTCGCAGGATCAACCTCAATACCTCGTTCACTAACGATAAACCCCAATAACTTTCCGGACCGCACTCCGAAAGTGCACTTGTTAGGATTCAGCCTCAGCCTGAACTTCCTAAGCCTTTCAAACAGCTTCAACAGGTTGACCATATGCTCTTCCTCCGTTTGGGACTTTGCAATCATGTCATCAACATAGACCTCGATCTCATGATGAATCATATCATGAAACAAAGTTACCATTGCCCGCTGGTAAGTGGCCCCTGCGTTCTTCAGACCGAAGGGCATTACCTTGTAGCAAAATGTTCCCCAGGGGGTAATAAACGTCGTTTTCTCCATGTCCTCCGGTGCCATCTTAATCTGATTGTAACCGGAGAAGCCATCCATGAACGAAAACACGGAAAACTGGGCTGTATTGTCGACCAACACATCGATATGAGGCAACGGGAAATCATCCTTAGGGCTCGCCCTATTCAAATCCCGATAATCGACGCACATGCGTACCTTACCGTCCTTCTTCGGTACAGGCACTATGTTGGCGACCCACGGAGGGTAAGTGGTAACGGCTAGAAATCCTGCGTCCAACTGCTTCTGGACTTCTTCTTTGATTTTTACAGCCATATCTGGTCTTGTCCTCCTAAGCTTCTGCTTGACTGGAGGGCAATCTTCTCGCAACGGCAAGCGATGCACCACGATATCAGTGTCAAGTCCGGGCATGTCCTTATATGACCAAGCAAAGACGTCACTATACTCTCGAAGCATCTCGACCAGTCTATGCTTGACATCATTCTGCAGCGCAGCCCCTACTCTGACATTCCTGATAAGCTCCTCAGAACCCAGATTTATAATCTCAATATCCTCCTCGTGAGGCAGAATAACCTTCTCCTCTTGTCTCAACAAGCGGGCCAACTTTTCCGGAAGGTCCTCGTCTTCATCAATCTCATCCTCGGCTTGATAGATCGGGCAATCAAAGTCGTAGTGAGCCGTAGAGGGTCCAGAGTCGATGTCGTCTGTTACGTGGATCCTGCAATAACAAGGGTTAAGTTTAAAGCAAGAATATGCAGGTTAGCACAAACCCCGTTGCCATTTTGCTGTTTTTCGAAATAAACATAAAGCAGGAATAACAGAGAACACAATATTTGATTACGAAGAAAACGCCTTTTATTTATTAACAAAATGCATGCACATAATCCAACAAGGCCCTGACAGTAAAACCACTATGCCCCGGGCAGGACATAGGGTCGTACAAAGATTGTAAAAAGCAAATCATTACTCTTCACTTGCCAGCTTGATAATCTCCTTGATGGTCCAATTGTGGAGGCGCTCGCCTGGCTTGCTCGGTTGAATCCAGGCGTCAAGGTCGCAATCACTGTCCCCGCTGTCCTCCGATGCGGCGTTGATGCTCTCGAAAATTACTCCTCCCTTGGTGAATAGGATCGGCCCCTTCCCACGAGACGAGCTGCCAGAAGAAGATGAAGCTTCAGCTCCAGGAGAATACCCCAATCCAAACTTATCCTGTTTGATTGGTATATCCAAGACATGCCCCCAGCCTGGGGTGGAACCGGCTTCGACAGCGGCCCGCGCTTCCCTAAACGAGGAAAGATTCATCTCCTGCTTCTCTGCGACAACAGGAGCTACCTCCTTCACCCTGACGGTTTCAAACGCTTGGCAAAGAGTCTCATGGATCTCGCCATCCATTTCAACGTACTTAAAGGACGATAGGTGGCTTACCATAATGTCCTCCTCACCACAGACTGTTACTATGCTGCCCCCGACAGCATATTTAAGCTTCTGATGCAGCGTGGACGTCACGGCACCGGCTGAATGGATCCATGGCCGACCTAAAAGGCAACTATAGGCGGGCATGATATCCATGATATAGAAAACCGTATTGAACGTCTCTGGACCAACTTGAATTGGCAGGGTCAATTCTCCGAAGACGTGGCGCTTGGTTCCGTCAAAGGCTTTCACGACCAGATCACTGGGCGTGCAAAGCAGTCCACGGGTATCCAACTTCATCAGTGCCTTTTTCGGAAGCACGTTAAGCGAGGAACCCGTATCCACCAGAACATGTGACATAATCGTGCCTCTGCATTCTATTGAGACGTGCAAGGCGCTATTGTGATCTCTTCCCTTAGGGGTCAGCTCCAGATCTGTAAAACCCAGCCCATTACCAGCATTGACATGGGCCACCACCTCCTCGAGTTGATTTACTGATATCTCCTGCGGCACGTATGCAGCATTCAATACTTTCAGTAAGGCGTTGCGGTGCGCCTCAGAACACAGCAACAAGTTAAGAATCGAGATCTTTGACGGAGTCTGATGAAGATGATCTACAATTTTGTAGTCACTCTTCTTGATTAGTCGCATGAACTCTTCAGCATCTTTAATCAGCAAGTCCTTCTCTGCCCCTGCAGGGACCTCCTCAACAGCTTTACCTTTACCCTTATCCACAGCGTCAGCTCGGACCACTTTCTCTGCTGCAACCTCTGCTGGCGCAAACACTCTTCTGCTTCTAGTGATACCACTGACTTTGGTAAGATTCTGCACAGTCGATCCGAATGGCTCTATCTCTATCTTCTGACCATTACAATAAACTTCGGCGCCATAATGCCATGGAACGGCATTGGTGCTCTCGAATGGGATTGGTCCGGCCCTGGTGATAGTGATAGTAGGCGGACGAGGCGCAGAAATAGTAATAGGGTGACGAGGAATAGTAATGGTAGCAACTTCGTCTGCCTGCTTCAGCATGACTTCCCCTGATGCACTCTCAACGCTCCGGCTGAATTGCAAAATACCCTCGGACATCAGACTTTGGATACCTTCGATCAGCTGCTCAAACCCATCAGGAAGTGTAGCACAAGCCATACATAACTCTCCGCATCCAGGGAAGAAGCCCTTCTTCAGCAACTTAGCCTTGACAAAACTCAACGGCGTCTTCAAATCTTTGACATCAGTCAGCAAGTCCGCACTCTCCTTAGTGATAATAGCATTCACTCCGCCCCCCTTATGATGAGGCATCGGGTTTTTGGTGACGTTGGGCACGTTGTCAGAAAAGTTGATAACCTTGGCGTCCACCAAGTCCTGGACTCTGTGCTTAAAAGCTTTACAATTCTCAACCGTATGGCCTGGTGCCCCAGTATGGAACTCACAAGTAGCACTGGCGTCATACCCCGGTGGTGGTGCCCCTGTTAAGGGAGCCAACGTCCTCTTTTGAACTAATTGGAGCTGAAGCAGTGTTTGCAGAAGCTGTGCATATGACATAGGTGGAGTATCAAAATGACGGCCTGCCAGGGGAGCCCGATTCTGGTATCTTTTATACCCCTGATTATTCTGCTGCTGGGGCTGCTGCTGCTGCTGCGGCGGGGCAGCTGGGATATTTATGCTAGCAATCTGAGGCTGAGGGCCCTTGCCCTTTCTCCTAGCATTAGTGACAGCACTGGCATCCCCCTCTCGACGCTTGCCAGTATAGGGTTTCTTGCTACTTCCTCCAGCTGAGGATGATTCGCCCTGAATTTTTCCGATCTTTATACCGTTCTCAACATGCTCGCCCAAAGTGATAAGAGCCGAGAATGTTCCAGACATGCCACTGACCAGCTTTTCATAATAGATTCCGGGAAGGGTAGCCACGAACATTTGCACCAGCTCACGCTCAACCATCGGTGGTTGAACCCGAGCAGTCAATTCACGCCACCGCTGGGCGTACTCTTTGAAGCTTTCATTGTTCCGCTGTGAGAGATTCTGAAGCTGAACTCGGTTGGGAGCCAAGTCGCTATTGTATTGATAGTGGAGAACAAACGCTTCTGCAAGATCTTTCCAGGTGCGCACAGTAGCGGGCTCCAAACCCATATACCATTCGAGCGATGGACCAGAAAGACTATCCTGAAAGAAGTGCATTAGCAGCTTCTCATCGTCAGAACAGGCGGACATCTTTCTATAATAAGATCGGAGGTGAACACGGGGGCAGGTAGTACCCTTATACTTCTCAAAGGTAGGCACCTTGAACTTGTGAGGTACTTTAAAGTCAGCAATCAACCCGAGGTTGGACATGTCAACGCCCAATGTGTTCTGATTTTCTATGTTTCTCATCTTGTCTTCCAGCGCCTTGAACCTGAGTCGAGCCTCAGCATTCAACTCTGCTTCTACACCTCTCTGAGAGAATACGTCATCTTGATGGTCTTCCAGCCACGGCTGAGGCACCAACAGATTTCCTGCACCAGCATTGCCGTTGACCGGCCCTATGTTAACATTGGCTCCCAAACTACCATTGCCGACGCCAGCCGCGTTGAGTCCGAGATTAGTCATCAGATTGCCGTTAGCACTGCCGTTGCCCCCGGTAGCAGGAACAACGTTCTGTGGAGTATCCCCTGGAGGAGGAGTGGGAACGGCCCCGCCGTGAAGTATTCCATTACTGTCAACCCTGGAGATGAGAGGTTGAACCAAAGTACGAAGTTGGTCTTGCCCATTCGCAACTACTTGCATCAGCTCCATAAAACGATCCATCCGTTCACGAAGCTCTTGAACATCTGACTGTACCTGGTCCATTATCCTTGTCTGATTGGCGCGAGTTGAGTAGCGGTGGATGAGTCTTCGATCAATCCTGGAGATCGAAAGCAGCTCGGAACCTGAGTACCTGAAAAACCTGTCAACATCAAAGGTTAGGAAGAGCAACAGAATGTATGTTATGCAAAATGCTTTATGCAGATGTATGCGTGCGTCTGTGCGCTTGAGAGATTTCCCCCGATCCTGGCGCCTTAGTACCGGTGCTGACAATAACAAGGAGGGGAATCTGGGCCCAATCACGGAAACAGCAATCTCACACATGGTATCAGCAATAGTCAGATTCGACACATCAAGGACCGAGAACTCGTACGCAACAGTCTTTCTGCGAGAGGCTGCAGTAATGCAATAAGAGGCGAGAGATCCTGGATCGGGGAACGGTACCTGTCACAGACACACGCCAATGGAATGCGAATGATCATGTAGACTAATGCAAAATGCAGGCATGCAACAATATATCCAGGTGGCTGCTGTGGAGATTCGGTGTCAACAGTCACTGAAGAGAAGGAAACCCCGGTGTAAACCCACTGATCTGATCTGCTGAGAATAACCATCTGATAGGATCGAGATCAAAATTATGCCTTGACAAGAATAAGTGCCCGATAATAAGGACCCCGGGTGCAAGATCAAGAGATATACGGTGATGAAGTCTTCAGACCCCAAATCAAAAATATGCTCTACCAAGAACAAACACGCAGCTGCTGATGAGATCTTCAGACCCCGCTCAAAATCTGCCCTATCAAGAACAAACAACAACTGCCGATGAGATCTTCAGACCTCACTCAAAATCTGCTCTATCCGGAACAAACCTCTGATGACAATACTCTGACCGAAACCTGCTCTATCAAGAACAGACGAACACCCGATGATAAGATCCTCTGATCAAACCCTTGCTCTATCAAGAACATATCCGCAACTGAGAACCCAACATAACTGATTCACTGTCAAGAAAACCAGGTAGTCTGGAGGTCAAAGTTTCCTGCAATATCCCAATCCCACTCACAGGTATGGACCTAATCCACGGACAAAGGTACGGCATCCTATGCGGTCATCAGCGTCACAGACTTTCACGAGTGATGATACGATTCCCAGAAGGAGTGGCATCATCAAGTCATGAAGAGGCCTCTCTTAGCTGACTTCCAAATGATCGGTCCCCAGAGTCGATAATCCTCACGTCTGGACTCCCCTCAGATCCTCAGGACCGGAAAGGAGCACCTCTGCAAGAATCTCGTCTGAGCGCAGATTTTCGTAGGGAATTGTGCCTGCTCAGCAGACAGGTTCGTCTACTACTTCTCCGCAACTATATCTAGGTGTATGCTCAAGCCCAGGTCCGGCTTCTCACTCATAGTAACATCCCTCTCCCACAGCAGCACAGATAATCATATCTAACTGGAAATAAAATGCGGGAAATAAAATGCGGGAAGTAAAAATGCGATAAATGAACGCAACCCAACAAGCAAACACACAAACGATAGGATTGACTCTCATAGGGAACCGGAGAACCAGAGATTCTGGGTTCGTTCCCCAACAGAGTCGCCAGCTGCTGGGGACGGTCCCAGACAGCTAGGAAGGAAATCCAAGGCGAGACTCGCATAGGGAAACACCAGAAATTCCCCAGCAGAGTCGCCAGCTGTCGCTTGCGCGAAAATAAGGTGCCGACATGACAGAAGAGTCGCCACCTTTCGTTATTTATCCCTCAGAGCGGGAAAGGAAACGATCGGAAAAACCTGACGAATAAGGGTAAGACAAGGTCATCGCAACCATTGTCTGGGTTCGGGAGTCGGTTACGCAAGGGGAAGGTATTAGCACCCCTCACGTCCGTCGTACTCGACGGGATCCTCGCTTGTTTGTTTACTTGGATGGGTTGGTTATAATCTATCTACCTACCAAGGCTGGCTGAAAAAAGAAAAGAAAAATGACTCGGCAAAGCGTCGCACTTTATGCCTACGTATTCCCGTCTGGAACGAGAAATCAGAGTCAATGTAGTTCGGCTAACTACGGGTGATTATGGGGGAAAGGTTGCTCACTAGGACGTCGCGTCCTATGCCTACGTACTTTCATCTGGTATGAAAGATCAGAGCAAACGTAGTTCGGCTAACTACGGGTTATCTCCTGAAAGAAGTGTTTTTTATTGTGTTTGCGATTTCAACCGCACTAGAGACTATGACCTGAGAGTGAATGCGTCGCATGTCACCCACGGGGTACCATATTAAACATCCGATCTCAGATAGCTTAAGGCTCGTAACGTACGAAAGAAATCATTCATGATTACTGTATCTTAAACTGCTTCGAGATGAGAAGAGAACAGGCCCAACTAGGAGGGAGACTATCAAGTCCTACTGTTATCATGCCATGGATTCATCCTATGGTTGAGGTTTGAACAGGGAACTCCTAGATGTTGTCATGCATAGGTTTCAACCTAAAAGTCTATCATCAAATCCTTATCGAAGGAAGTGAGAGTCCTAAGGGATCATGTCAATGATACACCAAAACAGACAAAAGCATCAGCTTTAACATTAAAATGCATGCAATGCAAGTGAGGGAGGAAATGTGTGTGGGGCTTCAGCCTCCACAAGCTCGTCTCGACCTCAAGCCAGTCATGAAATAACAGTAATCATACTGAAGGGTAAACAACATGCTATCAAGCAATATACGGATAAAAGGGAATGAAATGCCATCAGGCAAACCAAACACACTTGAGAAAGAATCATCTACTCTCTAACCCTAACACAGAATCCTGATCAAATCTAAACAAAGCCCTAAAGCAAAACCTAACCAAAAGAAAACAATCCCAGTCTTCAAGCTTCAGAACAAGCTTACCAAAGACAGGGAGCTAAGTAAGCAGACTCATAGTGTCTTCCTCAGGAAAGCACTAGGAGGTGTATACTCAGGAATCATATCCTATGTGGCTCAACTACTGTGATCAGTTTACATTCCTCCTCAGGAGAAACTAAACTCACAAGCAGGCTCCAACATCACTGGATATTTAGAAAATCCTATCTGCACTAGTGGAACTAAGTGAATAGACCCATAGGACCTTCCTCAGGAAAGTACTAGGAGGCTTCCACTTAGGAGTTGTATCCTATGTGGCTCAACAACTGTGATCAGTTTACATTCCTCCTCAGGAGAAACTAAACTCACAAGTTGGCTCCAACATCATTGGATACTTAAGAAATCCTAGATGAACTAGAGGAACTAAGTGAACAGACCCATAGGACCTTCCTCAGGAAAGTACTAGGAGACTGACACTTAGGAATCGTATCCCATGTGGCTCAACAACATGTGATCAGTTTACATTCCTCCTCAGGAGAAATTAAACTCACAAGTTGGCTCCAACATCATTGGATACTTGGGAAAGAGGTGAGAAGAAAGAATGAAAGACATCCATAGTGCCTTCCTCAGGAAAGTACCATGAACTTCCCTCAAACTTCAGGATCTCAAACCTCACAAGCAGGGGACAAGCCAAGCCCTGGGTCTCTGAGTCTTGATCTACAATCTTCACTTCATCATGCTCTCCAACAAGGTCTTCAAGACAACACAAGCCCCACAACAAACTCCCCAAAACAAGCCCCAGAGATGAACAGATAACCACAGCACAGACAAAATCAATAGGCAACTTCAGAAAATACCTAAAAATGCTAAACTAATGGGGAAAAATCTATCAATTATTCACAAGGGTCTACAATATCTATCCATAACATCTACATATGCCTCTACCCAAAAATCAAGACAAAACTATCTAAATAAAATGGACTTCTTCACCTATGCACAACCTAAACCCTAATTAGGATACCCTAAAGCTACCCTAATTAAACTAACCAAATTCTAATCTAAAAATCAAGAATTAAATCCTATGGGGAACTATGATTCAATATCTAATTACACAAAAAAGAATGAGTCAAAAATCAATCAACAAATGCATGAACAAAATTAAACAAAATGATGTACCAAATGTAACACCTAAACTAACCACTTATTTGGAAAATGTGGGAAAAATATCTAATAAAAAATAAAATGCCATTTTTATTTTTTATAATTTTCTAGACATCCTAAAGAAAATAATGCAAAAAGAATCATTCAAAAATATTGAATTTTCATTTTATTATGAATTTTCTAAAATGCATGAAATATTAAAAGAATTAAAAGAATAAAAGAAAACAATAAAGGGAAAGGGGGTGCGACAAGCAACGCTCGCTAGTTCATTTTTAATGGGCCAGAAATTGGGTGGGGTGCGAATAGAAAAGAGATCAAAGCCCAGGCGCCCTCACTTAACAAAATGCGGCGTTTTGGCTGCGAATTTCCCTCCCATTCTCATATTGAATTTGGGCCGTTGGATTGAGGGACAAAGTCAAATAATTCAAAACGAATCAAGGGTGGAGATTATGTCTTCCACCTCCAGCCAGCTAGGGTTTCACGAGACATCCTCCATGCACAAGCTTTCCCCTCACTCGTTCTCTCTAACCAGTCCATGAAATCCTAAAGTTCCAACACCAAAATTGCTCTACTAATTAAGAGGAACAAGACTGCACGTGTACTTTTTCTTTATTCTCTCTAGATAATCCTAACAGAAGCCTGCAAGGTCGCGGTTCAAACATATTCACCTGATGTCAACTTTCATTAACCTTGAATCTAATGGCATACAGTTACTCTACACGTCTCCCTAACTACTCTAAACCAAATCTTGATAACTAAAACTAACAAACCAGTCATTTCTTGGAGATCAAAGTTTCAATGCCCTGCTATGGAACTCCTCGAATTGCTCTCTATTTCTCAGAATTTCATCACCTAGTCTAGCCTAGCCATTCTAAACCTAACATGCGATCTATCTATGCATAATTAAGGTGAAAGAGAGAAGAGAAAGAACCTGTCAAGTGATGATGGTAGGTGATGCTAGGGCACGATTCCAAGCTTGATTCTTCTCCACAATGATCCTCCAATGAAGATAAACTTTCTGTTTGCACAGTTCTTGGATGAGGAAGATTGCAACAATGACTTTGATCTTGAAATGCAATAATTGAGCACCTTGAAACCCTAGCTCGAATCTCTCTCCTTTCTGCTCAATTCACCAAGTTTCACCAACCTCAATCACACTCTAATGCACTCTTCTTATAATGATCATTAGACACTTCTAGATTCATCTAGAATATGGTGGAAAGTTCTTGAAAATCTCATGTGGGGACAAGTTGAAAATCTCACATCTCATGCCTTATGCCTTGCTAAATGGCCTTAAAATATCCTTACATGAGATATTGAGAAGGAGTGCACAATTACAAGCCTTGGTTTTGCCTTGTGTTAGGATTTCCAAAGGTAACTTCAAATGTAAGTAACAAAATAACAAAGCATCACCCATTTTAAAGCTTCAAATCAAAATTCTATCTAAACCAATGTTCTCAAAATGATGTTTCCAATCAAAATGATATATTGGATGACCTATTTTGGGTCCTTAGATCTTCCAAACCAATTTCCAATTTCAACTTTTTAAACTTATATGCCATTTTTAGTTCATTTTTGACCAATCATGCAAATCCATGCTATGAGCTTCTCCAACAATTCATGAACTTCTTTCTAGACTTAAAATCACATTTTGAACAACTTTCATGTTTTGAGTTTTTCCATTTGAGGCTTGGAAATAGGAGATATAGCCTTTGCTTAAAATGACCTATAACTGACAAATGACCAAAATACCCCTGTCTTGTTCAAACCATAAGTTGAGTTCTACAAATACTATCAAGGACTTCTACCACTCAAATTAAAGCTAAGAAGAAGCTATACAACATTCATGTTGACCAAGAAATCATAGGAATCATCCTACTAGGGCAAAAGTTGTCTGCAAGTTGGGTGACTTTTAAGGACCCAGATTCACATACCTCTGCTGACCTGTAATTTGTCAAAACCATAACTTGAGCTCTGTAACTCCTATCAAGGACTTCCACCACTCAAATTAAATCTAAGAACAAGCTCTACAACATTCATGTTGTGGGGAAGATGAGATATCAATCACATCTAGAGCTAAAACTGCCTGGAAAATAGGGATCAAATTAGGGTTTTTCACTGACAATCCTTGGAAACCCTAACTCACAACTTCTCAAACTCCTCAATCATGATGAGTTGGTCTAGGAATCACCTTTACAACATCTCTATGCATCATTCCATGATCTCATGGCCCTTGGATTAGGTCTCAACCTTCTCCAAATCTTCAGTTATCCTAGGGTTGACCCAGTCAAAACCCTAATTCTACCATTCATGGTTGAATCTTCTGAGTTCTTGCATAATGACTTCTCTGGACCCCATGATGGCTTTCAAGACATCTCATAAACTTTCTCCAAACATCCAGTTCATTCTCAAAGTCTCAGAATCATCTGAGGAGCGCCCACAACTCTCAAGCTATGAAGCACACAACCCTGGTTTCAACCAATTCCTCTGAAGATCTCTTGAACTGTCTGATGAAGGTATCAACTTTCAAACACTAGATGGATAAATAATTGTTGGTCAAATTTTGGGGTGCAACAATTACCACATAAACAAATCACAATTTGAAGATGGGCAAGTCACAAATTCAGAACATAACAAATATAACAAAAGTGCATAGACGATAATCAAACACCGCTAAATCAGTTTAAACCTCATAATTTAGGAGGGAACATGGAAATTAAATCACTTAACCAAGTAAAGATGATGAAGGTATAAAGGTAACAACCAACAAAGGAGTATGTCATAAGTGAAAATGTGTGGATGACAATCAAGGCAAGTAATCAAGCAAGAATCGCGTCGACGGATTGCGCTTTAAAGTAAACACAGGTAAAAGGGATATTTTATGGTGAAAACCAAATGAGAAAACCCTAACATGTTTACTAACATACAAAAAATGAGAATGAGTAAATATCTTAACACAAATGATCATGGTGAAAAAGAAATTCATCTGCATACGGGAGACAACGATCTCGATACAAAGGAAACTCGCAAGCAACCAAAAGGCATGAAAATTTGAATAAACATGGAATTCAAAATAATCAAATGAAAGTAGACATCAAGACAAACACAATGCAAAAAGAATGGGTTCAAAATGATTAAAAATGAGTGAGATATGAATTTTCAAAGATTGGATGAAAAATTGCAAGAATAAATAAAAGGGTTGCCCTCCTCAGGGGTCGAACCCAGGTCATGCAGGTACAAGGCGTGTTTTAGGCATATGGTCTTACCACTGGGGTGGCTATACATCTGTTGATGTAGCCACCCCCATTAGTATATATGGCGCGCCTGGCAAAACTTCTGGGCAAGCATGAAAGAACAAAAACAAGGCAAATTACAAGAAATGCGTTTTGATGCACAACTCACTCGATACTCAACCAATTGGGGTGAAATTTTAATAAAAATTGCATAGAATCAAATGAGGAAGATGATGGTGCAGTTGTTTTTTTCAGATGATGCACATATTTTAAAACTCGATGGAACATGCAATTGAATACTTTGATATGCACTTTGAAACTCAATACAAAGACCAACTGTTATTACAACCAAATGAGGGCCTGAGCATGTTACAAATGAGGCATCTAGTGAATTCCAACCATTAGTTTGGATCAAAACATAACAGAATGAATAATGGCCTGGTAATTGCAAGTGTTATGCTTGAAATGCACTTCAATGCTCAGTTCAAGTGTTAAATTATTTTCAGATCAAACCAGATATACACACACACTAAAAATATGATGATGAATGAAGTTAAGCAAAAATTTAGTTAAAAAATAACCTGTATTGAAAAGTGGCCCTTAAGTTGCAAAATTGGCAAGTTTGATGCATGAGGAGGTATTCCATGACCACAACAGATGCAAATAGATTAAGTTACAACTACATACAAACTCCAAATATGCAAAAGATCCAGTCTTTAAAAAGAAATGAATCAAAAGACAAAGTGAAAAGATCTTGACACACGAGCTGCTATGATTTGAACATGTCTAAACAAGATAATCAAAACATCAAGTCAAGCCATATTTAACCATGCCAAGGGTTACAACCAAATCCTAACAACCTAAATGACCAACTGTCAACCTGAAGATTTGAAAGGGAGTACTGCTAAGTCAATGTCATGGTCCAAAACATGACTGCCAAGTTTGTAAATATGGTTAAAATGGCCACTTGATGATAATGGAGGTTGACAAACCTCTAAGCAAAACAATGATGGAAACAGGTGTACCAAAGGGTTTATAATAGCTTGACAAGGTTCAACTGACTTATCCTACTCAAAGATACTTACTACATCCTATCAGGCCTATGACAGCCTCTCCTACCAAATCTGGCAGCAGCCTTAAACAAGGTATTAGAGACAGCATTAAACAAGCAAAGCAAATGGTTTACGAACAGCAGCAAGAACACAATATTTGGCATGGTCAGACATGATAGGTCACAGAAATAGGATATAACAGTTGGTGTTCAAGAGTTGAAAATGGTATCTTCAAAAAAGAACAGGTAAGGATGTAGTTAATTTCAAACAGTCAAGTATGATTCACAACCATCACCTATATGCCTACAAGTTCAAACTTCAACAAGCATGAACCTAAACACCCATGGATTCTAAAATCCCAACTGAAATTGGATAGCACAATAGGTTGATGACCCTCAAAACAAGACCTGGACAGCAATAGATCAATCCCACATTTGTCTCATGTACATGAATTCTGACATAAGTGTTAAGAGCACACACAAAATTTAACACCAACTGGGCCTGAACAGCACTACAGCAGTTCAACAAACTTGTATAGGCCAGGCATGTTAACCCTACATAGCTTGCAACCACCAACCAAAAATACTGAACTAACACTAAATAGGATCCAAGCCTAAGTGAATGTATTGACATAAAGGGTTAGCAACTCCAAATATGAGTTAACAGATCCAAATAGCCAATAATGAATTGGCAAAAGCAAATCAACTCTTAGCAAGTGTGAATGACAAAGCCCACAACCAACAACCACTAGTCTAAAATGCTCACAAATGCAAGTCCACAGACTTTCAAGATAGTAGGCAGAAGAAAGTTTGTTTACCAAGAGCTGTTGCAACAGCAACACATCTGATGGGATCTTAAGCTGGTTAGGCCCTTAAACTGCTCCTATGAAAACACACCCTTGCAACAGCTGAACAGAAAGTTGACAAAACCTAGTTTAAAACAAGCATGGATGCAGACTGACCATACTCCTACAACAGGCCTGAGTATCTAATCCTGGCAAAAATGCTTTTGAGCTAACAAACTCAATATTAACAGCAATTAGATTGTAACATGAAAATGCCTAAATCCAAATCACCAATCAATTAACAGCCTAAATTCACACATTTAAGGACAATAATCTAACACTAAATAGTAACTAAGGAACTGCTATCAAAAGGCCAAGGGTAAATGTCCTAAAGAGTTGGCAACAACAGACACACAAGGCAGCTGGTAGCATTCAACACCTCTTGATCCAACTGAATATCAGCCATGGAAATGAATCTCAAGCACAACATAATCTTAATATCAATGGACTCCCAATCCCAACTCACCTAATCATACCTCCATACAACAAGATGTATACACATACAACTGCCAAAAGACTTGACAGACCAACTATAGCAAAGTTCAACACCAACTTACATCAGCCAAGGACTCTCTTGTCACAACAAGAGTCCAACAATAGTCTGTTGCAAGCTCAAGCAAGACTGTGGTGACAACCCTCTCCACACTTCCATCTTATGCCAATAAGTCTTCACCAGCCCACAACATCATTTTAAAACAAGCAACAACCACAACTAATCCCAAAACCAAAACCTGGCCAACTGCTAGCCCTATAGCAGTAAACAAGCTAGTACTAAAATTATCCAACCAACTATCCCAAAGAGAAACAGGCATATCCTGGCTTACAAGCACATGACAGTAGATGCATAGAAAAAAAAGCAACAGTTTTTGGCTCATTTTGTTTAAACATTCTGTCCATAGATTTTTGAATTAGAGCAATATCAACTTTTGTCCTAGTTGGATAAGTGACCTTGGTTTGATAGTTAACTGGAACACATGTGGCAAGTTTTGGTCATGATGGATGATATGATGGTGTTGAATTTGTGTTGAAGTGTTAAGACTGGTGTGAATTGATCATGGGTGGTTTTTTTTGGGGTATTGAGTTTTCCAGCACATAGCCACAACTGATGGGCAACTTAAGCATTAAACTCCAGTCCCAAGGATCAAAGATTTTTTTTTTAAAAAAAAACACACATGTAACGATTGTTTAGCAACAAAAATCTCTCTTATGCCTACTAGCAGAGATCTGTCCATACTTAAAACAAACTACCTCAAACTCCACTAAACTGCTAGAGTTTGACAGTCACACGATATATGGACTCCAAAAGCAACTCTAAGCTTTGATAAGAACAGAGGTTGACAAACCTCAAAATGAGTCTGGACAGCCTACATATAGAATTCCAACAACCATAATTTCATGATATTAAACACTCCTAACAAGCTTTCACACAAACATCCTGGCCTAAACTGATACCAAAACTGAGGGTAGGTTTCCACATGCTTAGTAATGCTAGGTTATAGTAAATAGCAGCAAGCACACAAACTAGCTAAAGCTCTCTCTGTAGGTCACAGACTACAAACCCTATCCATACTAAGTCAAGCAGAAACAATATTAAATTCAGGCCATCAAAACCAAACTTCAATCCATTGCACACTTCACATGACAGTTATTATTTCATTAACAAAACCTAGCATGTAAACTTACTACTGACAGCAACCGATGCAAGACAAGGCAATAATAACAGCAATGCTTAATGAACTAGCAAGTTACATTTTAGAACAAACTGGCTACAACCCTCTTCTTCTTTTTTCAACTTAAAGTAGAACTAACAAAGTAACAAAAAAAAACAACAATGATGCTTAAACACATACAAATGCAATGATAAAAAAAACTGGTCTCATCATGATATTGAAAGTTAACAAGTTCTGCAGTAATGGATTGACAGTATTAATACAATGATAAATTCAACACAATTCAACAGTCTAAACACAACTTATTACCAAAGCAAAAGATTTAATTCCAACTGTCCTACTCTATACATGACATTGCCAAAGTCAAACATCAGCACACTCAAAGTATGCTTTTCATATGATTGTAGTTCAAAGGCAGCCAACATGACAACAAGTCCAACATGATAAACCAAACATTCAAGTTCAAAATTCAAACATGTATTGATGACATTTATGCATATAAGGAAGGGGTTTATAAGTACTAACCTCTTGTAGATTCCTCTCAACCAGCTAACAGCACAAAGCAAGAATTCCCTCCTCTTTTGAGCCAACTTGTAGTCTCCTTCCTTTTTGAAGCAAAATGCAATCTTATGGACAGTTGAGGAAATGTACTTCACCACTAGTTTTTAATGCTTTGGACGGTTGTATTATGACATATGTGAGGTGTGTGGATGGTTAGATCAACAAGGGAAGGCTTGGACCAAGATTTGGCAAGTTTTGAGGGTTGTGGTCAAACTTTCTTAGTGTGAAAGTTGACTTTTGGCAATTTGATAGTTTTTGAAGATTTAAAGGTATGGACACCTTCTATATGATATTTTGAGATTGTAGGTGTGGTTTTTAGAGGTTTGAAAAGGGTGGAACTGGTCTTGAGCAGAACTTTGCTCAAGACAGTTTTTTGTGAAAATGGAGGTTTTTGAGATTTTGGAATTCTTGAGGAATGAGAGGAGATTGAGAGCTGTGGTGTTATGATATTTCTCTGGTGTCTTTGAAGATGAAGGTGAGGCCTCTATTTATAGTGCAAGGAAGAGTGAGGGCAGGCCTTGATTATTTCCAATTTTGGAGGGAGTTTTGGAAGAAAATCCTTCCAAATCTTGTGGCAGCTATTTTCACATCAGCTCCAAGGCTCTATGCAAGCCAATAGCAGTTGGAAAGATGGGTTGAGGTGATTGGAGAAGGTCTATGCTGATAGGGAGTTGTTGCTGCCATAATGTTGGAGAAAAGTTTCTCTTTCCTCTTTTAAAATGATTATTTTATTTGCAACTTGCTATCAACTTGTTTGGCTCATCATTTCAACCTCTCTTCTGGTTTTCTTTTCATCTAAGCCTCTCATTATCAGCTTGCAACATGATCCAAGGGTTGAGAATGGTTAATGTTGTGAAAATCTGATTTTGAGAAGTTTGGCCAAAGTGATTTCAAGTGTGACAGGCCCAAGTTCCATGTACCGTAACTCTTAGCTCACAAATCCTCTTGAGGAGTTCTTGTACTTTTTAGAAAGCCCTCATGTAGATCTACAACTTTCATGTTTATCAAAACATCCAATTCTATGTGCATCTTGGTTCAAAAACCCCTTGAAGTTGACTGAAAAAAATGGTTTGTATGGCCAGAACTTGTGAAATTTCACCAAGTCCTTTACTCTTGAAAAATGATTTTTGCTATAACTCCCATTCCATGAATTTTTTGAATGTGGGCCACTGTGGGACTTTTTTAGGGTTTGTCAAGACCTTTCAAACAAGCTTAGAACCACTTCAATTGGATGTGTGATTGAGGAGTTATGGTCTTGCCCCTTTCGAAACCCTAATTCTCGATTTTTGCAATTACTTCTCAACCCTTGATCCAATGGCCATGAAATTTTATGGGGAGGTGTAATATGATATAAGGAACATTTTTCATTCACACCTTGAAGTCAAATTCCTTTTTGTCAGAGAGTTGACTTTTCGGTCAACTTTTTGATCGATCGGTGTCTACCGAGTCGCCCGTTGGTGATCCGGACATCCTGAGGACTTGAAACTCTTTGGATGGACTTTACTAAGCCATAGGAGCTTAATGGACCTTGATCCCACCATTGAAATACTCTTTGAATCAAAAGTCAAACTTCAGTTGACTTTTTCTAATCGAAAACCCTAATCGGGTGTCTTGAACTACACTGTTCTCAATTCCCGGGTGACCACCTCAAATTGGATTCATACTTGATCCAATGGAGTATATTTGATGATGTGGAGAATTATTTGAAGTTGAATCAATCCAAAACATTGATTGATCTGACCACTGAAGCCTCGATTTTGACGGTACGGAACCCTAATTCATCTGCATCTTAACAAAGATAAACTTGAAATTGGTTAAGGTTAGTTAATCAAATGAATATGATCCTAAAATGATGATGAGGATCTAAGGGGTCAAAATTTGGGGTGCAACAGATGCCCCTATTTAAATATCTTCACTAGATGATAATGAGAGATGACAATCCTCATAGAATCGTAGTGAAAGGTATTTAAATATAGCAAACCAGAAATTTTGTCCCTTACATCCGATGGTATGCAAAAGGACAAATTCCGAAATGCAAATGAATCTAAATGATGTTTTATGATGCTTGAATGTAAGACAAATTCATACACAAATATAAAAGAATGGCAATACAACGAGTAACCACTCACGAGGACTCGACACACTGGGGAAAGGTTCAAGACCAAGTGAGCAAGATAGTTCAGACATGACTAAAGATGCTTATCAAGGAAATCTTTCACACAGAGGACACAAATTCCACCAGGGAAGACACATCCTCATTGGGGAAAATAGATACAAACCTCATTGGAGATAACCAGATGAGGAAGCCCACCGGGGAAGATGACAATTCTTCACCGGGGAAAGAAAAGAAAAGAAGCGCAAACCACACTGGGGAAGGAATCCACTGGGGAAGACTTTGCTGGGGAAATAAATCCACTGGGGAAGCAAAGCTTCACCGGGGAAAAAGACGGAACGAAGACACGAGTCTCACTGGGGACAACCATATGAGAAAATTTCCTATAACGAAGAGTTCAAATGGGATCTTCAGGAAAAGGTTAGAAACAAGACTGGGCGTGCTGGGGAGGTTAGTATCCACTAATTCTCTGAGACTCGACTGGAAAAGCAAAAGCTTCAACTGGGGAGACTGGTGACGACCAGAATGACAAACAACTTCAAACAGGGCTAGTTTCCACTAGACTTACTAGGGATATGGTGACGACCAAAGCAATAACGGTTTCCAAGAAGTGCTAAATATCACTAGACTTCCTGGGGATATGGTGATGACCAAATCGAAGTTCCAATTACAATTGGGAATTCCAAGCAATGTTGTTAAAACAACAGGACTCTGGCTGGGGAAGTTGGTAACAATCAACTTTCGGTACTAATAACAATTAGTTTTCAAGCAATGCTAGTAACCACTGGTCTTAGAGGAGACTGGTGATGACCAAATCAGGATATACCAATAACAATTGGTTCTGGACAATGCTAGTGACCACTAGACTTAACTGGGAATTTTGGTGACGACCGAGTCCAGGGAGACCAATGACCATTGGATTTTCAAAGAGTTTGATAACGACCAGATGATAACAATCTGCTTTAAGCGATGCCAATAACTACTGGACTTGGGCTAATTGGTGACAACCAAGTCAGGTATACCAATAACAATTGGTTCTGAAGGTAAGACTAGTAACGACTAGGTTTTCCAAACAAGGCTAGTGACCACTAGACTTATAGAGATTGGTAATAACCGAATCAAACGGGTACCAATAACAATTGGATTTGAAGGTAAGACTGCTAATCATTGGACTTTTTATTTTTTTTTTATTTTTTATTTTTAGGGAATTTTGGTGACGACCAACTCCAATGTCAATGACCATTGTTTTTTAGAAGGCAATACTAGTAACCACTGGATTTTTAGCCAGATTGGTGAAAACCGAATCAAAGGGACTCCAATAACGATAGGGTTGCTTTGTAACAGAATTAGTAACAACTGGGTTTGGAAAATAGTTGGTAACGACTAAATCAAGATACCGATCATGATTAGTTCTAAACGTGTGCTAGTGACCACTAGTTTTTCAAAGTTTGTTGGTGACCACCTTAAATCGAAGATGAAAATTGATAACAATCCCTTGTTTGTGTAAATTGGATATTGCTAGTCACCACTAACTTCCTCGCGAAAATAAGGAACCCTAGGATGTCGACTTTGAAGCGAACTTTGTAATAACAAGTCAAAGATAAAGGTAATGACCGAAGGATCTCAAAGGCAGGAATGCAAACAAATGCTTATGCTGGCATGATGTTGTATGTAAGACGCAAACCGACCCGTAGGAACAAAGGAAAACAAAATAAAGAGAGAACTCGTCACACTGAGTTTCAAAATGCCTTAAGTCAGGCGATGCTTCCTTCTTTGGTGTAGATAACTATCTTTTCTCAATAATATCTTCGTAATTCTGTAGAGAAAAAGTCTTAGCTTAAGAGCTAGAATTGCTATCGGACACCTCTAGCTTGGTCAAAGGTAACATCAACTTCCACAACTTCGAGAACTGTGTAATATCATCATATTACCTCTAGAATTTTTCAAACATTTTGTCAAATCATGTTTTCCTTTTTTACAAAACAAGACTTTAAGCTTTTCAAAACACTTTGCTTTCATGAAAATTCTTATTAACAAATAAGTGAAATTGCATAACAAAAATAGCGGATCATAACAATGATTTGGCCAAAAACTGATTTTATTGATAGAAAAGAGCTTTACAAAAAGCAAAGCCTTGGGAATTTTATAAGTTTGAAAAAAAATGGCAACAGAAAAGGTTACAGAATCCCATAATAATCCGGTCCTTCTGACTGCCAGTTCACTTGCTTTGCTGCTTCTGACGAGAACAAACAGGCGTTGACCTTTCTTCTAATATTCTGCACAGGATTCTGCCCAGCGTCTGCCAGCTTTCGAACATTGGGCTTTCATCTTGTCGAGGCACTGAAATCCTCTTTCTAGGTATTTCGTTTCAGGCGTAGTATTTTCTTACTGTGTCTGAGTTGATGAGATACTTGAGTTGTTCGCCATCCATAGTTTCGAGAATCAGAGATCCTCCGGAGAAAACAGTCTTTACAACGAAAGGGCCGTCATAGTTGGGCATCCACTTGCCACGCATATCTTTTTGAGTTGGTAGGATTTTTCTAAGCACAAGCTCTCCTTCCCTATACTCTTTAGGACGAACCTTCTTGTTGAACGCTCGGGCCATCCTTTGTTGATAGATTTGACTGTGGCACATGGCCGTCATTCTTTTCTCGTCAATGAGGTTCAACAAATCGAATCTTTATTTTATCCACTCGTCTTCATCCAGCTTTGCTTCCGTCAAGGTCTTTAAGGAAGGTATTTTGACTTCAATGGGTAGCACAACATCCATCCCATACACTAAGGAAAACGGAGTTGCCCCTGTCGAAGTGCGCACTGATGTTTGGTATCCGTGCAAAGCAAATGATAGCATCTCGTGCCAATCTTTGTAAGTTACGGCCATCTTTTGTATTATCTTTTTGATGTTTTTGTTTGCAGCTTCAACTGCACCATTCATCTTAGATCTGTAAGGAGATGAATTGTGATGTTTGATCTTGAAATCGTCACAAAGTTTCTTCATCGTTTTGTTGTTCAGATTCGACCGGTTGTCAGTGATGATCTGGTTAGGGATACCATATCGGCAGATGATCTCCTTTTGATGAAGCGTGCAACCACTTGCTTTGTCACGTTTGCATACGACGCTGCTTCCACCCATTTGGTGAAATAATCGATTGCGACAAGGATGAAGCGATGGCCGTTGGAAGATTTTGGCTCTATGGCCCCAATCATATCTATGCCCCACATCGCAAAAGGCCAAGGTGATGTCATCACATTGAGAGGATGTGGAGGGACATGCACTTTATCGGCATAAACTTGACATTTATGACACTTTCGAGCGAAGAATATGCAGTCCGTCTCCAAAGTTAACCAGAAGTAACCTGCTCTTAAGATTTTCTTAGCCATGGCGTGGCCATTCGCATGGGTGCCGAAGGTTCCTTCATGTACTTCGGTCATTATGAGATTCGCCTCGTTTTCATCGACGCATCGGAGTAAGACCATGTCATGATTTCTCTTGTACAAGATGCCATTGCTGATAAAGAATTTAGATGACAACCTTCGTATTGCTCTTTTATCAATTGTGGACGCGTTAGCAGGATACTCTTGATTTTGGAGGAAATTCTTGATATCATGAAACCATGGCTTCTCATCCGATTCTTCGTCTATTGCCATGACGTATGCGGGTACTGTCCTTCTTTCGATGCGGATCAGAGGTGCCTCGTTGACAAACTGGACCTTCCACATTGATGCCATCATGGCTAGCGCATCGGCAATGTGATTTTCTGCCCTTGGTACGTGCTTGAAGGTAATTTCATCGAAATATTCAGCCATCTCTAACATGTGGGTCTTATAAGGGATCAATTTTTCATCCCTGGTTTCTCATTCTCCTTTGATTTGGTATATCACCAAAGCAGAATCACCAATTACTTCCAAGATTTTGATGCGGTGATCAATGGCAGCTTCCAACCCTAGGATGCAGGCTTCATACTCTGCTATGTTGTTTGTACATGAGAAACAAAGTCGAGCTGTGACCGCAGTGTACCCTCCAGTTGGATTTTTCAGAACAGCTCCGATGCCATGTCCATTTTTGTTTGATGCTCCATCGAACATCATCTCCCAGCGGGATCCCGGCTCGGGACCTTCTTCTGGACCAGGCTCTGGTTTCGTGCGCTGAATATACATCACATCTTCATCAGGAAAATCAAACTTGAGTGGCTGATAATCCTCCATAGGATGCTCTGCGAGGTGTTCCGACAAGACACTTCCTTTGATAGATTTTTGAGCAACATATTGGATATCATACTCTGATAAGAGCATATGCCATCGGGCTAATCTTCCTGTTTGAGTTGGCTTTTCAAAGATGTACTTGATCGGGTCCATCTTAGAAATCAGCATTGTAGGGTGACCAATCATGTATTGCCTCAGACGCTTGGCGGCCCATGCTAACGCACAACAAGCTTTTTCCAGGGGAGAGTAACGACTCTCGCAATCAGTGAACTTCTTGCTTAGATAATAGATTGCATGCTCTTTCTTCCCTGACTCATCAGTCTGGCCCAAGACACAGCCCATTGAAACTTCTAATACTGTCATATACATGAACAAAGGCCTTCCAGGTACCGGAGGAATCAACACTGGAGGTTCTTGCAAATACTGCTTGATTTTCTCGAATGCGGCCTGACAGTTTTCATTCCATACCACTGTTTGATCTTTTCGTAACAACTTGAAGATCGGTGTGCAGGTAGGGGCCAGATTGGAGATGAACCTGGAGATGTAATTCAAACGTCCGAGGAAGCCTCTGACTTGTTTCTCAGTTTTGGGAGCAGGCATCTCTTGGATTGCTTTAACCTTGTCAGGGTCTACTTCAATTCCTCGCTGACTAACGATGAAACCAAGTAACTTGCCTGAGCAAACTCCGAAGGTGCATTTTGCTGGATTTAATCTCAATTGATACTTTCAGAGTCTCTTGAATAGCTTCATTAGATGATCCAAGTGGTCTTCTTCACTTTGGGATTTCGTAATCATATCGTCCACGTACACTTCGATTTCTTTGTGCATCATGTCGTGAAAGAGTGTGACCATAACTCTCTGATACGTCGCCCCTGCGTTCTTCAAGCCAAAAGGCATTACCTTATAACAATAGGTGCCCCATGGTGTGATGAAGGTTGTTTTCTCCATGTCATCTGGATCCATTTTTATCTGGTTATAACCAGAAAATCCGTCCATGAACGAGAAAACCGCAAAGCTTGCTGTGTTATCCACCAAAGTATCAATGTGCGGTAAAGGGAAGTCATCCTTCGGACTTGCTTTGTTTAGATCCATGTAGTCGACGCACATCCTGACCTTGCCATCCTTCTTCGAGACTGGTACAATGTTTGCCACCCATTCTGGATACTTGGATACTGCTAAAAAGCCGGCATCAATTTGCTTTTTGACCTCATCTCGGATTTTAAGCGCCATGTCTGGTCTCGACCTGCGAAGCTTTTGTTTGACCGGAGGACATTCTGGCTTCAGGGGGAGCTTGTGCATGACAATGTCGGTATCCAACCCTGGCATATCTTGGTAGAACCAAGCAAATACGTCAACAAAATCTCTGAGGATTGTTATCAGCTTGTCTTTGATTTCTGGCCTTAATGATGCCCCGATTTTGACTTCTCTTTTGTCTTCCTCTGACCCCAAGTTGATGACTTCAGTCTGCTCTTTGTGGGGTTGGAGATAAACATCTTCGTATTCAGCCATTCTCTTTAACTCTTCTGGGACTTCTAACTCTTCGTCATTCTCTTCTTCAGCTTGAAAGACAAATGAACCGCTAGTAGAAGGAGCCGAAGGATCATAGGATTCTGTGGTTGATGGAGGTATTCTGCATATTTTATTTTGGAACAATTAAGCACACACACACAGACATGCAGATGAAGGGTTGTTTTTATTTTTTTCAAAAAAAAAGGTTGCCATTTTTTCTTTTAACAAAAAGAGTGAAAATGATGTGCAAAACAAATAACAAGAGTTTTAACAAAAACACTTTTCATTAATGATTTTCAAATTTAGCAAAGTGACTCAATACAAAATAATTCGCGGGCCTTGGGCAAGACCAGGAATTTTTTAAAGAAAAACACAAAGCTAACAAGCAGAGTGAATTTCTCTAAAGGTAAAAAGATGGGAACTTCCACAGCCTCCCAATTGCGCAACGCTGCTCCTCCCATAGTTATTAGATGATCCAGATTACCGTCTTCATCTTCAGCAATAATGGCATTGACTTGCACGCCACCACTGGTGAATATCTCTTTTAAAGACTTCTTCTTCATGGTGCTTTCTTCTGGCTCGCCTTCCGGAGTTGGTTTGTAACCCAACCCTTGTCGATCATTTTTGGCTCGAGCATTGACTTTGATGACCTCTCCCCATCCCAGTGGGACTCCAGCTTTCAGCGCTGCCTTAATACTTTGAGCAGAGGTAAATGATGGCCCTTGGGTTATATCTGATTCATCAACCAGAACAGCGTGAGCTATTTCTAGTGCTTGGAAGGCCGTCTCGAGGGAATCTTCATCAGCCTCAATATACTGGAATGATGACAAGTTGCTCACCATTAAGTCTTCTTCTCCATGAACGATGACCAGCTGGTCATTCACAACAAACTTCATTTTTTGATGGGGAGTGGAAGTGACAGCGCCAGCTGTATGAATCCATGGTCTTCCCAATAGACAACTGTAGACCGGATTTATGTCCATCATCTGGAAGGTGACTTCGAAGATTTGTGGTCCAATTAGGATAGGAAGATCAACTTCTCCTATCACAGTTCTCCTGGACCCGTCAAATGCCTTGACTATAAGAAAAGTTGGTCTCATGGTAGCACCTTGATATGCTAGCTTGGCCAAAGTCCTTTTAGGCATTACGTTGACTGCTGATCCCGTGTCGACAAGAACTCGGGACATTGTATCTTCTTCACATTTGACTGACACATGTAAAGCACGATTGTGCTTACGCTTCTCAGCTGTCAGGTCATTATCATCAAAGCTCAAAGTGTTGCAGGCAGTGATATTTGCTACAACTGAGTCAAACTGCCCCACTGTAATATCTTTAGTGACGTGGGCCTGTGTCAGGATTTTGAGCAATGCTTGGTGGTGTGCTGGAGAGCTTAAAAGTAAAGCCATGACCGAGATCTTGGAGGGTGTTTGGTTTAATTGGTCCACCACCCTATAATCACTTCGTCGAATGATTCTCAAGAATTCTTCTTCATCGTTCTTGAGACTTTCTTTTCCTCTAACTAAAGTTTCTTTGGCGGTGGCTGCCTCTGGAACAGGCTTCTGAGGAACAGGCGTTTTTTGAACAGAAACTGCTGGTGGAGGAGCCTCATTATATGTTCGAGGTAGATAGACGCGACCACTCCGGGTCATTTTGCTTCCACTGGCAATGTTGGCCACACTTGCTGGTTTCTTTTCTTTGAAAATCCCCTCACACCATGAATAGTCTTGTTTTGGTGTCACGGCTCTTGGGTGAGGCTTGGATCCTCCCCTCGGCTCAAACCTAGTATGTCCCCTCCCGAATTTTGAGGGTGCATCGTCGCGGAATACTGGTCGGACGTTCTTGTTGTTGTCGTTGTTATCATTCTTGAATACAGCTCTTTTGTTGGGCTCTCCTGGTATGTTAAACACAGGTTCGATGACCGCCACATCTTCTTCCTTTTTTCGGCGAGCGATTTCTATCATTCCCTGTTCAATCATACCCCGAATGTCCTTTTTCACAGCGTCACAACCCTTAGGATTCAGCATACATTCTTTGCAATCTTCGTGAGATGTCTTGAGTGACCATGCCTGAGCGAGGCGTTTGTGTAGGTCTGCTAATGGCACTTTGATCTCACCAACAGTAGTAACTTTCTTATCTTCTGACCCCTCCCCTTCTTCAGGAATGGCGTTGACTCCACCATGATTTGGAAGAGGGTTGCTCTTAACGTTGGGGGGATTATCTTCGAAGGATAGAATTCTCTTTTCAATTAGTTCACGAACTAGATGCTGAAGGGCGAAGCAACCTTCGAGATCGTGGCCTGGAGAATTCTCATGAAATAGGCAGCGAGCATTTGCATTGTAATAGAACGGGAGTGGATTAGGTGGAGCACCTAATTTTCTTGTTTTAACCAGCCCTCTTTCTATTAGCATGGGAAACAGGTCAGTGTAACTCATTGGAATAGGCTGTATCTTTGGCCTATTTGCTTGATAATTTGCCCTCGGGGCCCTGTTCTGAGGTTGTTGACCCTGTGGCTGCTGGTATTGTTCCTGATTATTGGTGTGGTAATGTTGCTGATTGCCAGACTGATACTGGTGTTGATTGCTGAATGCCCCAGGTTGGGGACCATGCTGTGAAGAAGGTTGAAAAACCGGGGTCACTACCGCCACATATGATGCTTGGTACTGTTGGTGGTGGCTTTGTGAGCTCTGTGCTTTCTTTCCATATATGATTGCACTCACCTCTCCCTCTTTCTTTTTGTGGAAAGTGCTGACTGGCTTCTTTGTCGTGCTGGCGCTTGAGGTAATATTTGGAGTGGTCACTTTTCCACTCTTTAAACCTGCTTCCACCTTGATTCCCACTGCCACAATATTAGAGAAATTTGTTGTAACACTGCTGATCAAACATTCATAGAATTCTGGTCGGACTGTATCCACAAACCAGTCTGCCAACTCCTTCTCAGTAAGGGGAGGCTCTACTTGTGCTGCAGTTCCGCGCCATCTTTGCGCATACTCCTTAAAGGTTTCAGTATTTTTCTGCGTCATGCTGAGAAGTTGACGGCGGTCGGGAGCTAGGTCCATGTTGTACTTGTACTGTTGAATAAAAGCATCTGAAAGGTCTTGGAAACTGTGGATTTTAGCTTGATCTAAACCGAGATGCCACTTAGCCGAAGCCCCTTTAAGACTATCTTGGAAATAGTGTACTAACAGCTTATCATTTTCAATATGCGGAGCCATCCGCCTACAATATATGATTAGGTGCTCTTTAGGACAAGTGGTCCCCTCATATTTGTCGAAGATTGTCATTTTAAATTTCTGAGGAAACACTAATCCAGATACCAGACATAGATCCTTGGCATCAGATCCAAAGACATGATTTCCCTCAATGGCCCTCATCCTTTTGGCCATGATGTCCATCTCTACTCTTAATTTTTTGTGTTTTTCGTCCTCAGCTTCAGATCCATCGGGTATATCAAAGATTGGCTGTTGATTGGCGAAAACTGGTTGTACTGTGGTAGGCCCACCTGCTTGAGTGAAAATAGAGTTTCTGATTGTTGAGTTGAACAAGGGATTGAGACTTGAAGACTGCATGTTGTTGAATGGTGGCACAAAATCCCGGGACATGCCATAGGGAAACTCTGCTGAAGTAACAGGAGCTATTGTGACATTGGCTGCTGCTGTGGCAACTTCGGAGATTACTGTAGGTTGCGTATCCATTTTTGCTTTGATTATTTTGAGGACTTCCATGATCTGGCTGACGTCCCCTTTGATCCCTTCAATGTCATTATCCATTTGATCGAACCTTTGGTCGTTATCTGCCATCTTCTTTTGAGCTTGGGACCGTGTGTTGTATCTGTGGGTACTTAGCGTGACTCCTTATCTCCTTCTGGACAAGAACAAAGGATGAGCTGTGGAACCCAAATGCAGGACTGATGTAGGATGACATGCGCAAATGAAAATGTGAATGCATAAACCATTCAAGGAAACTCAAAAAATTTTGTTTACAAACAAAAGGTTAGACCAACGTGTAACGACATGTTTAAAAATCGTTTTTCATTTGATAGCTGGAAATCTATTACAATAGAGTGGCCTTTGCTAAAGACCTTTCTTACAAGGAAAATAAATGCAACAAACAGGATTTCAATCCTTTTTTAGGGAAAGCAGGGAAATGGTGAAACAAATATCAATCTAACAAGACGATCCTTCTCCTTCTTGGACTCTGACATGAACTTGATCCTGGCGAATAATCTCCCACAGGTCTTCGTTTCTCTTTGCGCTTTGACCAAAGCGTATCTTAGCTCTTCCCTATTTGCGGGGACCTCAGGCTCCATGGTTATCTCATAGTCATGAGTGTAGAACATGTTTAAGGCAATTTCTTTTGACCATAGTAGGTACCCTCTGGTGGTTAAACAACTTGCATTCTCCATTGGAGTTGGGCCTATGAGGTGTGGATCTCTTTGAGCCTATTGAGCATTTTCTTCTAGTTCTTGGTTGCGACCTGTGTCACAGAAGCAAGGCCTCAACAGTTCTGGTTCAGGCTCTGGTCCGGTAGGATAACCATGTTGACGCCGAGCGAGAATAGGATTATAAGTGATCACCCCTTTTATCCCAATGAGAGGCACATTGGGGAAATCTCCGTAGCTAGGAATCATGACTTGGTCACCGATGCTGGTGCCATACCATGTGATATCATGGTGCCTGAGAGTGACGAGTTTAGAAACCCATGTGCTTTTGGTAGGAAGCCTTCAAAGGATATGGGTCCTTGGCAGATGAGAAGTAAACCATCGGTCGAGTAATGCAAGACAGCATGAGAATTGCCCACAATCATACAAGACGAAACAGTGAATGACTACATAAGTGTCAGCCAGTATTGTGTTGACCGGATTTTTGAGGATGAAGAGGTGGATCGCCTCTTCGCTGATGAAGTCGTAACTGCTTGGGAACAGATACAGTCCATATATTAGTAGTTCCAGAATCGCCTCAAAAATGCCCAGGTTTCTGCTTTCATAATGATACTCAGCCATCTCCATTAGAGGTCTGGCATCCATTCCATACCACCCTCCTTTCGCTTTCATCGGTGGTAAGTCTTCCAGTTTGATATGCAGGGCTTTAGCTAAGTCCCTTTTCTTTGGTTTTCCATAAGGGAGCGTAAAAGTCCATGGAATCTTTAAGTAAGCATTATACTCCTCGAGGGTCGGGAGTAACTGAAAGTCTGGAAACACAAAGCAGTGGTAAGTTGTATGATAGAATTCAACCAAGGCTTGCAACATGGGCTCGTTGATCGGAGCGCTTATCAATGGCAATAGGTCCCCATATTTGACTATGAAAGCAGCAGGGTTTCGAACAAGTCTTGTTAACATTATTAGACGGCCCAATCTCAGATCTGGAACTCGAAGCATGTCTCTTCTTACCATGTTGTTGTCTGCAAAGAAAAAATGAATTTCCTTGAATGGCTAGAAGAAGTGCAAATGCGAATGCAAATGGTTGTCATGGAACTCAGATATTTTCGAACATCAGAAGTCGTCATTTCATTGATTAACAAAACGGATTACAAAACATTGTTTCCTCTTACAAGAGTTTTAAATAACAACTAAATGAATCCTATCAAGGTTCTCCTAGCAGCCTGAGGTTGAGCTTCTCGATCTTTCTTTCCATCTGTGTCTTCTCAAAGATGAGTCTATCCACAATTATCTTCCATGGATTAGACTGAGGCTCGTAAGGTTCTTCTAGTACTTTCCTCTTCTTACAAGAGAGGATTTCTTCATCCTTCAACTGGAGTTGTCTCTGGAGCTCCGCATTTTCTTCGACGGCTAATTGATACTTGTGCTTCCAAGCTTATTCAGTTTGTTGTGCTTTGACCAAAGAAATTTTCAACTTTTCTTCTTCAGACATGAAGACCAACGGGCGTTCTTCCTTCAAGGCCATAGGCTCTTGCTTAGGATATGGCATCCTTAGTGTGACGGCTCTTTTTCGAACCCATTGGAGGTAAGGTTCCAAAGAGACACAGTTGAGTCTTCCAAGATCCTTCTTCCCTTTCTTGTGTAGATGCTTCCAAGCTTCTAGAATTTTCTCGTTTAGTCCTTGACTATCTTCCCCTTCTTTGAAGAAGATGCTTTCCACTTGAACACTTTTGGGTTTGTCCTTTAGAGGGTATCCCAATTGTCAGCGGGCGAGTATTGGATTGTAGCTGATCCCTCCATTAATGCTGAGAAGAGGTATCTTGCCGAATTCCCCACAATTATCAATAATCATTGTCCCATCATAATCACGACTATACCAATCAATATCGGAATGGGTAAGAGCCATGATCTTTTGCGACCACCATCCTTTCTTTGGGTCCCAAAAAGCGTTGGCTTTGGGCAAGTGTGAAGTGAACCACTTGTACAATAAAGGAGCGCAACAAGTGATCATTCCTCCATTGTGAAAGTTCCTCAGATGAACATAATGGTATGTGTCTACTAACAAGGTAGGCACAAGATTCTTCTTTAAGAAAATTTTGATGGCATTGAGGTCCACAAAATTCTCAAAGCTCGGAAACAAGAATATACCATAGATGAGTAAGGCAAGAATAGCCTCGAATGCATCCATGCTTAAATGATCTGCATAATACTGAGCTTTTTCAACCAAGAATTCTGCCTTTAACCCAAAGACTCCCCCTTTTGTAATCAGATTCTTTTTTATATCAACCACTCCCAAACGTGTAGCTTTGGCAATATCTTGCTCTTTAGGGTCCTTCTCTACAATCGTAAAAGGAGAATCTTCAAGAATAGGCAATCCAATTAACTGAGAATACTCTTCTAGTGTGGGCACTAGCTGATAATCAGGAAATGTGAAACAGTGGTAGAGCGAGTCATAAAACTGGAGGAGAGTAGAAAGAAGTCCACTATCCATCTTTATCTTCAAGAGTAGAAACAACTTCCCATATCGGCTTTGAAATCCCTCTGGATCTGTCACTAAGGTGCTCAACCTTTTCAAATCATCTAGGTTAAAACCCTTGTAAGTGTACTTCAAAGTTTTCTTTCTTTCACTGTTCATGACGACCTTTAATGTTCACAAACAACAAAGTCTGAGTTCCATGAAACCATATGATGATATGATGACATGATGATATGAATGCACAAACACAAGCAAATGCACATGCACACAGCACAAACTTAAGGTTAAGGACAAGCATGAGTCCAAAGTTCTACCCATCCCCAAAGATTTGTACTATGGATTGATTGTACCTGCCGAACGGGTTCTACAAAGTTCCCAGAGTCATCAACCCATCTTTCGGATATTATCAACTTCCCAAATCACTTGGTAATCGATAATATTCTCAAGAGAATCTCGTCTGAGTGTAGTATCGCGTATCAACTACTTTGGAAATACTTCCTTATAGCCGCCATCGCACTACGTCCTAATAAGGCCAAAGTGGGGTAGAATGTATTCTAAAAGTTCACAGTGTCATGGGATCCTTCATTGAAAGTAGCATTATTTTTACGAATACTCGATCAATAATACTAAAACTTTCAAGAGGGCCTACACTGAGCGGTGGTTTCTCAAGTTAGCTTGGTCGGGAATCAACTCCCTATAAGCCTTCTTGAATATACCACCATCCTATCATAATTGCACTCAAGTCCGGATATAGGACCGTCTCACCACTCAAAGCCCCCAATACCCAACATACAAACAAATATATTGACAAATATACATGTTAAGCAAATATTTACAAATATAGCATACAATTAAACAAAATAGGCTAAACCCTCAAGTTAAGTCCATATCCCCAGTGAAGTCGCCATTTCTGTTGCGGTGAGAATTGTGATACCAAGCTATTGATTAACTTGAATCTTTAATTCTTAGATTACAACCGGACTTTAATTTATCCAAAGGAAAGGTCTAAAGAAAGAAAGAACCTTTTGCGCGATGTAACAACAACGCTAAGAGATTCGGGGATCGGGGGTTGGTTATGCCTAGGGTAGGTATTTCACATCCTAAACATCTGTAGTACTCTACAGGAACCTTTTGTTTGATTGCATGCTAAGTTGGTAAATGTTTGCTAAGGTTTGGGATTGGGTAAAAGGTGTGTAGGTTAAAACCTAAGGATAGTTTCTAAGTTTGCTCGCAAAGACGTTGCGTCCTCTGCCTACGTATCCTAACTAGGATAGAATCAGATCAATCGTAGTTCACCTCACTAGGGATGAAGAACACTTGATTATGATCAAGGTTCAGAGGGGAACAAACATATTCATGCTTGTATAGAGTTTAAGACAACTCTCTAAATCTATGTTGAACACTCAAAGGGGAAGTAAGTAATCATTACTATGGTTCTTACATAGAGTTTACAAACTCTATGCTAGGGTCCTAGTTGATGGAACACTCCTAGTGTAGGTGGGTTTTCTAGACTTAAAGCAAAGTCTAAAGGTTTAAATGTTCTAACTTAACTAAGCTAGGGTTAGGATGACTTCATAAAGTCAAGAGGGATAAATGAGCTATCCAATGACACAAGGGTCAAGGGAGAGACTTTTCCTTTGGAAGGAGAGAGGGGAAGACAACTTGGATGAGAACTAGAAAGTTCCATCACTTGGGGGATGAAGTACTTAATAAAGCAAGATGAAATAAGATTAAGACAAGTAAGCATGCATATTACAATAAGCAGATGCTTTAAATGATACCAAGGGTTACAACCAATAAATCATATTAACAAAGATTGAAACAGGATGAAGGTCATTACCACATAAACAAATCACAATTTGAAGATGGGCAAGTCACAAATTCAGAACATAGCAAATATAACAAAAGTGCATAGACGATAATCAAACACCGCTAAATCAGTTTAAACCTCATAATTTAGGAGGGAACATGGAAATGAAATCACTTAACCAAGTAAATATGATGAAGGTATAAAGGTAACAACCAACAAAGGAGTATGTCATAAGTGAAAATGTGTGGATGACAATCAAGGCAAGTAATCAAGCAAGAATCGCGTCGACGGATTGCGCTTTAAAGTAAACACAAGTAAAAGGGATATTTTATGGTAAAAACCAAATGAGAAAACCCTAACATGTTTACTAACATACAAAAAATGAGAATGAGTAAATATCTTAACACAAACGATCATGGTGAAAAAGAAATCCATCTGCATACAGGAGACAACGATCTCGATACAAAGGCAACTCGCAAGCAACCAAAAGGCATGAAAATTTGAATAAACATGGAATTCAAAAAAATCAAATGAAAGTAGACATCAAGACAAACACAATGCAAAAATAATGGGTTCAAAATGATTAAAAATGAGTGAGATATGAATTTTCAAAGATTGGATGAAAAATTGCAAAAATAAATAAAAGGGTTGCCCTCCTCAGGGGTCGAACCCAGGTCATGCAGGTACAAGGCGTGTTTTAGGCATATGGTCTTACCACTGGGGTGGCTATACATCTGTTGATGTAGCCACCCCCATTAGTATATATGGCGCGCCTGGCAAAACTTCTGGGCAAGCATGAAAGAACAAAAACAAGGCAAATTACAAGAAATGCATTTTGATGCGCAACTCACTCGATACTCAACCAATTGGGGTGAAATTTTAATCAAAATTGCATAGAATCAAATGAGGAAGATGATGGTGCAATTGTTTTTTTTCCAAATGATGCACATATTTTAAAACTCGATGGAACATGCAATTGAATACTTTGATATGCACTTTGAAACTCAATACAAAGACCAACTATTATTACAACCAAATGAGGGCCTGAGCATGTTACAAATGAGGCATCTAGTGAATTCCAACCATTAGTTTGGATCAAAACATAACAAAATGAATAATGGCCTGGTAATTGCAAGTGTTATGCTTGAAATGCACTTCAATGCTCAGTTCAAGTGTTAAATTATTTTCAGATCAAACCAGATATACACACACACTAAAAATATGATGATGAATGAAGTTAAGCAAAAATTTAGTTAAAAAATAACCTGTATTGAAAAGTGGCCCTTAAGTTGCAAAATTGGCAAGTTTGATGCATGAGGAGGTATTCCATGACCACAACAGATGCAAATAGATCAAGTTACAACTACATACAAACTCCAAATATGCAAAAGATCCAGTCTTTAAAAAGAAATGAATCAAAAGACAAAGTGAAAAGATCTTGACACACGAGCTGCTATGATTTGAACATGTCTAAACAAGATAATCAAAACATCAAGTCAAGCCATATTTAACCATGCCAAGGGTTACAACCAAATCCTAACAACCTAAATGACCAACTGTCAACCTGAAGATTTGAAAGGGAGTACTGCTAAGTCAATGTCATGGTCCAAAACATGACTGCCAAGTTTGTAAATATGGTTAAAATGGCCACTTGATGATAATGGAGGTTGACAAACCTCTAAGCAAAACAATGATGGAAACAGGTGTACCAAAGGGTTTATAATAGTTGACAAGGTTCAACTGACTTATCCTACTCAAAGATACTTACTACATCCTATCAGGCCTATGACAGCCTCTCCTACCAAATCTGGCAGCAGCCTTAAACAAGGTATTAGAGACAGCATTAAACAAGCAAAGCAAATGGTTTACGAACAGCAGCAAGAACACAATATTTGGCATGGTCAGAGATGATAGGTCACAGAAATAGGATATAACAGTTGGTGTTCAAGAGTTGAAAATGGTATCTTCAAAAAAGAACAGTTAATGATGTAGTTAATTCAAACAGTCAAGTATGATTCACAACCATCACCTATATGCCTACAAGTTCAAACTTCAACAAGCATGAACCTAAACACCCATGGATTCTAAAATCCCAACTGAAATTGGATAGCACAATAGGTTGATGACCCTCAAAACAAGACCTGGACAGCAATAGATCAATCCCACATATGTCTCATGTACATGAATTCTGACATAAGTGTTAAGAGCACACACAAAATTTAACACCAACTGGGCCTGAACAGCACTACAGCAGTTCAGCAAACTTGTATAGGCCAGGCCTGTTAACCCTACATAGCTTGCAACCACCAACCAAAAATACTGAACTAACACTAAATAGGATCCAAGCCTAAGTGAATGTATTGATATAAAGGGTTAGCAACTCCAAATATGAGTTAACAGATCCAAATAGCCAATAATGAATTGGCAAAAGCAAATCAACTCTTAGCAAGTGTGAATGACAAAGCCCACAACCAACAACCACTAGTCTAAAATGCTCACAAATGCAAGTCCACAGACTTTCAAGATAGTAGGCAGAAGAAAGTTTGTTTACCAAGAGTTGTTGCAACAACAACACATCTGATGGGATCTTAAGCTGGTTAGGCCCTTAAACTGCTCATATGAAAACACACCCTTGCAACAGCTGAACAGAAAGTTGACAAAACCTAGTTTAAAACAAGCATGGATGCAGACTGACCATACTCCTACTGCAGGCCTGAGTATCTAATCCTGGCAAAAAATGCTTTTGAGCTAACAAACTCAATATTAACAGCAATTAGATTGTAACATGAAAATGCCTAAATCCAAATCACCAATCAATTAACAGCCTAAAGTCACACATTTAAGGACAATAATCTAACACTAAATAGTAACTAAGGAACTGCTATCAAAAGGCCAAGGGTAACTGTCCTAAAGAGTTGGCAACAACAGACACACAAGGCAGCCGGTAGCATTCAACACCTCTTGATCCAACTGAACATCAGCCCTGGAAATGAATCTCAAGCACAACATAATCTTAATATCAATGGACTCCCAATCCCAACTCACCTAATCATACCTCCATACAACAAGATGTATACACATACAGCTGCCAAAAGACTTGACAGACCAACTATAGCAAAGTTCAACACCAACTTACATCAGCCAAGGACTCTCTTGTCACAACAAGAGTCCAACAATAGTCTGTTGCAAGCTCAAGCAAGACTGTGGTGACAACCCTCTCCACACTTCCATCTTATGCCAATAAGTCTTCACCAGCCCACAACATCATTTTAAAACAAGCAACAACCATAACTAATCCCAAAACCAAAACTTGGCCAACTGCTAGCCCTATAGCAGTAAACAAGCTAGTACTAAAATTATCCAATCAACTATCCCAAAGAGAAACAGGCATATCCTGGCTTACAAGCACATGACAGTAGATGCATAGAAAAAAAAGCAACAGTTTTTGGCTCATTTTGTTTAAACATTCTGTCCATAGATTTTTGAATTAGAGAAATATCAACTTTTGTCCTAGTTGGATAAGTGACCTTGGTTTGATAGTTAACTGGAACACATGTGGAAAGTTTTGGTCATGATGGATGATATGAGGGTGTTGAATTTGTGTTGAAGTGTTAAAACTGGTGTGAATTGATCATGGGTGGTTTTTTTTTGGGGTATTGAGTTTTCCAGCACATAGCCACAACTGATGGGCAACTTAAGCATTAAACTTCAGTCTCAAGGATCAAAGATTTTTTTAAAAAAAAACACACACATGTAATGATTGTTTAGCAACAAAAATCTCTCTTATGCCTACTAGGAGAGATCTGTCCATACTTAAAACAAACTACCTCAAACTCCACTAAACTGCTAGAGTTTGACAGTCACACGATATATGGACTCCAAAAGCAACTCTAAGCTTTGATAAGAACAGAGGTTGACAAACCTCAAAATGAGTCTGGACAGCCTACATATAGAACTCCAACAACCATACTTTCATGATATTAAACACTCTTAACAAGCTTTCACACAAACATCCTGGCCTAAACTGATAACAAAACTGAGGGTAGGTTTCCACATGCTTAGCAATGCTAGGTTATAGTAAATAGCAGCAAGCACACAAACTAGCTAAAGCTCTCTCTATAGGTCACAGACTACAAACCCTATCCATACTAAGTCAAGCAGAAACAATATTAAATTTAGGCCATCAAAACCAAACTTCAATCCATTGCACACTTCACATGACAATTATTATTTCATTAACAAAACCTAGCATGTAAACTTACTACTAACAGCAACCGATGCAAGACAAGGCAATAATAACAGCAATGCTTAATGAACTAGCAAGTTACATTTTAGAACAAACTGGCTACAACCCTCTTCTTCTTTTTTCAACTTAAAGTAGAACTAACAAAGTAACAAAAAAAAACAACAATGATGCTTAAACACATACAAATGCAATGATAAAAAAAAACTGGTCTCATCATGATATTGAAAGTTAACAAGTTCTGCAGTAATGGATTGACAGTATTAATACAATGATAAATTCAACACAATTCAACAGTCTAAACACAACTTATTACCAAAGCAAAAGATTTAATTCCAACTGTCCTACTCTATACATGACATTGCCAAAGTCAAACATTAGCACACTCAAAGTATGTTTTTCATATGATTGTAGTTCAAAGGCAGCCAACATGACAACAGGTCCAACATGATAAACCAAACATTCAAGTTCAAAATTCAAACATGTATTGATGACATTTATGCATATAAGGAAGGGGTTTATAAGTACTAACCTCTTGTAGATTCCTCTCAACCAGCTAACAGCACAAAGCAAGAATTCCCTCCTCTTTTGAGCCAACTTGTAGTCTCCTTCCTTTTTGAAGCAAAATGCAATCTTATGGACAGTTGAGGAAATGTACTTCACCACTAGTTTTCAATGCTTTGGACGGTTGTATTATGACATATGTGAGGTGTGTGGATGGTTAGATCAACAAGGGAAGGCTTGGACCAAGATTTGGCAAGTTTTGAGGGTTGTGGTCAAACTTTCTTAGTGTGAAAGTTGACTTTTGGCAATTTGATAGTTTTTGAAGATTTAAAGGTATGGACACCTTCTATATGATATTTTGAGATTGTAGGTGTGGTTTTTAGAGGTTTGAAAAGGGTGGAACTGGTCTTGAGCAGAATTTTGCTCAAGACAGTTTTTTGTGAAAATGGAGGTTTTTGAGATTTTGGAATTCTTGAGGAATGAGAGGAGATTGAGAGATGTGGTGTTATGATATTGCTCTGGTGTCTTTGAGGATGAAGGTGAGGCCTCTATTTATAGTGCAAGGAAGAGTGAGGGCAGGCCTTGATTATTTCCAATTTTGGAGGGAGTTTTGGAAGAAAATCCTTCCAAATCTTGTGGCAGCCATTTTCACATCAGCTCCAAGGCTCTATGCAAGCCAATAGCAGTTGGAAAGATGGGCTGAGGTGATTGGAGAAGGTCTATGCTGATAGGGAGCTGTGTCTGCCATAATGTTGGAGAAAAGTTTCTCTTTCCTCTTTTAAAATGATTATTTTATTTGCAACTTGCTATCAACTTGTTTGGCTCATCATTTCAACCTCTCTTCTGATTTTCTTTTCATCTAAGCCTCTCATTATCAGCTTGCAATGTAACACCCCCTTCTATACCCCAAATAAATGCATATAAAACACTTAAGCATATACAGATTCATCAGAGTAAAAGTTTTCGAGTAAGGTATAAAAGAAGAATGTCACAACTTGACCAATAAAACACTTGCTCCATAAAATATGTAACATTTTCAATTTAAGCGGAAGATAAAGTCATTTGATCGTTTTTCAAAATATTAATTCAAATGCACATAAGTCATCCAGAATAATACATCATATCAGTTAGATTACAAAACCACATCAGCTGATACATCGCAATGTATCACAAAAGAATGACTATACTAGTCTAACTACCCGGTGTTACATATCAGAGCAGCAGACTCAAAAGAATGAAGACTAACTTCACGAAAGGACTCCAGCATCCTAATCTGCAATGCCTCATAGAGCATTATAAAACAGCAGAAGGGTGAGAAATATAACCATAATAATCAAGGCATAAGATTACGTATATATAGGTATCATATAACACATATTCACATTTCTCACCACACTTCATTCTCATAATCATAAATCATATTTTGTTCACATATATCAACATTATGAACATTCACAAGCACATCCCTTCATGCTTAATTTCACAATCATTCACAAGCACATTTGTACAACAACAATATTATGCAATGTGACTCAACATATCCAATGCAACTCATGCAATGCGGTACCGACATTAGTTATCTTTTTTCGGTTTTCACTCTAAACCGGGTCCACCCTTCTAGACCGATAACTTGTTATCATTTTTCGGTTTTTACTTTAAACCGGGTCCACCCTTCTAGACCGATAACAACCAAGCCCGTCCCCTAGGCTTCAAACCCACCCTTCTAGGTTTGGGACAAGCCACTAGTTTCCACGAAACTAACGGACATTGCCTCTTGACTGAATGATGCATGTACAATCAACCAATCACAATAAATGCACTTAAGACCGTTCCCGCGTCTTAATCCCATGCATTCGAATAATTCACCCCTTCGAGAATTTCATCATGATTGCACATACAACATATATCAAACATTTATCAATGTATTCAGTTCACACATCATCATATTCAACAACAATGCACACATATCACATATGTTCCCATGCATTCATACAACAATCGCATACATATATGCACTCACAATTCATTAGACGATACACATACATTCCTCATTGTATTCCCATGTATCTCTAATTATCACAACAATCAAGGTATTCACATCGCAATACCAATCATACAATTATAAGTTATGCACACATATTCAAAATGTTCTCATGCATACTCATTACATAATTGTATACACATCGAGCATTCGCAAATTCATTAAATAATACACACATAATCACTTGTTATGTTCACCTGTATTTATACTTGATGCAATTAACCTTTGAATCACCATTCTAGGATTCACGCCCGTAGGCTACCCACAACACACATTATCGCAACAGGTCATATCTATATTCATATCATAAGGTATCCACCTATGTGAAACAACCAAACCATCTTCACATGATCAACACAGCAAAAGAGAAATGCTGTCAAATTCGCCTTCATTCGCCTGGCGAACCCTCGCAGCGAACCTTCGCCTGGCCTTCGCCTGGCGAACTCTCTCAGCGAACACTCGCTAGGCTTCGCCTGGCGAGACTTCCCAGCGAGCCCAAGTCAGTAGCTACTGACTTCATTCGCCACCATTCGCCAGCACCTTCGCTGGGCGAACCCTCGCTACTCAACTTCGCCTGGCGAACCCACCAGCGAAATCCACTGGGACTTAAATATAATTATTCGCCAACATTCGCTAGGCTTCGCCTGGCGAAGCTTCGCCTTCGCTCGCCTGGCGAGAGCCAGCGAACCTGCGCAGAACAGAACCCTATTCTGTTCCACCTCCACCATCCACCATCATCCAACTTCTCACACAACAAAATCAGTACAAACAGCATCAACACATGTTACCCAACTATTCCACGGCATTATTGCTCAGTTTCAACCGATTAAATCATCAATCTACCGATTATTCCAACTTTTGCCCTAATTGGAAAGTGATGAAAACTCTACCAAAACCCCAACCCAACATACATAACATCATGCAATGATCAAATAGAAACATTTCTCACCCTTACCTCGATTAATCGGAGCTTTGATGTTGGTTCTTGATGATTTCCACTTTTCCTCTTCTTCTCCTCTCTTTCTCTCCTTTCTTCTTCTTTCCTCTTTCTTTCCAAATGTTTTCTATCTTTCTTTTCTTTTCTTTCTCTCTTATATATTCCTTTATTTTCCTTCCTTCCAATTTCCTTCTCAATTCTCTATTAATTCCAATTAATAAAAATAAATTTCCAATATTAATAAAAATCCCACTAAATCAATTAATTACTACAATTAATTATTTAATGAAATTTGGGCTGTTACATGCAACATGATCCAAGGGTTGAGAATGGTTAATGTTGTGAAAATCTGATTTTGAGAAGTTTGGCCAAAGTGATTTCAAGTGTGACAGGCCCAACTTTCATGTACCATAAGTCTTAGCTCACAAATCCTCTAGAGGAGTTCTTGTACTTTTTAGAAAGACCTCATGTATCTCTACAACTTTCATGTTTATCAAAACTTCCAATTCTATGTGCATCTTGGTTGAAAAACCCCTTGAAGTTGACTAAAAAAAATGGTTTGTATGGCCAGAACTTGTGAAATTTCACCAAGTCCTTTACTCTTGAAAAATGATTTTTGCTATAAATCCCATTCCATGCATTTTTTGAATGTGTACCACTGTGGGACTTTTGTAGGGTTTGTCAAGACCTTTCAAACAAGCTTAGAACCACTTCAATTGGATGTGTGGTTAAGGAGTTATGGTTTTGCCCCTTTCGAAACCCTAATTCCCGATTTTTGCAATTACTTCTCAACCCTTGATCCAATGGACATGAAATTTTATGGGGAGGTTTAATATGATATAAGGAACATTTTTAATTCACACCTTGAAGTCAAATTCCTTTTTGTCAGAGAGTTAACATTTCAGTCAACTTTTCGATCGATCGGTGTCTACCGAGTCGCCCGTTGGTGATCCGGACATCCTGAGGACTTGAAACTCTTTGGATGGACTTTACTAAGCCATAGGAGCTTAATGGACCTTGATCCCACCATTGAAATACTCTTTGAATCAAAGGTCAAACTTCAGTTGACTTTTTCTAATCGAAAACCCTAATCGGGTGTCTTGAACTACACTGTTCTCAATTCCCGGGTGACCACCTCAAATTGGATTCATACTTGATCCAATGGAGTATATTTGATGATGTGGAGAATTATTTGAAGTTGAATCAATCCAAAACATTGATTGATCTGACCACTGAAGCCTCGATTTTGACGGTACGGAACCCTAATTCATCTGCATCTTAACAAAGATAAACTTGAAATTGGTTAAGGTTAGTTAATCAAATGAATATGATCCTAAAATGATGATGAGGATCTAAGGGGTCAAAATTTGGGGTGCAACAGTAACCATCATCTTTTTCTTTAAATATTTCTCGTCTTCATTTCATTCTAACCTTATGTTGCTTGCTTGCAGACAAGATGAGTGATCTGACTGTAGCCAAGAAAAAGAGAATGATGTAGGCAGCTCGGGAAGCCTGGAGAGGGGCTGGGGTGCGTTTGCATCCAAATCAGATTTAAGTGGGTTAGAGTTCCGAGCACCAAAACGATCCAGAGGAACGAGTACTAAAGCCACCCCAAGAAAAGGTGAGCCCCGACCTCTTGTTCTTCCTGTTCAAGATGAGATCACTCAAGGTGATCTAGAGAAGCTGAAGGTTCTAATGAATGAAGATATCCATCAAGCCGGAATGGATATCAACTCCCTCATGTGAGGTCCTAAGGGAAATTCTGCATCTGGGCAATTCAAGTTTTGGTCCAATGACTTTGATGGCTTCAGATTTCTACATGATCACCTCAATGCTATCGAGGATGTTAATAAAGTTAACTCTATTGGACAACAAAAGATAACCCAAAACATTAGTTCCTATCTAATGAGATGTTTCATCCTCGCCCGTGGTTTATTTGAATTATCTGACGACTCTGAAAAGATTGAGTCGGGATTTAAGGATGAAATGGCTTAGTTGAAGAGTACCCAAGAATCTCAGTATGAGAAGCTTTCCAACTTGGAGAAGGATTTAGCTAATGCGAGGAAGGAGAAAGAGACTTTGGAGTCGGATCACAAATCAGCCTTAGCCCAACTTTCATATCAATTGAAGCTATCTGAGGCCTTCAATATCGAGCTCTTATCATCCATTAACAATCTTAAAAAATCTCTGAAGAAAGATCAAATCGACATTTTGTCTGCTGGTGATGAAGCTTTTGATAGAGCCAAAGATCAAGTTCTCTGTCTCCATCCTAACTTGGGTTTTTCGGAGATGGATTACTTCAACGTGGTGCAGGATGGCCGCCTTGTGGATCTTGGCGAGCTGACGAAAGATAGCCCAGAAGAATCTCAAGGCCCAGTCAATGGCGCTGACGGGAACGTGAACCCGACCAACGATGATGTTGCCAATAAGACTTCGACTGCTACATGATCTTGATGTTTTCTTATTTTAGTTAGTCATCCTTCTGGATGCATTTTTGATGTAATATTTTCAACCTTCGGGCTTTGTGTTGAACAAAATTGAACAAAATTTGACCCTTTTGTGGCTTTCCTTTTGCTACTGTTATTTTCGTTTATCATCACTTTAATTCCTTTGCAAAATAATTTTGTGCGTATAACTAGCCCCTCGGACACTAAGTTAGAATAACTTAAGGTGTTCGATTATAAAGTGTCGGACAATATTTTTCCTTTTTTCTTTGCTTAGTTTGATTCCTAAGACTTTTTGGATAGCTCGTTTCTCGACTATCTTTTATTAAAGCCCTAAGCTATATAGCTTTGACACTTTAGAGAATTCAGTACTTTTATAATCTTAGGTGCCGATTATGATATTGACTTGGGTGTCCTTTTGTTATAGACTTGCTCCCAGTTTTCGGAACGAGTAGAAACATTTATAAGTGTTTATTCAACCCATGTATGCAGAATAAATCAACACGTTTAGGGGCGACCTATGAACACGAAGCAAGTTAACACGTTTATAGGAGTTTAATCAACCCTTATATGCGAAGCGTTTATGGGTGACCTATATATGTAGAGAAAGTCAACACGCTTATAGGAGTTTAATCAACCCTTGTACATGGAACATTTATGGGAGACCTATGTACGTGAATTAAGTCAACACGTTTATAGGAGTTTAATCAACCCTTGTACGCGGAGCATTTATGGGCGACCTATGTACACAGAGAAAGTCAACACGTTTATAGGAGTTTAATCAACCTTTGTATATGGAGCGTTTATGGGCGACCTATGTACCCGAAGTAAGTCAACAGATTTATAGGAGTTTAGTCAACCCTTGTACATGGAGCGTTTATGGGCAACCTATATACGTAGAGTAAGCCAACATGTTTATAGGAGTTTAATCAACCCTTGTAGGTGGAGCTTTTATGGGCGACCTATGTACGCGGAGCAAGTCAACACGTTTATAAAAGTTTAATCAACCCTTGTACACGGAGCGTTTATGGGCGACCTATGTACGTGGAGCAAATCAACACGTTTATAGGCGTTTTTCGAGTTATAACTCACCGTCTTCAGCCGAATACCTATAAACAAGACATAATTTTTTTTTAAGTCCATGTGTCTCGTTAAAAACCCTTGCCCTTCCAAGGGAAAATAGTGCAACCCAGATCCTTTATTCGTTATTGAATTACATAATATTTAGCTGAAATATAGCCTAAAATTGGATACATTCCATGTCCTGGGTATTTCTACTCTTTCTAATGTTTCCAGCTTATAGGCTCAATTGTTTAGTTTTTGAAGTACCCTAAATGGGTCTTCCCAGTTGGGGGCAAGTTTTCCCTTGTTTTTTAGGCCTGTGATTTTCTTCAAGACCAGGCCATCTTCCTGGAATTCCCTCTGTCAAACTTGCAGGTTGTATCTTCTTGCCAACCTCTGTTTTGTAGCGACTTCTCTGACCCGTGTTGTCACTCTAACCTCATATATCAGATAAGCCGAGATGTTCAAGTTATCCATGTTGGCGACTTCATCAAAGTGTTCACGCCTCCAAGTCGGGGTGTTGATTTCCACCGGTATCATTGCATCAACTCCATACACCATCCTGAAGGGTGTCTCTTGAGTAGTAGAATATGGTGGTGTATGGTATGACCACAAGATCTCAGGTAGGTACTCAGCCCACATTCCTTTTGCCTCCTCCAAATTCTTTTTTATTCCTCCTAAGATAACCTTGTTTGCGGCTCCTACTTGTCCATTGGTTTGGGGGTGTTCCACAGATGTGAACCTTTTCTTTATTCCATAATTCTTGCAAAAATCTATAATAGAAGTGCTTGCAAATTGGGCTCTATTGTCCGAGACTATAATTGTCAGAAAATCAAACCGGCATATGATATTCCTCCAATAAAATTTGCGAACCCTCTGGACAGAGATCCGAGCAACAGCCTCGACTTCCACCCATTTTGTGAAATAGTCAACTGCAACGATTAGGAACTTGAGCTGTCCTGAAGCAACTGAGAATGGTCCTAGGATGTCTACTCCCCACTGATGGAACGACCATGGAGATGAAATCGAATGGAGCGACTTAACTGGTAGGTGTTTAATTGGAGTGAATACTTGGCACTTTTCACATTTGCTGACGTATTCAATGCAATCTCGTATCATATGCGGCCAGTAATACCCGGCTCTTAGGATTTTTCTGGATAGGGCTCTCCCATCGATGTGGCTACCACATGCTCCCTCATTGACCTATTTAATTACCAGTTCAATCTCAGGCTCTGACACACATTTGAGCATAGGTCTTAACCTACCCATCTTGTACAACGTGTCCGAGATTATGACTTATCGGGAGGCATTCTTTTGATCTTTCGGGCTTCATTGACGTCTTCAGGTAATATTTTATGGGTCAGATAACTGATGATGGGCCTCATCCATCCTTGGATATCCTCTATTCTTAATACTTCCTATGATTGAATGTTGGGTGCTTTAAGAACTTCTTAGATCACAGTCTTATTTATTCCTAAATTCTGAGCGTGCTAATCAGGCTAGGAGGTTGGCCCGAGCAGTGTCTTCTCTTAGAATGTGGATAAATTTGAATTATGAGAATGCTTTGGATATTCCTGAAGCTTTTTGAAGGTACTTTATCAGGCTGGAATCCTTCTTCTGGTACTCGTTCTTCATATGTCCGACCACTAGCTCGGAGTTAGTCTTCACTAATAAATGTGTTACTCCGACCTCTTTCACCAATTTCATTCCAACAATCAAAGCTTCATACTCGGCTTGGTTGTTACTAACTTGAAAATTGAAAGCTAAAGAGTATTTTAATGTTAGATCTCCGGGTCCTTCCAGAATTATTCCGGCTCCACTTCCCTTTAGATTTGAAGATCCATCTACATAAAGGATCCATCTGTTTGGGATCTCTTCTCCAACTGGTGCACTTAACTCTACCATAAAATCGGCTAGTGTCTGTGACTTGATGTTGGTTCTAGGCACAAAGTTGATGTCATACTCGGAGAGCTCTACTGCCCAATTGACCATTCGTCCTGCTAAGTCGGGCTTTTTAGTATTTGTTTGATTGGGTAATTCGTTTTGACTGTGATGGGGTGACCTTGAAAATAATGTCTCAGCTTCCGGGCTGTGATAACTACTGCTGGCGCAAACTGTTCAATCTTCTGGTACCTTAGCTCTGCCCCTTTTAGAAGTTTGTTGATAAAGTACACGGGTCACTCTCTGTCTTCTCCATCTTGTACTAAAACTGAGCTAAGGGCTTTATTCGTGACCAACAAGTATAAGACCAAAGGTGCGTTTCCTTTAGGCCTTACTATAATAGGAGGCGAGGACAAAAAATGTTTTACCTCTTGAAAGGCTTATTCACATGCCTCTGTATGTTCAAACTCCTTAGACTTCCTTATAGCTGTAAAGAAATGTATTAATTTGTCTCCTGCACATGATACAAATCGTGACAATGTGGCTAGTCTCTCAGTCAGTTGTTGGACTTCTTTTTTCGTGGTTGAACTTCTCATATCTATTATAGTCTGGCATTTTTCCGGGTTCTCCTCGACTCCCCGGTTGGTGAGCATAAATTCGAGGAATTTCCCGACTTGTACTCCAAAGGTACACTTGTCCGGGTTTAGTCTCATATTGTAGCTTCTTATGGATGCAAAGGTTTCTATTAAATCCTTTACATATGACCAGTTTTCACTTGTCTTGATAACCATGTGATCTACATAGACCTCTAAATTTTGACTTATCTGAGTAGCGAACACCTTATCCATCAGCCTCTGGAAAGTAGCCCCAGCATTTTTGAGTCCAAAGGGAATGACCTCATAATAATAGTTGCTCTGATGTGTCATGAAAGAGGTTTTTGGTGCGTCTATTGGATTCATTCGTATCTGATTGTATCCGGAGTATGCATCTATAAAGCTGAGTAAACGGAACCCAGACGTAGCATCTATCAGCCGGTCACTGCTTGACAATGGATACGAATCTTTAGAACACACCTTGTTGAGGTCTGTGAAGTCCATACACATTCTCCATTTCCCGAATTTCTTCTTTACCATCACTATGTTGGACAAACAGGTTAGATATTTGATCTCCTTGATGAACCTGGCCTGTAATAGCTTCTCGACTTCCTCTAGAATTGCTTTCCTCTTTTCATCACCACCCTTTCTTTTCCTTTGGGAATCTGACTTGATATCTGGATCGATTACTAAGTGATGGCACAAGAAATTGGGATCTATCCCTGGCATGACTGAAGGTTTCCAAGAGAAAAGATCCACATTATCTTTTAATGTTTGAACAATCTTTTTCTCCTCTCCGGAGGACAAGTTGACCCCGTTGTTTGTAACATGAGACGATAAGTGCCCAATCTGGACTTGCTTTATTTCTTTGTTGGGCAATATGTTGTCTTCGACTGAATCATCACGTGGGTGTATGTCGACCAGGTGAACTTTGAGGGTATTTTTGGGATCTGCTTCTCCTGTGGGTTCCTTTCTTTTCAACTTTAGGCTATCCTTATAGCACTTTCTCGCCATCCCCTAGTCGTCTTTGACAATACCAACCCGGCCATCTCCGAGTGGAAATTTCATGGTCAAATACTTATTTGAAAGCGAAGCTTCCAGGGTGTTGCATGATGGCCAACCTATAATGATGTTATAGGGTTAAGCAGCATTGACTATTATGTACCTCACTCGGATGGTCTTCACATTAGTCGTGTTGCCAAAGGTGGTCGGTAGCGCCAGGTGCCCGAGCACCTGCACTTGTTCTCCTAATAATCCTACTAGATTGCCTTTCAATGGTAATAACTTGGTCGTATCGAGCATCATTCCTCTGAAAGCATCCCAATACAGTACGTTGGCTGAGCTTCCGGGGTCTACAATACCCTTTTCATGCTCTAGTCTCTTATTTGTACTTTAATAACTATGGGATCATTTTCATGAGCTAGGACTCCTATGGTGTCTTGTTTTGAGAATGTTACAGCATCTAAGTTTCGTTCTGGTTTCTCTGGAGATCTTTGGTCGATATGCATGGCTGCCCTAGTATATCTCTTTCTGGCCGAACTTGTTTCTCCGCCACCAGTAAATCCTCCAACGATGGTGTTTAATGTGTGGCGAGTTGTCTTTGTCTCGTGACCCTCTTCAGCATTTGAGCTCTTCTTCCTGGCTGACTTTTCTGGTCCCGGGTCGTCTCAGACGGGACCTCTCTTGTTATTTGTCGAGAATACTTTACATATGCCAAGAGATGACATCTCTGGATTAGAGCTTCAATTTCTTTTTTCAGTTGTTGACAGTCCTCAGGGTGATGTCCCCATATACGGTGGTAATTACACCAAGCCTCAGGTTGCCTTCCCATGATATCATTGGCTCTTTTAGGCCGAAGAGGCTCCGATAACAGGTTCATATGGACGACTTGTTTAAGGATATCTCCACTGCTTGCATTCAATGGGGTGAGGTCTCTGTCCAACTCATATGATTGCATGTATGGTCTGGGAGCATGTTGCTCACACATAGTTGCCCGAGGATGCTCCTTTCTCCTGTTCGGCACCTCTTCCTTGGTCTTTGTCTTTTCACTGCTGTCTCGGGCTCTTTTATCTTGGTTACTTTCTTCTCCTTTGATGTAACACTCAGCCCGAGTAGTGATCTCGTCCATGCTGATAGTCGGCTTCTGAGCTAACGACTCATTGAATTGTCCAGCTCGTAATCCATGTTGAAAGGCTCCCACAAATAGTTCCTAGTTTGGATGAGATACTTTGAGGGTTTCCTCATTGAACTGAGCTAGGTACTCACGTAGTGATTTTGGCTGTTTTTATCGAACATTGAACAGTGCGGTCATGGATACCTTCCGAAGCTTGCTTGCCGAGAAGTGTTGTACTAGCTTCTTAGTCAAGTCTTGGCATCTTACGATGGAGAGTCAAGGAAGGCTCATGTACCATCTTAGAGCTACATCCTTGAAGGGGCAACTATGGCCATCTGATTGTTAATGGCAATAACATGCTCTTGAGAATTCGTCTTCCCATGGTCGTCGTCAGTAAGACTTTGTTGTTGCAGAACTTGTATGTTGTCTTGCAGTGTCTCATTCTACTGACGCATGGCCTCCATCATGGCTAGCAGTTGAGCTATGTCTGGAGGGTCTCCTTCAAAGTACACGTTGAAAGTTTAAGGTGTGTACTGGGAGAGTTTTAACTAGGTACCATGGCGGGCGCCAAATGTTCTAGCAAAAAATGGTTAGATACACCAAAAATGCTAATTCCCCTTGTCCTGGACAAGAGGAACTACGCTGTCTATATTGTGAGGGATATTTGGGGATTTCTGAGCTACACTTTGTGAGGGCAAAGGCTCATATACTATACACGTGTGTTTCGATGATGTCAAAATGCAACCGCATGGAAGAAGTTATTATCTTTTCCTACATATCTCATTTGCTTGCATCAAACATCTTGAGTATTGCATTGAGTGTCGTAATATGAGTTAAACATCTTTGGTATATTAAAGGTCGCATCTAAAAGAGTCAAAAATAGAAAAATTGGCATTTTTGTAAAAATCAGGTCTTTGAGTCGACCGCTCACCTGCTCCGGTCGACTCATAAAAGGTGTCTGCAAAGTGCATTTTCCACGGATCGGTGCACGCCGACCTTCGGTCGACGCATACTGATAACATTTCTATTTGTCTAAAAATATATACTTTGCGTCGACGCATAGTTCTGTTTTAGTCGACACATAGCCTGTTACTTTGCATAATTTGTTCTGTCTGAAGAGTTCTGGTCGACCACTTCTTTCTGTATGATCGACAGTTTGTTGTTTTACTGCATAATTCTGGTCTTTCCACTTATTTCGAAAAGTGGTTTTGTCTGTTATTTCTGGTATGCTATAAATAGAAAGTTTCTCATTTTTAACAAACAGATTGATACATTAAATCAATAGCAAAACAAGAAAAGTGAAAGAGGTGCCATTAGTTCTAATCATCTTCATCTTCTACATTTCATACCACAACAATCACACACAACAATCTTTGTTGTGCATTATGGTCTGTTTGAAGTGATAACGTCTGAAGCCGTTGATTGGGAATCCGGTTCGGGTTGAGAGTTTGGTAGGTTTTTCTTGAATAAAACCTTGAAGGTTTTTTCCTCCAAGATTCATCGAATTTGGGGATTTTTAGTACGAATCTTCTCAACATACATTCAGCTGAGCGAAGGTGATCGAGGAGCGGTTGATTTCGTCGATCTAGTAGCGAGAATAAGTGAATTGTGAAGGAGAGATTTAGGTTAGATTGGCGAGTGTTTGATATCAACCAAGGAGTTATAATCGGAGGTTCATCCACAAGCAATCGAAGGAATTGATTCGACTTGAATCAAGGGACAACAAGAGAAAGCATCTTCAATAACAAGAGAGTTTGTTTGTGTATTTGCTTGTTTATTCTTGTATAAACGATTCAAAAACAGGTTACATTTATATTATACGAGCTCAATTCTATTGTTAGAATTGAGGGCAGACGTACCCCGAAGCGAGGACGACGGGGGAACTGCTTCAACAAATTTTTGTGCCTTTTACTTTCCGCATTTTCATTTTGCTTAATATTTGTGTTAATTTAGTTCAAACAATAATATCGAATTAAGGACTGTTGAGTAAGTGCTGAAGTAATTTTAACTATAGTACAATAGTTTATTGCACAAGGAAACTAGTGCTACTTACTCAAGGCCGAAATCACTTGAAGTGCTCCACACGCCAAGTGTTTGATAAATTGTCTGAAACAAAATTCTCTTGCGCTGTCCAACTATTTTGTTGGCATATTAAGGCATTGGAACTAGTCATACCAAGTAGTGATATAAATCAATTGATAGTGTGACTAGCATAGTGATTCTCATTGCTCGTTTCTCATTATCAATTTCCAAAGGCTAGACGCATATTCGGTCTTCTAGTAACGTTTTGTTATAGCTGGTAACTTTTCCACGGCCGCTTCCGCAATTTAAACAATTTTTTAAAACCAATTTTATTGGTAGCGCCGACTGAATTTTTAATAAGGATCTATTCAACCCCCTTCTAGATCCGTGCCATCGTCTAACAAGTGGTATCAGGAGCACCGGTTCACTCCGTGCTTCAAGTATAACTTTGTAGAAAATGGCTAATGAACCTAAAGGGGCTTATAATAGAGCTCCCATTTTTAATGGAGAAAATTACAGTTATGGGAAGGACTATATGTGGGTGCACATTAATTCCATAGATAGAAAAGTATGGAATGTTATTCTCAACTGTCCAAAAGAAATAACTATGACCGATGCGAATAATGTGGTTGTGCCTAAGCCCGAAGCACAATGGACTGATGATGATGAAAAAAATATAATTACGATTGGAAAGCCAAAAATATTTTGATCTCCTCATTAGGAGTTGATGAATATTATAGGGTTTCTCATTGTTTGATAGCAAAAGCTATGTGGGACTCATTGTAAGTCGCCCATGAGGGGACCAATGATGTTAAGCTAGCGAGAATCAACATGTTAACACAAGAGTTCGATCTCTTTTACATGGAGCAAGGGGAAACCATTGTGGACATGCAAAAGAGAGTTAGTCATCTCATCAATAGATTGCATTCGCTAGGTAGGCCAGTGGCCAATGATGTTGCTACTAACAAAATTTTGAGATGTCTTAACAGGGAATGATAGCCAAAGGTAAACTCCATCAAAGAAGCAAATGACCTCACAATTTTGGATCTAACAACATTGTATGGAAAGCTGCAAGAGCACAAACAAGTGCTTCTAAGCCTAGAGCAACATGAAAAGAAAGAAAAGAAGGACAAAACAAAGATAACTGAAAAGAAGTCTATTACTCTCAAGACTTCTTCCTCAAAGTCTCAATCTAAGAAGCATAGTGATTACACGTCGAGTGACAACGAAGAAGACGACAAGAGTGAGGACATGGGGGTGTTCGTAAAACGTTACAACCGCTATGTTAGAAAGAATCGCATCCAACACTCCGAGAAGAATCTTGTCAACTTCCAGAAACAATCTAGGCACTCTAGAAATGATGACACCAAGGGGAATAAAACAAGAGGTTCATGTTACACATGCGGAAAGACCAGACATTATAAACCGGATTGTCCCTTAAATAAAAAGGGCAAAGAAAAGGAATCAAATAGATCACATAAGAAGCAATCAATGCCGAGGAGAGCATATATAGCTTGGCAAAGCGATAGCGATTCCTCTGAGAAAGAAAGCTCAAGTGATGAAGATGAATTCGTAAACTTGTGTCTTTCCGCTCACCAAAAGAATAAGAAAAAACAGGTACGACATGCTAAATATGAAAATTCCTCTAACATGTCTCATTTTGAATTACAAACTGCGTTTAATACTTTGCATTGTGAAGCAAAAGAAGCCTTTAAAAGGCTTGCCTCAAATAATCAAATTTTTGCTCACTTAGAGCAAAAGATTCGAGAGTCCGAAAAGAAACTTGAGGCACTTAAAGCTTCCATAGTGGAAAGTACTAAAGAAGGTTGTGAGGAGCTAAGAAGTAGAATAGTTAACTTTGGGTGTGACACTTGTTACATTTTGCAAAATGAAGTTAGAAACCTAAATGCCAAACTTAACGAGGCTCTAGAGCCCAAAGTTACTTTTGCCATCGATAAATCTGATTTTAGAAAGAGTATGGTTAATCCATATCAAAAATACAAATATGTTGTAAGAGATAACGATAGCAAAGGTAATTTAAAAGTTAACTTTTCATGTCTATATTGTTGCAAGAAATGCCATTCCATTGCTAAGTTCCGTTTTAGGAGATTTTTGGTTCCTAAAGGCATTTATCAATGGTTACCTAAATGTGACCATTATGTCACTCACGACTTAGGACCCAATAAGCCATTGGGTACCTCCTCTTGTTAATTGTTTTTCATAGGTACAACGTCTTGAGACCACTGAGAGAAGATGGGTTCTTGATAGTGGCTGCTCAAGACACATGACAAGAGACATATCTCTCTTCATCGACTTCGTGGCAAAGAAGAAGGGGGTATGTAACCTATGGAGATAACAATCATTGTGCAATACTTGGTAAAGGTAGTCTAGATAACCCTTATTCCACTACTATATTTGATGTATTGCTTGTCGAGGGTCTTAAACATAATCTAATTAGCATTAGCCAATTATGTGACAAAGGATACAATGTATCATTTTCAAAAGAATGTTGCAAAGTTGTGCATAATGATGAAATGAAAGTGTGTTTAATGTCCTAAGAGTAAACAATGTCTATATGCTAGACTTGAATGAAGTATCTTTGACAAGTGACAAATGTATCATGACAATGAGCGAGGACTCATGGTTATGGCATAGACGTTTAACACATGTCAACTTTGACTTGCATAACAAGGTAGTTTCCAAAGATCTAGTCCTAGGTCAGCCCAAAAAAAGTTTACCAAGAATCACCTTTGTGATGCTTGCCAAATGGGAAAGCAAACAAGGATCTCTTTTAAATCCAAAAATATCGTTTCAACTACGATACCTCTCGAGCTTCTCCATATGGATTTATTCAGGTAATCTAGAATTAAAAGCCTAGGTGGTAACTATTACAGTTTTGTAATAGTTGATGATTTTTCTAGATTCTGTTGGACTATCTTCTTGGCTAGCAAGAGCGATACATTCGCCGCCTTTGAAAGATTTGTTAAGCTTTCCCAAAATAAATTAAACACAAACATTGTCTCAATTAGGAGTGACCATGGAGGTGAGTTTGAAAACTATTTGTTTGAAGAATATTGCGGTAAACACGGAATTGATCATAACTTCTCCGCTCCATGTACTCCTCAACAAAATGGGGTTGTGGAGCGCAAAAATCGTATTTTAGAAGAATTGGAAAGAATAATGATCAATGAGAGTGCATTGCCTAAATATTTTTGGGCCGACGCCATAAGTACGACATGTTATGTTTTGAATAGGGTGCTCATCCGCTCCATTCTAAATAAAACACCGTATGAACTTTTAAAAGGGCGCAAGCCAAATGTGTTAGATGATGGTTTGGATCTAGAAGGGAGGGTTGAATAGATCCCAATTAAAATCAGTCGGCGCTACCAATTAAAATTGGTTGCTCAAAATATTTGTTTTCAATTGTGGAAGCGGCCGTGGAAAAAATTACGTCTAAGAACGAACCGTTATTAGAAGACCGGATATGCATCAAGCCTTATGGAAATGATAATGAGCAAAATTTGATTCAACACACTAGTCACACTATCAGTTGATTTTACCACTTATTAGTAGAACTAGCACCAATGATCTATAATACCCACAAACTAGGCAAATGAGCTAAGTAAACTTTGGTGTAGGCAATTTATCAAGCACTTGGTGTGCAATACACTTCAAGTGTGGTTTGGCTTGAGTAAGTTGCTTTAAGTTCCTTGTGCAATATATTGTTGCACTAAAGTTCAAAACAGTAATAAGTACTTACTCAAATCAACCCTAATTTTGATATAACTGCTTATACTAAAATCACTTAAATTTTAAGCCAAAACTAAAAGTGCTGAAAAGTAAAGGAGACAAAGATTTATTGAGGCAGTTCCCCCGCCGTCCTCGCTTCGGGGTACGTCTGCCCTCAATTCTAATAATAGAATTGAGATCAATATAATAGATATCACCTGTAATGTAGAAATGTTTATACAAGAATTGATAAGCAAAATATACAAGCAAGCCCTCTTGATGTTGATGATGCTATCGCTTCTTGCTCCTTGATTCGAGTCGAATCAAGTTCTTCGATTGTTGTGAGTAGACCTTCGATTCCAACCCGTTTGTTGAATAACCTTCCGTTCTTCAAACCTTCGACCCGGCTGATCTCACGCACAAACAAATCGAACCTGGAACACTCTTAAATGCTTCACTGATTTCCGCTACTAGATTGACGAAGACTACAGCTTCTCAATCACCTTCACTTAGCTGAAGTAGGTAGAGATGATCTGTACTGAAAAACCCCCAAAATCTCCAAATCTTGGAGGGCAAAACCTGCTAGGTTTTATCCAAGAAAAACCTGCCTTCAAAATTAACCCGAACCGGATTTCTGATAACGGCTTTGGACCTTATCACCTTGAACAAGATCACAAGCACCCCAAGAATTGTTGTGTGTAATTGTTGTGTTGTGGGTTGTAGAAGATGAAGATTGATGAACTTTGATGGCACCTCTTTCACTTTTCTTGTTTTATGACAATTAACTCAAATTTAAAATTGTTGTTGATAAAAATGAACAAAGTTTCTATATATAGTAACCAACCAATCAAAAACTTAACAGCTTTTCAAACACAGTGGAAAGACTTCAAAAACAGCACCAACGCGCGAACGGTCGACCATAGCAGGTCTATGCGTCGATGCATAGCCTGCAAATTTAGATAAATTTGAAAGTCCAACAGTGTGCGTCGACCATAGGTCGGCGTGCACTGACCCGTGAGAAAATACAAGCTTTACGCGTCGACCTTGCGGTCGACTCATAGTCTTCATGCGCTGACCCGTGACCATTTGCACAGATGCATGCGCTGACTCAGTGGTCGACTCATGACCTGCAATTTTGCAAAATTTGATATTTATGCGATTTTTATGCATTTTGTCATAACCACATATCATTCACATATATTGTATTGAGTAAAGCAAATTAAATGCTATAAGAAGGATATGGTGGATGGAATATTTGCATTTGTCTTTGTAGAGATAGAACCGATAATGCCGATTCATCCATGGTTGCAATTTGTCATCATCGAAACTCAAGATCATATGTTGTATGACAGTTTGCCCTCACAAAATGTATCGCACCCGCATGTCTTCGGTTGTAAGTGTTTTATGTTGAATAATGGAAAGGAAAACTGAGGCAAATTTGATTTCAAGGCTGACGAAGGTATCTTCCTTGGATACTCTCAGTCAAGTAAAGCTTATAGAATTTATAATAAGAGATTACTTACTGTTGAAGAGTTTGTACACGTAACATTTGATGACTCTTATCCGACGGACTTCGGAAAAGGTAGTGTTGTTCATGATGCAGGTACATCTATGAAAGACATACTCAAAGGTGCCGAGCCGGGAATTGATCAACCCGACCAAGCCAAAGTTGAGGAGGAGAAAGATGACCGCCATGAGGAAACCGAGGAAGTTCATCTGTCTACAAAATATGATCTCCCTCCAGCTTGGAATTCCTCCAAAGACCATCCAATCGACAACATCCTCGGTGATATCTCAAAGGGAGTTACGACTCGGTCTAAGATAAGTAATTTCTGTTATCACTTCGCTTTCGTTTCACAAATGGAACCTAAAAACCCTAAATACGCCTTACTCGATGAGCACTGGTTTTTATCTATGCAAGAGGAACTTAATCAGTTCAAGAGAAATGAGGTTTGGGACCTTGTCCCTCCTCCGCGAGGTCATTGAGTAATCGGCACCCGATGGGTGTTTAGGAACAAGTTGGACGAAAACGGGGTAATAACCCACAATAAGGCACGTTTAGTCGCGCAAGGGTATAACCAAGAGGAAGACATCAACTATGAGGAGACTTATGCGCCGGTTTCCCGACTCAAGGCTATACGCCTTTTACTTGCCTTCGCTTGTGCGAAAAATTTTAAGCTATTTCAAATGGATGTAAAAAGTGCATTCCTTAACGGTTATATTAATGAAGAAGTTTATGTTGCACAACCTCCGTGTTTTGAGTCTCATGAATATCCCGATCATGTGTACAAGTTAAAATGTGCCTTGTATGGACTCAAGCAAGCCCCTAGGGCTTAGTATGAACGCCTAAGCAAGTTTTTGCTTGATCAAGGGTATTCAAGAGGCAAGGTCGACACAACCCTCTTCATTAAGCGTCAAGGAAAACACTTGATCTTTGTACAAATTTATGTTGATGACATTATATTCGGATTAACTAACATGAATCTCGTAAGAGAGTTTTCTAACCTAATGCAGGGTGAATTCGGGATGAGTATGATGGGAGAACTCACATACTTTCTTGGATTACAAATCAAACATCTTGAGGAAGGAACGTTTGTAAGTCAAACAAAGTATTTTCTTGATCTTCTCAAGAGGTTTGACATGGAAAATTCCAAAGCCATTGACACACCGATGCCGACATGTGCAAATCTGAATAGAGATGAAAGTGGTAAGGATGTAGAGGTAAAAAGATATCGAGGTATGATTAACTCTCTTCTTTATCTTACCGCCTCTAGACCCGATATTATGTTTAGTGTTTGCATGTGTGCTAGATATCAATCCTCTCCTAAGGAATCCCATTTAAAAGCTGTTAAACGCATACTTTGATACCTTTCGGGTACTCCAAAGTATAGGTTATGGTATTCCAAAGGAAACGTTTGTTCCTTGGTTGGACTCTCCAATTCCGATTTCGCCGGGTGCAAATCGGATAGGAAAATTACTAGTGGTACGTGTCACCTATTTTCAAACTCTTTGGTTAGTTGGTATAGTAAGAAACAGGTTTCTGTTTCCTTGTCAACCGCCAAAGCAGAATACATTGCCGCTGGCAGTTGTTGCACTTAAGTATTATGGCTTAAGCAACAATTGTTAGATTTTAACCTCAAACTCGAGCGTACTCCGATCTTTTGTGACAATACTAGTGCAATTAATCTTACCAAGAATCTCGTGCTGCATTCACGCACTAAACATATCAAAACTCGAAACCATTTTCTTCGGGATTATGTGGAGAAAGGATATGTTGTTTTTGAACATGTTGACACTACAAATCATCTAGCGGATATATTCACAAAACTGCTTGCTATTGAACCTTTCTTTCATATCCGACGAGAGCTTGGTATTCTCGATATTTTGGGTCGTGTTTAGTAATACTTCTTGCACATATTTTATTCATCTATGTTTATACCTACTTTTGTCATCGAATATCTAACAAATTGAAAATGTTGAAAGTATAAGCATATATGCATCAAGCTACTCTTGGCATAACGGCGATATCTTTCCTTAACTCTCTCTTTCTCGATTTTTATGTTCACACAAAATGTTTTCAATTGTGTGTTATATGTCTCATATATGTCATAACATATGTATCTTGCCTATTTGAATGCTTGAAGTTTGTTGTGGCTGGTTATTTATGCATCTTTGTTGCTTATATGTTCATAAATATGAAATTTGCATGATTTGTCTGCATGAGTCGACCCAAACAGGGTGCGGTCGACTCACAAAAATGTCCCCAAAATTGAAATTTTGTTCGGGTATGCTCAGATCGACCTACCGGTCGATGCATACTTGTTGATTTTTGAACGTGGCAATTTTAACACAGTATGCATCGACGCATATAAAGGAGCGGTCGACGCATCGTGCGAAAACTGTCAAATTTTTTTAAAAACCGTTCAAAATCCCCATGATTTCAATTTTTATGACTCATTAATTGTCTATCATTACTTTTTGCATTGTAACTTGACTCTACATTACACCTACACTCCATCATTCTCCTCTCCCCAAAACCTATCTAGCTTCTACAAAAAGGGTAAAACTCTTAACACATTCAAAACATCTTCTCTTACCTTGGAAATCATCATTAATCCATACCTCTATCTATTCTCTCTTCGAACTCAACCATCATGTCTGCAAGAAGAGTAACAGGTAAAAGAACTTCAAGGGCCTCCTCATCTGCTTCCATTCTGATTCCCGTCGTATCCTTGGTACCTCCGGTGTTCACTAAAAGTTTCACCAAGAACTTCAGTAAAAGAGTTGTGGTCAAGCAACACGCATATTATCGTCACTCGGCGGAGCGTATGCACCTTCCTCGTATCATCGAACTTCTTGATTTTCAAGGAATAAACAACTTTTTGGAATGTAATGAAAAATATAATGAAGATATGGTCCATATTTTCTACACATGTCTTCACGACAAAGTTCAGGGTTCTCAATTTCACACTCAGGTTGGAAACACAAAGGTTAGTGTCACTCCTACTGTCTGGCAAAAGTACTTTAATCTATCTCTTGATTCGGACAAACCTCTCTATAAGGTCACTGATGCACACACTGTGGAAGGCTATGAGTTTAAGACAGCCTTGAACTTTATGTTAAAAAAACTGTATGCGACTCATATTGTGGCAAGCGACGTGTTTCCTAAAACCGTCACCACAGGAAAGTTGAAACCACAGGATCAGATTCTACAATGGATAGTCGCTCGCATTCTGCAGCCTAAGAAAGGTGGTTTTTCTCGGGTAGATCAGGCGGAAGTTCACTTGATGTATATTTTGAGAAATAAGATTAAGATTAATTGGTCGTACTACATTGCAAGTAGGATTTACGCTTTGAGGGACTCAGGTCGGGGTACAGCTCTCTCTTACGGGTCCGTTATTCAAGAGACTCTGACTAACGCTAACATTGTGTATCCAGAATTTTCATATAACTCACTTACTTCGGATCAGGAGTTTTGTCAGAAAACTCTTTCCATGATGGGTTATATCTGGTCTCATGATGAACAGCGGTACAAATTTGTTGTTAAAGCCACTACTTCCCGGTTAGAAAATTCCGATGAGAGTGACGAGGAAAGTGAAGAGGATGAAGAAGAAGAAGTAGAAGACAAACAAGATGAGGAAGCTGATCGACAACCCATGGAAACTGCCGATCAAGTAAATGAGGATTGGGTTGCACACACATCTCCCACAGATTCTAGTAATAATCAAGGCTGGGGCCAATGGCAACATACAGGGTGGACAACATTGCGTGAATATTATCAACCCCCATAATACTCGGAGTATCAAGACAATTCACATTGGGGTCATGAGCAATCTCAAAATTGGGGTAATGAGGAATCTCCTCAGTGGGGATATAGAGCGCAATCACACTTCACAAACCCTCCACAATAATATTCTTCAGAACTTATTGACATGATGAGGGACATGCAATTAGAGCAACGTACCTTCATGAATGCTCAGGACGAGCGGCTCGCCCAAATTCAGAGCCAATTAGAGACACACACCGAAAGATTCAACACCTTCTCCTCCAATATTAATGCACAGTTAGATGATCTAGCTGAATCGACTGAAAGTCAGGAGCAGGACATTTCACATAGCCTAAATACCTTGAATAATGTTGTTTTGCAATTTACCGACATGGTTGATCCGTATCGTGGACGAGGCCACCACTTCAGTGGGAGAGGACATTGAAGCATATGCATTTAGCATTCCTGCATTTCATTTTTTTTGTTGTTTTATTCTTTTGCAATGTATTAATTACTTTCCATTTGTGACAACGACTTGTAGTTTGGATTTATTTGGCATGTCATAGCAACTATTGTTCTGTGTTTTATTTTTATCTATTCATGTCTTTATCAGTGACATTATCATGTGTGGATAATTGTTCTTGTTGTGTTTACCTGTTGTATCTCTTTTGATTTGAGCATTCTTTCTTAATCGACCTCTCTTTCTTTTTGATGTTGTCAAAGGGGGAGAAGAGTGTGGAAAAGATAATAATAAAACCATGAAGCGTCGCAAATGAAGACATCGCAAATAAGGGCATTAAGCAAGGGGGAGGTTAATACCGCACATCACACAAACTGGTTTTACACGTTTCGCCATCATAAAAAGGGGGGAGTATGTGAGGGCAAAGGCTCATATACTATACACGTGTTTTGATGATGTCAAAAGGCAACCGCATGGAAGAAGTTATTAGCTTTTCCTAAATATCTCATTTGCTTGCATCAAACATCTTGCGTATTGCATTGAGTATCGTCATATGAGTTAAACATCTTTGGTATGTTAAAGGTCGCATCTAAAAGAGTCAAAAATAGCAAAATTGGCATTTTTTGTAAAAATCAGGTCTTTGAGTCGACCACTTATCTGCTCCGGTCGACTCATAAAAGGTGTCTGCAAAGTGCATTTTCCACGGGTCGACGTATACTGATAACATTTCTATTTGTCTAAAAATACATACTTTGCATCGACGCATAGTCCTTTTTTGGTCGACGCATAGCCTGTTACTTTGCATAATTTGTTCTGTCTGAAGAGTTCCGATCGTCCGCTCCTTTCTGTATTGTCGACCGTTCGTTGTTTTACTGCATAATTCTGGTCTTTCCACTTATTTCAAAAAGTGGTTTTGTCTGTTATTTCTGGCATGCTATAAATAGAAAGTTGCTCATTTTTAACAAACAGATTGATACATTGAATCAATAGCAAAACAAGAAAAATGAAAGAGGTGCCATTAGTTCTAATCATCTTCATCTTCTACATTTCATACCACAACAATCACACACAACAATCTTTGTTGTGCATTATGTACTGTTTGAAGTGATAACGTTCGAAGCCATTGATTGGGAATCCGATTCGGGGTTAGAGTTTGGCAGGTTTTTCTTGAATAAAACCTTGAAGGTTTTGTCCTCCAAGATTCGCCGAATTTGGGGGTTTTTGGTACGAATCTTCTCAACATACATTCAGCTGAGTGTTTACCGTGTTTTTTGGTAAACAACCTCTGGTCTATCAATTTGGTGTCAAATAGACTAACTTGCAGGATTAACCATACGAAATCCTAGGATATGTGCTAATGGGGATTTCTATTTGAACCTATCTAAAATGTGTTTCGACAATACCAAGAAGAAATAATTTAAAAGGGGCAGAAATTATCCACTATGTTTAAAAGAAAGAAGGAAGAAGAATTACAAGAGGGAAAAGAGATAAAAGGTTTTTCTGGAGAGACAAACTTAGTCGAAGTAGTAATGGCGGACAAAAGGAAAGACGAAATAAACATGTAAAACTACTTGACAAAAGTAAAGAAAACAAAGTAACTTCATTAAAAAGATAAAGGATGGTGTGTTTACATCACGTACATTCTCTATAATACTCTTTTTCTCTACACTCGGATACTTGGAGTAATTTTAAGAGTGACTTGTACAACAGTAAATTACAACACACTAAGTTTATGTCTAAGACTCCTATTTATAATAATAATAGTAACTGCTAATAACCTCCTTAGGCCATCTATTCCTGACAAGTGTCACACTGCATGCGATCCTTGGTCCGATGAGCGCCACTTGTCCTTCTTAGTCATAAGAAAATATAACTACTCCCTCCAATATTCAAATTTCAAAACTCAATTCGTCCCTACTTCTAAATCTCGGTCGAAGATACCATTTCGCTGTTTAAGTCGAAATGTCTAGTTTCAAGACTTTAATTTTTCTAAGTCTTTGGAAGACCTGTAGGTCCTTTAACAAGCTGAAAATAGCCTCAAGCATGGGTCGTCGAATTCGCGAGCTAACACTGAGCAAAGGTGATCGAGGAGCGGTTGGTTTCGTCGATCTAGTAGCGGGAATCAGTGAATTGTGAAGGAGAGATTTAGGTTCGATTGGCGAGTGTTTGATATCAGTCGGGTTGGGGTTTGAAAATGCAAGGTTGTTCAACCAAGGAGTTGTAATCGGAGGTTCATCCACAAGCAATCGAAGGACTTGATTCGACTCGAATCAAGGGACAAGAAGAGAAAGAATCTTCAACAACAAGAGAGTTTGTTTGTGCATTTTCTTGTTTATTCTTGTATAAACGATTCAAAAACAGGTTACATTTATATTATACGAGCTCAATTCTATTGTTAGAATTGGGGGCAGACGTACCCCGAAGCGAGGACGGCGGGGGAACTGCCTCAACAAATTTGTGTGCCTTTTACTTTCTGCATTTTCATTTTGCTTAATATTTGCGTTAATTTAGTTCAAACAATAATATCGAATTAAGGACTGTTGAGTAAGTGCTGAAGTAATTTTAACTGTACGAAGCTTTAAGCGAAAGTGCCGGCAAATTGAAGGACCCTGAGAGTAACGGTAACTTGGTAATGTCGGGGTCGTTTTGGTTACTTCAATTATGGTTAAACGCCACTTTTGAAGGCAACCTACCAAATAAGGGTGAAGTTGATGAAGGTTCTTCTTCGATCCCTGGAAGGCAAGTCGAATTTCCTCACTTAGTTCAGCCTACTCCCAGCGAAGAAGGGCAGACACTTCGAGCCAACCTTTCAGGCTTCGTCCAGATGTTCGCGAAGTGCTATGTCTTCACATCTGGGATGGATCCCTTTGCAGAACGGAAACGCGGCCCTGAATGGTTTACTAGGCCTTTCCCAGCTTTGCTCAAGGGGCAGGAAGAAGAATCGAAGCTGATTTGGGAGCGATTCCTTACGCCTCGACTACTTGTCCACAAGCTCAATCTGACAAAAGGGCAAGCTTCCTTGATAGCTTATCAACCAAATCTTGTGTCGAGACAGTTTGGACTTATCCAAACCCTGCCTAGGTGTTTATACGAGAAAAAGTCTCACATTCTGTTTCCACACCACATCGTTAACCTCATCGAATGTTCGACCCAATTGGCGCGCCATGCCCATAAATCCTTACTTACCCCACTCTACTTTGAACCCTCTTATTTCTGTTCCCCAGAATTTTACAACTGGTGGTCCATACATTATTCTTCTGAATTTCTTGATGCTGCCAGTCTTACTCGAATGATTGATCACGCTTTCGTTGATGTGCAGGAAAAAACCAAGAAAGGTAGGTCCACTCACATAAAGGAGATACAAGCCTTCCAAAAATATTTTGAAACTGCTTATCGACCGGGTGATATTTGTCGAACCGTCCGCGAGGCTGCTGTCACTTTGAGGGAAAATTTTCTAAAAAAGATGGAGAATTTAAAAATTCCTTCATCCATCCCTCGTGAGAAACGGTATGAGATGGCTTTCAAATTATTTCCCCCTAAGATTCCTCGATTGCCATCTGCTGATTTTGGAGTGGCCCTTGCCCCTCCATTTCCAGATTGGTTCATCTGTGAGGATCCTATAAAAATCCTCAGACAGCAGTCGAAGCCTAAGGCACAGCGGGTGGTTCCGACTAAACATACCATTGATACTTTCAAAGGGCACCTTCATATTAATATCGAAGATGTTCGCATCAAATCTGACATTCTCGAAGGTCGACTCTTCTTCATTTTAGACCTCTTAAACAACGCTTTATCATTACTAATGGGTGGCACTGTCATTTGTCTTTTGCAGCTGCTCCCAAAAAGACTGCCATTTCGGTGAAGACTGAAAGTTCCGTCGAGGGTCAGAAGGTAATATTAATGCACCATCTTAATCCTTTCAACATTCTGGGTTAAAAAACCTAACACTTTCCCAATGCTTTTTTAGGTAAGCCGGGAACCCCCTACCCCTCAGAAAAAATTAAAGAGGGGCGCCAACCTAGTCATCGTCGACTCAGAAGACGAAAATGGTTCTCCTCGAGAGGAAGTTCCAATCAAAAGGCGGCGAAAGGTTGTCCGCGGTCTCGACGCCACTGACTCAGATCCTCCAGCGACTCAAATCCCAGAATCACAAGCTCATTGTGCAGACCTTGGTAAGGCTTCTGTCAGAGGTACCCTAATTCCCCAAACTGCTGCTGTTGAAAGCGACAACTCTAGTCCGGTTGATGAAGGCCCTAAGGTCTAACTCTTATCTTCGACTTCTTTCTGTCTGAATTTTAAACTGATTTTGGATTCTTTGTCTCATGTTTAGATTCTTTCTTTTCATCCTGACGTTGTGATGACAAAAAGCATCCCAACTACATCTCTTCTTAAGGCCTATCCTTTGAACAGTCGAGGTGAGCCCACCTATCGTCCTTCTTCGGACTTAGCTTCTGGTGTGAGTTCTCTTGGGGAAATCAATAAACCTGAGGTTCTTGTGGTTCCTCTGCCTTCTCCTTTAAAAGCTGTCACCCAATAATCTCAAACCGATGGGTCCGATCATGACGAAGGGAACAATTCCCAGAATCCCATCGAAGCAGGTGAAGAAGAGAACTTTTTGGATGAGGGCGTAGATCCTGCTGATGGTTCCCCCTAGGGTACCACAATGGAGGTTGATGACAAACCTGTGGAGGAAAAGGGTACGACAGATGGAGCCTTGCATCAATCTGAGTTGGAAGAGTCTAGTGAGGAGGACGTCGAAGAAGATGAGGAGGAGGATACTGCCAATGCTATCCCAATTAAAGAAACTGCTGTCGAGAGTCCTCCCATACAACAAGCCAAGCCTGTTGAAACAACTCCAGTTGCTCCTGCCAATACCCCCGCAAAAACAGAAACGATACCTGCCAAGAGTGCGACAGACCTTACTGCGGCAAAACTTGAGGCTCTAAAAGCGTTCGACCGTCGACAGTACATCCAACTCCTCCTCCGTAGGCGAAATAGTCCCACTTCAACTCCAATCAATAGTGCTCTTGAGAAGGTAAAGAACAAGATTTTCAAAGGGGACCTCTTTCCTCTTTTGCAAATGGGTCCAGTTCATTACCTTTCTTTGAAAACTCTCCTACAGCAAGTGGACCTTCAGTCGATCTCCGCTGAGGCTGCGGCCGTAATCCAAGAAGTTGGGACATTGATCGACCAGGTTCATACTGACTTTGGGCTCTTGCCTCAGTTCGACAAGGATATATCTGAAAATTCAGGTACTGAGGTTGCTGCATGGTATGCCGTTGCGGATTGTGAAGACAAAATTGCAGCGCTGAAGGAGCAAAAGGCCAATAATCAACAAGAGATTACTGAGAACGAAACGAGCATCACTTGTTGGGAGCGTAAGATCAGAAAACTTCGCAGCAAGATAGCCAAAGCTCAGAAGAGAAATGCTGAACTGTCTTTCTTCGATGATTCTTCCTTGTCGACAGAGCTTGATCATGCCGTCCTTTTTGCCGAGGAGGCTCGACAACTTGAAGCCGATATTGCACAAATGAAAATTGACAGAGCCTCTTGCCAGAGTCGTCTCGATGCCCAGAAGGCAAGCTACCTCAAGATGAAGGCCAACCTTCCTTTTTAGATTTCTGAAATGTTTAATGTTTATTTTCTGGCCTTTGTAAGCCATGTTTCTATTGTTGTATTCGTAAAGACTAAGCCATTTTGGCACATTTTATCGATGCCATTTATGGCCCTGCTTATTAGCTTTATATTACTCTGTTGAAATGTTTACCTCTCAAAGCGCTGGTTTGTATTTTTTCAAATACTTACCGTTTACTTTCAAGATTCGTTTATCATTGCTAAGCTCCTCAACTTCGTATGCCCCATTCAAGAAGACTTTTGAGATTTGAAACGGTCCTTCCCACTTCGGGGACCATTTGCCTAGTGTCCTGACCTTTCGATCCATTGGCAAGATTACCCTCCAAACTAAATCTCCAATCAAAAAGGTCTTTGCTTTGACTCTCTTGTTATAGGATTTCTCCACTCTTTTCTTTTGCCTTCTCAAGAGTTCCAACGCTCTTAACCTTTCCTCGTCTAAATCCACTAACTCGTCGAGCATCATGTCCCAATAGATTTCACGGGGAATTTCGTGATGCTTCTGAATCCTGGCCGACTGCACAAGAATTTCGACTGGTAATACTGCATCATGGCCAAAGGTCAGTCGATAAGGTGTGGTGTTGGTAGCTTCTTTGGGGGATGTTCGACATGCCCATAGGACCTGGTCTAGGGTTTTATGCCAGTTTTTTGGCTTACCCCCTACTTGCTTTTTTATCATTCCAATTACTATCTTATTCGCTGCCTCGACCTGGCCATTGGCCTGTGCGTAGTAAGGGGTCGAAGTAAGGAGTTTGAATCCCATTTCTCTGGCAAACTCTTGTATTTTACGACCGGTAAAGACTGATCCTTGATCTGTTGTTATCGTTTCTGGCAGACCAAATCTAAAGATAATGTATTTTTGAATAAATTCAATCACATCGTCTTTGTCTACTTTTGGCAGGGGTACCGCCTCGACCCATTTGGTGAAGTAGTCTATCCCCACCAAGATGAATTTCTGGTTTTTCGAGGATGCGGGTCGAATTTCTCCTATTAGGTCCAAAGCCCATCCTCTGAATGGTCATGGCTTAATTATGGAGTGCAACTCGCTTGCTGGAACATGTTGTATACCAGCGTGTATTTGGCACTCCTGACAGCCTTTGGCAAATTCGATACAATCTTTCAGCATTGTAGGCCAATATAGACCTTGGCGAAATAGTAGCCATTTCATCTTCTGGCCTACCTGGTGTGCCCTACATGCTCCACTATGGACTGATGATAATGCTAGATACGCCTCAGATTCACTTAGACACTTGAGCAAAACTCCCTCAGGAGTTCTTTTGAATAATTCGTTTCCTAGGAGGACGTAGCTCAGTGCTTGGTATTTTATTTTTCGCTCTGTGGTGCTTAAAGTATTTTGGAGGTATTCGACCAACGGTTTTCTCCAGTCCCCATCCGACATCAATTCGATTGTAAAGATCTCGAAGGTTTCTTCGTCGGCGAAATCGAACCTTGCAGCCCTCAAATCTGATGGCTGCAGTGCCACAACTGCTACCTTGCTTCTGACTTGGATTACTTCTCGCAGGTCTTCGCAAGACACCTTGTATCCTGATGCTATTTGGGCCAAATCGTTGGCCACCTGATTTCGTAGTCGTGGTATATGTCAAATAGTAGTCTCTTCGAATTTCTTTAATAGCCTATTTGCTACTACAAAGTACACGATGAGGCTTTCTTTGACGCATTTTTATTCTTTTGTCAACTGTTTTATGACTAACTCTGAGTCTCCCATTATTTCGACTCTAGTTGCCCCCAATTCCAACAAAATTTCAAGTCCAGCTATCAAAGCCTCGTATTCCGCCTCATTGTTGGAGCATGGCTCACCTATTCTATACTTGAATTGTGTTGGAATTTTGTCAGGAGAAGCAATCAGCATGCCTATGCCAGTTCCCTTCTTATGGCTGGAACCATCGAAGTAAAACTTCCAAGGTTCTAGTTCGACCATATTTAAAGCGTTTGTATCTACGGAGTGGTCGATGATAAAGTCTGCCACTATTTGCCCTTTAATTGCTTTCAATGGTTTATATGTTAAGGAAAATTCCGTTAACGCTAATGCCCATTTACCTATTCGACTATGCAAAATAGGTTTAGACAACATATGCTTTATAACATCGAAATGCGAAGAGACACAAACATCAACAGGCTTTATATATTGTTTTAATTTTGTACATGAGAAATATAAACATAAACATAGCTTTTCTACTTCGCTATATCTAGTCTCTGCATCATTTAGGACTCTACTAAGGTAGTAAATGGCTCTTTTTGCGCCATCTTCGTCCTCTTGAGCTAACATGCTTCCCAGAGTTTTTTGTGACGCAGTTATGTACAACCTCATGCTCTTGTGTCGACAAGGTGGAGAGAGAATTGGAGGATTGGTCAAATAACTTTTGATTTTGTCGAAAACTTCTTGTTGTTCCTTCCTCCATTCATACCCTTCTTTGGTGACTCGAAGCAACGGCGAGAAAGCTTGGGTTTTGCCGCTTAGGTTCGATATGAACCTTCTTAAGAAATTAATCTTGCCCAACAGGGATTGTAATTCCTTTTTATTTGACGGCGTCTTGGTCTCCATAATGGCTTTCGTCTTGTTTTGGTTTATTTCGATGCCCTTTTTGTGGACTACGAAACCCAAGAAGTTGCCCGCCTGCACAAAGAACGCACACTTTAGAGGGTTCATTTTGAGGCCAAACTTCCTCATCCTTAAGAAGGATTGTCGAAGGTGATCTATATGATCTTTTCCTGATACAGATTTAACCACAATGTCATCAATATATATCTGCATAAAAGATTCTATATAGTCATGGAAGATTGAATTCATTGCTCGTTGGTATGTTGCCCCAACGTTTTTTAGGCCAAAAGGCATCACTACCCATTTGTAGGTGCCTATGGCCCCTGGACAATGAAACGCTGTTTTGGGAACATCGTCCTCGGCAATGAAGATTTGGTTATAACCAGAATAACCATCTAACATACTAAGATATTCGTGGCCGGCGGTTGAATCGACTAGCATTTCTGCCACCGGCATCGAATATTCATCCTTAGGAGTTGCTGAGTTTAAGTCCCTAAAGTCTATGCAGACTCTCAAGGAACCATTTTTCTTAATAACTGGCACAATATTAGCAAGCCATTCGACATACCTGGTTGTGCGGATGAATTTGCACCGCAGAAGTCTTTCGATTTCCGCTTTTATTTTTGATAGAACCTCTGGAGCAAAATGCCTTGGGCTCTGTTTGACTGGTTTCTTGCCAGGCTTGATTGGCAGTCTATGTTCCACCAACTCTCTTTTTAATCCTGGAATTTCATCATAATCCCAGGCAAAACAGTCTCTATATTCTCGCAACAGCAGGATGACCTCACCTTTGAATCGAGTGTCGAGGTTGGCACTAATATAAGTGGGCCTTTTGATAATGCCATCTCCTAAGTCCACTTCCTCTAGCGGGTCCTGCGCAAGCATCTTGGCATCCTATGCCAAGGTATCTTTCTCGAAACCCAAAGGCTCGTCGTCATAGATAGCGTCAAGCCTTTTGTTTTCTTGATGGGTTTCATCAGATAGTTCCATGTCGAAGCCTTCCTTGCAGCCTTTCTGAAGAACTCCTTTATTGGCCTCTGTGGCCATTTCGCTTTTGACAGCCTCCAAGGCCGTTTGTAGTCTACTTTCGGCCACATAAGCCGAAATCCTTCGAAGCGCATTGGCTTCAGTCATTATTACTGAAATCACTTCCCCATCCCGTGGGGTCCACTGGCAAGGTTCCAAGGTATGGAAGCCTTTCTCCTGGCACCTCTCTGTCCCAACGGAAACCGTCTATAGGATGTAAGTATAACGAGCCAAATACTTTGTCGTTTGGCTTAAAGTTGGTCCACAAGGACCTATACCAGCCAAGTGTTTGTCGAAGTGCCTTTGATCGACATAGTTGATGGGTGCCCTAAAGTACCCTTGATCAGCTTCAATATTCTCTACGATGCCGTCTGACCTCCAAATTGCAATCCTTTGATGCATCGAGGATGGCACTGCCCCCATGCCATGAATCCATTCGCGTCCAAGTAACAAATTGTAATTGGCTGTAGTTTCTACAACCATGAATACCGTTGGTCGCGTTACCATTCCAACGGTGACATCTACCTGGATTACTCCCCTGGTCAAGCCTACCTTACCTTCATAGTTGGACAGGACCATGTTGTGAGGCTTGGTGTCGGCATCGCATTTCCCGATTTTGTTTAATAGAAGATGTGGCATCAAATTCACCGTTGCGCCACAGTCCACCGGAATTTTGTTAACTGGGGTATTTTCTACTCTAGCCGTAATATAGAGCGGCTTCAAATGGTTCCTCATCTCCTCAGTGGGCCGTTCGAAGAAAGAATTCTGCTCTTCGACACAGCCGTTGTTCATCACATAATAGCAAACGGGTTTGTGTGCTGACATTTCACAGTCTGCGTCAGTGTCACAGTTTTCGACCACAGACAATCTGACATATTCTTTTGGCATCACTGACACTATGTTCACCAACAAATTTAGCGAATCATCAGAATCTGAGTCGAAGTTGTCCGTCATCTCGTCATCTACCCCAGTGCTCTCCCTCTGACTTCTAACCTGATCAGAGAACAACTTCCTGCCCACCGGCGGTTGTGTGGTTTTGCTGATCATCTTCGACGGCTCTCTCTGATTTTTTGTTGGGAGATTAGTACTAGATTCGGCCTTGTCCTTCGATGCCGTTTCTCTAAGAGCTTTTCTTTTTCGTTGTTCCCGCCTCCACTGTGACTGAGACATGGGGTTTTTCCCTTATAATTCTCGGATACATGGGTCATCTTTGAAGACTGAAATTCTTTTTGATAGGTAACTGAGGAACCCCTATTCACTTCGAAATTCTTCCATTTTTGTTGGCTTTGTCGCCTATCCTCGTTGGGTTTCGTCCACCTACCATCGGTGTTTCCAACAACGGGTTTGAAACTAGCAGGCCTTGTTTTGGGGCCTCTGATGTGGGGTTCAGATCTTTTCAGGAAACTGCTTCGTTTATCGAATTCAGGCATTTTCCTATTTTGCTTGAGCCTTCGTGTTCCCTCAAGTATCTGGGCATCCTTTTTGTCGAAGATTGCGCTGCATCGTGGGCATAACATCACGCTAGAACCCTTTCCCTGGCATTTGTGAAGAAAATCCACAATTGTTTCCTCTTGCTTCGAGTATACCTCCTTAGTGATTTCTTCTTGGTTGTTCGACTCACTGTCCCCCTCACCTTCTTGTTGGGTGACTTCCATCATATTGATCTCACCCTCTTCGACCAAATTCAAACCTCTTAAGCTTAGACCCAAACCTTCAGTAGCCTGGTCCATTTTGACGAAGTTGTCAGCCATCTCCTTGGTCATCATCTCCCATTTTGGATTGTCTGTTACCCCATCGATGTTGCTGGTATCCATCTCCCCTTCACTGCATTGATCAAAGCCAATTATGACCTTTGTCATTACAACATTCTTGACAAAGTCATCAGTAACTTCTATCATGCTTTCTGAGAAGTCGCGGCCTTCAGTTACCCCGATCATGTTGGCTTCTAAAGGCTATGTGTAGTGAGCGTTTGTCACTTGTAGAGGGTCCGTGTCGACCTTCATTTGGCTGGTGGATTTCTCCCCAAACTTCAATCGTCCCTCCTGGATTGCGTTCTGAACAAGATCCCTGAAAAGAAAACATTGAGATGTTTTATGACCCAGAAAGTTATGGTACTTATAAAAACCTCTCTTTTTTCTTTGCTCTAGCGATGGCAATTTAGCGCCAGGTGGCACTATCATTTGTCCATCTTTTACCAACAAATCGAAAATTTCGTCACATTTGGTAATGTCGAAGGTATATGTTTTCTTTGGGAATCTATCATTCCTTTCTGATTCGACAAAACTCTTCCCCTGTGGGGGTGCTAATACTTTACAAGAATAAGGGGGCCTTGTTTAAGTTCGGCGAGGTCTACTTCATTTTCGTCGAGGTTCAAAGAATCCTCACAGGCCCTTTCGATAGTGTCATCAATTTCGACAAAGGCCACTTTCTTACTCTTGTTAAATCTAGTTTTCTCGTCTTTCAAACGTTCGAGTTGTCGAACTCTATCAGCCAATTGAGCCATATCTCTTAAGTATTGGGTATCTAACTTTTTTCGAATGGAATAATCAAGGCCTCCAGTGGCCATTTCGACCAATTCGTGTTCCGGCACTTGCGTGAAACACCTGGCCTTAAGTAATCGAAACCTATTGAGGTACTCTTCGATTGACTCTGAAAACTTACGTTTTACGCTGGCTAGTTCCTTTAAACTAATTTTGGTCTGGCCCATGTAAAACTGCTCATGAAACAAGCGTTCAAGTTGGGCCCAACTACATATGGTGTTAGGTGCTAGCGTTGTGAACCAAGTGAAAGCATTTTTTGTGAGGGAACTTGGAAAGTATTTTATCCTAAGGCTCTCATTATTCGTTATTTCCCCGACTTCTATCACATAACGAGCCACATGTTCGACAGTAGATTCCGTCGTATCCCCTGAGAATTTCGTAAATTTTGGTACTTTCGTCCTAGGAGGTAACTCTGTTTGAAGGATGTAATCTACTATCGGGGATGTAAAGTTTGGTCGAGTAAAACCAGTGTTTACTCCATTTCGAGCCATAATCCTTTCGACCATGGCCGCTAGATTGTTGTCAATGGCTATGTTATTGCGTCGAACTTCTTGGACCACGTGATCCACATCCTGGTTTCGGTTTATCACGACCACTCCTTAGTTTCCTTCGTCTAGAACATGGACCTGGTTCATTTGATTTTCTCTTACTGGCTCAACTACAGGAGGTTCGACTCTAGCCTGGTTTTCTAAGTGTATTTCCCTTGCGTTTCTTACGTCCTGTCGAGGGACGTTCGCTATTGGTTTTTGATTTCTGGGTACAGGGGGTACTCCCATTAACTCAGCTAACCGTGTCAACTACAGCGTCAATTGTTGGTTGGTTTGGGTTGTGTTATGGATTAATTACTGGAATATTTCGCCCATAGTCTGGGACAAAGTCTGAACCATTTGCATGTTACTCTCATCCATCTGTTGCCTTAAGCATGCGACTGAGGTATTGGTCAAGTTGGGGCCTTGTGTCGAATATCCCAGACTCTGGCCCTGGAAACTTCGACCAATGTTCACACCAGATCCTGATCCTTGCAGCGGAGAAGTCACAGGGTTATCTGAAAAGATGGGGGGAGCATTTTGAAGCCCCTGCATCACAGTTGTAGGCATTCCATATGTTGGATTCCTGGGTATCTGTATCAATCGAGGAAGAGGATTTTGTCTAGGCAGGGGGCTTCCTCCTAATGGTGTCTGAGGATTGGACATTTGGGGCCCGATATATTCCAATACTGGTTGAGTATAGGGTCTTATTACAGTCGACCCAACACCTAGTATCGAAGGTGTTGGTATAGGCCTTACCGGGAGCCCTATTTGCTCTCCCATCGATGGTATTGACGACGACGCTCTATCGTTTCTTGTTTCTTCACTAGAGCCATTTTGTTGGCCATTTGGATGAACGGGTTCCGTCGCCATATTCCTAGTGTTACATCTTACTAAACTTTCTTCATTCGCAGTGGTTATTCTGCAACTTCTTAGTAACATACAATGTATTTTGAAGACAATTTGATAAGGCTTATATTTCTAGAGTTTTATGATCTCAAAACTTTCTTGGTTTAGCACTGTCCCACCAGGTGTGCCATTTTGTTTACCGTGTTTTTTGGTAAACAACCTCTGGTCTATCAATTTGGTGTCAAATTGACTAACTTGCAGGATTGACCATACGAAATCCTAGGATATGTGCTAATGGGAATTTCTATTTGAACCTATCTAAAATGTGTTTCGACAATACCAAGAAGAAATAATTTAAAAGGGGCAGAAATTATCCACTATGTTTAAAAGAAAGAAGGAAGAAGAATTACAAGAGGGAAAAGAGATAAAAGGTTTTTCTGGAGAGACAAACTTAGTCGAAGTAGTAATGGTGGACAAAAGGAAAGACGAAATAAACATGTAAAAGTACTTGACAAAAGTAAAGAAAACAAAGTAACTTCATTAAAAAGATAAAGGATGGTGTGTTTACATCACGTACATTCTCTATAATACTCTTTTTCTCTACACTCGGATACTTGGAGTAATTTTAAGAGTGACTTGTACAACAGTAAATTACAACACACTAAGTTTATGTCTAAGACTCCTATTTATAATAATAATAGTAACTGCTAATAACCTCCTTAGGCCATCTATTCCTGACAAGTGTCACACCGCATGCGATCCTTGGTCCGATGAGCGCCACTTGTCCTTCTTAGTCATAAGAAAATATAACTACTCCCTCCAATATTCAAATTTCAAAACTCAATTCATCCCCACTTCTAAATCTCGGTCGAAGATACCATTTCGTTGTTTAAGTCGAAATGTCTAGTTTCAAGACTTTAATTTTCTAAGTCTTTGGAAGACTTGTAGGTCCTTTAACAAGCTGAAAATAGCCTCAAACATGGGTCGTCGAATTGGCGAGCTAACACTGAGCGAAGGTGATCGAGGAGCAGTTGGTTTCGTCGATCTAGTAGCGGGAATCAGTGAATTGTGAAAGAGAGATTCAGGTTCGATTGGCGAGTGTTTGATATCATTTGGGTTGGGGTTTGAAAATGCAAGGTTGTTCAACCAAGGAGTTGTAATCGGAGGTTCATCCACAAGCAATCGAAGGACTTGATTCGACTCGAATCAAGGGACAAGAAGAGAAAGCATCTTCAACAACAAGAGAGTTTGTTTGTGCATTTTCTTGTCTATTCTTGTATAAACGATTCAAAAACAGGTTACATTTATATTATACGAGCTCAATTCTATTGTTAGAATTGGGGGCAGACGTACCCCGAAGCGAGGACGGCGGGGGAACTGCCTCAACAAATTTGTGTGCCTTTTACTTTCTGCATTTTCATTTTGCTTAATATTTGCGTTAATTTAGTTCAAACAATAATATCGAATTAAGGACTGTTGAGTAAGTGCTGAAGTAATTTTAACTGTAGTACAATAGTTTATTGTACAAGGAAACTAGTGCTACTTACTCAAGGCCGAAATCACTTGGAGTGCTCCGCACACCAAGTGTTTGATAAATTGTCAGAACCAAAATTCTCTTGTGCTGTCCAACTATTTTGTTGGCATATTAAGGCATTGGAACTAGTCATACCAAGTAGTGATATAAATCAATTGATAGTGTGACTAGCCTAGTGATTCTCATTGCTCATTTCTCATTATCAATTTCCAAAGGCTAGACGCATATCCAGTCTTCTAGTAACGGTTCGTTATAGACGGTAACTTTTCCACGGCTGCTTCCGCAATTTAAACAATTTTTTAAAACCAATGTTATTGGTAGCGCCGACTGAATTTCAGGAAAAATCAAGAAAGAAGGAAATCATAGAGAAATTGAATGAACTAGTTCAATTACTCAAAGATGAAGAAACAAAAACTTGAAGAATGATAAACTTCATCATACTCCTATCAAGCGACCCCAGTGGAATCCTTCGAAAGAACATACTCAGTAGTTAAACGATCTTCGGAAGATTCAAAATCAAATGAAGGAATCTCATCTTTAAGAAACTGTGAAGAAGAAGAATAAGAAATATCCTCAATATTTGAGAGAAGAAAATGAGGAGTTACATTAACCTCAAGGAGAAACATAAAAGAGCCTTCTTCCAACGAAGAAGATGAAGTTTTCTTAAAGGAATACTACGAGTGAGATATTGCTAAGGTAAATAAATTTCGTTATCAACAAATGTTTAGAATGAATACTCAATTAGAGAAAGAAAATGATAAACTTAGGGAACACAACTTAGATCTTAAGGAATTTCTAAGATATCTTGAAGAAATCACCAAATCATTCAAGATGGAAATAACAAAGATCATAAATTCAAAAGAAACATGTGAGAGATATGTCTCCCTGAAAAAGAAAAGATAAATTTGATTTGATGTTATCAAGTCAAAAATCTTCCTCAAATAAAAATAGACTAGGATTTAAAAAGGATAGAAAACCTAGTAAAAGTTTAGATCACAATAAAAGGATTGTATAGTTTATAAATGCACACTTTGTAAAAGAGTTATCCACTTAGAGCCTTTTTATTTTGACAGATTGAAAAGATATAATGGTAACAACCTTCTTTTTTCTGGAACTAATGCACCTAGCCCCAAGAAGATGTGGGCACCAAAGGTGAGACCTTGGCGTTTTGTAGGTATGCTTTGCAGATCGAAACTTTAACGATTATTAATAGAGTTGTGCAAAGCATAAGTATACTTCTAAGTATACATTATATATGAAGTCTCTGATCCAAGAATGTACGATGATCAAATATCAATCACAATGATCAAAGAAAGTGTTTTTAAGAATATCTCAAGGTGTATGATCCTTAGTGATTAGTTGAGTGGACATGTCGGTAATAGACTTGTTCATCTTGTTGTTTATACCAACTCTCGCATTCAATGATGTGTACAAAATAACACACCATAATATGCTGGTGTTCCCTTTTAAAGAAAGTTTTAATCAAAGTTGTTTGATATGGAGGTATTACATTGTTTTAAGGTTGTAACGATCAGAAATCTTTGATTAACTATTTTCTGTGTGAAATCACATGTCTAAAAATCCTCCCTCATGAGTCAAGGAGGATGAGACCTCTATTAAAACAAAGGAAGAGGAATTAACTAAGTTGTTATGAAATATCCACATTACCTAAGGTATAACCCAAGAGCTTGAATCAAAATAAATTCTAATATTTAAACCCTGCAACATCAGTAAACATGGACATTTTAGAACGTTCGAGTGAAGCAAAGAAAATTGAAGCCAGGAGAAAAAAAACCCATCTAAGCAGTGAAACCTAGTAGAAATAAGTATGCATAATCCATGGGAGATATTTTAAAAGGGAAACCATCGATATGCAGTTGAGTAAGTAATGATGACCTTTAAGAGAGTAGTAAAGATAATTACAATGTCAGCTCACATTCATGATAATGCTGAAGTTTGAAAAATAAGAGTTGAATGAAGTGGAAGGTTTAGGTTGTGGTGTCGGCATGTGAATGTGCTCCTGGGGTAACCCAATGGATTTCCAAGTTAATAATCCAACCTTGTGATTGAAGATCAACATTGTTGGTGAGTTGTACTATATGGATTCCAACACGCTAAAGGTACTTTGGATGATCTTTTGTTGGTTAAGGAATCTATGGAAGCCTCGAAAGTGACTAAGTGTAAGTTAAAGTGTAGAATATGAGAAATGGCAGCATGAACATGAATAGATGGTACAGGAAACCTCACTTGAATTACCATGATATAATTGCAAGGTTTTGGAATTAGTCCATATGGAAATGTAGTTAATCTTAAAATCAATGTTTTATTATTAAAACCTGGTCATGGCACTCAAATTACTTTAGGAACTCATTGGGAAGTCGATGGTCAGGCTTAGCTCTAGTTGCATATGGATCATATGATACATCTTCGATCAGAACCAAAAGTGACTATCTTATCAAAACATTATCACCAGTAGTTGGTATTCTTCTATTTCGCAGATTAAGTAATACTCTGAACAAATCTGACATTCCCATAGTAAATCCAGAATCTTTACTACAAGAAAAAATGAAATTATCCAGGTGAAATTCACCTCGCAAATGTATATATCACCCAACAACGTTACTTTTGCGAGGTGTACAGAATACCCCGCAAAAACGTTAGTCGCAAAAAGTTGCAAGAAGAAAATCACGCCGCAAGTTAGTCATATGTATTTCACCTCGCAACGTTGCCAGGTGAAATTCATCTCACAACCCGTTTCTCAAGACATCACAACATCCAATGCGCAGAGCAGGGCAGAGTAGAGCCAGAGCAGAGTAGAGCCAGAGCAGAGTAGAGCCAGAGCAGAGCATTAGAAAAAAGACAGAAACTTGCTAGGTGAATTTCACCTGGAAAATTTTGAATATTCAAAAGTTTGCTGAGTGAATTTCACCGGACAAAAATTTTGAATTTGCCAAATGAAATACACCACGCAACCTATAAATAATATAATAAAAAAATGATATATTTATATTATTCTAAATATTAATTTTAATATTTATAATAATATAAACATAATAAATAATTTTAATTTAAAAATTAATTTAAAATGTTAAATTCATAAATGATTAAAAATATTTAAAATCATACTTAATTTTATAATATTCACAATTAAAAAAGTTAATAATTAATTTAAAATATTTAAATTTATCATTATTCCTCCTCGTGATTCTCGTCTTCTTCCTCACACTCGCTTACTCCTCCTTGTTTATCATTTATCAAACGCTCCAACTCTGCCACCACTATATTGTTGTTGAAACATTTATTTCATTTGTTGTTGTATTTGTTCTTGTATTTGTTCTTATGTACACAATATTTTCTCTTGTGAATTTCTCAATGCTTTCTTCCAACTCAAGTTATTTTCTTTTCATTTCTTCGAATTCAACATTTTTTGCAGCTTCACGTGTCGCAGCTTCACGTGCTGCTTCACTTTGAGCTAATTGTCTAATTGTTTCAGCCATTTGAGGGGTTAACGTTGGAGGATGTGAAGACCCTTCTCCGTCTGCAATTCTCCTAAATAAAGAAAATCTATCCTCTTTTATGTAGCTGCCAGCTAAAGGTCCAGTAGCATAATTTTTCTCATTTTTATTCTTTCCCTTACTTGCTTTCACCCAAAGATATTGATCAACAGTTGGATCAAGAGGATGTTGCCCCCACGGACCACCTAACTTAGGATGTTGAGATAAAAATTTTGCCTTCAGTCTTTGGTACTCCGCCTACACATACGTAAAAAATTTAAATTAAATAATAGATTTTAGGAAATTAATTTAAATAAAAAAATTAAATATAACATTTAAATATTAATATCATCTTACTTGAGTATTCCTCGCACGTTCGTCGCTATACTCTCCATCTCTTCCTCGATAAGTCCTCTCATGAAGCTCTTGCATTAATGAGTTCTTCCTTTAGCATTAGTCTAATTAATACACATAGAGTTTCAATTAAAAATATATCACAATTAAGAATATAATTTTAAAAAAGTAGTGAGATGAAAATATAATTACCATCCGTTCAACATGATCTACAATACTAATACTTCCAGTCCTATGATTAGCGACTCCATTTTCTGACGCTCTACGCTGCTTTGCTTTTACAATTTTTTTCTTAAACTCATCTATTTTCCAATAAGCAAGCATTTCCTTAAATACATTTTCGCCCATCCACGGAGGCTTGATCCCACTTTCTTCCCAACCAAGCCTTGCACGCCTAAGCATGTCAAAAAGTCGGGTTGTTGCTCTTTTTTAAAATTACGCTCAACCATCTCTTCATCTAGTTTGTGCCATACACACTTCTCCCGCAATATTGAAAAAATTATTAGATAATTAAAAAACAAGTTAGTAATTAAAAAATTAATTACTTAAAGAAAATATTTTACCAGAAATTTGTTAAACCATTTTTTATACTCCTCGTAACCATTCTTCACAAGTTATCCAAAAGTCTTCCAAGATTGTTTATATAACTCTTAGAATAACTTCTTTTATGCTAATTGCAGTAGGCCTACCTGGCAAGAAACTAAACAAAAATAAATTGAATAAGTATTAATTAAATTTTAAAAAATGGAAACATTTGCACATGCTTAAAATATAAGAAAGAAACTTACGAGTTTCCAACAGGCCTAATAACCCATCTTCCCTCAAACTTCTCATGTTGAACTTCCATCACATGGTCATCCTTCTCCTCCTCCTCCTCCTCCTGATCGGGCAATACATGGTCATCCGGCTCCTGATGGACTGATGTGGGTACATGTGAGGTGCGTGAGCCCCTAGGGTGATGGGATGACGACGATGCATGTGGAGAATGTGAGGTGTGTGAGCCCCTAGGGTAATGGGATGACGAGGATCCACGTGGGGGATATGGGATGCGGGATCCCTCGGGCTCAGGCTGATGGGATGATGAGGGTCCAGACTGCATGTATGGTTAGGGTATGTCTGATGGTGATACGTATGTAGGCTGGAATGGCGTGGGTATAAAAAATCCTGGTGGACCATCCTGTGAAGTGAGTAGTGAAGTGTAATATCTATGAGATGGGGAAGTGCTCATAGACTGAGGCATAGTCTGCTGAGCCCCCTGACTAAACTAGGGCATAGTTTGCTGAGCCTTTGACTAGACTGAGGCAAAGGAGCATTCCAGTTTGACTTCGCGACAAATAATCTCACACACATAGATAATTTAGAGTTTGAAGAACCCTCAAACAATGGTGTGTTTATTTCTTTCAACAACTGATAAAAATTTTGAGCTTTCTCATTCGGCAACTCTTCCCCATCACTATCTTGTTGTTCATTATAGGCCATGTTCACCCCTAAAGCATCGCCAATCATGTCATCATGTAGATTAAATTGTTCTTCATATTCCATCTGTGATCGACTACTTGAACCCTGTTGTAAATTTCTAGTCTCTGGCATATTCATCGACATTTCTTCTCCATTTGATGTACAAACCCAATAATTTTCCTTAAATTCCTTTCTCTTCAAATGAGTTTCTACTTCTTCCAGATTACTTATTATATGTCTACATCCACATTTAAGACACATACATCTTACTCCTCCTTCTCTCTGACCACATTCTTGATTAAATGCCCATGTAATAAACATTTTAACTCCTTCCTCAAAATGTGGTTTAAGTCCACGTTTTCGAGCATACATATGATTGTACATCTAACTACGATACTACTTATAATATTTCATATTGCACGTTTACAATTTCATACAAATTATAACCACAAAAAATATTTTTAACCAATTGACCAATTTAGGAATTTTGATCATTATATAAAATAAAAAATACATACATTAACAAGTACATATATGTTACTATGAAGTACATTTCAATTTGAAAATTATAGTATAACGCATTATTTATAAAATAATAATGCTATCATAAAAATATGTCACAACACAATTTTAAAAATATATTATAACTATCATATAATAACAATATTAAAAGAAAAGTAACAAAATGATAATACAATATTTATGTTACTACAATATATATTTATGTATTAATTATGTTTAGCATAATATCATTAACTATGTTACTATCATATGCCACTTAAAAAAAATAAATTTATAAAATCTATTTTAAATAATAAAATAAAATCCTGTTTTTAAATAATAATAATAATATTCTGTTTTTAAATTTTTTTTAATAATAATATTATTCTGTTTTTATAAAACGTATAATATTTCAATTTTAAACTTACATGATATTTTTCTGTTTTTTATTATTCTGTTTTTTAATAATAATATGCTATTTTTAATAATATTCTATTTTTTTACAATAATATATAGTAAAAATAATAGTATTTTGTTTTCTAAAATAAAAATATTATTTTGTTTTTATAAAATATAAAATATTATGTTTTTATAATTTATAATAATATTCTGTTTTTTCAAAAAAAAAACAATATCCTGTTTTTAAAAAATTAATAAAATTCTGTTTTTTAAAATAAAAATATTATTCTGTTTATATAAATATATAATATTCTGTTTTTATAATTTATAATAATATTCTGTTTTTTTTTAAATAATAATATTCTGTTTTTAAAAAATTAAAAAAACTCGGTTTTCTAAAATATAAATATTATTCTGTTTTATAATTTATTATAATATCCTGTTTTAAAAAAACATTCTGTTTTAAGAAAATAAGATTTTCTGTTTTTAAAAAAATATTATAATAACATTCACTTTTTTATAAAAAAAATAACATTCTGTTTTTAAAATATAATATTAATATAAATACTTTTAATATATTAAAATTTGGTTTAAGAAAATGATTTTTCTGTTTTTAAAAACATTATAATACTATAAATATTTTTAAAAATAATATTATTCTGTTTTAAGAAATATAATATTAATAATAATATTTTGTTTTTAAAAATATAATATTTACAAAATCTACAATATTTCTAAAATCTATATATTTACACAAATAATACACCAAAATCAATACTATTATTTACTTACAATTAAAAAAACAAAAAAAAATTGAAATTTACATATACCATAAAAACTATCACTAAAATATACTACACAAATCTAACTATCAACAAATTTCTAAAATATACTACACAAATCTAACCATACTATTTTTATCATAAAAACTTAAAAAAATAATAATAAAATAAAAATAAAAAAAATTCAAGCCAACTCATTCAACCCATTGTGTAATAATAAGTAATATACGTACCTTAAAAAATAGATTTGATGAATATCTTGATGCAAATCTAAATCCAGCAAAAAAAAAATTGAATGAGATGGAAGAGATTTGGAGGAGTTTGAAAAAAATAATGTGAGATAAGTTGGGAAAGAAGAAGAGAAGGTTTGGAAGAAGAAAGAAGAAGAGTGAGAGATGGAGATTTAATGTTGAGTTCCTTGTATTTATAAGGAGTTTTTAAGGTGAAAAGCACCCCGCAAATTATTTAGTCGTTGGGGCTTGCGAGGTAACATTCACCCTGCAACTCCGTGTCAGAGAAAAAATCAAAAACAATCAAAAAGTACCCACAACGTTCACCTACGCCTCTGCAAAGTAATTATGATGTGACCGTTGGGGATTGCAAGGTGTTTTTCACCTGGCAACGCATGTGATTCCATTACCTTGCGAAGTGCTATTCACCTAGCAACTCCTGTGTCAGAAAAAGAGTTAAACCGGTCACCTGCCACCCTGACCATTAATAATTGTATCATTTGATTTTCTCCCAATTTTTTAAAACTAAGTTGCAGGGTGTTTTTCACTTCACAACTCTCTTTTTAAAATTTTCAAATTTCCCTCCCTTTGTTGCGAGAAGAAAAAATATATTTATTTTTTTATGAAAAAAAACTATGTTGCAAGGTGAAAAACACCCCGCAAATGTACTTTTTGTAAGGTGAAAAACACCTGGCATAGTCACCTAGCTAATTCAAGTTTTTCTTGTAGTACTTCCTACTATCAGTCTAGCCATTTTGGCGCACCATTGAATGATGATCAACATATCTAAAAGTGTTGTTGCAATAGACAAATTAAGGTAAACTTATCCTAGATATCCTTAACTCCTTTTACCAAACATGTTTGTTGTATACTTCAGAATTCTTACGTATACCTTAATGATTCGTCTGAATCCTCTTACTTTTGTGGTGAACATGCAAGAGTTGAAGCAGTGAAGTTGTTGTATGAGGAATTAGCCAATAGTTTTCGTCTGAATCCTCTTTTCCTTTGAATATGATTGTTCTACATGTGTGTCCTTGTGCCAGTGAGACCCTACTAGAAATTTAATGAGGCTTGGAGAATGTGGTGATACATGGATATCAGAGTGCACATCAAAATATTAAGTGACTTATTATGCCCTCGACGACTCATGGGTTGATATGAGTGCTTCTAGTAGAGGTATTGAATTGCCTAGTCAGACTCTTGTGCGATTTGATAAAGTTGCACGTTTAATAACCATTTGCATAGTTGGAATGAGTAACAATAAACATTAAGGTTATTGAGGAATCTTCTTCAAAAAGAAGGGTCAGAGGGAACTTTAGTGTAACTAATCACCCTCATACGATTTACATAACATATTTGAACTTTTGTACCAACCAAATAAAAGTTATAGATTCCACTTTGGGTGGGAAGTGGTTGAGTTAAGGAATAACTTATGGTCAATATCGTTGTTTAGAAATCATAGTGACATTAACCCAATGGAAAATACATGAAGGATGTTATGAAGACGTGCTTGGAGCAACTAAATGGTTCAATTTTGGAGATATAGGAGTTTCGAACTAGACAAAGTTTCAAAACACCCAAGGAGAATCAAGTAGATTTACATTTATATTCAATTGAGGATTTTCCAAGAAGATCTAGAAAGGGCTAAGTAACCATTAGAGATTTCAACCAAGTAAATGGAGAGCGCTAGATGTGAAGTAAGAGAAATATGTATTATAGAAACAAGGTTTAACTATAGATTAAAGGGGAGTGTGTGAGAGCGGAAGCCTTGAATTCATGAGTTATTAATTTTGCAAGAAAGCCGTGAATATTGAGAGTAAAATTAACTAAAAGGGGAAGAATGTAACATCTCATTTTTATCTTCTTTTGATTAATAGATGAATTATGTTGTATAATCAATCAAGGACTTATTTATAAGTGATCGAGGATGTTAAATGTGTTAAGAATCAAGGAAATTTTGTAAACCATGGGATTAGAAGATGTAGGGGTAAAATGGACATATTTTTCTAGAGAGGTATTTTGGTTGTTTCATGATTTAATATCTTACCTCAAGAAAAATAAAGATTGATTGAAATTAAGAAAAGTTAATTAAATCTTTAAGTCATAATTAACATGCAAAAGGCCTTTTAGCATTTTGGTTTAAGATAGGGATATAATAGAGATTTCACATTCATTAATGAAGTGAAAAAATGCCTTTTGGCATTTGTATTATCAGTTTTGCTATGTTATACTAAACATTACACCTACACCATATGAACAGTGTTCTTATAAAAAAACAATAAAATATTCATACTAGCACATGTTGTTTCTCTTTCATTTATGCTTCGGTGGGCCATGGAAAAACTTCACTTTAGTGTTTCTCTCTCTTAACATCAGCCACATATATTCTCTACTGAACTCAATAAAATGTTCCAACTTTTATCATCTCTCTTAACAACTTCTTCTTCTTGATCATTCCGCGTCATTTATTTCTTATTTCTTCTCCAACTTTTCTTTTCATTTCATCTCCATCCATTTCTATCAAGAAAAAAAGAAATTTATATAGCATCATTATGTAATGAAGATGAAGATTTAACTCAGTATGTTTCTAGATATCATCATAGAATAATCCAATAATATCAATGTTTTTCTTTTGGATCATATGTTTATTCATGATTGTTCATATATTTCTAGATTTAACACAACATTAATCTACTTTCTTTACTGTTATTGATTTCATGTTTATTCACAATTATTCGTTAACCATGTCCTAAATAGTATTGCCCTACTTTGCTCACACCGTTAACCATGCTTATCTACTGTTAAACAATTTCATATTTTTACACATGTTGGTTCGTTAACCATTATTGGGAACTGTATTAACCAACTTGTGTCACACCATTAACCAACTTTATAATAAACAATGTTATAAACCTGCCCGTGTGTCTGGGTATTTATTAACCAAGTTATAGACAATATTAACCATAATTTTGAACGCTATTAACCAACGTTGTTATAAATTTATATTATACCTAATATTGACATTTTTTTGTGCAGTTTTTGTATCATAATAGACAGTTCAAGCATTTTGATAGAATGTGCTAGTAGTCAAAGGGAAGATGTAGAAGTCGATCACGGCGATGGTGATGGTGATGATGATGACTCACTTTGAGTTTCTGCAATTGGGATGCTTTTTTATTGTATAGAGGAAGTTAAAACTTATTAACAAGAGTATGCTTTGGAAAAGGGGTTTGGATAAAGGATTAGATCATCAAAAAAAGGAGATGACATGGAGCTTAACTACTTCATACTTTCTTGTGGGAACGAAGTTGTTTGCGAATATTGTTAATGGCTACCTTAGTCCTTTTAAATAGTTCTAATGTTTGACATTGTTGGTATTCTTATACTACTGGAGACTTACCAACAATAGAAAATACAAGAGCAAAATAAACATCAATTGGAGTAAAGAGAACTATCTTATCCCTAGCCCTAAATTCCTTACTATGTACGTCCTATCTACTTACTAACTCCCATAATAAACCACCTAATTGAAAAGTTGTTAGAAATATTCATCACCCATTTGAATGGGTGCATTTTGAAGGTGAGAAAATACTTAAAAGGAGGGTTGAATAAGTATATAGAAAAAATTATGGCAATAAAAACACAATGATTTTTATCCTGGTTCGTTGAACTCAACTACTCCAGTCCACCCTATCAAGAGTGATTTGCCTTTTTCCACAAGGACTTAATCCACTATTAATCAAACTGATTACAATAGCAAACACTAAGAGCAACTGTTCTTAGTCTTCTCAAGAACTACTGACCACAATTGGGTCTTCTCAAGGAACTTTTACAATCAAAAGTAAAATTAAACAAGTGTTTGAATGCTTCTAAGAAAGCTATATCACAACTGTGATTTACACTTAAGTTTAAGAACGTATGGAATAAATTCAGCCAAGAGAATAATTTGTATGAGAGCTTTTCAATGAATTTATTTAAATCAAATCGTCAACTGAAGAAGAATGTTGGAGACTTGCTTTTATAGGCTTAGAAATCCAAGACGTTGCATGCTTTGAAGGCCGTGTCTGCAAAGTAGTTGTAACCTTTTTGTCTTCACATCACTTGACCTTCCCTAGAAGAAGAACGGTCAGAGAAATCCTTTTTGCCTGAGTTCTTGTGTCTTGCATAAATGAGGAAAGAGTCGTTTGGCATAACCAATGGATATAACTTTGAATTCTTCTTCAACAAGTTTCTAATTCCAAGGAATTCACATCAGACCTTGAGTGATCAGAGTCTTGATGTCTTCAGAATATGTTGTATCAGAGTGTTGCAGCAAGTGTGCTTCAGCGTGAAATTAATTAGAGCAGAGTTTGGGGATCAGATCCTCAGTACTTGCAGCGTACAGTACTATCAGAGTCTTCTGAAAAACTATGATTGAAACTCTTCATACAAAGTCTTCAGTCTATGCTTTAGATGCTTCTGTAGCTTCTGCTTCAGATCCTTCTGTAGACAGCGCTCAGATTCTTCTGTAGGCAGCGCTCAGATTCTTCTAAGAGATGCTTCTGACGCTACAGAGCCTTGCATAGTTCAAGGTTCAGATCTAATTTGCTTTCAGAAGAATATTAAATTTAATATCAACAGAAAAAAATACTTGAACAAATTTTAGAGTATATAATTTCTTAATACAAAATTTCATAAGTGTTATCATCAAAACATAGAGATATGACTAAGAACCAATATGTGTTCTAACAATCTCCCCCTTTTTGATGATGACAAAAACATAAGAAATTTTGTTCAATAAGGATATGATTATAACTCCCCCTGAGATTATAAATCTCCCCCTGAATTGAATACTTCGAAAGAATAGAAACTTCCCTTTTTGCATGAGTATTCTTTTCAGAATCAGAGCCTGATTGGTTAAAACTTGATCTGGGGATCTCAGAGTTACTTTAAAGAATTTTATCATAAGTTCTGAAATGTTAAGAGTTTACATTAGTTATAATTTGATATGTCTGAATTCCATTCAAGTAAAGTTTATTTGAACAGTCAGAATTTCATTTTCTCCCCCTTTTTGTCATAATAAAAAAGAAAGCTTTAAATACAAAATAAAAGGAAATAGAGAAAAGATACATTCATGTAGAGAAAACATCATAGTCATTCATTCATTCAAATAAGTACTCAGACAGAACATACAAAAACATCAAATAAGAAATTCAAGTACAAGTGCACAAACATCAGATACAGAAAGCATAAAACTAGGTTTGTTTTGAAAGAATCATCTTCAGAAGTTGAGTGATCTCAGATGAGGATTCTTCTTGCTTTGACATCCATTTCTCCATGTTCTCATTCTTTTGATCTTGCTTAGCCATCCATGACTTGATCTCAGATAGCCCAGCATCCAGCACTGCAATCTTATCTTCTAAGTCCGGGTTCTCTTTCTCGATCTCAGAAGAAGTAGATGGAGCATATTCTGATGCAGGAGCAGAGTCAATAACCATTTGAGTTTCAGAGTCAGGAGCTACATAAGTAGAGGGTTTGTCCACAGTTGTCAGAGCCAATGGATTTACTTCAGAAGCAGATTCTGCAATATTTCTGTAGCAGATACTTCAGAAGATGAAGGTACATCCTCAAGAAGCAAAGGTGTATATCTTTTCATGTTCCATATCATGGTTCTGGCAGTCTCAGCAAATTTGATCTTCGCATCATCAGAACAAACATTCTTCAGATTTGAAGCAACTATATTGAATCTGGCGATGAAGTTATTCCAGATAGCATCAGATTCAGCTGAGTTCATGGTTGACAAGCATCTTTTCTTCACAGATCCTAAATTCATCTTTATTTCTTTCATAAAATTTGCAAATAAATTATCAACATTTAGTCTAGGTTTTGGTTTAAGAAGGGTTTCCAAAGTGAATGGCTTGGATTAAATTGGTGGAGGTGGTATGGTAAATTTTAGAATGATTATCAGAGGGCGAGGATAGGCTGGTTTCTTTTGAGCAGGCATAATGCGAAAGAATGGTTTGATTTTCCGAATGGATGGGATGACAACTCTTGGATTTGCAAAGTAAGTAACAAAAGCTGATGGGTTTGGTTTAGGTGTTGGCGTTGGTTCAGGAATGATAGCATCAGATGTAATAGGTGGATCTGGTTGTTTAGATTCATATTCTCTGAGAGAGAGGGGTGAGCTAACATCTGGATGAACATTAGATTCAGATGAATCAGATGAGGTGGTTGAGTGATAGGATGTGGAAGATATATCTAACATGATTTTCAGGGGTTGGACGTCCAGAACCTCAGAATCAGATACGTTTGATTCAGTAGGTTTGGGTTGATCTGGTTGAGGATTAGAAGGTATGGATTTTGGTGGTTCAGATATAACAGGTTCAGATGGTGTTGGTTTAGGTACAGAGGTTTGTTGAATGTCAGGTTGTTGTTGTGTTGGAATTGGTTCTGCTAGTTTTGTTGTTTGTGGTTCTGATTGAGGAATGTCAGATGTTTGTAGCGGTGTTATGGGAACAGGATTAGATGGAATTTGTGATTTAGAAATAGTAGGTGGTTCAAAGGTTTGAGATGGAATGGAAGTGGTTTGAGGTTGAGAAGGAGGGGGTTTTGGAACAGAGCTAATAGTTGATAAATCTACTGCAATTTCAGAAATAGAAGGTAAAGATGTTTTAGTACCTCTTATCTTGATGCATCGGGTAGGAACAGAAGGAGCTTCTCCAGAAGCTTTTCTCTTTATCTGCTTATGTGGTTTTTCAGCAACTTTTTATTTCTTCTGAGCAGCAACTTCTTCTGCCTCTAACTATCTTCTTTTCTTCATATTTTCCTCATAAACATCTGGGATAGGTTCCCTTGCACATATCAGAATATCAGCAGGTACAGGTGTTCCATCTGCCTTGCACAAGTCAATGTACCTAAGAATAATGTCTTTGGGTTCCTCAGCACCAAAGATAGGAAAGTCTTTAACAGGAATCCTCCTCTGGCTGACTTCAATAATATTCATCTTTTTAGGAGCAGTTGTGAGTTCATCCACAACTCTTACCCTCTGCAGACTCTTTCCATTCAAAGGTTTTCCAACTATGGATTCAAGTTCTTCTTTCACTCCAGCTTCATGTAGAGCAGCTACCAGACCATTCTCTGTCAGAATGTTTGAGATTAATCTTCCAAAAGGTATCCATGTTCTGATCTTCTGACCCTTAGTCTTGACAGATTCTCTGGATGCATTAATGTGATTCCACAGATGCATGAAGAGAATGTGTGACAGATCCACTTTAGTACTCTGACTTAAGCAGTACATGAAATAAAGTTGTTCATTGTTCACATAATCTGGAGAATTTGTGGATTTTCTATGGTTGATGCGGCCCAGAAAAATCTTTGCCCAGATTTTGTAATCAGGTTTCAGATCCTTGAACTTATTTGAGGCTTTTCCATTTGAAATAACTTCATCATAAACTTCTTCCATTTCAACACACCCAGCTGGAAGATGAGAAACTCCATCAGTTTCCTCATACCCAATGAATTTTTTGATTAAATCTTCAGTGATTATAATCTCTTTTCCCAGAACAGAAGAGATTATGAACTTTGGGTAAACAGATGCGTGAATCCAAAATTCTTTCACTAGGTGAGGATAAAATGATCTAAATAATCTATCAAAGTACTTTACCCAGCCTTGAGCATCAACGATAGGACGTAAATTAAAACCATTTTCAGCCAAGGAATTAAATTCCACCATTGATTCACATAACACTTCAAGCTTATCAACTGGTGTTAACAAAGTTCTCTCAGGTTCCTTAAAAGGAGTAGCACCCACATTTGACGAAGAAATAACAGTCATAGACGATTAGAAATGAGCTGAGGTTGAAGATGAGGTGGCCATTGTTGAAGATGATAAAGGTTTAGGGTTTAGATGAAGGCTAAAGAGCAAACAGAAATGCATATACGTGTTTGTGAGAGTGAAAAGTGTGAAATGGTGAGATTTTGTGGTATATATAGAGAGAAATTAGGGCACACAAACAGACACACGTTCAGCACGTTCTAAATTAGCAATTAATGGCATTTAATGAAAAAAATAATAATCATTTCAAAGCATTAATTGATTCTGACAATTTGGGGGGGAAATTAAGAAATTAACTATTCAAACAATACCTCAAATGTCTCTTCAGTATTGTGTACGCCATCTTTTCAGATTCTGAGTGACACGTGTTTGCTTGCATGTGCTTCTGAATTCTCTTTGAAAAATGAAACGTTAGCCAACATTCAGATCCTCTGAGATTGGTTAGTTCAGATACACACATAAATAATAATTCAAGAAATCAAATAAATGACAGATGAAATACTTCAGAGTTTTAAGCATTTTGCATCTGAGAAGTTGAACCTATCTTCAGCAAGGGTTTTTGTGAAAATATCAGCCCATTGATGATCTGTATCAACAAAGTCTAATTTTATAATACGCTTCTGAACATAGTCTCTGATGAAGTGATGTTTAATTTCTATATGTTTTGCCTTAGAGTGTAAAATGGGGTTTTTAGACAAACATATAGCAGAAGTATTATCACAGAATATAGAGATATTACTCTCAAAGATCTGATAGTCTTCTAGCTGACTTTTCATCCAGAGCATCTGCGTGCTACATCCAGCAGCAGCAATATATCCTGCCTCTGTAGTTGATAATGCAATTGTAGGTTGTTTCTTGTTGTACCAGAAGATTAAATTTCTTCCTAGAAATTGACAACTTCCAGAAGTACTTTTTCTTTCCACTCTGTCTCCAACGTAATCAGCGTCACAAAATTCAACTAGTTTAAATTCATTAGATTTTCTGTAACACAAACCCACATTAGAAGTACCTTTCAGATACCTTAGAATCCTCTTAACAGTTGTTAAGTGTGATTCTCTAGGATCTTATTGGAATCTTGCACACAAGCATACACTGAATAAAATGTCAGGTCTAGAAGCAGTTAAATAGAGAAGAGATCCTATCATACCTCTGTAGAGTTTCTGATCTACTTTCTTACTTACCTCTCTTCCTTACCAAGAGTACTTGTTGGATGCATAAGAGTCTTTTCCATCTTACTATCAGTCATGTTGAACTTCTTCAGAAGCTCTTTTACATATTTGGTCTGATGAATGTAAGTGTAATCTGGAGTCTGGTTGACTTGAATTCCCAGAAAGAATCTCAATTCTCCCATCATGCTCATCTCAAATTCAGCCTGCATACATTGAGCAAACTCCTTTCCCAATATAACATTGGTAGATCCAAATATAATATCATCCACATATATTTGACAAATTAACATATCTTTCTTAAATGTTTTACAGAAGAGTGTTGTGTCCACTTTGCCTCTGATAAAAATTTTCTCCAGAAGAAAATTGCTTAATCTCTCATACCAAGCCCTGGGAGCTTGTTTTAAACCATAAAGAGATTTCTTTAGTTTAAAAACATGTTCTGGAAAATTTTCACTTTCAAAACCAGAAGGTTGGTAAACATAAACTTCTTCTTCTATAATTCCATTAAAGAAGGCACTCTTAACATCCATCTGATATAGAGTGATGTTATTTTGTGCAGCAAAAGAAATGAGTAAACGAATAGACTCTAACCTGGCTACAGGAGCATAAGTCTCTGTATAACCAATTCCTTCTTGCTGACTATAACCTTGAGCAATAAGCCTTGCTTTGTTTCTTTCAACTTCTCCTTTTTCATTCAACTTATTTCTGAAAACCCATTTAGTTTCAATTATGTTGAATCCTTTTGGTCTTTGAACCAAATCCCAAACGTCATTTCTTGTGAACTGATTGAGCTCTTCTTGCATGGAAATTATCCAGCCATTGTCTTGCAGAGCTTCATCCACAGAAGTTGGTTCAATAACTAACACCAACCCAAATAATGACGCTTCAGATGATCTGAGGTAGGATCTTGTTCTTATAGGGTCATCCTTCTTTCCAATGATCACATCCTCTGGGTGAGAGGCCTTGATTCTAGAAGATGATCCTCTAACAATTGATTCTTCAGAAATATTTAAGTTATTCATTTGAGAAGCTAAAGGAATTGCATCTGGCGTTGCTTCTGGTTCCTTCACTTGAGCTTTTTCTGCCTCTGAGCCTTCAGAGTCTGTGAGAATTACTTCTCTATCTGCAGAACTTTCAAACTGCTTTGGCTTTTCAATTCCAAGCTTATCATCAAATCTAACATGCATAAATTCCTCCACAATCTGTGTTTCAGTATTGTATACTCTGTAGCCTTTAGAGCGTTCAGAATACCCAAGCATGAAACACTTTTGTGCTTTAGAATTAAACTTGTTAAGATTCTCTTTAGTGTTCAACATATAACATATACATCTAAAAGGATGAAAATAAGAAAAATTGGGCTTTCTGTTCCTCCACAATTCATAGGGAGTTTTTTCCAGAAGAGGTCTTACAGACACTCTGTTCTGAATATAACACGCTGTGTTTATTGCTTCTGCCCAAAAATGCTTTGCCAGATTAGTCTCGTTGATCATGGTTCTGGCTATTTCTTGCAGAGTTCTATTTTTCCTCTCTACAACTCCATTCTGTTGTGGAGTTCTAGGGCAGGAGAAATCATGAGTAATGCCATTTTCATTAAAATATTTTTCAAAAAATTTGTTTTCAAATTCGCCACCATGATCACTTCTGACTTTAACAATTTTAAAATCTTATTCATTCTGGACTTGTTTGCAGAAGTCAAAGAACACAGAATGTGACTCATCCCTGTGTTTTAGGAATTTCACCCATGTCCATCTGCTATAGTCATCAACAATGACTAATCCATACTTCTTGCCTCTGATGGATGCAGTTTTCACTGGTCCAAACAGATCAATGTGAAGTAATTCTAATGGTCTTGAAGTCGAAACAACATTCTTAGTTTTAAAAGAAGATTTTGAAAATTTTCCTTTTTGACATGCTTCACAAAGAGCATCTGAGTTGAACTTCAACTTAGGAAGTCCTCTGACCATATTGAGTTTATTAATCTGAGATATACGTCTCATATTAATATGCCTCAATCTTCTGTGCCAAACCCATTACTCATCATTAACAGACATAAGGCATTTTACATTTTGAACCTTAAGTTCTGAAAGATTGATTTTGTAAATGTTGTTCTTCCTCTTTCCATTAAATAGGATTGAGCCATCCTTTTGACTAACAGCTTTACAACATTGTTGATTAAAGATTATGTCATAACCATTGTCACTTAATTGACTTATGGACAATAGATTATGCTTTAATCCTTCTACAAGTAAAACATTAGATATAGAGGGAAGGTTACCATTGCCAATAGTACTAGAGCCAATAATCTTGCCCTTCTGATTCCCTCCAAACTTCACTTCTCCTCCAGATTTAAGCTTCAGGCTTTGGAACATAAACCTTTCTCCCATCATGTGACGTGAGCAGCCAGAGTCCAGGTACCATGACTGGCGTCTTGACTTTTCTGCTAAATACATCTGCAACAGGGATTATCTTATCCTTAGGTACCCAGATCTTTTTGGGTCCTTTTGGGTTAGTTACCTTAAAAGTTTGTCTGAACTTCTGTCTTTATACAATAGTTTTGTTCTGACATACTTTTGGTTTAAACACAGGAACGTTCTGATCAGAACGTGTGTGTTTTATATCATTCAGATGACCAAACTTAAAATGAGAATATAAGGGAGTCTTCTTAATGATAAGTTTAACAACAAGCATTGGATTTAAATCCTTTCTAGAGGAAGATTCATATCCAATTCATTTCCTATTGTTTCTGCTAACTCCATAGATCATTGAAGCCATCTTGCTTCTATCTATGCTTTTAGCCAGAAACTTCTGAAAGCTAAAGTCATATTCTTCTAAAATATTTTTGCATTTTGACTTAGTTTCAGATTCAGAGTCTTGTTGAGCTTTTTCAAAATTGTTTTTCATTTTCAAATTGTTTTCTTTGAGCTCAACAACTTCTGACTTTAACATATTATTCTTAGATTCAAGATTGCATTTAAACTTCTTGCATTTGAGTTTAATCTGGTTATAGTTTTTCAGGACTTCTGATAAAACTTTAATAAGCTCTTCTCTAGTGAGATCAGAAAGTACCTCTTTTGAGTCAGATTCAGATCCAGATGATCCTTCATCCTGATCTTCCACACCTGCCATCAGAGCCATGTTGGCGCATTCTTCTTCAGATTCTGATGAAGATCCAAAATTATCTTAATCATCCCAGGTTGCCATTAGAACCTTCTTCTTTTTGTCAAACTTCCTCTTTGGCTTTTCTTTTAGAAGCTTTGGACATTCATTCTTGTAATGGTCAGGTTCTTTGCATTCAAAGCAAACAACCTCCTTCTTTCCAGATCTTTTTGGTCCATAGGACTCCTTGCGTTGATCTGGATTCTTGAAGTTCTTGAACTTTCTCTATTTGTGCTTCCAGAGTTTGTTGATTCTTCTGGATAGCAAGGACAGTTCATCTTCTTCTTCTTCAGAAGACTCTTCAGAACTTTCTTCCAACACCTACAAAGCTTTCACAGATTTGTTAGATTTTAAGGCAATTGACTTACCTTTCTTTTGAGGCTCGTCTTCCTCAAGTTCAATTTCATGGCTCCTCAGTGAGCTGATTAGTTCTTCCAATGTGATCTTGTTCAGATCCTTAGCTAGCTTCAGAGTAGTGACCATAGGTCTCCATCTGATAGGCAAGCTTTTGATGATCTTCTTCACATGATCAGCAGTTGAGTAGCCTTTGTCCAGCACTTTTAATCCAGCTGTGAGGATCTGGAATCTAGAGAACATAATTTCTATAGATTCAGATTCGTCCATTTTAAACGCTTCATACTTCTGGATCAGTGCCAGAGCCTTGGTCTCTTTAACTTGTGAGTTCCCTTCGTGTGTCATCTTCAAAGACTCAAACAAATCAAATGCAGTTTCTCTGTTGGTGATCTTCTTATACTCAGTATGAGATATTGCATTTAATAAGATTGTTCTAGCTTTGTGATGATTTTTGAACTCCTTCTTTTGGGCTTCAGTCATAGATTTTCTATCAATTTTTTCTTGCCATCCCCATCAGTGGGGTGAACATACCCATCAATGACTATGTCCCATAGATCAGCATCATAACCAAAGAAGAAACTCTCTATTATGTCCTTCCAATAGTCAAACTTCTCCCCATCAAACATATGGGGTTTTGTGCTGATTCTATCCCTTTCTTCATATCTGTTGTTGTTGTTAGATGTTGAAGTTTCAGCCATAATAACAACCAAGAATATATATCAAAGTTTTCTCACAGGATCTTTTCTGTCACGGTGAAGTGATAGCACACACAGAACCGGAGCTCTAATGCCAACTGAAGGTGAGAAAATACTTAGAAGGGGGTTGAATAAGTATATAGAAAAAATTATGGCAATAAAAACACAATGATTTTTATCCTGGTTCGTTGAACTCAACTACTCCAGTCCACCCTATCAAGAGTGATTTTCCTTTCTCCACAAGGACTTAATCCACTATTAATCAAATTGATTACAATAACAAACACTAAGAGCAACTGTTCTTAGTCTTCTCAAGAACTACTGACCACAACTGGGTCTTCTCAAGGAACTTTTACAATCAAAAGTAAAACTAAACAAGTGTTTGAATGCTTCTAAGAAAGCTATATCACAACTGTGATTTACACTTAAGTTTAAGAACGTATGAAATAAATTCAGTCAAGAGAATAATTTGTATGAGAGCTTTTCAATGAATTTCTTTCAATCAAATCGTCAACTGAAGAAGAATGTTGGAGACTTGCTTTTATAGGCTTAGAAATCCAAGACGTTGCATGCTTTGAAGACCGTGTCTGCAAAGTAGTTGTAACCTTTTTGTCTTCACATCACTTGACCTTTCCTAGAAGAAGAACGTTCAGAGAAATCCTTTTTGCCTGAGTTCTTGTATCTTGCATAAATGAGGAAATAGTCGTTTGGCATAACCAACGGATATAACTTTGAATTCTTCTTCAACAAGTTTCTAATTCCCTAGAATTCACATCAGAGCCTTGAGTGATCAGAGTCTTGATGTCTTCAGAATATGTTGTATCAGAGTGTTGCAGCAAGTGTGCTTCAGCGTGAAATTAATTAGAGCAGAGTTTGGGGATCAGATCCTCAGTACTTGCAGTGTACAGTACTATCAGAGTCTTCTGAAAAACTATGTTTGAAACTCTTCATACAAAGTCTTCAGTCTATGCTTCAGATGCTTCTGTAGCTTCTGCTTCAGATCCTTCTGTAGACAGCGCTCAGAGTCTTCTGTAGGCAGTGCTCAGATTCTTCTAAGAGATGCTTCTGACGTTTCAGAGTCTTGCATAGTTCAACGTTCAGATCTAATTTGCTTTCAGAAGAATATTAAATTTAATATTTGCAGCAAAAATACTTGAACAAATTTTAGAGTATATAATTTCTTAATACAAAATTTCGTAAGTGTTATCATCAAAACATAGAGATATGACTAAGAATCAATCTGTGTTCTAACACATTTGATGTAGGCACATTGAGCTGGTGTTAACTTTTAATTGATGATGCTCAAATTTACTAGGATACAGATATGCCTCATTCGTACCTTAAATTCACAAAAAAAGTTGATTAATTTTATACACGGCCCAACAAAAATAACAGATTCAGCAATAAAGCACTCTTACTTACTTCTGTTTCGTTTAAATATTTTGATGATGCCATAGTTTCATCAATAGAGCACTCAACCTAATATCAAAACAAAACCAAATACAAACACAATCACTACAACTATCACTACATTAACCTAAAAGGAATAAACCCTAAAATCTATTCCTCTTTCAATTTCCCCTCTTTGAACACCAGATTCACCAAAAAAATAAAGAGGAAAATAACATCTAACCTTGATAGAGTTGTTTTCTTCATTCGGTGTGAAGATAGTTAGAGTTTTTGCCGCGTCGAACAACATAATATTAAATGGAAACTATTAGAAAAGAGGGAGCTCAATTTAAAAGAAGAATGAGGAATTCAATGAATCATCTTTCATGTTTGGAAATGAGGCTTTGATCATTCAAATGAAGAAAGTTCGTTATCACCATCAAATTCATAAGCTGGGTTTCTAGGTTTTTTATGTTAGGATTCTATTAGGTATGATTTTAGGGGAGTTATAAATTAATTGTTGAGAATTTTATACTGAATGTTAGAATTAAGGTATTATGTTTGACCAATTTTGATGATTGAATATGAACCCCATGTTAGTGGATATGCTTATGATTTTAGTTGTTTTAAATGCATACTACATGTTTGTTTTATTTTTTATGATTCATAAAAAATTATTTGGGGGCTTGTAGATGATTTGAGGTAAGCCAGAAGTTCCAAAAGAGAAAAATGTTGAAAATTGTAGAGGCCTATTGTCAATAAACTTCCTATAAATTCCCCCACATGCAACATTTTGATATGAAACTAAGATCATTAGAAATTAGATAAAACTTCACATGAAATAGAATTTTGTTTGGGTAATTTTAATCATGGTATGAATGATAAAAATTGTTAGTAAGTTCAACAATTGTTTTAAAATTCTGCAGCAGAATTATTTGATACACTGTTAGTGTTTGGTTTGTTCATAACTCATCCTAAACAAGTAATTTAGGACCGAGTCTTATATAATTAGAAACTAGATAAATTTTATCATGAAATAGATTTTGATTTGTTCCGTTTTAGTTATGGTATCAATGAGAAAACAAACCTACAAGTTCAGCAATGATTTAGAAAATCTGCAGCTCAAGTATTTGACACACTGTCAGTATTTTTCTTATAACTCTATCTACGCGAGTATTCTAGGAGATAAATTTACATAATAACAACTATATTGAATTTCCAACATTATATATATATATATATATAAACATATATATATATATATATATATATATATATATATATATATATATATATATATATATATATATATATATATATATATATATATATATATATATATATATATATATATATATATATATATATATATATATATATATATATATATATATATATATATATATATATATATATATATATATATAAAAGTTAGTACTATTGTAGTAATATTATTAAGGGAGAATATTTAGTCCACCTTAGCTAAATGGGCTCTCCGTTTATACGACGGGATGGATAAGTCATTGTAAGTAAAGGACACCGCTTATGTTATGTGTTTTAGCTAATGTGATATAAGTTGATCACATACTATGTTATGTTCTTTAGCTATTGAGATATAAGTTGATCAATTATATTATTACTATCATTTCTTGTAGATGAAATCCACTGAGAAAAAGTAGTTTCTCATCCCACATTGTTTACTGTTAGCAGAGAATAAACCACATATGTAGGGCGTAGGTTGTACGTGGATAAAGAGCTGAAGACTTTAATTTTTATTTTGTTCTTCAGTTGGGATTGGTTACATGTAACTGCATTAATGTATTTTTGTTTATGATTTGTTTTTTTAAAGTAGGAACTATGACATAGCCTAACCATTTGACATTCCAGATCAACCACTTATTTTGTAGACATTGTATATTAATTTTTAGATAACTAATATATGGTGTTACGTATCAGATACTCGAAGATGGGGAGGTTGTCTCCCTGACAAAGTAGGTCTGCTGGCCTTTTTTTTTTAGATTACCTTTGTAAGGAAATAATACATGTGCTTATATTTTCTTTTTTTGGAATGACTTGCATTTTTACCTGTATTAGGTATATATGTGGGTTCCAGAGTGTGAGGCTTTGGATGTATATTTGTATGATTCTGGATGCAAGGATCTAGATTCTGTATGAACTTACATGGAATTTTCTCAAAGTTTATTGAAGGTCATTGGAGTCATGCCTGGCTAAAGGTCGGTTCCCTTTCCCTAGTGAAAACCCGATCTAAGGTAGAAGTATGGCTAACCCATCATGACCTATAGAGTGGATAGCTTCCACATGGGATGGACTGTTATATCTCGTGGGAAATTTATTACTTTAGTTGGACATGCAAAGTCTCACTGAGAGCAACCTTGACTTTTGGTGGGTGATTTATTGCTTTAGTCATATGTGCAAAGCGTCTCTGAAAACAACCCTGACTTTTGGTGGGAGATTGATTGGTTTAGTCAAACATGCAAAGAATCTCTAGGAGCACCCTTCACTTTTGGTGGAAGATTTATTGTTTTAGTTGGACGTGTAGAGCATCTCTAACAATAACCCTTACTTTTTTATGTCGGACCTTGATCTCGTTAGCCAGAAAGAAAGAAAGAAACATTTTAGAAGTTGGAAATATTTTATTCATAATTGAAGGCACCTCCTTGTACATGAGGAGTGAGATTATACAAGAATATCATTTATTATAGAACAAGAAAGAAAACATAACGGGGCGGGATAATTGCTGCTTATTTCCCATATTTTCCTCCTTATGAATCAATCGCGTCTTGATGGGTAGATGTTCGTGTCTTAGAGCTAGACGGTTAAGGAAGCCACATTAATCTCCATAGCTACGCCCTTTCCTTGGTCTCGCTGGAGCGTTTGGTATATTCTTTTTGTGGCTTCGAGATCAATGTTAATGATAGTCGGTTCTCCCTGCAGGTTATGGTATTTGAGCTTGAGGTGGATCATCGAGGCTACCGCGTCCAACATGGTAATGAAGGGTCGTCCTAGAATGCAATTGTAGGCGCTCCTGTAAAAGATAACAAGGAACTGTGAATTTACTGCCCCAACATCCCTCCCTTTGCCCACTAATATTGTCAGCTCCATGTATCCCCATGGACGGGTGGTCGTTTCTTTGAATTCCTGCAAAATTGAGCCTTCGTATGACCATAAGCTTCCTCTTTTAAGTCCATATTTTTAAAAAGCTCTAAGTATAATATGTCATAGGAGCTTCCGCTGTCAATGAACATATAGGAGACTTCGAACTTCCCGATGGTGGTTGTGATCACCAGAGGGAAAACTTTGTTAGGGATGTTGCCCACCTTCTACAAGTCCCAAAATTCCAGCATATGTCAGTCAAGAATCTTCACTGATGTGCTTCCGTCCTTTTTATGGGCAGCTAGAATATGAGTTATCTTCTACTGCATGTCCTCTTTGGATGAGAGGTTTTCTTAGGGCGTTCCTCCAGTGATAGCGGCGATAGGCATTTTCCCTTGCTGGTCTCCTTACTCTTACCACTGATCCTGAAATCTATGGTCTTTGAGGGAGACTTTCCCTTAGGTGACTCTTGCCAATCTCTTTTGCTCCCTTCACGTACTCGACTGTCCGGCCTCTATTGACTAATGTTTTAATATCATCCTTCAATTGGATTCAATATTCAGTGTTATGATTGTGTCTTTTATGAAAGCGACATTACTTTGATATGTCAATCCAAGATGTCTCCCTGACATGGTATGGGGTCAGATTTTTCCCTTCCTAAATTTTGTGTTCGCACAGTCCTCGTAAATATTTTCTCGGTGGATGTTTAAAGGCATGTACTTCTCGTGCCGGCCTTGAAATCTTCAGTCATAGTCATCTCTCCACCGGTGGGACTCCTTCCCTATTGGGCGACTGGAACGGGTGTCAGTAGAGGCCAGGTTATCAAAGCACGTGTTTAGCTTCTCCTCCAAGATCATTTAGGATTGAGTCGAGCTCAGTATCTCCTAAGTTGTTCTCATCTTCTTCCTTCAAATCTTCAGGAAAAATGGCTAATCACGCAGTAGGTCATTCTCAAAGATCCAATACTTCAAACTTTCTTTAGCTTCTTCCACCTCAAGAGAAACTTGCATGAAATAGTCAATAGAAGACTACAAGCTCTCTTTATTCCCTTGAGAGATCTCACTCAAGACATCTACAGTCACCAGTTGTCTCTTCCGGTCAGTAAAATATGCAGATGACCACCAAGAAATTGGTCCATGATTAAATGCTCTTGTCCGATAGACCATTAAACCACAACCTAGTTGGGCCGATTAAGGTTAGTGAAAATAACTTACATCTAGATGCTTCATCTTTGATGAAATCCGTCTGGGTTTCCTTTACCATCATACTCACCTAGCTTGGGCGGTATCTCCATGGATTTTGGTATTTTTCTTTCCATAATCCTGGTGCACAATGGATGCTTCTACTAAACCTTTAGTGGATGATTCTCTACCTGGTTCAGGGGAGAAGTATGTCCTCCTCAGTTTCCTTCAGGACTTATAGAAGGACTTTGATGATTTTTTCTCCTCTTATGAGGCTTAGATTGAGGAGATTCATCTCTCTTTTTCGTGGTCGGATCTAGACCGATAGTGTGAGCTCTTCAGGAAATGGCCTCTTAAACAGTGTTGCCTGGTTGAGGCATGTTGTGAAGGATTATCGCTTTTGAATTTTGCTACCAAAAGATGTTATACATGTTGTTCGGTAGTTTGTTAGAGCCTTAGAGTCCAAGGTTAGCTTACAATAATTGGAAGCAAAGTAAGGCTTTAGGTTGTGAAACCAGAGGTGGAACTGGAGGAGCGATCAAAGAAGCTTAAATAAATCCAGTGATCTGAGCAATCTAGATCAGATGTGGATGCAACAAAACTTCATCTCCAGGTATCATAACGTTTCGTTGAGGAAGTAGATGTAATTAATTAATTGCTACTTGAGCGGAAACCACAGTAGCAACCACGACTTCTCGTGCGGCAGTGGAATAAATAGATTTATATTCATCCATTACTTGGAAGCATATGAGTCAGAATCTAGAATTTCAAGAAATTAGAGCATAAATGATGCTTGATCATATCAAATACGACGCCACTGTTCCATGCATGAACTAGAAAGGGAGTGAGGATCAGAACTAGTGGTGGTTCTGAGTTTCAGGCGTGGTGGAGAAGGGACTGATCTGAAAGGTTAGCATTCCAACGTTCCAGTAAGTATGTTAGGAACAAGAGTGAATTAAATTGTAATTTATTTTTTAAACCTTTTTACTTGAGATATATATATATATATATATATATATATATATATATATATATATATATATATATATATATATATATATATATATATATATATATATATATATATATATATATATATATATATATATATATATATATATATATATATATATATATATATATATATATATATATATATATATATATATATATATATATATATATATATATATATATATGGCTTCATTGTAACTATGGTTGGGTCTAACATTTTTGTCCCATGTCTTTGGTCCATCTTTATAACACACAATTTATTTTTTGTGTTTGTGTAAGATATATAAACACTAGCAACATTTGTAATGAAAACAATGTGGGACTACTATAACACCATATACTATTATGCTATGTTATCTATCTCATCTTTTCACCCTCTCCCTATAGCTCTCTCTCCATAATTAAAATCACTCAAACCTTCTGAGATGAATCTTGGAGCTCACCAAATATAGAACAAATCTCATGTTCAAAGATAAAGAGAAAGAAATAGACAAATTATTAGAACATCTAAGACAAGGGAATTTCTGACCTCTGACAAGATGTATGAATGAGAAATGTGAATGGAAATCAAGTTTGTTGCCAACCATGATAGTAGCTCCTTGACAGAATCTTCAAGAATAGTTGGGCGGTGTATTTTATAACTACCCCAATAAAGCCCATGTATTGTCCAATTCTGCCAGTGATTGTAATCAAAAAGAAAAGAACAATATCCAACAATTAATACTAGCTATAACATAATTAATATAAATATGCAATAAGGGCAATGGAAAAGAAAGGACTCACAGACGTTTGCAGATCCAAAGATAACACTAGTTTAGTTCTGCTATTTGTAAAAATTTTAGCCATAAAAGTGTTGCAGCAATTTCATCACAATGGTGTCTATGCACTTTATAATCCTAAAGTTTCATTTAGCAGGTAAATATCACATCTCACAATCTTGGAATAGAACCATAGGTCAGTTGTTTAATGATGACTGATGAGACAGAAAAAGACAATATTATAGTGACATTTTGTTTGGCTTTGGGTTTTTATTCTGCTTTAGATACATAGCATAAAGTAAGAATAGTATTTAAGAAGGAATTTTTCAGCAATTTATTCTTATATTGATGTAATTTTAAATTCAAAATGTATGTGAATAAAGCATGATAAGATCAAGAAACAAGAAATCAGGCATGAAGTTATTTAGTGATCAAGCAAGACAAGATAATTGCATAATCTAAAACTCCATTCTTGATGTACCTTAACAAGAGCTATGTTAGCAGGGATGACAGGAATTTCTCAACTTGCAAACCCAATTATTAGAGCATGTTTGTAAACGTTTAAAAAAATTGCCAAAAAATTCTGTCAAAAAACGGCCACCCTCTATTCTATAGTAGTCCCACATTGTTTTCATTACAAGTGTTATTAGTGTTTATATATCTTACACAAACACAACAAATCAATTGTGTGTTAAAAAGATAGACCAAAGACATGGAACAAAAAGGTTAGGACCAAAGTGTTTCATTTAAAATTTTGATTAATTAATTAATAATAATAAATTATTAATTAATTTATTTATTAATGAAAATAATATTAATAAATTAATTATCCTAATTAATAATTAAAGTCTCAAATTAATTTTAAAATAATTTGGCATTGCCACGTCATTAAAAAAATGTCTCAAATTAGAGAGGAGAATAAAATCAAACTCAAAATTTAAAAAAGAGACTAAAATTGTGGTTTTTAAAATGGAGGAATCAAAATCCAAAAAAATACAAAATAGGGGGACTATAGCTCTTTTATATATATATATATATATATATATATATATATATATATATATATATATATATATATATATATATATATATATATATATATATATATATATATATATATATATATATATATATATATATATATATATATATATATATATATATATATATATATATATATATATATATATATATATATATATATATATATATATATATATATATATATATATATATATATATATATATATATATATATATATATATATATATATATATATATATTCAATTTCATCTCTCTTATTAATTTGATCTAATAGTTGTTGTTTGTTACTCTCATATCTAATTTAAAATCACTCTCATTTGATATATATATATATATATATATATATATATATATATATATATATATATATATATATATATATATATATATATATATATATATAAAAGAGAATAACTAACTTGTTATTTATTATGAGTGAATTGCTAAGAGTTTTTGAATGTGACTACTGTTGAGATTTTTTGTGATTATCAAAATGAGAGTTCTCGTGTGTGCGGGAAAGATTGTAGAAGGATTATCGTTCATTTATGGTGGTCGGTTGAGGTTGCTATGGTCAATCCATGATAAATGTTATTGATATATTTTTTCCATGTAATTAAATTCCGCATCAACTATTAATCGAATCTTTCATTTTAGAAAAAGATAGTAGTAAAGTTACATTTGAAGCCATTATGGTTAGTATTGTCATTTGTGGACTAATAAGACTAACGACAAACAAAATTATTATTATGTTGGAAATTTCAACACTTTACACTATGTTTGGCAATGGGGAGAAATTCAAAAGAGAGAATAAGGTGAGAAAGAGTGAAAAGAGAGAAAGAGATAAAAAAATAGAGTAAATTTATGGAATTGTTTGATATAAGAGAAAGATAAGAGAAATAAAAAAGAAAGAAGTATAAACTCCCTTTTTCTCTTATTTGGTTCAGTAGAGAGTGAAAAGAGAGAAATGATGATATTTTTGATATTGACAAAAATACCCTTATTTGTTTAACTGAGTTATGTTAAATGTTGTATTGTCATCTTACTATTTTTTTATTGTTAAAATTTTTACTATTAAATTAACCATTTGAATTTTAAAATTGTATTTTATGATTTATAAAAATATAATTTGTTCAATATTGTGTTACACTTTTATACTTCAATGTTCTGCTACATTAGTTAGACATTTCTCTACTCTTCAATGTCCTACTAAAACAAATAGATAACATGTTTATTGGTTAATATGTATAAAAAGCAAGCATCATTTGACAGGAATACATTTTAAGATGAAAGCAAACATCATATCTCTTTAATCAAAACTCATCTTAGGGCCTGATTGAATGGATGGAAAAGGATGGAATGGAGTGGAGTGGAGTTATGTTTCATTTTTTGGATTTACAAAAATTGAATGGAATAGAATGGAGTATGATGGAACAAATTTCATCCAATACTACTATTTTACCCCATTTTTCATTTCCCCAAATTGGGGTGTATCCAATGTAATTGAATCAATTAATAAAACAATTACAATTTTATCCTCCAAATTTTCACTTTTATTATTAACCGTTTCTATTCCTTATTTTAATCAACGTGATATTTTTCTATTCATTCACTGCAACTTTTCTCCTTCACAGGTCTTCTTCTTACTTGCAAAGATTCTATCTTTTTTCTACCCTAACAAGGTACATCATATTTCTTCTCATTTTTTTACCTGTATTTATATGTGTGCTCTATTAAATTAAATATCTTGATTTATCTTCATGTTCATGTCTTTTTCATTTTTCAGAAATTAGGTATAGTTACTAAAAACAAAACCTAAAATTATGATTTTATGTTGCTTTATAGTGTTTTGTATGTTAAATTAACTTTTTATTAAGAACAAAAGTAGAAATTAGATTTGTTGCAAAACTATTGTTCCGGTTCCTTTTCACTACTATTCATGTTGATTGTATTCTTATTATGTATAGAGAAAAACTAAAATTAGTTACTGTAACATAAAATTGACTAATAATATTATGTAGTATAATAGGAAAATAATTATTAGTAACATAAGTTTTGATTTGCTATAAAGATTCTTAATTAATTTGGGATTGAAATTATATATTTGATTTGTTTTAAAAATTCTTAATCTATTTGTTCTGATTTTGATATGATTTATTTTATTTGTTATAAATATTTTAATTTGATTTATTTGTATATGGATTTATAATTAGAGTAATTTTACTGTTTAATTTGTTATAGATGACTAACGAAGACATAAGAATCAAGTATATGAAATTGGTTCAAATGATGATTCTTCAAGTATCTATCATTATTGTTCTAATATGTTCGCTAAAAAACAAGCGTAGAAGATCCCAAATACCTTATAGAATCACAGAGCAAAGAGAGAAAGTTAGAAATGAGTTGATGAAACATATTGTAGGAAGTGAGCGATGTTATGATATCATTCGTATGGGTCTTAAAGCTTTCTTAAACTTGTGCACCTTATTACAAGATCAAGGTGGACTTACACATACACGAATAGTGTCTATCGAAGAACAAGTAGCAAAATTTCTTCATATAGTAGGACGTAATGTTAGAAATTGTGTGATGTCCTTCTTTTTTAGACGCTCCGGTGAAACTGTTAGTCGTCATTTTCATAGAGTGCTAGATGCTTTGATAAAGGTAGAGGAAAAAAATTTAAACAACCTGATGAAACACAAGTGCCTCCGCAGATACTTAACAGTCATAGATTCTACCCGTATTTTAAGGAAACAAATTTGTTGTCTTATACAAATATTGATTAGTTTTCTTGTACACTTTTAATATATAAATTTAATGTCAGGACTGTATTGGAGCAATTGATTGCACGCATGTGCGTGTTAAAGTTCCAATAGAACTCGCACCTAGATACCGTGGTAGAAAATATTATCCCACACAAAATGTGTTAGCTGCATGCTCATTTGACTTGAAATTTACATATGTCTTGGTTGGATGGGAAGGAACTGCTTCTGACTCAAGAATAGTTAAGAGTGCGTTGGCACGTGCACACCCTCTTAAAGTTCCACAAGGTAATAAAAAGTAATAAAAAATATTTGTATAAGTATTTCGATTAGCTAAACTAATGGACTCATTATTATTTTTAGGAAAATATTATTTGGGTGATGTGGGATTTCCTTTAAAAGCATGTCTCATTACACCGTATAGAGGAGAATGATACCACTTACAAGAATACTCTAGAAATCCACCTCGAAACCCTCGTGAGTTATTCAACCATCGTCATTCGTCATTACGAATGTCTATTGAATATGCATTTGGAGTGTTGAAGAAAAGATTTCCAATTTTACAAACTGCAACAGAGCCTACATTTGGTATTTGTGAGATGTTGGATCGAACTCTAGTATGGTCGAAGTCTGTTCGCGAGTAATGCGTATTATAGTCAAAGTCTGTTATAACATGAATTAGTCAATATTGCTAGGGTTGTTAGCATGTTTAATTGGGCCTTGCTTGTAAGCCCAATTGTTTAAGTTAGCTTGTACCCTAAGTTAGCTTATAATGGGTAATTGTTAAAAAGCCCATTAGGTTAGTGTGCTATTTTATTATAAATAGGATGCTAGTTTCTCAATCTTGGCATAAGAAAAAATAGGAAGATAAAATCCTAATTTCAAGAGAGAGAGGTTATTTTGTTATTCTTGTATACTTGTAATCTTGTTTTAAGAGAAAGGAAAGAATAGCAGTTTAGTAATCAATTCTTGTTGTTTTCTTCTTTATTAACCCTAACTCTTGTGTATTTCTTGCTAAGGAACTGTTTATACTTTGTTTAAAGGTATCCGATTCACAACAAATTGGTGTAGTGAGCGTGGAGAAGATGCCTTCAACAAAGTATGAGATTGAAAAGTTCACCGGAGTGAACGACTTCGGTCTGTGGCACTTGAAGATGAAATCCCTATTGGTTCAGCATGGTTGTTTGGAAGCGTTGAAGGGTGAGGCAGCCATGAACGATGCATTAACGGCAAAAGAAAAGACCGGCATGATCGAGAAAGCCCACATCGCAATATTGATGAGCCTTGGTGATAAGGTTCTTCGACGGGTATCAAAAAAGACTACAACATCGGGATTATGGGTGAAACTTGAAAGTTTGTACATGACCAAATCTTTGGTGAATCGACTCTACCTAAAGCAAGCTTTATATTCATTCAAGATGAGTGAAGACAAAGTGTTGGCTGAGCAGTTGGATATGTTCAACAAGTTGATTCTTGATCTTGAAAATATTGATGTGAAGATCGATGATGAAGATCAAACACTGTTGTTGTTGTGTGCTTTGCCCAGAACACATGCTCACTTCAAAGAAACTCTCTTGTATGGAAGGGAGTACCTGACCTTTGAAGAAGTTCAATCAGCCCTATATTTTAAGGACTTGAATGAATGAAAGGAGCATAAACCTTCGACGGTGGGCGAAGGTTTGGCCGTTAAGGGAAAATTCTTGCAAAAGGATGGTAAGTTCGACAAGAAGAAAGGTAAAAGTCAACAGAAGTCTTATAGTGGCGAAACATCTAGTATTCGATGTTATCACTGTAAGAAGGAAGGTCACATAAGAAAGGTGTGCCCTGAACGCCTGAAAGATCATGAAGGTAATGGCAATGCAGCCATTGTTCAAGATGACTTTGACTCATCTGATGTTCTTGTAGTTTCAAGTGGCGACTCGAGAAAAGAGTGGATTATGGATTCAGGTTGCACTTGGCACATGACTCCAAACAGAGAATTGTTCGAGGAACTATGTGATCAAGATGGTGGATCTGTGCTATTGGGAAACAACAAATCTTGCAAAATTGCAAGTATTAGATCTGTGAGATTCAAGCTCCATGATGAGTCAATAAGGTTATTGACTGAAGTCAGGTACGTACCTGACTTGAAGAGAAATTTGATTTCTCTTGGTGAATTCGACAGAAAAGGATACGTTTTTCAAGGAGAGAAAAGTATCCTAAGAGTCATGAAGGGGTCGAAGGAAGTCTTGAGAAATGTGAAGAAACAAGTCTTGTATACCCTTGAGGTTGAGATTGTAAGTGGTTCGACAAATGTTCCATCCACGAAACTTATGTCGAAGACAGAATTATGGCACATGAGATTGGGCCATGTCAACGAAAGAGGCATGGTCAAATTGGGGAAGCAAAACCTGCTAGGAGGTGACAAAGTCGAAAAGTTGGAATCTTGTGAATCTTGTGTATTTGGTAAATCCTGTAGGACGAAGTTTAACAAAGGCAAGCAAAAAACACATGGATCCCTGGATTACATTCATACTAGTCTTTGGGGGTCTGCAAGGAATCCTTCACACTCAGGTGCAAGGTATTTTCTATCCATCGTTGATGACTATTCCAGAAAGCTATGGGTATTCATTCAGAAGAAGAAGGATGAAACTTTTGAGAATTTCAAAAGTTGGAAGATTATGGTCGAAACTCAAACTCGAAGAAAGGTTAAGAGGTTGAGAATCGACAATGGTCTTGAATTCTGCAATGAAGCGTTCAATAGTTACTGTGTTGAGTTTGGGATTGCAAGGCATAAGACTGTAGCAGGTACTCCTCAAGAAAATGGCTTAGCTGAGAGATTCAATCGAACAATCCTTGAAAGGGTCAGATACATGTTGGTTAGTGCTGGATTGAATAAGGTGTTTTGGGCGGAAGCTGTTTCGACAGCAGCTTACCTGATAAATAGATGTCCCTTGACTGCCTTGGGAATGAAGACACTTGAAGAAGTATGGTCGAGACATCCACCTAGTCTCGACAGATTGAGAGTATTTGGCTGTGTGGCCTATGCTCACATTAGGCAAGACAAGGTCGAACCTAGAGCTCTGAAATGCATGTTCATGGGATACCCTGAAGGAGTCAAAGCTTATAGGCTATGGTGCCTAGAGCCAGGTCACAGGAGGTGTATCACCCGTCGAGATGTAGTTTTCAATGAAGCAGAGATGGCTTTTAAGAAAACTGATGATGCTGACGAAGAGCTGGAACATGGAGAGATTCCTGTTGAGGTGGAACATGTTGATACTGAATTGCGTACTCCAGATGAAGTCGAAGAAGATGCAGAAGATGTTATCGAAGATGAAGAGACTGATAGTGACTACATGCTAGCAAGAGACAGGTCGAGAAGAGTCATCAAGGCACCTTAAAGACTTGGGTATGAAAATCTTATAGCTTATGCCTTAATCTCTGCTAGTGAGGTTCTAGGTGAAGAACCTAGAGACTATAAGGAAGTTATGAGGAGTCGAAAGAAGACTGAATGTCTGAAGGTCATGGATGATGAGATAAAATTTATTCATGATAACAATACCTAGGAACTGATCAAGAAACCTACCGGAGCCAGGTTAGTAAGTTGTAAGTGGATTTTAAGGTACATAAATGGGTCTCTGAATAGAGTCCTAATTTATGGTGGAGCCTTGGGTGAAGATAGTAAAGCAGCAATCGAAGGATATGTTGACTCTGATTATGCAGGTTGTATGGATTCTAGAAAATCTATCTCTGAATATGTGTTCACTATGTTTAGGACAGCAATCAGTTGGAAAGCAATACTTCAGAAGGTCGTTGCCCTATTAACCACTGAAGCGGAGTATATTGCCCTAACTGAAGCTGTGAAAGAAGGATTGTGGCTTGAAGGTTTTGCAAAGGAGTTAAAACTTCAAGGTCAAGTTATCACTGTTAAATGTGATATTCAAAGTGCAATACACCTGTCGAAGAATTTAGCCTATCATGAGCAAACCAAACACATTGATGTGAGGCTGCATTTCATCAGAGGAGTAATCGAGCATGGAGGAGTCCAAGTGCTGAAGGTTTCGAAAGATCATAATGTTGCTGATATGATCACCAAGACGTTGACCAGTTACAAGTTTTTCCACTGTATGCAGTTAATAAAGCTGCATGAAGAAAGGTAGTTTCTTGATGTTTGATCGCGACTTTCTATGTCTAATACAACTAACTGCAAGTGCACAGTCTATCGTGTAGTAATAAAAGATATCGATCCCACAGGGACTCGTAATCAAACTAGTGTTCTCGGGAGTTACTATGTTTAGCTAGGTAGAATATGTTTAAGGGAATAAGATTTGTCACTCAAAAGGGAACTAAGATTACTATTTAGATTTTAATTAATTGAATCGATACGTAGTAATTGTGTTCTTCAGGGATTTGATAAATTACTGGTGTATGAAATAGTTTTCACAGTTTATTTAAGCAGAAAATGGAGATTTGAAGACTCTCGTCTCACGAAGGTTATTGACGCTAATCATAATCCTAAGGGCCGAACGTACACTTTCGTATCCCGTTCGGGGTTAAAATCATTTTTTGGAAATCTCTAAGTTCTAATTCGTTTTAAAGTGCTTTCGCTGTTATTAAAACAAATGCCTAGTGTTTACTATCTGACCTTACTGCAGCTTTCGCTTGTTGGTTCGTATCTTAATTAATTTCCCACTTTCGTGGCAAAACTACTTTTAAATAAGTTCTCGCTTTCGCGATGAAGTTTATTCAGTGAATCAATGTTAAACACTTAGACCATAGATTATTTTTGTGAAAAGAAAGTTTTCAAACAAGAGTTATCAAATCCCATTCGAATTATTACTACATATCGATTACCTAAGTTTAGCTAGACATGGAATTGGTAAAAACAAAATATAAATAAGAATAATAAATAATAAATTGCATTATAATAAAACAGAAGTCGATCAAAATGAAAACCTGTAAATATGCCAATTGGCCTTTGGGCAGATCCTCCACAGATGTTGGCAGGATTCTGGTCTTTAGTGCCAATTTGATCGTACAGTGCAGTAGCAATTACAAAAGAGCGGAAATGGGAATAAGGAAATGTAAAGGGAAATGAATACAAATAAAAACTGGAAAGTAAATTGCTCTGGAAATTAAATTCGGCAGCACTTCGTGGTATGAATGCAGCTCCCTTTTTGAAGTCCCCTGCTTCCCTTTTTATAGAAGTGGAATCCCAACGGTTATCTCTGAGGATGATGGACCTTGAGGCAAATAATTTAGGGAGTAGTGGTCCACTTAATGGAAATTGAAACTGCTCTTTTGACGTGTAATCTGAGTGGGGCGTTTTTGCCTGCATGACGGTCGTCACATCAGCAAAAACAGTCTGCTGCGCTTTTCATTGTGTTTTCACTCCTTTTTCGTCCATATTTCATCTGAGATTGCTTCTTTTCTTCATGTTGCCTTGTTTAGACGTGATCGTTGAATACCTGCAAAAACATCAGACAAATACACGGAAATAACCCGAAATCGGATCGAAAACGGTTAGCTTTAGTCGAATTATGCATGAAAATATCTATATGATTTCGTGTTGTCAAACTCCCCTAAGCTTGAATCTTTGCTTGTCCTCAAGTAAAACGTGGAAAAGTCGGCAAGCACGAGGCTGCTTCTTCGTTCGCAGAGTTTGGAAAAACCGGGATTCTTGGTAGGAACAAGACGAGTATCATGACGACACTGGACTACGAGTCTCCGAAGGTCTCCTTTTTATGCAAATCGGTCTCAGTCATGCTACTGTAGCTCGGTGTCAAGGTTCTCGCGGCAAAGTTCACCCTGTTTGTTCTAGCGCAATCACATTAAGCCCGTTGTCCGCACACTTTCATGGCAAGTCGACCTGTTAGTGAATATGATCTCATTTCTGTTTTTGATCTTCTTCATTGATCATAATTTGATGTCATTGATTTTTCAATGAGTTTTTCGTGCCGTTGGGCTAAATGCTCGGGTGAGGAGCACCTAACTTAGAAGGAAACGTATCTTATATTCTTGGGCTTTTTAGCTCTCTTTTCATGATTTTTCATCTTTTTGGAGATCATACACTTATTTGCATCGATCGCTCGCTTAGAAGTGTTTTTAGGATGGTGCTGACTGCTAGTATAAACTACTTGGGGTTGGGTTTGCGTAGACACTTGAGACTTTGGTAGACGTAGGTGGTGAAACCGACTCGCATAAACTAGAGATCTAAGGTGTCTGGACGATACTGGTTTTGTTAGAACTGTCGTTTCCTCGGAGTTTCAAAACTTGTTTTGAACTCAGGTGCATTCTCGTGATGCTTTTGCTTTTGAGGAACAAATGAAAGTTTTTGTTTACGTTGAATAATGTGGGGATTGTTTGCGTAACGTGAAAAATATATAGACGAGCTTTATTTTCTAGAAATAGAAAGTGTAAAAATAGATATTACTAAAATTCAAAGTGCAGTGAAATGGAAATAAAGGAAATAAGGGAAGTTCAGAGTACAGTGGAAATAAGGCTCCGCTCCAACACTATCTCGATCAGTGTCCTCACTGATTCTTGAAGCATGCGAGAGGGAGATACAACTGAAAATGAAAATACAGAATACTGAAATATAGTAAACAATGAAGGAGAAAAATGAAAATCTAGTCCCGGCCTATGTCACGTCCGCGCTGGCGTCCTCTAGCTCTAGCAAGGGCTACTCTGTCCTCATAGCTCATGGCTCCGGTGTGGTAGACGGTGTCCTGGAGTCCTTCGACCTGCAGGGTCAGATTCGCTAGGCTCTCAGTGATCGTAGCTTGGCCGGTGTGAAGTTGTTGCATTTGAGTCCGGTGCCAAGCTTCGAACTGGTCAGCTCGCTGGTTCTGCTGCTGCAGCATCGTGAGTATCTGTGCCTGCTGGTCTAGGGAGCGACGGAGGTCCTCTTCTGTGTAGTCTGGCACGGGATGGTGACGGCGGCGGCGAGAAGATGTACCTACTGGAGGAGGATGCTGCGATGCCTCTGGCTGCTCAGGCCTGCCCAACTCAGCTTGGATTTCATCGTCGGAATCATGAGTGGGATCCTGAGTAGGAACAGCGGCAGCAGGAGGGGCAGTGAGGTCGAACAACCAGTTGGTACGGTCCTCTGGATGGATGCGGGTGCGGGACGGAAGGATGATGCTTCGGACGGTCTTACCACGCACAACCGGATGGTATTTCCCGTCAGCTCGGGAGCGGATGAGATGGAAGGCCCTGCAGTGGTCGGTGTCAAGGAACACCGAGGGGATGGAATGGAGGTGCTGGAGGCGGTCGCCAAGGTTCAGCCCAAGTGCAATAGCCGTGACAATCCCGCCAAAGTAGAATGGCTTCGAGCCACGGTTGCAGTTGTCCTGAATGTGAGCCAGCAGGAACGGGGCAGCGTTGACAGGTTCATTGTTGAAGACGCAATGAAGAAAGAAGAGCTCCTTGGAGTTCACTTTGTGGTTGCTGTCTCTGGCGAAGATAGTGTTACTCAACGCTCTGTGAAAGTACCTGATGGCTGGGTTATAGATGTGAGTGGCGTGCAAGGAGTCCCAACCATCGGCATTTAGGCCGGTCAACTGATACCACAGCGCGAAGGCTTCGTGCTGGAACTGATCAGTGATGCGGCGATGAGCGTTGTCGCCGCGAGGTAGCTGTAGGATGCTGGCGATCTGATTCTGATTCACCTGATAGTTGACGCCAAACATCCGGAAACAAGCGGCACCTGTGTGCTGGTTGAGTTCACCGCTGCTGGTAACGTAAGTGAACGAACTCAAGAACTCAAGAGTGAGTTGTTCGTAGGTTGGCTGTGGGTTGGTGCAGAGGTTCCAGATGCCTGCTCGTTGAAGCATCCAGGTTACACCTTCAAGGAGTCCGAGCTCCGTAAGCGAGGGAAGGTGCGGGTAGTGAGTAGGCTGGAGTGACCTCTGATGAAATGCAATGTACTGGGCTCGTTGTCTGTCGCCTAACTCGCCCTCAGGGAAGGAAATGTTGCTGACATCTGCGTTTCCGGCCATTGTTGAAGATGGAGAGGTTTTTGAGGTTTTGGGGTTTTTCTGCAGAGAGGGAAAAATGACAGAACGGTGGTTTGGAGGTTGAATTTGAAGTTGAAGTTTATAGTTCAATATGGGGAGGATGAAAATTCGTAGTGGGGTAGGAGTTTGGAAGTTTGAAAGTGATAATGGGGGGAGTGGAAGGGAACACGAACCCTGTTTTATCAGATAGCAGTTCTGGGCTGCGTGACGGTCGTCACAAAGGTGTGACGGTCGTCACCCGCGTGACGCTCGTCATGGGGCTGTGACGGTCGTCACAACAGCAAAATCTGCAGAACGCAGATTTTTGCTCTGAGGGCGTACTCGTGGTGATTTTAAAGCTTAGTATTGATACGGTGATGTAATATAACAGCCAACAAGCAACAATTAATGCGAAAACAAAATAATTGAATAAAAACTAGAATTGAAATAACATAAAATGGAAACAATTGTATGTAGTACATAATGAAAACTAACAATGCAAAAAATCCAAATAATTAAATTAAACTAAACTAGACTAGACTAAACTGAAACTACTGCTACGAGCTAATAACTAATCTTTTCGTGCCTTCAACTCATCGAATTTCTGCGAATAGTAGTCGAGTTGGTCGCAGACTAGATCCATGAAGCCTACCAGTTCGCTGTGCATGCCTGCGATATCAGCTTTTACATTAGTCAGAGCTTTATCAACGTCGTCCAATCTGAGTAACACGGTATCCATTTTGTCGGTGGTCTCCTCAGGTATAGGCTCAGGATAAGTATTGTAGTGTGGAGGAGTCATAGGGTCTACTTCAGTTTCCGAGGCAGCATCCTCATAGTACATATAGTCGTGTGCCTCAGAGATGTGGTCACTGTCATACATATAGTTCTGTGGTGTTGATTGTGGTGAAGGAGGTCCCATAGGCTCATCTAATTCGTAGAGCCAGTTATCCTTGTTGTGGATGCTTGTCATCAGATGATCAGGCAGTGTGAATAGCTGTACTGGTTTTTCATTAATAAGGTACTCATATGGTCCAGGTCCCATAGTCCCTAAGATGCGCCTGTTAAAGCAGAATTGTATGTTCATGGGTCTGATGGTACCAAAACGAGTGATGGTATTTAAATGGAATCTAAGGCCAAGCTCGTGGGCAATCATTGTTACTAGTCCTCCTATAAGAATAGGTGTCTGAGGTTCCAGCGTGAGGCATTTGAAAGATCGCATCATGAAAGGCACTGCATTTACTGTCCGTCTCTGAGAAGCACAGAACATGATGAATAACTCTTCCTTAGACACTGTGGTAATATTTTCTTCTTTTCCAAACAAGGTGTGAGCTAGTATCTTATGGAAGTATCTGAAGGCTGGGTTATGAATGTCATCATTGTACATTTTGTCTGGTTCAGGGTGATAGTCGCTTGTGATTCTACCCCAGAAGTGATCGAGTTACAAATCAATATCGTCATCTTCTGCACTGATGAACACATGCGGTCCGCTAGGGAATCCTAGGAGGTTAGCTAGTGACATCCTGCTGCGGGTTTGGTCCATTCCAAATAATCGGAAGGTAATCAACTCTGTGCTGGATCCAAAACCATAGTTGGGTGTATATCTGAAAGAACTAAGGAATTCGTAGGTAAGATCCTTGTAGGTAGCGAAACGTGTTTTCAGAGCAGTGTTCTCCCAACCCAGTTGATTGAACAGGTATTGAATGCTATCTGTGATCCCTAGTTTATCCATAGTAGCCTTATCATAATACAACGTTAGGGCGAATTCTCTTTCGGTCAGTGCTGCAAATCTTGCCTTTTGAGCGAGTCCTCGGAAGTGAACCTTTGTGAAGTCGTACTCGGCCATATTCGCAGGTAATTTGGAGAAAACAGAAGGAATGTTTTAAAGACTTTAAAAATCCTGAAAAGTTTGAAACAATAAATTGAAGTCAGGATTTTTAGAAACGTAAAGTGGTAGAAACAAAAGACAAAAGAGAAAAAATAAAATAAGAATAAAAGTACGAAAATGAACGAAAGTAGAAAGTAGTAGTAACTCTAGAATTTTTGTTGGATTTTTGAAAGGAAAAAATGAAATGCAATAACGAGGGAAATTTGGGTTGCCTCCCAGTAAGCGCTGTTTTTAACGTCTAAAGCCTGACGATAGCTTGGTGAGAAGCTATGCGGGTGTCTGAGCCGGAAGCTCGAGCAATGTTACATTGCTTACTTGAGGACTGTTGTCGTTCTTATTGTAATGTTTTAGACGTTGCCCGTTTACGATAAACGGTGCATTTGTCTTATCGGTAATTTCAACAGCTCCACTCTGAAGTACTTTAGTCACTTCATAGGGTCCGGACCACCTAGATTTTAGTTTACCTGGGAAGAGTTTTAATCGTGAATTAAAGAGCAATACGATGTCTCCCACACTGAATTGTTTCCTGATTGAACGTTTATCATGCCACTTTTTAGTTCGTTCTTTATAGATACGGGCATTTTCGTAAGCGTCTAATCGAAGTTCTTCCAACTCGTGTAAGTTCAAGATTCGCTTTTCTCCTGCCTCGGTGTAGTTGAAGTTGAGTGTCTTAATGGCCCAAAAGGCCTTATGCTCTAACTCTACAGGGAGATGGCAGGATTTACCGTAAACTAATTTATAGGGGGTAGTACCTATTGGTGTCTTAAATGCGGTCCTATAAGCCCATAAAGCTTCTTGTAGCTTCGATGACCAATCTTTTCTCGAGGTAGCGACAGTCTTTTCCAAGATCTGTTTTATTTCTCTGTTTGAGACCTCTACTTGTCCGCTGGTTTGCGGATGATAGGGTGTAGCTACTCGGTGCCTGACTCCATATCTAGAAAGAAGTTTATCGAATATTCGTGATATGAAGTGAGATCCTCCGTCACTAATGACGAGTCTGGGTACACCGAATCTAGGAAAGATTGTGTTCTTGAAGAGTTTGATTACTACTCGTGCGTCGTTTGTTGGAGCAGCTATGGCTTCTATCCATTTAGACACGTAATCGACAGCGACAAGTATGTAGTTGTTTCCAAAAGAAGGTGGGAAAGGTCCCATGAAATTTATTCCCCAGACGTCGAAGATTTCTACCTCTAAGATTCCTTTCTGAGGCATTTCATCGCGTCGTGAGATGTTGCCAGTTCGTTGGCATCTCTCGCACTTTTGCACAGCGATGTGAACGTCTTTCCAGAGGTTAGGCCAGAATAGACCGGCTTGGAGAATCTTAGCGCACGTCTTGGACGTACTAGCATGACCACCATATGGTGCTGAGTGGCATTGGGAAATAATATTTTCTATTTCTTCCTCTGGGACACAGCGACGGTATATGTTGTCGGCCCCTCTCTTGAAGAGTAGGGGTTCGTCCCAATAATAGTGTTTCAGATCGTGGAAGAATTTTTTCTTTTGCTGATAAGTAAGATCCGGCGGAAGCACGCCCGCAGCTAGGTAATTAACGATGTCAGCATACCAAGGTAATGTGACTTGGGCATAGACGGCTTCTACGGCTTTTTCGAATTCTGGATCTTCCGAGATTGAATTGGGCATGTCACTTTCCAATTTGGCTATCAGACGTTCGTACGGGAAATCGCCATTTATCGGTACTGGTTCATGTTTGATGCCTTCTATTCGGGATAAGTGATCCGCAACAACGTTCTCGGTTCCTTTCTTATCTTTGATTTCTAAGTCAAACTCTTGTAATAACAGGATCCATCTCAATAGTCTTGGTCTGGCATCCTTTTTGCTTATTAGGTACCTTATGGCAGCGTGGTCTGTGTATATTATAATTTTTGCTCCTACTAAGTAAGAACGGAATTTGTCAAGCGCAAATATAACTGTTAGAAGTTCCTTTTCTGTGGTAGCGTAGTTCATTTGGGCAGGATCTAAGGTTCTACTGGCATAGTAGATAGCATGGAGTTTCTTGTCCTTCCTTTGTCCTAGAACTGCGCCTACAGCGTAATCACTCGCGTCGCACATAATTTCAAACGGTAGTCTCCAATCTGGTGGTTGCATGATTGGTGCGGTGATAAGGGCTGATTTCAATGTTTCGAATGCTTTTAAACAGTCGTCGTCGAAGACGAACTCAGCATCTTTCATTAACAGGCCGATCAGAGGTTTTGTGATTTTCGAGAAATCTTTTATAAATCTTCTGTAGAAACCGGCATGTCCTAGAAAACTTCGTATTTCTCGTACGGATTTTGGAGGTTGGAGATCTTTTATAATCTCTATTTTAGCTTTGTCTACCTCAATCCCTCTATCTGATATGACATGTCCTAGAACTATCCCTTGTCGGACCATAAAATGGCATTTCTCCCAATTTAGGACGAGGTTTACTTTTACGCAACGTTCTAGTACCATTTCTAAGTTTTGTAAGCATCCTTCGAAACTTTGTCCACATACCGAGAAATCGTCCATAAACACTTCCATAATGTCGTCTATGAAATCTGCGAAGATTGCCATCATGCATCTTTGGAAGGTTGCTGGAGCGTTACAGAGTCCGAACGGCATTCGGCGGTAAGCAAAAGTACCGTAAGGACAGGTGAATGTAGTCTTTTCTTGGTCATCAGGATGGATGGGAATTTGGAAGAATCCTGAGTAACCATCTAGATAGCAGAAATATGAATGTTTGGCTAATCTTTCCAACATTTGGTCTATGAAGGGTAGCGGGAAGTGATCTTTGCGCGTAGCCTTGTTAAGCTTCCTATAATCAATACACATCCTACTTCCAGTCACGACTCTTTTTCTTATTGATTCGCCTTTTTCGTTTTTAACTACCGTGACTCCTCCTTTCTTTGGTACGACATGAACTGGGCTAACCCATTCACTATCGGAGATCGGATAGATGATTCCTGCATCTAGTAATTTCTTTACTTCATCTCTGACTACAGTGCTCAGGATGGGGTTCAGTCTTCTCTGATGCTCTCGAGAGGTTTTAGAGTCTTCCTCTATTGTAATTCGATGCATACAGATTGAAGGGCTTATACCTTTTAGATCGCTTATGTTATAGCCTAACGCGGTGGGGTACTTCTTTAGGACTTCTAATAACTTTTCGGTTTCTGGTTCTCCTAAGTAGGCGTTGACTATCACTGATCTTTTTAGTTCATCGTCTAGAAATTCATATCTGAGGTTTTTGGGTAGTGTTTTAAGCTCTAAAGATGGGTTCTTCGAATCTGGCATATGATTTGGGGTCAGTGCTAAGCTTTCGCTTAGGCTGTCGTCCTTATACGGTTTACGCCAATTATCGTCTTCAGAAATGTCGGGTATTTGAATCTTTATTATTTCTGAATACGTGGTCTCTTCATTTTCAAGTTCTCTTATGCATTCGTCAATTTCATCTACTAAATAGCAGGTATTGTCTATTGCTGGCGCTTGTAAGAACTTGGTGAGAATGAACTCTATCTTTTCTTCTCCTACTTCGAATGTTAGCCTTCCTTTCTTCACGTCTATAATGGCTCCAGCTGTAGCCAGGAATGGTCTTCCTAGGATAATTGGGGTTACAGTGTCTTCCTTGATGTCCATGATTATGAAGTCGGTTGGAATGTAGAATTGTCTTATACGTACTGGAACGTTTTCCAGTATTCCGACTGGGTATTTTACTGATCTGTCAGCTAATTGTACGGACATTTTGGTTGGCCTGAGGTCTCCCATATTCAGCTTTTTGCATATAGATAAGGGCATAACACTGATACTGGCTCCTAAATCGCATAGAGCTTTGTCTATTACGAACTTTCCTATGACGCAGGGTATGGAGAAACTACCTGGGTCTTTTAATTTAGGAGGCATGCGGTTTTGAATAATAGCGCTACACTCTGCAGTAAGTGTAACTGTTTCGTTATCCTCGATCTTTCTCTTATTCGACAGGATCTCTTTGAGAAATTTTGCGTATGACGGCATTTGAGTTATCGCTTCTATAAAAGGAATAGTAATATTCAGCTGTTTAAGGAGCTCTACAAATTTCTTAAACTGTCCTGAAGTTTTAGAGTTTATTAGTCTTTGCGGATAAGGAATAGGTGGTTTATATGGCGCTGGAGGTGCTTGAGTTTTTTCACTTGCGGTATCCTTCTTCTCGTTGTCCTCCTTCTTCTCTAACTCAGATTCCTTTTCTGCTTGTTCAGTTGGCTTCTGTTGCATGGCTGAGTTTTCGGTCCTCGGATCGATCGGTTCGTCCAATTCTTTTCCACTTCTTAGTATCACAGCATTTGCTTGGCCTTTGGGATTCTGTTCGGGTTGTCCAGGAAATGTGCCAGCAGGTGCGGCAGCAGATGCTTGCTGTTGAGCCACTTGTGATATCTGTGTTTCTAACATTTTGTTGTGGGTGGCTAAAGCGTCTACTTTTCCTGTCAACTGTTTAATCTGCTCGCTAGTGTGTATGTTTTGATTCAGGAATTCTTTGTTCGTTTGAGCTTGAGTAGCTATGAACTTTTCCATCATCAATTAGATTAGATTTCCTAGGTGCATTCTGAGCAGCTGGTTTCTGATATCCTTGCGGAGCAGTAGGCATTTGCAATGCATTTTCGCTTTTGTAAGAAAAGTTTGGATGATTTCGCCAACCTGGGTTGTAGGTATTTGCGTAGGGATTTCCTTGAGCATAATTTACCTGGTCTGGCGGGATTCCGGCTAGCAATGGGCATTCGGGTGCATTATGAGTGGTGCTTCCGCATAACTCGCAATTTGGAGTTACTGCAGCGACAGTTGCAGTGGGGTTAGCGGTCAGACTATCGATCTTCTGTGCTAGAACATCTACTTTAGCATTGAACTTTTCAAGGCTGCTGATTTCGTACATCCCACCTTTCACTAAGGTTTTCTCATTTGGAGTGCGTTCACCTCCCCATTGGCAATGGTTTTGTGACATGTTTTCTATTAATTGATAGGCTTCATCGTATGGCTTATCCATAAGTGCGCCGCCCGCAGCAGCGTCTATTGTCAATCTAGTATTGTATAGAAGCCCATTATAGAAAGTATGGATTGTCACCCAGTCTTCTAGACTGTGGTGAGGACATGTTCTCATCATATCTTTGAATCGTTCCCATGCTTCGTAAAGAGATTCAGTATCTTTTTGTCGAAATCCGTTGATTTAAGCTCTAAGCATAGCAGTTTTGCTTGGCGGAAAATATCTCGCTAAGAAGACGTTCTTCAATTGCTCCCACGTCGTAACGGAGTTGGATGGTAACGATTGTAACCATGTCCATTTGCTATCTGACCTAGTGTTTACTATCTGACCTTACCGCAGCTTTCGCTTGTTGGTTCGTATCTTAATTAATTTCCCACTTTCGTGGCAAAACTACTTTTAAATAAGTTCTCGCTTTCGCGATGAAGTTTATTCAGTGAATCAATTTTAAACACTTAGACCATAGATGATTTTTGTGAAAAGAAAGTTTTCAAACAAGAGTTATCAAATCCCATTCGAATTATTACTACATATCGATTACCTAAGTTTAGCTAGACATGGAATTGGGAAAAACAAAATATAAATAAGAATAATAAATAATAAATTGCATTATAATAAAACAGAAGTCGATCAAAATGAAAACCTGTAAATATGCCAATTGGCCTTTGGGCAGATCCTCCACAGATGTTGGCAGGATTCTGGTCTTTAGTGCCAATTTGATCGTACAGTGCAGTAGCAATTACAAAAGAGCGGAAATGGGAATAAGGAAATGTAAAGGGAAATGAATACAAATAAAAACTGGAAAGTAAATTGCTCTGGAAATTAAATTCGGCAGCACTTCGTGGTATGAATGCAGCTCCCTTTTTGAAGTCCCCTACTTCCCTTTTTATAGAAGTGGAATCCCAACGGTTATCTCTGAGGATGATGGACCTTGAGGCAGATAATTTAGGGAGTAGTGGTCCACTTAATGGGAATTGGAACTGCTCTTTTGACGTATAATCTGAGTGGGGCGTTTTTGCCTGCATGACGGTCGTCACATCAGCAAAAACAGTCTGCTGCGCTTTTCATTGTGTTTTCACTCCTTTTTCGTCCATATTTCATCTGAGATTGCTTCTTTTCTTCATGTTGCCTTGTTTAGACGTGATCGTTGAATACCTGCAAAAACATCAGACAAATACACGGAAATAACCCGAAATCGGATCGAAAACGGTTAGCTTTTAGTCGAATTATGCATGAAAATATCTATATGATTTTGTGTTATCAATGTTATAGAGTTAGATCCAAGATGGAGATTTGTGAGATGTTGGATCGAACTCTAGTATGGTCGAAGTCTGTTCGCGAGTAATGCGTGTTGTAGTCGAAGTCTGTTCTAACATGCATTAGTCAATATTGCTAGGGTTGTTAGCATGTTGAATTGGGCCTTGCTTGTAAGCCCAATTGTTTAAGTTAGCTTGTAATGGATAATTGTTAAAAAGCCCATTAGATTAGTGTGCTATTTTATTATAAATAGGATGTTAGTTTCTCAATCTTGGCATAAGAAAAAATAGGAAGATAAAATCCTAATTTCAAGAGAGAGAGGTTATTTTGTTATTCTTGTATACTTGTAATCTTGTTCTAAGAAAAAGGAAAGAATAGCAACTTAATAACCAATCCTTGGGGTTGAACCAAGTTCTTTGCCTCTTATATACATGTACCTTGTTAAGAATACTGATGCATTGAAAGCTTTTAATAGAATTCCAATCGATAAGCGGAATGAAATGTTACATCTCATTGTTCCAGACTATCCCTTTTGATAATGGTAACATATTTATTTATCCCTTTTGAGTATTTTTTTTATCTTTAACGAATGAAATATTTGCGTAATTTATTTTTGCAGGTTTTGTGGAATGCTTAAAGAAGAGAGTCATTATCTATTATGAATCAATATTTGTCTTTTTTATTAGCAAGACTTGATATCATTATCTACTATAGACATATATTTATCATTTAATTTTAACAAAATTTGATTTTGTTTATGAATTACTATAAATACCCAGTATGGTGTTGATTAACACTTGTGCATTTGGTCTTTGCAATTTCAAGTTATAATAACCATGTTTCATTTATGAACATTTTAATTTATTACAGTATGTTTTAATTTATTTAAGTGTTAAGTTGATATTTTTCTATGATTACTTATATATTATTTTAGTGTGAGAATGTTGGATCTATCAATATTGTAATAAAGGGTAAAAATGAAATAAAAAAATTATAATGCTTTCCGCTCCGTCCAATTCTCAAACAGTGGAATGAGATATTAGTTCCGCTCCGTTGTAAAATATCCAAACAATAGAATGAAGTTTATATTCCGTTCCGTTCCATTCCACTCCATCCTATTCCGTTCTGTTCCGCTCCGTTATTTTTAAATTATTCAAACATAGTCTAAAACTCAATACCTCCTACAAAAACAATTGTTTATGGGTAAAATTAGAGGAAACTAGTGGAAGACAATGAGTTTGAAGTTGGAAGTTAGATAAATGATTCTTGAAGATAAATATTCTATATGAATTTATATTATGATATTATACTCCAACTTTTATTATATTTTAAATTCTTTTTATCTTCATGTACTGTATGAAAATATATTAGGATATAAAAGTATTTTTGACAATTTTGCTTAGTCTTTCCAAGTGAGATATGAACCACAATTTTCATCTTAATATACTATATGAATCTGTATTATGATATAAAAGTAGTTTTGACAAATTTTCTTAGTCTTTTTCAAGTGAGATATGAACAACAAAGTAATACATAAAACAATTATTCAATAAACTAATTGGATGGAAATTGATTCATTTCAATTGAATTAGTTATTAGAAACAGAACGCATTACTCGAATAAATAAACATTCACTAAATACATTAATTTTGAAGAATGTCCACTATCTATTACAAGATAAATCCTACTCTCTCCTATTTGTCAACTAAATACATTGCATTTTCCTATCATTAATTACACCATGTGTTAGCAACTCAATATAATATACTTTGTTTGAAATAAAATGAAAGGTAAATAAAATTATTAAATGAACCAAAAAAAGTACTCACTCGTATAAGATCTTGCCAAACTTCATCCTCGGCCTTGTTGTTGGATTCCAAGCAAATCCACTTAAGCTACCAAATAGATCATATGATTCAGCAAAATGATCTTTCAAAGTTTTCATTCTATTTTTTATATGTTGTTTTGTCATGGTTGGAGCAACAAGTGATCGTAAAGCATCTACGACATTAGAGTATGCTTTTGTTGTCCATGCACCATCATGCATATTGCCTTTATTTTTTTCTTCCATCAAAGCATTCAACAAGATATGATCCATATCATCTGTCCACCTTAAAATTTTCTTACTGACTTGTCTAGGTTCTACACTTTCACCTTTTAATATTCCTTTCACTAACTTGTCTAGCTTCTACTGCCTTTCAATATTCTAGAGTCAGATGCCGTTCCTTCCCACCCATCTAACACATGTGAATTTCATATCGAAATTACATGTAGCTAATACATTTTGAGTGGGATGATCTTTTCTTCCAGAAAAAAAAGGGGCTTCTGCCCTTGGAACCTTCACTCAAATATGTGTGTCATCTATAGCTTCAATACAATCCTTAATTAATATACGATTTAGTTAGTTGTATAAGGGATTGGAGACAAAGGTTTAATATAACTATGACTAAATAGAATATAATGATTCCTTAAAAATAAAATAAAATATAATGGTATCTTAAAAAAAAGGATAGAATATGCTATTGTTAAGTATTTGTGGTGGTACATCGGCACCGGATGGTTATGTCGCGGTGAAAATTAGATAGCAAACTATTGACTAATTTGAATCGCAAATCATTATTCACCATCGATCTTTAATTTGTCTAAGGGAATAGAAAAAGATCGAATAACCCATGAGTATGCAATACAATGCAAAGCAAGAGAATCTAAGGTTCGGGGGTTGGTTATATCTAGGGAATGTGTTAGCATCCCAAACATCTATAGTACTCTACAGAAACCTCTTGTTTTATATGTGATATAAGTTATCTGCTTGTTAAGGAAAAGACATAGGGGTTTATTTCTAAGTGTCTTCGCCAAGACATCGTATCTCGTGCCTATGTATCCTGACGGGAATGGAATTAGAGCATTCATAGTTTCTCTAAAAAGGTAGAAAAAACTTGTTGATTGATAGGAGAAGAGACAAGTTGTCATCTTAAGGAAAATAATCAACTTAAACTGCCATAAATATGTGGAAGACAGTCTTTGCTTCGCATTGAGAGAAGGACTCCAACTCGGAACTTAGTCTGTAAGTTATCTGAAGTTGAAATCCTAAGGGATCCTAACATGAGGATATAAGCATGTATATCTTAAGTTGATCGACCTGAGGGGAGTCAGGGATCAAGCGAATGGTTAAATGATGCAGATGAAAATACAACATATAACTGTGAAGTCAAACACAAAATCTTCCCTTGGTTACAAACATGTGTAATTATTATTATAAGAGTAGAAATAAAATGTCGAGTATCAAAGCTAAAATAATCATTGAGCATATAACATATAAGATCTGCAAAATAATTTACAACCATCTTATGAAGCAAGATATCATAATTATATGTTATGTCAAACATATAAGGCAGTCAAGAATGCATAAAGACATTTAGAGATTACAGCTAAAATATTTTGTGTTTTTAATCCGGAAAATATTTAGTTTTAAGCATGAGAACCTAACATAATACTATAGACCTAAGATTAAGATTAAGGGGAAGCTACCAAATTTTATCATGCATGGATTGGTCCTAATGACTAATCTTAATTCAAAGTAGTTGCATATTAAATTGAATAGAAATATCCTAAGGGATCAAGGCAAATCAAAATCGTTCAGGATTCACATCAAGACTTCACATGATCATTGACAAATAACTAACTAACCGTGTCATTAAAATTAATTAAGATTTTAATTAAGATTAATTATAAACTTAATCAACTAATTAGAATTTTAAGAATTCCAATTAGTCAATTTAAAAAAAAATCGTTTAATAGAAGTTTAAGAAACCGGTGAATTTGATGATGGTGCACAGAGATGAAGGGCGAGAATAGCTAACTTGTCGGTAGGAGTTTGAGTGGTATGGCTTGATCGAATTAGCGTGTCAGAGCGAGTTGCACAATTCTGATTTTCATTGACCCACTACAGGTTTGTGACTTCTCATTTTTCGTCGCTTTCTTCTTTGTGTGTTGTTGTTGTTGATGTCGTCCCTTGTGCGAGCTGTGCGTGCATTTCATGATTTTGTGTGAATATTGTGATGTTGTCTATTGCTTCTCCCCTTCAACTTTGTGTTGCTGCATGTTGTTCTTCTCTCTGCAGAATGGAATGCTTATTCTCTGTGTATTCTTGTGTGTTGTATGTGCGAATCTTCTCGAACCGTATGATTATCTCATGGATTATATATGTGTATGGTTATAAAATTCTCTTGTGGTTTTGTGATACTATTATGTATATGTTGTTTTTGGGATGCCATGTTGCCTTCTGCCTAAACGGGTATCCCTTCCTCTGTCTCTTTCTCTGATGTTTTTTGTATTGGTGTCTCCTCAACGTTTAGAAAATATATTGTCGATGATATTGATTGTTGGGGACATGTTTTTTAACTTGTTTTGGAAAGGACATAATATGTTTCAGACTCGATTTAATGATGATGATATTGTTTCCATTCTAGTTCAAACATGTTCGGATACATTTCTTATTCAATTTAATGTCTGATTTGATGCTGCCGATTTTTGTGTGATTGAATGCCATCCTTGACTTGTCTTATTGTGTTGGTGATTCATAAACTTTCCTTGTTATTTTGTCAGTGTGAGTGTTGCAGAATTAATGTTGACATTAGAATTAATGTCGCCATCAAAACAAGTCGTTAAGGTTGATTTAAAATATTGGTGGTAGTGAATCTTCTTGAACACAATGTCTGGGCATGAAAGGCTGGCAAAATCGACAGGTTACAATGACCTTTTTCTTTTGTTAATACTGAATTGTTACCATTTTAATTGATCTTTTGTTGTACATTTCAGGATGAACATTGGGTCTTGATTGCAGGATTTAAAGATTTTCAATTAAGGATAATACGAGCCAATGACTTCCAAAGGATCCTCGGATGGGCGGCTAATTGATATATCGAGTTCCTCCAAGCGAGGAAACTTTCCTTCCTCTGTCTTATCATGGCAACACGCAAGATGGAGGCGTCCCAAATAACTTGCAGACTCGGCGATATGGAGTAGATCACCGATACCAATACAATTGATGTTGATGTCAACTTAACTGGTCGCAGCTAGGATTAAGGGCGCGTAACATTACCTTTCGTGTTTACACTCCTACAGGTAACAGTATTGTTGTGAATCGGATACCTTTAAACAAAGTATAAACGGTTTCTTAATGATCAAGAAACTCACAAAGGTTAGGGTTAACAAAGAAAATAAGGTAAAACAACAAGGAACAACAAGGATTGGTTATTAAACTGCTATTCTTTCCTTTCTCTTAGAACAAGATTACAAGTATACAAGAATAACAAAATAACCTCTCTCCCTTGAAATTAGGATTTTATCTTCCTATTTTTCCTTATGCCAAGATTGAGAAACTAGCATCCTATTTATAATAAAATAGCACACTAACCTAATGGGCTTTTTAACAATTACCCATTACAAGCTAACTTAAACAATTGGGCTTACAAGCAAGACCCAATTCAACATGCTAACTACCCTAACAATATTGACTAATGCATGTTAGAACAAACTTCGACTACAACACGCATTACTTGCGAACAGACTTCGACAACACTAGAGTTCGATCCAACATCTCACAAGTATAAACACCTATGTTGAGCTTTGTATGAATGTTTCTTTTCCATTTTTGTTTAGCTCATTTGGATTGTGATTTTCTTGCCATAACTGCGATTACCGCCACGAATGTTTGGCTCAAATTTGTTGTTTTATTTCTTCACATTTTGATGGCTATTGTAATTGGTGATGATGGTTTGTTTGCAGCAAGTTTGAATGTCATTAGCAGCATATCCAAGAAGCAATGCCGGAGTAATTTTTGTCACCGAAGTTGGGCAATGGTCCATTGAAAAGAATCATTCTTGCCAACATTATCCAGTGGCGAATCTTAGCGCTAGAAGGAGGGGGTATCCTCAGGACGAAGCAGATCACAACGACACTATCGGCGGAGCAAAGTTTGGTTGGCAAATTGTAGATACCCCGACGTCAATGATAATGTGTAGGAGTTTCAAATTCAAATCGTATGATGTTATGACAACAGTACTTCAAAGGCTCATACATATTGATACATGATAATGAATTATCCCTGTTATTGGCTAAGGATGATCATACAAGCCAAATTTCTATACTTTGTCCTTTTTGTGTAATGTTTAGGATTTTAAAGACAACTATGTCCCATGCCAATAACAGATTTTTAGCTTAGTACAAAAGATGAAATTTTATCATGTAATACTGAGATCTTAATTCAAATTATTCAAGCCAAACTATGTTGATGACATTAATTTCCAGAACACTTGACAGTAGAACAAATTTTGATAGACACAATACATACTCAAAGAATTTCCTCAACTATCAACATTTCCAGAATGTGATAACAACTCGTATGCCTTGAAATTGTAACGACTTAAATCACGAATTTGGCTTATGAATACCTTTTGAGTACTTTTTTTGGAAACTTGTAATCCTTGGATCTATGGAGTTAACTTGAACTTAACTTGCAAACCTTGAAATTTTTTTAGAATTAAACTTATGCAAATCACATAAAACTCCTTGAATAAAGAATGAATCACTTCTTGCCAAAATTCATGGATTCAAAAATGGGACATTGTAACTTGATTGAGTTCTAACATAACTTGAAATTGAAAAGTTGAACATGGACCTTACATATTCATGGTGAAGTATGAATCACTATTTGCCAAATTCGAAAGTAAAAAAAAATTATAATTTGACTTTGATCATTTGTAGAAAGCATAGTGAGTCAATTTGAATTTTTGTAAAGAGCATGATCATGAATTTCATTTTAAGAACTCCTTGCTAAATCTTTATTCAAGAAATCTTACCACTTCAACACATATTGATCACAAAACTACCAACAAGAAAGTCCCAACCCTTTTCTTAAGATTGGAAGAAACATTTCATGACGATCCAACTTCATGAATAAGAATAAAATCTTGTTTGACCTTTTCTTACGTACACAATCTAAAGTTTAGATAACGATGAACTCGGTACAGAAACCATGTCTTGAGAAATCCTTTGAAGGTGGGGGTACCGCTTGTACCACAAAACCCTAATCACTCCTTAAATAACCATGATTCACACTAATGGAAAGGGAACCCTAATTCTCCTTGAATCTTTTGAGAAATGTTGAGGCCTTTTGGGGTAATCCTTAATTCATCAGTGAACAAAAGCAAACAACACAAAGTAAAAAGACTTGGTTAGCTATGTAATGTATGATTGACCTAGGAATGTTATGCAAGATGATGCACAAAGAGATGGGATATTAGGGTTAAAAATTAGGGTGTGACAGGTTGGATCGAAAACTCTTCTCCTAATGCAAGTATGGCGTGCAACACATTGTGAAAGTGGCGAAAAATAATCTCTCTGGAGCGATAAAAGAAGAATGACACGGTACTCATTTTAACATTATGTCCTATAATATATAAGAATTTTGCTACTCATTCTTCCACAGTAGAACTTATAGTGTCTTTTATTATACCGATGCCTCTTATTTTTCGACACAACTCCATGAAAGTTCCATAACCCATGCGTATGATATCGCGAAACTTTTCTGTATGTACTAGAATACTCATTAACTCACTACATCTACGCTCACTCTGTGGATAATAAATGACTCGGCTGTGCAGACATGTTGATAAAATTTGATTCAAATGCAATGCATGGACAACATGACAGAATATGATAACATAACCAATTTTTTGCCGCTTTTCCATCTCTTTTTTAGCATGATTTAAAACTTTCATTTGAATAGACATTCTAACATTAATAATTTCATTTTGATCCATGTCAACTTCATCTACTATTTCATTTTGATCATCAATGCTTATTTCTTCAACACTATCTAAATTTAACATTACCTCCATAATCATATGATACTCTTAAAAGATCCCTTATTTAGCACAAAGAAGCAACTGAATAGATGTTCCAACACATGGTACATGTATAAAAAATATGTGAAAAAAATTACAATGAAAAATTTTCTCTTCAAAAATCAATAACAAAGATAAAATAAATTAATACAAACATTTTCATTTCTCACAAAAACATTTTCATTGAGTGGATTTTTCAAAGCAACAACGTAAACAAATTGCAGAGAATGCTATATAACTGAATTGAATATAAACAATCTAGTTATGAGCATAAAAATCATATTCATCTAAGTTTAACAAAATAAAACTACATAAAAACATTTCATACTTGTGAATTTTTCCTCTTTAGATCTAGTCTTGATGTGGTAGGTTAGAGATTTGAGAAGGATAACTAAGAAGTAGATGTTGTTTCAGCATCATAGTTGAAGGATGGGTGGACGAAGAACATAGCATAAATGAACAAAATAATAAGCTGAGAAAAAAAGCGGTAAAGTTTGGCGCGAAGAGAAGGGCAACAATGGAATTAGAAAATAACTCGTGCATTTCTTCGCTCTTTCTTCGCTGTTTATAGAAGAAATAGAAATTAGGTGGGACCCACATTTTATTATTCTCTCTTCCTTATTTCTATGATAACCAAGCAAAGAAATAGGTCATCTCTCTTCTATCTTTTTCTTTCCAACCTCTCTCTCCCCTAATTTTATCAAACCAAACACAATGAAAAAGGTGTGATTGATTGAGAGAAGAAATTGAGAAAAGAGAAAAATGTAAGAGGGTGTAAGAAGAGAGAAATAAATGGGAAACATATATATATATATATATATATATATATATATATATATATATATATATATATATATATATATATATATATATATATATATATATATATATATATATATATATATATATATAGAGAGAGAGAGAGAGAGAGAGAGAGAGAGAGATTTAATTTTTAAAAAGACAAAAACACCCTTAAGTTAAATTTTAACATTTTATTATACATACGTTTTTATGAAATATTAATATATGATATTTTTAAAATTTATAATACACAATAATATTTTTGTATCAAAATATAAGTATAAGAATGTTTTTATTTCAACAAGTAGAGTTTATCTTTAATATATGTCAAAATTAATGTAAAAAAGTTTATCCAACCATCATAAAAAAATTAGTTTTAAACTAAAATAAAATTATTTTTAAATCTATTATAAAAAAATATTTTAAATTTATTATTAAAAATTATTTAAACTTATTATTGTATATTTATATCTTGTTGTTACCCACAACTCTCAATTTTATTATGTGCAAAGATGAAAAAAATAAATTGAATGCAAAAAATAAAAAATAGTTTTTTAGCAGTTAACACTAAAATTAATGTTTATGCATTATTCTTTACCGCCAAAAAATCAATAAATGTAGTGATAGTATTAAAAAAAATTATGTTTTGTCATCAATTTTGAATGGGAAGGAGTTGAGGACATGGACAAAGATGAAAAATTGAAAAAACTATCCATTTTTGGCTCTTTCTTCGCTGATTTGAGGAGATACCTAAAAATTTTAGGTCTCATTATATTTTAATCTCTCCTCTCCAAACAGCTTAGATGTGACATTTCTTCCTTTATCCTTTACTTTAACTTCTCATGTATTTCTTCTCAAACAAACACACTCATAAACTTCATAAACTTGTAATATCTCTCAAATACAATGCACACACATAAATTACTCTAAATGTGTTTCACTCTAATCTTTATTGTAAAATTAGTAAACAAATACAAGTTTCTATTAACACTTAAGAGATCAAACTTGAAAATTCTCGGACATATTAGTGTGTGTTATTCGTGAAAACTATAATGCATGTCGAAGTTAAAGTAAACTTTTTGAAAATACTTTTAAAAGATGCTGATTTAAGTTATGTGTGAATAAGAACAACAATCGAAGGACTTGGTAATGGTAAATAAAATGCAAGTAAAGAAAAAACTTTGAAATCGAAACAGATAAAATGCAGAAAAAAGGTTAAGATCAAAGTGCAGGAAATATAAAATAACATGAAAGGTAAAATAAATTGAAACATAAAAGAAAGGCTTTTAAAGTAAAATTATTGAAATTGTATAAAGTGATGGAACACATACATACATCTTTCTTCACTCAATTCTCACAACACAAGTACTTTGAGTGTTAAAGAAATGTCTACAATTTGCAGACCCCTTACAAAATAAACATAAGCGTCTATTTATACTACTCTAAGTTAACTTTCTAAGTATGATAAAATACTCTCATGGTGACACGTCCTAGGTCATGTAACGGTTTTTCCCGATGTGTCCCATGTTTTCTAAGTAACCGTTGACGTTGAAGTAGTTCCCGCCTTGTGATACCATTTGAATTTCTCAACTGCTTTTGCTGGGCGCCAATAACTACTTGTCCTCGTTAAAACCTTCGACGTCGGCCATGTTAAGGTGACATGTGAAGGTGAGAAAAACACTTAGAAGGGGGGGGGGGGGGGGGGGTTGAATAAGAGTTTTAAGAAATATGACAATAAAAACAACTCAAGATTTTTATCCTAGTTCGTTGAACTCAACTACTCCAGTCCACCTTATCAAAGATGATTTGCTTTTCTCAACAAGGACTTAATCCACTATTAATCAACTGATTACAATAGTAAGCACTAAGAGCAAACTGTCTTAGTCTTCTCAAGAACTACTAACCAACCTTGGTCTTCTTAAGGAACTTCTTACAAATTAATGTAAACTAACAAGTGTTTGAATGCTTCTAATAAGCTGTATCACAACTGTGATATTTACACTTAAGATTAAGTACAACAAAAACTATACAGTTTTATGAAAGATCAAATGAATAAGATCTTTGTGAGATTTTCACTTTGATGAATCAAGCGTGTAAGAATATTTCTCTCTGAGTGAACTAGCAATGAGCAAGTGATGAGCAGGAAATTAGCAGCTACAAAATGTTGTAGAAGTTCTCCTTTTATAGCTTTTCCAATTGCTTTGAGTGATGTGCAGCTCAATATAATATTAGGATATAAGACTTTTCATTACCAAAAGGTATGGGCAGAGATATGCTTTCTGCAGGAAAAGTATGGTTGTAGAAGCCTTGGGATTTGCACCACGTCACTTCTTTGGACAAAATAGCCGTTGGTTACTTTGGAAGTAGCACCACGTCCAATCAAGTTTACAGCTTCTTCAACAAGCTTCCTTCGGGATGAAGTCTTCATAATCTGCACTTCAGAACTTGTAGCAAGCTTAAAGGTATGAAATACTTTAAGATGATCAGAGCTAAAATAATTGAGACGTTTAGAGGCTTGATAGATGATCAGATCTTAATATATCAGAGTCTCAATCTTGATCAGAGTCTTCATCAGAGTATGCAGCAGTATGTGCTTTGAGCGTGAATATTAATGATAAGAGTCTGAATATCAAGGCCTTCAACTCTTGTACACTTCTTTCATTAACGCTTCATATCATTTTGTAGCTTCTGCTTCAGATCCTTCTGGCAGCGCTTCAGAATCTTCTGATAGTCTTGCATCTGATGCTTCAGAGTCTTGCATAGTTTCTTGTACTTATGTATTTTGCTTCTTTAAGAGTTTTCAATTTAATACCTGAAACAATAATACTTTGAACAAATTTTAGAGTGTATATTTTCTTAATACAAAATTCCATAAAAGTTATCATCAAAACATAGAGATATAAGAAACACCAATCTGTGTTCTAACAATCTCCCCCTTTTTGATGATGACAAAACATAGGGAATTTTGTTCAATAAAGAGAAATAAAATATATAACTCCCCCCGAGATTAATAATCTCCCCCTGAAATGAATACTCAAATAGAAGAGAACACTTCCCTTTTTGCTTGAGTAATTTTCAGAACTTGGTAGAAATCCTTTTTATGCTTTCCTGAATCAGAGTCTGATGATTTCTTTCAAATGAAGAGTTCTGGTAAATCTTCCAGAATTAGAGTCAAATGCTTCAATGATAAGAGCCTGGTTGGGTAATTTTCAGGGTAACTTCAGATGATTTTTGTCAGATGAAATAATAAGATCTGAAAGTCTTAAGATTCAATGTTAGATTAATGCAATGTCTGAATTTCATTTTAGTATTGCTTATGGATTGAACAAACAAATTCTCTTTCTCCCCCTTTTTGTCATAATCAAAAAGAATTTAAAAGACAGAAAAGATTACAGAAGAAGAGAAAACTTAACACATACATGAAAAACATAACAGCCAGATTCATTCAGATCCAAATAGAACAAAAAAATAAGATGTTCATACAACAGATGATAGAAAATAGAACAACAGAAAACAAGTGCAAAACAAGAATGCAAAAAACATGGAAAAGAAAACTAGGGATGGCGAGAAGCAATAAAGGTCAGAAGATCAGTAATCTTAGTAGTGGACTCTTCTTGCTTGACCATCCAAGTCTTGATCTCTTCAGTAGTCTGTTCCTGTTTTATCATCCATGATCTGATTTCCTTGACTTCTTGGACAACATCTGGAGTCTTAGTCTTCATCTCAGATGCAGAGGGTTCAGAAGCAGATGTAGTTGCCATAGGATGATCAATCTCCATGTCAGATGCAGGAGTATCTTCTATCATTGCAGAATCTTCAGCAGGAGCATCTTCCAGAAGAAGCACTTGGGTTGTGAGAATGCTTAGCAGAGTTTGTCTGACCATTTCAGCAAACTTTGCCTTTGCATCATCAACACAAAGTGTTCTGAGGTCAGATGCAGCAGAGTTGAACTTTGAGATGAATCAGTTCCAAGAAGCTTCAGATTCAGCAGGATCCATACTAGCCATGCACTCTTTTTCTACAGAAGCAATCCCCATACGTATTTCCTTCTTGAAATTCTTGAACAGAGTAGAAACATCTGATATGGGTTTGGGGTTCAGAAAGTCTTCTATGGTGACTTTTTGTGATGGTTCAGGAGGTGTTTGGTTTTGTTTAGGAGGTGGGTGATCAGATGATGGTTGTTCAGACGGTGGTTGTTCAGATGGTTATGGTATGGATGTTTGTGGTATGGTGATTTGAGGAGTAGAGGTTTCACCATCAGATGGTGTTGATGTAACAACATCAGATGAGGGTGGAATAAAATCTGTGAAGTTAAATTTGTAGGGAAGAGGGTGTCCAGAAGCAGGTAGGTCAGATGGTAGTGGTTTATAAGGATCAGGAATTTGTAAGCTAGTTGGTGAGGGGGCTTCAGATTCATCAGAATCAGATGATTCAGTTGAATGACATGAAGTGGAAGATAAGACATACATGGTTGCATTGGGTTGCACATCCAGAATGTCTTCAGATGTTTGTGGGACAAAGGGTTCGGGATTTTGGATGGTTGGTTCTTCTGGTGGTTGAGTAGAAGAGAGTGGTTCAGATTGTTTTTGTGGTTCAGAAGATGGTTGTTGTTGTGGTTCAGATTGTGTTTGTTGAGGGAGTTGTTGTTCAGAAGATTTCTGTTGAGGGGGTTCAGATGGTTGTTGAACAGAAGATGGTTGAGAATGTGTATGAGGAGATGAAATGGGTTCAGATGAATGAGGTTCAGATGGTTGAGGAGGAGATGGTGGAGGTGAAGGTGAGGGTGATGGGGCAGATGGTTTGGGATCAGATGTTAATACTTGTTGAATTGTTTCTCTTATTTCCTCCAAGCTAGCTTCTGGAGGATTTTCCTTCTACTTCTTGTCCTTCTCAGGCTTGTCAGCAGCATCAGAGGCTTTCCTCTTAGACTGTGCAACAAATCCTTCCTCAACTTTTCTCTTCCTGCGCCTTTCTCTCAGAAGATTTGGCAATACTTCTCCTTCCTTCTGTACTGTGTTGGCAAGCAGAGGAATACCATCTCCCAAACATTCAGCAATGAATGCCAGAATGATTTCCCTAGGTTCATCTGCACTGAACATGGGAAAATCTGCTAAAGGAATTCTCCTTCTGCTGACTTCTTCAGAATTAAACTTCTTGGGTTTTCCTGCAAGCTCTGAAATAACCTTCATCCTTTTCAGAGTGTTCCCATTGATGACAGATCCTACAATATAAGACAGATCATCTGTCACTCCAACATCAGTCAGATGCTTCACAAGACCATTCTCTGTTAGGATGTCTGATATCAGTCTTCCCATAGGGATCCAATTTCTGATTTTTCTAGCCTTAACCCTTACTTCTTCTCTTGTTTCCTTTATATGGTTCAGAAGATGACTGAACAGAAGATAAGGCAGATCCACCTTCTTGCCTTTACTCATACAGAACATGAAGTACATTTGTTTTGAGTTGACATAATCTGGTGAGTTAGAAGATTTTCTATGAAAGATAGAACTCATGAAAATCTTAGCCCAGATTCTGTAAACAGGCTTCAGATCTCTGACCTTGTTGGATGGTTCCCCGGAAACACAAACTTCTTGAAAAATGTCAGCCAAGTCCACACGAGCAGTAGCCATACTTGTGGTTCCATCAATTTCCTTATACTCAAGTAGTTGTCTGATTAGCTTCTCAGTGATAACAATTTCCTTCCCAAGAACAGAAGAATGAATGAACTTAGGGCATACTTGAGCGTGTATCAAAAATTCCTTCACTAATGTTGGATAAACAGGACCCATCATCCTGTCAAAATACTTTTCCCAGTTCTGATTTTTGATGGTTGAATAGAGATCAAAACCATTTTCTTTAATGGATTCAAAATCCACAAAGTTCTCACACAGAACCTCAAGATCTTTGATTGGAGTGAGAAGAGTTCTCATAGGTGCCTTGTATGCAACAACAGTTTGAGATGAAGTAGCAGCCTTTGGAGATGATGCAGCAGCAGTTGAGGTTTGCATCTGAGCAGATGTTGAAGATGGTGATGCCATTGATGTTCTTGAGATGCGTCTGGGTTTACGAGAGGTTTTGGGTTTTGAAATGAGATGGAAGCAATAGAGAAGATATAAATGCATATGAGATGTGTAACGAGTGTAAAGTGTGATTTGTGAAGTGTTGTGAGAATTTATAGAGCAATTTAGGGCATGCAAAAGTCACAAACAATCTCACGCGTGCACAAGCATTGAATGAAGTGAAACATAATCATATCAAGCAATTAATGCAAGGAATAAAATCATATCAAGCATTTAAGATTCTGACAGAAGGGGGAAAATCAAGAGATTTTGGATTATCAAAGCAATACCTCAAACGTCAATTCAGTATGGTGCACTCTATCTTTCCAGATTCTGAGCTACACGTGTTTGCTTGCATGTGCCTTTGAAACTCTTTGAGAAATGAAACGTTAGGCAGCGTTCAGATCCTCTGAGCCTTGTTAGTTCAGATTTACACATAAATAAATAAACACAGAATTGAAAAGAAGACATACTTCAGAGTTTAGACATTTATCATCTGAGAAAAAATTTCATCTGATGAATATTTTATTCTGGACAGAAGTCCATACTTATATTTTTCAGAATAAATTTAAATCTATCTTCAGCAAGGGGTTTTGTAAAGATATCAGCCCACTGATGATCTGTATCCACAAAGTTTAAATTGATAATTCCCTTCTGAACATAGTCTCTGATGAAATGATGTTTAATCTCTATATGCTTAGCTTTAGAGTGTAAAATAGGGTTTTTAGATAAGCATATAGCAGAAGTATTATCACAGAAGATAGAAATGTTACTCTCAAAAATCTGATAATCTTTCAGTTAACTTTTCATCCAGAGCATCTGGGTGCTACAACTAGCAGCAACAATATATTCTGCCTCTGTTGTTGAAAGTGCAATTGTTGGTTGCTTCTTGCTGAACCAGGAGATCAGATGACTTCCAAGAAATTGACAGCTTCCAGAAGTACTTTTACGTTCTACTCTGTCTCCAGCATAGTCAGCATCACAGAATCCAACTAATTTATACTCATCAGATCTTCTGTAACACAGACCCACATTAGTAGTACCTTGCAGATACCTTAGAATCCTCTTAACAGCTGTTAAGTGAGATTCTCTAGGATCTGATTGGAATCTAGCACACAGACAAACACTGAATAAAATATCAGGTCTTGAAGTAGTCAAATATAAGAGAGATTCAATCATACCTCTGTAAAGTTTTTGATCAACTTTCTTACTTACCTCATCCTTACCAAGTGTGCTTGTAGGATGCATTGGAGTTTTTGCCAATTTGCTTTCATTCAGATTGAATTTCTTTAGAAGCTCTTTGACATATTTAGTCTGGTGAATATATGTGCATTCTGGAGTCTGATTTACTTGGATTCCCAAAAAGAATCTAAGTTCTCCCATCATGCTCATTTCAAATTCAGCCTGCATAGAAAAAGCAAACTCCTTTCCCAGCATAATATTGGTAGATCCAAAAATAATATCATCCACATAAATTTGACAGACTAGTAAATCTTTCTTAAATGTTTTACAGAAGAGAGTTGTGTCCACTTTGCCTCTGATAAAGTTCTTTTCCAGAAGAAAATTACTTAATCTTTCATACCAAGCTATGGGAGCTTGTTTCAAACCATAAAGAGATTTTTTGAGTTTGAAAACATGATCTGGAAATTTATCACTTTCAAAACCAGGAGGTTGATGGACATAAACTTCTTCTTCTATAATACCATTTAAGAAGGCACTCTTAACATCCATCTGATATAGATTGATGTTATGTTGTGCAGCAAATGAAATAAGAAGGCGTATAGATTCTAACCTTGCCACTGAAGCATAAGTTTCAGTGTAATCAATTCCTTCTTGTTGACTGTAACCTTGAGCTACTAACCTTGCTTTGTTCCTAAAAACTTCTCCTTGCTCATTTAGTTTATTTCTGAATACCCACTTTGTTCCAATAATGTTGAAACCTTTTGGTCTTGGAACCAGATCCCACACATCATTTCTTGTAAATTGATTTAGCTCATCTTGCATTGCAAGTATCCAATCATTATCACTCAGAGCCTCATCCACAGATGCTGGTTCAATAATAGACACCAACCCAAGAAGTGATGTTCCAGATGATCTGATAGACGACCTTGTTCTTATAGGGTCATCTTTCTTCCCAATAATCATTTCTTCTGGATGAGAAGCTTTGATTATGGATGATCCTTTAACTATTGGTTCTTCAGAAATATTCATGTTATTCATCTGAGCAGCCAATGGAGTTGCATCTGGAATAGCTTCTTCTTGAGCTTTCTCTACCTCTGATTTCTCAGATTCTGTGAGAATAACTTCTCCATCTGCAGAGTTTTCAAACTGCTTTGGCTTTTGTTTGCCAAGCTTATCATCAAATCTAACATGTATAGATTCTTCCACAATCTGTGTCTCAGTATTATATACTCTGTAGCCTTTAGAGCATTCAGAATATCCAAGCATGAAACACTTTTGTGCTTTAGAATCAAACTTGTGAAGATTCACTTTAATGTTCAGCATAAAACAAATACATCCAAAAGGATGGAAATAAGAAATGTTTGGATTTCTATTCCTCCATAATTCATAAGGAGTCTTTTCCAGAAGAGGTCTAATAGACACTCTGTTCTGAATGTAACATGTTGTGTTAATTGCTTCTGCCCAAAAATGTTTTGCCATGTTAGTCTCATTGATCATGGTTCTGGCCATCTCTTGCAATGTTCTATTTTTCCTCTCTACAACTCCATTCTGTTGTGGAGTTCTAGGACTGGAGAAATCATGAGCAATGCCATTTTCATTAAAATATTTTTCAAAATGTTTGTTTTCAAATTCACCACCATGATCACTTCTGACTTTAACAATTTTGAAATCTTTTTCAGTTTGGACTTGTTTGCAGAAGTCAAAGAACACATAATGTGACTCATCCTTGTGTTTTAGGAATTTTACCCATGTCCATTTGCTGTAGTCATCAACAATGACTAATCCATACTTCTTGCCTCTGATGGATGCAGTTTTCACTGGTCCAAACAGATCAATGTGAAGTAACTCTAATGGTTTTAAAGTTGAAACAACATTTTTGGATTTGAAAGATGATTTTGAAATTTTTCCTTTCTGACATGCTTCACAAAGAGCATATGAGTTGAACTTTAGATTAGGAAGTCCTCTGACCAGATTAAGCTTATTAATCTGAGATATACGTCTCATATTAATATGACCCAATCTTCTGTGCCAAACCCATTGCTCCTCATTAACAGACATAAGGCATTTAACATTCTGAACCTTAAGTTATGAGAGACTAATTTTATAAATGTTGTTTTCCTTTTACCATCAAAGAGGATTGAGCCATCCTTTTGACTAACAGGTTTGCAATACTTTTGGTTAAAGATTATGTCATAACCATTGTCACTTAATTGACTTATGGACAATAGATTATGAGTTAATCCTTCAACAAGCAAGACATTAGTTATGGAAGGAAGTTTACCATTGCCTATGGTTCCAGAGCCAATTATCTTGCCCTTCTGATTCCCTCCAAACTTGACATCTCCTCCAGATCTAAGCTCCAGACTTTGGAACATAGACCTTTTTCCCGTCATATGTCGTGAGCATCCAGAGTCCAGGTACCATGACTGGAGTCTTGACTTTGTTGCTAAGGATGTCTGCAACATAGATTATCTTATCCTTAGGTACCCAGATTTTCTTGGGTCCTTTTTGGTTAGTTGCCTTAAAGCTTTTTCTGAACTTCTGCCTTTCAACATAAGACTTGTTCTGATTAGCCTTAGATTTATTAAACACAGGTTTGTTCTGATTAGAACTTGTGTGTTTAATATCATTTAAGTGACCAAATGTAAATTGAGAATATAAAGGAGGATACTTGATATCTAGTTTATCTACAGATTTTGGATTTGAATCTTCATAAGAGAAAGATTTATATCCAACACCTTTTCTATAGTTTCTGCTAATACCATAGATCATTGAAGCCATCTTGCTTCTATCTAGGCTTTTAGTTAGAAACTTCCTAAAGCTATAGTCATACTCTTGTAAAATATTTTTAGAGCATGGTTCAGACTTTGAATTAGAGTTTAGTTGAGCAGATTCTAAATTATTTTTCAATTGAAGATTTTCAGCTTTTAGCTCAGCTATTTCTGATTCAAACTTGTTACTCTCAAATTCAATATGCTTTAGAAGCGTTTTGTATTTGAGTTTAACTTTGCTATAGTTTTCAAGAATATCAGATAGACTTTCAACAAGTTCTTGTCTAGAAAGTTCAACAAATACCTCCTCAGAATCAGATTTTGATTCTGATCCAGATGATTCAGCACTGTCTTCAATGTCAGCCATGAATGCTACATTTGCACATTCCTCTTCTGACTCTGATGACGAATCAGATGCATCTAAGTCATCCCAGGTAGCCATCAGAACTTTCTTTTTGTGATCTGACTTTCTTTTTGGGTTCTCCTTCTGAAGCTTTGGACATTCACTCTTGTAGTGCCCAGGTTCTTTGCATTCATAGCAAACAACCTCTCTTTTTCCAGATCGTCTGTGTCCAGAGGATTCTCCAGATCTTCTGTATCCAGAGTGTTCTCCAGATCTTCTGTGTCCAGAAGATTCTTTGTGTTGATCTGGTTTTCTAAAGTTCTTGAACTTCCTTTGCTTATTCTTCCAGAGTTTGTTGATTCTTCTGGACAACAAGGATAGTTCTTCTTCATCTTCAGAAGCAGACTCTTCAGAGCTTTCTTCTATTACCTGCAATGCTTTAACAGATTTATTAGATTTTAAAGCAATTGACTTACCTTTCTTTAGAGGCTCATCTTCCTCTAGTTCAATTTCATGACTCCTTAGAGAACTGATTAGTTCCTCCAGCGTAATCTTGTTCAGATCCTTTGCCAGCTTCAGAGCAGTGACCATGGGTCTCCATCTGGTTGGCAAGCTTCTGATTATTTTCTTGACATGATCTGCTGTAGAGTAACCCTTGTCCAGAACCTTTAGGCCAGCAGTGAGAATCTGGAATCTGGAAAACATGGCTTCAATAGATTCCAATTCTTCCATCTTGAAAGTTTCATACTTCTGGATCAGCGCCAGAGCCTTGGTTTCTTTAACTTGAGAGTTCCCTTCATGAGTCATCTCCAGGGATTCAAATATATCAAAGGCAGTTTCTCTGTTGGTTATTTTCTCATACTCAGTATGAGATATAGCATTTAGCAAGATAGTTCTAGCCTTGTGGTGATTTCTGAATTCCTTCTTTTGCGCCTCAGTCATTGATTTTCTGTCAACTTTCTTTCCATTCCCATCAGTGGGATGAACATATCCATTAATAACTAAGTCCCAAAGATCAGCATCAAATCCTAGAAAGAAACTTTCCAGACTATCTTTCCAATAATCAAATTTCTCTCCATCAAACATGGGAGGTTTTGTGCTGACTCTTTCTTCATATTTGTTGGATGTTGAGGTTTCAGCAGCCATAAATAATATCAACCAAGAATATCAAGAGTTTTTCCCACTGGTTCTTTTCTGGTCACGATTAAGTGATAGCACAAACAGAACCGGAGCTCTGATGCCAATTAAAGGTGAGAAAAACACTTAGAAGGGGGGGGGGGGGGTTGAATAAGAGTTTTAAGAAATATAGCAATAAAAAAAACTCAAGATTTTTATCCTGGTTAGTTAAACTCAACTACTCCAGTCCACCTTATCAAAGATGATTTGCCTTTCTCAACAAGGACTTAATCCACTAATAATCAACTGATTACAATGTCATACCCCAAATTTGTCCTACCCTATTAGGTCTCATGATAAGCACTTTGTTGCTTCCTGACTCTTCTTAAGATAATCAGGCAACTCTTGGCCATGACTCTTCTAAAATTAGGACACAAGGATTTAGTTTGTACTCTTTGTAATTAGAGGCTCCTGATAGCATGGAGAATTCAAGTAGAGATAAAATAAGCATGTTTTGTATTCTTGATATGATTGATTTCAAGTGGATTCCAAACCTTATGGTTACTTGTTCTCAAGGCTTGATTCAAGTTATTGAGTTTATTTTTAGAGTTTGCTTTGCCGGCCAGACTAATAGACAATTTTTCAAAGAGATAATTTTCAAAGCATGGTGGAACCCCATCAAACCACTTTGAAGGAGAACCTTTCAAGCCATGTTGAGATTAAGGTCATAGGCAGTTTTCTTGCCTAAAGAATAAAGTCACATGGATAGTACAGGATGTTCATGCTAACATTGGAGTGTTATAATCTCATGGAAGGTTGTTGCATTGGCCTGCAAAAGAAAGCCAAACATACGAACTGGTGGAGCATGTGATAGAGCCCAAAAGGTTACACAAATAGTCATGCTTGGCCAAGGTTTATTGTACACATTGTTAAGAGGATGTGAGCAATACCAGTGGGTAATTTCAAATGGAGACAAGGTGTTGGTGTAAAAAAAAAACAAAACTAGAGCTCATGCTTCATAACACGAAGTTATGTTCATGAACAAGTCATCTTCTTTGAGGAAGGCTACGTGACAATATAGCCTAGATTATTACTTTAAGTACTTTGCAATTGTGAGTCTTATTTTAAATTCACAAGTGGTGTTAATTTGAGAAATTCAAAATTCTTGTCCATGAAGATTCAAGTATATTCACCTAATGACAAGATAAGAGGGTAATTGCGAAGGCAAGAAAGATTGATCACTAAATCCAAAGATGTTTATGTTACAATTTCAATGAGGAACCAAAGTGTTACATTAACTTGAGTCTAAACTTGTGATATTAATAACTCTATTTGTTACAAGGTCAAGATGACAGTTGAGTTTTTACAATGGCGACATAATTACGTCGACAGTTGCGGTATTCTCGTACCAAATCCATCATACAAAGGCAGCTCCATCTTCACGAGCCATGAATTATTTGACGCCATGCATAATTTGAATTATCAAGACAGTTGTGCCTTCACCCTCTCCATAACAGTTCAAGGTGATAAGTTTCCATGCCATGCCGGTTTGCCTTAGGTCTCACCACCAAAACTTTGAATTGGAGCTAACCATTTGTTATCATGGGCGATGCTCCATCCTAATGACACTTTAAACTTGGACTGATACACATGAAAAAAAAAACAATACAAAGAATTAGTAAGACACAACAGCACAAAACAGGTCATGGAAAGGAGATGTTGTTCGATACCTTTAGACCAGCAGGGTTGATCATTCTGATTCATCTGTCATAAGATGAACAAGTGATTAGTGCGACAGCGGCAACAACTACATCAACAAACTACAACACTTCTGTTACCGCTCTTTCCGAAGACAATGAAAGACTAAGAAGAAGTAACAACATGTTAATGTCTGAGTTAGCTCACATGAAAAAGCCTTACAATGACATAATCTACTTTGTTCAGAATCATGTTAAGCCTGTAGCTCCAAGTAACTCTTACTCTTTTTTTCTTATTTACTACCACAAGCTTCTTCAAATCCAAATCCTGGTGGAAGTGTTTCAATGATGCAAAGACCAATGAACCAGCTTCAGCTTACAAAAAGACTATACTTGCACGAACCATAACAATGGGATCAATATAGCAAAGTTACACACGGTTCCCTTATCCACCAAACTTGTACATGTGCAACTCAAAAGCAAAGAAAACCAGCCGTGCAAAGTCAGGACTCCAGAAAATCATCACGACAGCAGAAGTCCCGAGAAATACAGCAGCCTCATTAAAAAAAAAATTCTTAATCAAAGTTGCCGGCAGATTCTCCGTCTGAGTGCATACATGAAAAGAAAAGATGGAGATAGGTCTGTATAAGCAAATCAAGGGCATCTGCAGTAGGCATGTATGTCACTTACAAAAGAGTCATAAGAGTTTAACTATGCGATAAAGTGCAAGTTCCAAAGTAAAATCAAAATTAAGATGACGTGAATGTTCGAAATCATACGTTCTGACCAGTTTTGAAGAGATAAAACTCTTCGGCACAACAAAGACATACCGAAGGACTAGTCTAATGGCGTTGCTACTCCAAGTCTTTCTGTCTCATGTTTGGAGATGTCTAAATCAGCTTTGACAACATCTACAGAAAGTGAAGTGTCGCAGTCTTCTAAGGGGAGGGTTTCAGGCATCAATAATGATTTGCAAGGCATTTATGGTTGGAAGCTTTCAAGTAGTTCTTGGAATTCACAAGTCATTGCCCGCGTTTCAGGCTCACTAACGCGTTTTGTGCTGGATGATATTCTTGGTGTCACTTCACCCATGATATACATTGGTATGTTGTTTGGTTGGTTTGCCTGGCATGTAGAGGATCACGAGCATCACAGCTTGAACTATCTTCACGCTGGCTCATCAAAGACATGGTATTCTGTGCCTGAAAACATTGCTTTTGATTTTGAGGAAGTCATCCGCACCGAGGGCTATGGTGGTGATATTGATTAATTTGCTGCTTTGAAATTATTGGGCAAGAAAACAACACCTGAGAAAGTTCAAATGCAGAAACAGGACACATACCCTCCAGTACATTTCAGACAGTAAGGGCTGGTCGCGTCTAGGATGATCCCTACGCAAACTTTGCACAGTTTATTACGGCAATGCACAAATCTTTATATCATACCAAGCTAGCCATGAGCATCATATCTGCAAAATAATGCTAACATAGGATTAGGAAACCTTAAATGCAGCACCAAGTTTCATAATAAAAGGAACCAAATTCCTACCATGAACCACCAAGTTCTAAAGCTAAAGCCCAAGCTTTTCATCCTGTTGAATCAAAAGTAGATGATAACAATTGGAATTCTGCATAAGGAGTTTTCAAAGGTGCCTGATACTCCACCAGAGCATTGATGATACTCTTTATCTACATGCCACCAGGACAAATATTTCGCCATTAGAATACGGCAGCAATAACAAAAATGAAGATGAAAAAGTGCATAATGACAGCAGCAAGAGAAGAAGGATCAATACAATTCAAACTATTTCTCAATGCAACGTCGGAAATTTGATGTTGCAATGGAGGACCTTTGACCAATGGTTCTTAATTTTAGTTCATACTTTAGTTCGTCTTGTTACTTAGATACCTAAAGATGATATCCTGCATGTTTTTAACATAAGACAGCAAGGTTAGCACAAGTCAGAAGTGTTTTTTTAGTCAAAGTGAAAAATACCACATCAAAAGTTCTTGACAGTAAAATAACCATACTTTACACAGTAGAAATTCCAAGAGTTTATGGTAAAAAAAAAGGGGGTAAAATGGTATCTTTTCGCAGTGAAAATCTGGGTAAAAATAGATATTCCCAAAAATGGTTAACAAACAAGAAATCACAAAGAAAGAAGCTAGAAATCATACTTTTTTTTCACCCAAAAATTTACACAAGAAAAAAACCCTAACCCTAATTAGACTCTATATATAAACACACTGTTCATTCGAGTTTTGGGATTGGAGAGAAGAAAACCCTAAAAAAACTTTTTTTTTGCGGCGGAAACCCTAAAGCTCTTACCGAAGAGTGACGAAAAGCTTGTCGTGAGATAATTTCAACGCCAACGGAGGCAACCTCACCGGAATCGTCCACCAGGTACCGTCTTTACCGTCTCGTTTGTAACTCCATTAAATCCTTTGAGGTTCCTTTTCTTGTGAATCGCTTCTGTTTGTCTGTAGATTTGTTTTTCAATTGATTGTGTAATAATTTTGAGTTTAGATTTAGGAAATAAGGTTAGATATTTGGGGATGGGATCCACGGTTTTTTGTTGAGAGGATTGAAGAGGATTAGGGCTCGATTTGAGTTCAGGAGAGGTTGAAAGTATGTTTTTTTTGTTTTTTTTTGGAGAGAAATTCGTAAAGTTAGAGAGGTTGGAAGTGATGATTGAGTTAGAGAGGTTGTCGGTAGTTTTAAAAAAAGGGGATTTCATTTCTGATGATGTTGCAGTCTCTCAAGCGTCCTGTAATTAATCCGTGGCAGGTGTTATTTTCCCAAGTTTTTTTTGACCGTTGGGAGTTTCTAAGTGTGGTCCGCATGAATCCTGTGCGTGTACCTCGTATTTGTCGCCCTGCACCCCTATTCAAATTGCAGATTGACCCATTATTTTTATTTATTTCTACTCACTTTTATTATTAGTTTATATATTTTTAAGAAAATAAATTCAAAAAAACTTTATTTAAGTTTCTGTTTAGAAAACTATGATTATTACTAATTTAATTAATTTTATTAAAGTCTTTTATTTAATAATAATTAATTTGTTAATAATTAATATTATTAAATAATTAATTTTAATTTAATTAATTGTTTTAAACTAGTTCTTTTTTTAAAATTTTAAGACAACACAAAAATATTTTATTTAATAATTATCTAGATTATTTATTTTCTTTTTAAATTCTAAAATAATTTAAAATAAAATTTCTAATTTCTTTTCTTTTACTAACCTTAGATAATTAGGTTGTTAATTAGGTTAACATGTCTAGATTAGCCTATCCCCCATTCTATTTAGGTTACTATTTTCTCTTGTGATGTTTTACATGTTTTATTATCGTATCTCAATTATATTTATGTTGTTCACATGCTCGGTCAACCCATTTAAAAAAACTAATACCTTGACTTAATGTCAAGCCCATTTTCAAACACCATTGTAAGCCGATTGTTTTCATGATCGCCATCGACCTTATAGCCTCCTCTTGGGCTTTGTACAACGATATTTGCCACAAATTTCACACATAACATTAAAATCAAATCCTTTTTCAAACATGATCCAACGTCAAGTATCTCAAAAAACAAATGCAATTAACCTTCAACCTTCCTTAACACTTGATTATATTATCCTCCTACTCTCCTTGTAAGTCGAGTGCTTTGGCCTCGCCATCGACCTTACCCTATCCCATAGGACCTCATATTCATTAGTTCAACCGTGTTCATTCCACACGCAAATTTCAAGCCTTGATTCATATCAAGCAATTTTCTTAAATCAAACTAAAATACTTAATAACTATTTAAACATAATTTCAATATTAGATGAAAAAGAGAGAGTCCCAAGTCTTTGGTTCTCTCTCCCAATTGTTTGGGTCTGAGGAGTCTTTCTTAAGCCCGAACAATTGTCATCTAAAAACGTTCTAAAACGGTAAACTTATTCAAACCCGTTTTCTTAAACACATAGATGAAAAAGAGAGAGCTCCAAGTCTTTGGTTCACTCTCCCGGTTATTAAAAATTCAAGAAGTCTTTCTTGAGCTTTGAGTAATCGTCATCCGATTAATACACTCTAAATCATATTAAGTATCTTTTCATAATATTAGATGAGAAAAGGAGAGAGTTCCAAGTCTTTGGTTCACTCTTCTGATTATTTGAGGTCCGAGAAGTCTTTCTTAAGCTTCGAGTAATCCTCATCTGTTAAAATACTTTAAACACATTCTATCTTTCAAACGCCATTCAAACAACTCCTTTTGCGATGAAAAAGAGAGTGTTTCAAGTCTTTGGTTCACTCTCCCGATTACTTGGGTCCGAGAAGTCTTTCTTAAGCTTCGAGTAATCGTCATTCGTTCAACTTATTCAAACCATACTCAATCCTATCCTTTTGTAATTGAGGTTGAAAAAGAGAGAGCTCCAAGTCTTTGGTTCACTCTTCCGATTACTTGGGTCCGAGAAGTCTTTCTTAAGCTTCAGGTAATCTTCACCTCTAGCTAAGCATCCAATATCTCTAAACATTAATTCCTTGCCCCTGTGCGACCAAAACCTTATAACCTATTCAAATCTATCTTTATTTCCAAACCAAAATACTTAACCAATCAAACTCTATTCCTCGCCCTCGCGTGACCTACCATTCAAACAATCCTTTTTTCAAGAACATTGTTTAGTCCCTTCTTCCGCGCATAACAAACTCGTGCTTCAGCCTCCCCTAGCGAGTAGACAAGCCAACGTTTAGCAGTTAGAATGCGACCTAAACTCTCGTTCATTCCAAACACAAACCTTTTAGCAAACCGTAAGCCGAACTACGACTGCTCTGATCTCTCATATCTGTTGAGAGTACGTAGGCATAGGATTGCAATAATCCTAGCGAGCACAATTCCCCACATTCCCCATAATTCCCAAACCTACCCGTAGTCCCACGAACTACGAATGCTCTGATTTTCCACTTCTTACAAGTGAAGATACGTAGGCACAAGGGCCCCAATCCTTGGCGAGCACCCTATCATAAAACTACCCATTTCCCCTTTAGCAAGCAATTCCTTAGAAGATAAACAAACATAGTTAACTTTCTCTCGCGAATTGAATCAAGAGGTTCCTGTTGAGTACAACGGACGTAGAGGGTGCTAATACCTTCCCTCTATGTAATCGACTCCCGAACCTAGAATGTTGGTTGCGATGACCATGTTCTTACCCCTTTAAATGTTTTATCGATATTTTCCTATTCCTTCCTTGGAATGAATAAAATTCAGTGGCGACTCTATTTCGAACGTATTTTCCGTGTCCATCGCGAGGATCATATTTTTCGAGGTACGACAGATGGTGACTCTGCTGGGGAATGCATAGTCCTATGCTAGAGAGAGTCAAGCCTAACTTGGCTCGATTCGCGAGAGTTAGATTCGTTTGCGTATTTATCTTCTCTTATTATTTAATTGCTTGTTTTCTTTTATATATCCTATTATTATTCTTTGTGACACTGTTGGGGTTCTCTGATTGTTGGAGCTTTGTGAGATGGCTCTACACCCGAGTCCGAGAAAAAATATAGGATTAGAATGGTGGTTGTGTAGTGGAATCCCTCGAGGAGTCTTTCTCGTTGGGAGGAAGCGAAAGCCCCGCTTAGAGTTGATTCCCTAAGGATGTTATTGTCATGGTGAGTCTTTGCCATGGAAGTAGTATTTTTGAGGTTGAATCTATAACTCTAAGGACCGTTTACCCCTTTTCCATGGTGGTTGGTAGTAGTAACTCATGAGGATCACTCCTTTATGGGTTGATGCGAACGCCCCAATCAGATGAGATCCCTTGAACGTATCGTTATTTTGACAATGATATTTTCAACCTCGATCTATGACTCTGAGATCCCTTTAAGAAACCTTGGACTCGTTGGTTGTGTAGTAGAGACTCGCGAGGAGTCTTCCTCGTGGGACGACACGAAAACCTCACCTAGAAGAGATCCTTCGAAGGTATTATTATTGGATGAATCTTTGTCATGGTAATAATATCTTTGAAAAGATCCATGACTCTGGGCACCTACCCGTTTAGAGCCTACCTATGGGGTTCCTTTAATCAGAGATATCTGTTTTTAGCTGTTCTTCTGTCTGACCTCAGAATGTGATGGAAACTGCGATCCTGTTTGTGCTTACATTGCATTTGCATATCATTGCATCTGCATTTCATTTGCATTGCATATCATCTTCCTAAACCAGAAAATTTATCCATCATTTGTTCATAATCCGCAGTTGATTTCCTGACACAAGTACCGAACTTGACTTAGTGCTGGAAGGCCATGGAATACTTGAGGCAGAATCAAGTTGAGCTGAGAAAAGACGAGAATAGCGGGGAAGGCAAGATGAAGCAGACGCCATAAGTGGGAAGAAGAAAGGAAAAGCTTCAAGAAGGTACCACAACTAGGATTTTTACTCCTATAGTTCATGCCACTCCGCAATCTGCAGTGAATAGCCCGTTGTGTGTTGTTCCTCTTGGGTTTTATCCCCAACCAATTCTTCCAAAGCCTTGGAATTAGCGGCCATCACCTATTCGGGATCGGAGAGGTAGTAAGAAGTCTCAGTCTCGCCTTATTCTCGACCCTATTCCTATACAGTGTGAACAACTGCTATCATACCTGATTCAGAGTTCATTGGTGGTACCTGTATCCCTCGGGCCAGTTTGTACTCCTCCTCCACCTGGATATGATCCTAATGCATAGTGTGAATACCATAAAGGGGCTAGAGGACACTTTATTGAAGGTTGTTGGTCATTCAAGAATAAAGTTCAAGAGCTAATTAACAACAAACACTTAGTCTTTGAGGAAGTTAACTCAGGTACAGAATGTGGGTATCATACTGTAACCATAGGACATGCTGTTGAAGAGTGTGAAAGCTTTCGAAACAAGTTGCAAAAATTGACTAGAAAGGAAGACCCTGGCGTAAATGGTTCAACACAAAGATCTGGCAAAGAGAAAGTACATGAGTTTCGTTTACCGCTCAAAATCCTGTACCATAAGGAAAAGGTTGAGTTTTTGGCAGATAAGGTGTCTTTATCCTCTGATAATCACGTTGAGACCATGATCTCAAGAGAAGAGCTGGAAGAGAAGTCCAAAAGGGTTGTATTTGCTGAAGAGACCTCGAAAAGTCGCTTGGGAGAGCATCCTACCGATACTGAAGATGATGATGACATCCACCTTTGGATCCCAAAAGAACAGCCAACAATACCCAGGGAACCATGTCAGAAGCCTTGGATTGCTCCCTATGCAAATCAACGAGCGTATGGCCAAGGAAATCAGGATCCACGCCAAAATCAACACAGGCCTCGCAACAATTTGGGAAGAAGGAACGCTCCTCTTCACCCAATTCCTGTATCGCACACTCAACTTCTGCCACATTTGATTCGAAATTCACTAGTGGAGCCTAAATCTCTCAAGCCAGTGCCAGAACCATACCCTCCTGGGTATGATCCCAATGCACATTGTGGATACCATGCTGGATCAATGGGGCATTCGACAGAAGATTGCAAAGCTTTTCAGGCTAGGGTGCAACAATTGATTGACCAGGGATGTATATCCTTTCAAGAAGGGAGTTTGGTTGTGCGTGTCCGACTCGCACCTGAATGAGTTTGGGGACTTTAAGACGCATCTTCTCAAGACAACTGATCAAGCAAGAAAAGCCCAGTTCCTCCATGCTGGCATTTTTTAGATCATGTTTTTTTATGCATTTGTAGTTTCTTTTCTGTTAATTACTACTTGCTTTTAGACATTGTTTCGTATTAATGGTATTGTTAATGTGATAATCATGCATGTTTTGATCAAATCCATTCGTATTCACTCACAGTTTCTCATTTATTGCAAAAATCAAAAAAATATTTCACTTCCTTTATCACACTGCTGTTTAGCAAAGATTTGAGGGAGGATGACGAAAACATGATACCCATAATTGTTGATGATATACTTTCAGATAAAATCTCGCTAATGATGTACATGCATTGTTTTGAACCCCAAACACTGGAGAAATAAGGAGTTAGTCCCTAGATAACCACTTCGAGCCTAGAAGTAGGAGTTTCCTTCGGATTTCTAAACCCTTATACTTAACCTGGGGCATGGGTAGTATTCAGTTAACTTGATTATACACTCGAATCACGAAAGAAAACCCAAATACAAGATGGTTGTTCGTCAATAACCCTTGACATGGCAGTCACAAGTATTTCAAAAAATATATAATAAAAAGCCTGCTATGTCAAACACCTCAAAAGGAGACTTAGGCAAAAATCAAGGCAATCCCGATGGACTTGAGGAAAAAATTCGTCCATGCAAAAGTTAGGGGTCAAAGACAAAAGCAAAAGAGGTCCTCAAACCCTCAACAAAAATAAAATAAGATTCAGTGGCCACCCAAATCAAGGGGTTATTGACATCCATCAAAATAAGGTGGCTGCCATTTCCTTTATTTCCATCAAAATCAAGGGGTTATGGAGATCATTACGAAGAAGGGGTGGGTACAAATATAACTTTGAGCCTAATATCCTTTATTTCTATAACCGTGAACCAGACCACGTTACAACCCTCGAAAGACCTAATTGAGGCGAGGTTTATTCTGAAAGCATACTACAACAAGGTTGCGTAAACTGACTCCTACATATTTGCTAATCTTATGTATTGGTGTCATATTCTTGCTATATCTTTCACACCAATTAAATCAGCATTGCGTTTGGATTAACAGTCCACTCGTCACACATTTTCACATCATTCTCAATAAATGATATTTTCAAAACTTACATGAATGTCGCATTAAAATTACCATTTTTGAATGAACAATTTTTAACTGCAAATCAACACTTGACATTATAGAAATTCCAACAAAGTGCAATCAAACAGGAACTTGATCACTCATTGGTGTTGACCTGAATCAAGACTTTCTCATAACCCTGCAAATCTAGGGCAAGTCCTTCTGAGGTTTAAACAGGGGCAGACCACTACAAGGTTCAGTTACTGGGACAAATGGGTTCAAGTCATATCCCGGTATAATCACTGCCAAAGTTCTCATCCCAGAAGAAATCCTTCAAATACCCGGCAGACTGGGGCAGACCATTTGAACTAGGGCAGATTAGCTGAACAGGGGCAATTTCCCTTCACGCTTTCAAAGTTGATCAAGCTGACCACACCAGACACCAGTAATGGTTAAGGTCAACAAACGTCAAAAGCCTTGGGACAGAGCAAAAGCACGACTAACACACATTGGTTAAGTCGCTACGCTCATGCAATCCATATGCATTGGTTAAGTCGCTACGCTAGCACGTGTAACACGCATTGGTTAAGTCGCTACGCTCGCGCAGTCAACATGCTTTGGATAAGTCGCTACGCTCAACATTTGTAAGCCGTCATGACATATCAGCTAGAAGCGAGGTTCTTACAAGAACAAGAATACCACTTCTGCAAAGGATCCAACTTGGAGCACCAAGAGTATCCACATCTGTCTTCTGATTGTGGCGCTGTAATATACCATGTGTCGGGAAGTCAAATCCTTTTACCAATAAAAGTACAATCTCGCTTGGCACGTCCTTAAAGTCCAATCTTTTATTGGCAACTACAAAAAGCCACTCCAATTGGCACCTTCAATTCACCCTAAAAGTCCAGTCTTCATTGGCAACCACTAAAAGTCCACCCTCGATGGCATCCTCATAAAACCAAAGTCCAAATCCATTTGGCAACTACCAAATCCAGTCCCTGGTGATATCCCTGACAAGATTTTATCCTCAGCATACCTGATCATTTGCATTATCATAAGCACGACATACAATATCACATCATATCATAGTCATATCTAGCATTAGCATATCATTTGCATTCGCATCTTGCACTCCTTAGTAGTTGCACTGTTAGTTGCGTGGTTGGGCATCATAAAGCATTGCATTACATAACAACATAGCAGGATCCAGGATCAGTTTGCAAGCATCTTGGTCAATCCTTCATCAAAGTTGGCAGTTGATCGGGAAAATAGAAAGTGTACTATTTTTACCAATTGTAGTAATAAGGGAAAAGTCCCAAGTATCGATCTCGAGGACTGCGTAGTAATTAACGGAATTTTTAGGATTCAAATGAACAAAAGATCTAGTGGTTTGTTTGGTAGCAGAGTAATATAACAAGTAAATAAAGACTTATAAATCAATCTAAGAACAGTGTTAGGGGAGTGGATACGATGCGAGTAAAGACCATATATGATTATCCTGCTATAATAGTTATTAACCTTAATTCATCAGTTGGCCAATTTAGTTTTCTTAATTCCTTAATGAAAACCCTTTGATGAGTTTCATGTACACTAATTCCTCAGTGTCCATGAAAAGCATCAAGCAATAGTTCAGACCATAAAATACGTGATACGGGATATCCTCATTCCTAAGCAATATCGACCGTGAGCCTATTTTGCAAAAGTGTAAGGTTGTTTTTCCAGACTAAAACCTAAGCATAATTCGAATTCTACTTTCCAATATGAATACGCATTAAGATTGATGCAAAATAAAAGATATAAGGTGAATAACATAGTTCTAATAGAATAATCAAATAAAAGTCATTACATCGCAACTTAGGACCACCCCCTAACAACTTGGGGTTTAGCTGCTCATGTTCTTTGTAAACATAAAAGCAATTAGAAATGAAAAGGATAAGATCATTACAATGCGAGTTGAAATCCTTGGATCATCAATTGCTTCCGCTTTTGATCGATCCTTTGTTTTCCAGCCGAACTCTCCTCTTCGTTGTCAATCCTAATATCAGTTCAAAAGTGTCCCCTACTTTCTAAAAAGTGACTCTTATATCTAAATTCAAATTACATCGCGAAATGTCTCAAATGCCCTTCTAAATAGGTCTGACAGCAAAAAATCAGAAAATATAACAATTTCACTCTCAGTGGCCCTGACACGGGCCGTGTTGTGCAACACGGGTGGCCGTGTTAGGCTGCTGACTCCTTCAGGGCGCGTTTCCATCTCCAAGGGCTGCAACACGGGACGTGTTGCATGACACGGGCACCCGTGTTGTACGTCTGATTCCCCTTTTCTTCTGCTTTGGTCTACCCGTGTCTGCCAACCGTGTCCTCCATGACACGGGCCGTGTTGTGCAACACGGGTACCCGTGTTGTAGCTCTGGCTTCCCTTTTCCTACTTTTCTTTTCCTCCGAAAGCAGTGCGACTGTCATGCTATCCATTCCTGCCAAAAACACACTAAAAGAAACTGAATCAAACGCACCAGCGGCAAAAGTAATACAAACTTAAAAATAAGACTTGAAGACAAACAACTACGAGTAATTCAGATAATAACAACTAAAGCTTCGAAAACAGATAAAAACGTTGTGAAATTAACAACAAACAGCGTTTGAAAACACAAGTGAAATCCACCGATCAAACTCCCCCGAACTTGAACTTTTGCTTGTCCTCAAGCAAAAAGCTCGCCAAACCGAACTTAATATCTTTTTCATAACGGAACGTCCATAGAATTGTGAGTTACGGTGATGATACTCATACTTGAACTTCTCATTCCAAGTCCCCTAGGATTAATCTCGGCTTTTCCCTCAAAACAAGTAACATGCAAACACTAGACTGCGGTAAACCACATACCTCAGTCTCCCTATGGGTAACCTCTCCGACTATGCTTTGTACTTAAGTCTTCTTTTTCGATTTTCCTCCCTTTCATTCGGACAATCACTATACGACTTTTATGATTTTCCTCGTGTGCACAAGATTCATCAACGACATTTTTCTTTTTCTGGCACTGTTATTCTTTTTGAATGGCTTTCAGGTTCGACCGCCGTTGGGCTGAATAATCGGGTGAGGGTTACCCAACTTAGAAGGATTAGTCGCCTAATTGTCCCTTTTTGTTTGTTTGTTTTTTTTTCTTTTTCTGTGCCTTAGCTCAATATTTTTCATTAACCTTGCACACACGATTCTTATTGATGAAACCTGATTGTCAAAATAAACTACTCAGGGGTACTTCTCAGATCAAAGCACTATGGTACAAATCTACACGTCGAACTCGTTCCTATTCAGGAAACCCAGGGTGTTTGCCCTTTACCTATCTCTCAAGATTGTTCCGATTTCATCCTCACAGTTCTTTTCTGAGTATTCTATATACTTTCTCATCACCTCACTCAACATCTTCACTAAACAGTTCCCCAACCAACAATGTTATTAATTTCATTAGCTCAATGTCAGGGGGTTTTCCTGTGGACTTGCTATCATGTTCTCAAACTAACACTGAAAATTAAATAACCAAATAACTAAAACAGAATTGAAAACACACAAATAACATAAACAAATAACATAAACAAATAACATAAAAACACAAATAAAATACCCCCACACTAGGATTCAACAGTGTCCTCACTGTTGGAACACTAGTAGCAGAGGACTCACAGAGTTCATGGTTGCGGAGGTTGGTCGCGCAGCAGCATCTGCCGCATCCATTCGTGCATCTCACCGATCAACCTGCCTTGTCGGATTTGTTCGTTCCCTTGTCTTGTCTGCTCCTCGCCTTGCCTTGTCTGCTCACTTTGGAGATGACACATCTCATTCTCCATCCAATCCCATTCTTTTTTAGATAAGCTCCAAGAGCCTGAGCTGGATTCCTGATGGGGTGAGACTCGAGTAGGCGGTATAGGCGCTTCTTCTACCTGATCTCCTTCATCCTCAAAGAATTCTGTACCTGTACCATCATAAAATTGGTCTTCTTCATCCTGCATTGTGCTCTCATATAGCCAGTTATTCACATTTTGAATACTAATAAAGTCAGGGGCAGGTAAAGCGAGGAGATGACTGTTTCGGCTTACCAAGGAGTAGTAATTATCAAAGACTCGAATCATACCTTGGGTAGTCAGTGTGGCAAGATCTATTTTTGTCTTACCTGCAATAGTGGGTTCCTCTCTCAAGAGAGCACCGTGGCCAAAGTGATTTGCAATTTGAGTAATCATACCGCCTACACTGATTTCGCCGGAAGGTGCATTCGCAACCCTCTTCAGGTGGTCAGCAGCAAAGGCAACTACATTAATGAGTTCTTGATTTGCCATGCCATACATGAAGTACAACTCCCTCTGAGTCGCCACTCCTGTGCTGTCACCCCTGCCGAACAGTGTATATGCCAATCCATTTTGAGCGTACCTGAAACATGGGTTATGGATACACGAGGCTTTTGCCGCCTTCGCGACATAATCAGTTCTGCCTGTAATAGCCTTCCAGAAGTGCCCTGCACTAAAATTTCCTGGAGGGGCTCCGGGTTCAAAATTGGGGAGCTTCAGAATATCTCCCAATTCGGCTATGGTCAGGCTATGGTCAGTATCAAATAACCGAAACCTCAGTGTACCGTAATATTCCTCCTCCACACCTGTCCACCTGTGCTTCAACTGAAATTCTAAAGTACTCAAGAATTCAACAGTTATGCGCTCATAAATCGGCGCTTCCAATTGCATAAATTCTAGCATACCCAGAGTGTGAAACATCCTATGGACTTCTACTCTCAGCCCTAGATTATCAAGCGTAGTGTTACAGGTATACCTTGTGGGAGCGAGCTTACGCTTGATGATGGTGGAGTACTTCTTCTGATGATCCGGGTCTTCAAAGAGTATGCCGTGAGGATTCGCCATACGGTTTGCTCTCTTCCTGGGGCGCGAAGTTTCCGCCACTGCTTTTCCTGTGTCTCTACGAGGAGGCATTATTAATCCTGCAAAACACAAACAATATAGATAGTTCAAAAAATTTCGAAATCACTGTTAGTGAAAACGCGACCGTAGAAATAAGCACAATCATGAGTGGAACGTTTTTTGTGAAAGGCGGAAGTGTTTCCGATGAGTGGTTGTGGTGGATAATGAAGCTTTTGTGGAGAGACGGTTATGGAGGTTAAGGGTTTTGTGAGGGAGAAGAAGGAGGAAGATGAAAAAATGATATGAAATGTGTGGTTGCTAATGATAAGTGGGGAGTAAAGTGGTGGGCCCCATGGAGTAAAATTTTAAAAATCAAAGCGCGCCTTGCAACACGGGCCGTGTTGCACAACACGGGCACCCGTGTTGCACCTCCTGTAGTATATATTTTTTTCAAAACCACGCACCTGCAACACGGGTCGTGTTGCACAACACGAGCACCCGAGTTGCACCACTGACTCCACCTTTTTTCCAGGTTTTTCAGCCCTGATATGCTAGGCATGACACGGCCCGTGTTGTGTAACACGGCCACCCGTGTCAGGGTGCTGTTTTTCAACTTTTTCCTCTCCTCTGGTCTCCGACAATCTTCTTTCACCGATGAACCGCGAGTTAATCAAAACCTGTTAAAACAAAAAACAAAATGAAAGCGTGAGTGTAAAATACGTGGGTTGCCTCCCACGAAGCGCTTCGTTTTACGTCGCCTGGCTCGACAGTCCTTCATCGTATCATGTGAGATGAACGACATCGTTTCGATCTTTCTGCTGTCCCTCGTAGTAAGGTTTCAGACGCTGACCATTTACTTTAAAAATGTCTCCATTTGCTGGATTTTTCAGCTCGACTGCTCCATGCTGAAACGCCTTATGTACTACAAATGGTCCTGACCATTTTGATTTAAGCTTTCCCGGAAAGAGTTTCAGTCGGGAGTTGTACAACAGTACTAATTGTCCTTCCCGAAATTCTTTCTTCTGAATACGTCGATCATGCCATTTCTTTGCTTGATCTTTGTAAATTTTTGCATTCTCATATGCCCGGTTCCTGAATTCCTCTAGCTCATGGAGTTGGAGAGTTCTCGACTCTCCTGCTTTGGTGAGGTCTAGGTTAAGGACTTTTGATTCCCATAATGCCTTGTGTTCTAACTCTAGAGGCAGATGGAAAGCTTTACCATAGACCAGTTGGTAAGGGGACATACCAATGGGTGTTTTGTATGCAGTGCGATACGCCCAGAGAGCGTCGTCCAGCTTTACTGCCCAGTCCTTACGGGATGCACGCACTGTTTTCTCTAATATCTGTTTGAGTTGTCGATTTGACACCTCGGCTTGCCCGTTGGTTTGAGGATGGTACGGAGTAGATATTTTGTGCTTCACATTATACTTAAGGAGTAACTTTTCCATGAGATGATTTAGGAAGTGAGTTCCTTCATCACTTATAAGGGCCCTTGGTACTCCAAACCGCGAAAATATGTTCTCCTTCAGAAACCTGACCACTACTTTAGCATCATTTGTTGGTAGTGCCACTGCTTCTACCCACTTCGAAACATAGTCAACTGTCACCAGTATATAGTGTTTTCCAAATGATGGTGGGAATGGTCCCATAAAGTCAATCCCCCAAACATCAAACAACTCTACTTCTAACATGGAATTCTGCGGCATCTGGTTTCTTTTCGAGATATTTCCAGTCCGTTGACATCTGTTGCATTCCTTAACTACGTTCTGGGCATCCTTGAACAAAGACGGCCAATACAACCCCGATTGGAGGAATTTAGCTGCGGTGCAGTCGCCACTGAAATGCCCTCCATAATCTGAATTATGACATGCTTCGAGCACCTTCCTTTGCTCGTTTTCCAGAACACATCGTCTGATCAGTCCATCCACCCCTTTCTTGTAAAGAAACGGGTCATCCCATAAGTAAAACCTGCAGTCATGAACAAACTTTTTCCGTTTGTTAGAATCAAAATCGTCGGGTATGAGACCCCCGACTAAATAGTTGGTGTAATCCACAAACCAAGGAACACCATGAATAACTAGGATGTGTTCATCAGCAAACTCATCCTTTATCGGACGCTTTTCCTTGTTTTCTTCAATCGGTGACATTCGCGAGAGGTGATCAGCTACAGTATTTTCACATCCTCTCTTATCCCGAATCTCCACATCAAATTCTTGGAGAAGAAGGATCCATCTCAGCAGCCTGGGCTTCGACTCCTGTTTAGCAAAAAGATATTTTAACGCATCATGGTCAGTATAAACAATCACTTTAGAACCCAACAGATATTGCCTAAATTTGTCAAAGGCATACACCACCGCTAGCAACTCCTTCTCGGTAGTTGCGTAATTCATCTGTGTCGGGTTCAAAACGTGACTCGCATAGTAAATAACATGCAAAAGCTTCTCTTTCCGCTGCCCCAATACAGCCCCTACTGTGATGTCACTGGCGTCACACATGATCTCAAACGGCAGCGACCAATCTGGGGCTATCATAATTGGTGCTGACACTAACTTATTTTTCAGGTTTTCGAATGCGTCAGCACATTCCTTATTGAACACAAACACCGTGTCCTTGACTAACAAGGACGTCAACGGTTTAGCTATCTTAGAGAAGTCTCTTATGAACCTGCGGTAGAACCCTGCGTGACCCAAGAAGCTTCGGATACCTTTCTCGTTCATGGGTGGTGGTAACTTGGATATTACTTCCACTTTTGCTTGATCGACTTCGATCCCTTTGTGTGAGACTTTGTGACCAAGGACAATGCCCTCTCTTACCATGAAATGACATTTTTCCCAATTTAGGATCAAGTTACTTTCCTGACATCTCTGCAAAACAAGTGACAGGTTAGTTAAACAATTATCAAATGATGACCCAAAAACCGAAAAATCATCCATGAAGACTTCCATATGTTTCTCAAGCATATCCGCAAAAGTAGAAGTCATGCATCTTTGAAATGTGGCTGGGGCATTACATAACCCGAATGGCATCCTCCTATAAGCAAAAACTCCGTACGGGCATGTGAAAGCTATCTTCTCTTGATCCTCAGGCGCAACCACGATTTGGTTATATCCGGAGTATCCATCTAGAAAGCAATAGTAATCGTGACCAGCCAATCTTTCTAGCATCTGATCAATAAAGGGCAATGGAAAGTGATCTTTTCTGGTGGCTAAATTAAGTCTCCTATAATCAATGCATACCCTCCAACCAGTGACTGTACGCGTAGGAATCAACTCATTCTTGTCATTAGTCACCACAGTTGTACCTCCTTTCTTGGGCACCACGTGAACAGGGCTCACCCACGAACTGTCCGATATAGGATAGATAAGTCCAGCATCCAATAATTTCACCACTTCCTTTCTTACGACTTCCTTCATAACGGGGTTCAGTCTTCTCTGGGGCTGCACAACCGATTTGTGGTCCTTCTCCATAAGGATTTTGTGCATGCAAACTATAGGACTTATACCCTTTAGGTCTTCGATTTTCCAACCAATAGCACTCTTAAATTTTTTAAGAACCCCAATCAGTTGTTTCTCTTGGACACTTTTCAAACTAGAGCTAATAATGGCGGGACACTTTTCCTCGGTGTCTAGAAAAACATATTTGAGATTTTCCGGCAGTTGTTTCAATTCTGAACCTTTAGGCTTTTCGTCATTACCGTCCAGCGCTATAGGTTGCCGTAAATCCTCCCATCGGTGTGGTCGGGATCCCCTTTGGAATGGTCAAGTTTCCAACATTTCAACTACCTCCCTGTCATTCTCATCCACTTCTTTATCTTCCTTAAAGATTGACATGCTTAACACTCTCTCCAGGGGCAGTTGGGTCACACTCTCCAAATGTTCGCTCTCTACGACTTGTTCTAGCACTTGTATGTTGCTACTGGTGCCACGATCCTGTTTATGCTTCATGGTGTTACTAACATCAATTTTTAACTCCTCGTCATATACCTTCAAGGTCAGGGTGCCACCTTCCATATCTATCATGACTCTCCCGGTTTCCAAGAATGGTCGGCCCAAAATTAACGACATTTCTTCATCTTCTGGCATCTCTAGGATCACAAAATCAACCGGAAACACAAATTTATCTACCTTGACTAGAACATCTTGAACCACTCCATACGACCGCTTAACTGAATGATCAGCAAACTAGAGAGTCATCCGAGTGTCTTGAACCGCACCGATATCCAACTTTTTGTAGATGGACAAGGGCATGAGGCTAATACTTGCTCCCAAATAAATTAAAGCTCTGTTGAATGACCTATCGCCAATAGTGCATGGGATAGTTACAACTCCACTGTCTTTCTTCTTGACCGGAATCTTCAGACCCTGCAAAATAGCACTACAAGTTTCTGTTAGAATAACAGGTTCGGACTCACTAGTCCGCTTCTTGGCAATGATGTCCTTCATGAATTTTGCATAGGTGGGCATTTGTTCTAGTGCCTCCAACAACGGAATGTTCAGCTCCAACTTTTTAAACAGCTCAAGGAACTTCTCGAAATTCTTCTCTTGCTGTCCTTTCTTTTTATTTCTTGAGGGGTATGGCAACTTGATCACCGGTTTCGGTTCTACCACTTTTTCTTTAGTTACCGGTACCGGTGTCACCACTTCTTCCTCAACTATTTCATTTTCTTTAATTTTCAGCTCAACTTCAATCAGCTGATCATTTAGTTCTGTTTCCTCTTCTTCTACTTCCTTGGATTTTCCACTTCTTGTTAATACCGCCTTAATTTGGTGGTGATCCTTCGGATTTGGTACTGTGGCACTTGGAAGTGTACCCAGCGCTTGCGAACTCGCTAGCTGTTGAGCAATTTGACTCATTTGTACTTCAAGATTTTTTATGGATGCTCCAGCATTCCTGAAGTTACTCCTTGTCTCTTCTTGAAATTGAGAACTTTGGGCGGCCATTTTCTCAATGGCTACTTCCCAATCAGTTTTTCGAGGCGCTTGTTGTTGATATTGAGGTTGGTACGGTGTCTGTTGGTACTGTTGTTGCTGAGATTGATACGGTTGTTGGCCTTGAATAGGTTTTTGTACATTTCCTTGTTGATCTTTCCATGAAAAATTTGGGTGATTTTTCCAACCAGGATTATATGTGTTGGCGTAGGGATTGTTCTGCCTCAACATATTAATCTGTTCCACTTGCTCTTGAGTTGCTACACAATGCACTGTAAAGTGTGGTCCACCACATATTTCACAAGGTGCTGCTTGAACTGGTTCAACCTGTGCCACTGTCTGAGTTTCAACATTCATTTTCTTTAACCTTCTCTCTACCTCAGCGGTGATCTGATCCTCCATTTTAACAACCTGGTCTGCCAGCTTCAGATCAATCTTACCTTCCGGTTGGTTTACCGTACGATCATACAACTCAAGGTGCTCGTTAGCGGCAATTGCTTCTATGATCCTTTTGATACCTGTGGCCGTTGAGAAGTTGGTTGAGCCACCGGCAGCAGTGTCTATGAGTTGTTTCGTTTTGAGTCGTAATCCATTCACAAAGTTTTGCATCTGCTCAATGGCGTCCATGTTGTTGCACCCCAAAATTTGACCAACCGGGTCTCGTATCTGGCTCGATGTTTCGACGCATAATCGCATTCGCATCTGCATATTGCATACAGTGCATTTTTCATTTGTTTTGATTTTATCGGGATCACAGCTCTCGTCTCGCGTCTCAGGTGTCTTTTATTAGTTTAGATAGATAGAATCGTATTTCAGGGATAGTTCGGTGCCCGTTTATTTTTACCGGCTATTTTTGTGCGCTCTCGCAGTGTTATTTGTCGTTCGGTGCTATTTTTGTTCCTTCGGGAATTATTGTGATTTTTCTGGATTTTATTAGCTAGTAATAGATATTTTAATAGGTTTTTAATCATTTTAGGATAATATAGAATTTTATAGAAATAAATAGCATTTTTCATTTTTAGAATATTAATAGGATTTTTGATAGTTTTAATTCTTTTTAAATAGATTTTTAATCATTTTAGGAGGTAATCATTTTTAAATAGATTTTTGATAGCTTTGAATCTTCATCTTCCTCCAATCAACATCATTCACCATCTTCCCAGAATCCTTCATCGGCGTTCATCTCCTCCGGTCACAGATTCGTCACAACTTCATCAAGGACATCATGATTTAGCCTCCCAGAAATTCAATCATCCTCATCTTCAACGTTCATCCTCAGAATCCTCAATGAGCAATTTCGTTCAAACCCAGATCAAGAACACACTCCAATCTCCAGATCGTCCTCATCTGTTAAACAAACTTCGAAGCACTCAAGAACCTCAAGGATCTCCCCCAACAACCTTCGTCAACAATACGCGTTCTTCATCAACACTCCGTCAGCAAGATCTCCTTCATCATAGCAATGAGAGCTTCAAGAACGCCTTCATCGTGAATCAAGAGCACCCTCGGATCTCCAGGTTTTTTTTGTTGACGCTTTTATCCACGAACAAGTTACATGCATCGCCGTCTTCATCCATGACTTCAACATACGAGCATATCCATCTCCACGAACATGGATCCTTCATCTTCTTTGTTTTGCAAATATCACCAGCAATGGTTCTTCGTCAAGAACCTTCTTCTTCAGAGACCTTCAACCTTTCTGAAAAGTGAATTGCATCTGGATTAGTGTCGTGTGCGTGGTTATGTTGGTGGTGTTTTCGATTGCTAGAGTAATTGGACGTAAGGTGGTTGGCTGCGTTGGAGATGGTTTGAACGAAGGGAGAGCGAGAGAGAAAGAACGAATGGGAGGAAGCGGCACATCATTGGGTGAACAGTACCCAGGGAAAACTAGGGTTTGTTGTTTTGTTATGCTGAGTTATGGATTTGGGCTCGAAGGCCCAATGCACGTTGCTGCGTACACCCTCCGTTTTGGCAAACACTCCCTCTGTGTGGGTAGATTCTGGGCTTGGGCCCACGTGAATGTTGCTGCCAGCACACACCCCCAGTTCACTCACTTACACCCCCTCCGTTTCCCTATGTTATTAATTGGGCTGGGCCCAATCTCAGTTTGCAGTTTGTATTTTCTTACTTGTATAATCCCCTGTACCAGTACACCCCCCTCCCCTTTTATTTTCTTTGCTTTATTTTTTATGTACTTAGTGTTTTAGAATAAAAGAAAAATAGATACATATTGAAAAAAAGAAAGAAGAGGAAAAAGAATATAGAAAAAATATATTGAAAAAATAGAGAAAAATAAAGAGAAAAATATATTGAAAAAATAGAGAAAAATAAAGAAGAAAATATATTTTAGAGAAAAAAAGAATTTGAAAAGAAAAAGAAAATATATTTTAGAAAAAAGGAAAATAGAGGAAAGAAAATAGAAAAAGAAAAGATATTGAAAAATAGTAAAAGGAGAAAAAGAAAATATTGAAAAATATGTTGAAAGAGAGATGAAAAATATGGAGAAAAATATATAGAAAAATATTTTGAAAAAAAAAAGAAAAGAAGGAGAAAGAGAAAAAATATTAGTAGACTTAATATTTTTTAAGTACATTTTTTTTAGGATATATTTTCATAGAGATATTTTACCTTTCTAGAGGTAGTTTAGAAGCCCACTTGTTAGGGGGCTATTTTCCATTCGGTTTTTCAAGATAGGATAGGATAGTATTTCCTAGGAGATTATTTTTTTCAGTATGCAAGCATTGTAACCATTTTTCAGAATGATTAATAAAACGAGATTTGAGCTGTGGTCCCGAAGTAGCCGAACTACAGCTGCTCTGATTCCTCGTACCAGACGAGGATATGTAGGCATAGGATGCGATATCCTAGCGAGCACACTAACAACTAATCTTTGTTCTCTCGCTGCTGTGCGATCGAGACTTTCCCGCTGACGATTAACTGTTACCCTTTTCTCTCTTGCCCGAGTGCATTTGAGACCCAACCATAGTTTTGCCCATAAGTCCCCGAACCTTTGAAACCAGTTTGATTTCTCGCTGCTGTGTGAGAATACCCTTGTTTAGCCGTAGTTAGCCTGAACTACGTAAAGCTCTGATCTTCCATGCAGTGTGGAAGTACGTAGGCACAAGACGCGAGGTCTTGGCGAGCCAATTTTCCCCGTAGTCCCGAACTACGTTGACTCTGACTTTCTCTCTTGAGAATACGTAGGCATAGAGTGCGACGCTCTATCGAGTCAATTCCCTTCCGTTTAGATTTAGCAGCCGTAGATAAATTGTTTTGCATCCTGTAGACAACCCAAGCAAGCGTGGATCCCGTCGAGTACGACGGACGTGAGGGGTGCTAATACCTTCCCCTTGCGTAACCGACTCCCGAACCCAGGTTTTGGTTGCGACGACCATACCTTTTCCCCGTTTTTTTGCGAGGTTTACTTCGAGCGTTTCCTTTCCCTCCGTTGGGATAAATAACGCACGGTGGCGACTCTTCTGTCAGCCGGCGCCGATTTTCGCAGTAGCGACAGCTGGCGACTCTGCTGAGGAATACGATAGTTCCCTATGTGAATCTGCTGGGGATCCAACGTCCCCTGGCTGCTAAGGACTGCGATAGTCCTTATGCATGTGGGATCCAACGTCCCCTAAGAGAGAGTCAATCCTAGCGCTTGTTTGCTTGGCTATTGGGGCTTATTTATCGATATTATCTGTTGCTGTTGGGGTGTTACGGGTGTTCTATGATTGAGAGATAAGCCGGACCTGGGCTTGAGTATGCACCTAGATATAGTTGCGGAGAAGTAGTAGACGAACCTGTCTGCTGAGCAGGCACAGTTCCCTACGAAAATCTGCGCTCAGACGAGGTTCTCGCAGAGGTGCTCCTTTCCGGTCCTGAGGATCTGAGGGGAGTCCAGACGTGAGGATTGTCGACTCTGGGAACCGATCATTTGGAAGTTAGCTAAGTGAGGCCTCTTCAGGACTCGATGATGCCACTCCTTCTGGGAATCGTATCGTCAGTTCTGAAAGTCTGCGATGCTGACGACCGCATAGGATGCCGTACCTTGTCAGATATAGGTCCACACCTGTGAGTGGGGGGTTTTTTGTGCAGGAAACTTGACTTCCAACCTACCCGTTATTCTAGTCTTCTCTTCAGAGCAACCGTACTCCGTCAGCAGTACAACAGTATTTAGATTGTGTGGGGGTTGTGATCCCGTGTTTGTTGCATTGCATTGCATTTGCATAGGCATCTTCGCATCATATTGCATACTATTCGCCAGCTATTCAGAGCTCTTATCCAGCCGTTATGTTGATTCTGAAGGTGAGTGTTGAAGACGACCAAGGGGTGGAAGCAGATTTGATCAGAGTCAAGCAGTAAAGTCAGCTGACAGTTGTCGGTAGCTATGTCGGAGAGCAGCTTCCAGTTTGTTGATACCTTGTCAGGTTTCACCGTGACGTCCAATCCTCTGTATGGATCTCCGCACGACGAAGACTTTCCGCAAGTGAACAACCTTACTGCAGCTCAGCTTGTGCAGCCATCCGTTGAAGACCAAGGTCTGCGTGAGCAGTTTGTTGCCCGAGGTGAACGTTCTCCTTCTATTGATGTCTCAGACTACCAGAGTTTTGCCTTCCCTGTGCCAAAGCCCCGAAGAGAGGTCCCAACAGCAAAGAATGAAGACCCATTAGCTCCCGTGTATGCTGAAAGGTTTCGTGCATTAGATGAGAGATTCAAAGCCTTGAAAGGTAAAGACGCTGTTACTCCTAGTGCTGCAGATATGTGTCTGGTTCCTGGCCTAGTGTTACCTCCGAAGTTCAGAATGCCGAGGTTTGAAAGGTACAAAGGAGATAGTTGCCCGAAGCAACATTTGGTGATGTTCTGCCGAAGAATGACTGCGTTTGTGCACAACGACAAGCTGATGATTCATTGCTTTCAAGATAGTCTGACTAGGGCACCTCTGAGTTGGTATATGCAGTTAGAGCGTGATCAGATCCGATCATGGATGGACTTAGCCAATGCCTTTCTGAAGCAGTACGATTATAATCTTGACGAAGCTCCTACTCGCGTGCAACTGCAAGAATTGTCTCAAGGGAACAATGAATCTTTCAGAAAGTATGTTCAGAGATGGAGAGAATTTGCTGGTAGAGTGCAACCACCGCTCCTAGACCAAGAGCTGAAAGGCATGTTCGTAAACTCCTTGCAGAGCCCGTACTTCGAAAGGATGTTTGAAACCACACCAAATTTCTCTGAGTTGGTAAGGACGGGAGAGTGCATCGAGTATGGTGTAAAGACTGGAAGAATCCCGAATGTTTCAAGAGGTCAGGCCAGTGAAACTGAATCTCTCTATAGCTCTCAATCTGAAGATGAAACTATGATCAATGCAGTCCTGACGGATGTTGGATATCCTCAAGTCGAATCGGTGAAATCTGTTGGTTCTCCGTCTTCTCAGCGGTCAGTATCTTCTGTGTCTCGTTATTCTAGACAGACAACTGTGCCTGGGGCACCCCATCGAGAACCTTATGTCGCTCCTCTTGCAAGTCCACGAGCCCGTGGCCGAGGTTATCAGAATCAGCGTCAGAACCAGAACCGACCTCGTAACAACTTGGAACGAAGGAACGCTCCTTTCCATCCAGTACCTGTGTCGTATAGCCAGATTCTTCCGCGTTTGATTCAGAATTCTTTGGTGGAACCAAAAGCTCTCAAGCCCGTGCCAGAGCCTTACCCTCCAGGATACAATCCCCACGCTCAGTGTGGTTATCATGGTGGCTCTCCAGGGCATTCAACGGAAGATTGTAAAGCATTTCAGGCGAAGGTACAACAGTTGATTGACCAAGATCGCATTTCCTTTCGAGAAGGGTTTCTGTTTGTTCATCCCAACCGCTCAGCTGGCTAAGCTCGTAGACTCGGAAAGTATTCCACAGCAAAGAAGCCAGTGGTTCAGACAGGCAGGCGCCTCGACCTTGGCAGTCCTCAGGCTTTTATATCATTTGCATTTGTAGTTTCTTTTCTGTTAGTTACTACCTGCTTTTAAACATTGTATGTTTCGAATGGTGATAATAATAATAAAGTGACTATGCATTTTTTCTGAATTAATCATGTCGTTGTCGCTCATTTACTGCATTGCATTGACACTTGCATTTTATTCACTCCACTTTATCACTGTGGCTAGCAAAGATTGGAGGGAAGATGACGAAATAAACTCATGACCGATGATCATAGGCTTTCAGATAAGACCGTACCGATGACGTACAAGGCATTGTTTCAAATTCCCCAAACACTGGAGATATAAGGAGTTAGTCCCTTGTTAACCACTTCGAGCCAGGAAGTAGAAGTTTTTTCGGACTTTTAAACCCTCATATCTTAACCCGGGGCAGGGTAGTTGTCAGTTAGCTTGACCGAGCATTCAAGTCTTACAGAGGAGTGTTGTCTTTCGAGGACCAATCAGTTTACACCTTTCAAGAGGTCAAATCTCACCAATCAGGAGTGAGACGGTTACAATCCTTTCGGAGCAATCAAGACAACCAGTGTCACACGACTTTGTTCCAAAAGAAAGAAAAAAAGCCCGCTAAGTAAAAAGAAAGAAAAGCTGGAAGGCTAATACTTAGGCAAAAATCAGGGCATCCCGCTGGACTTCAAAAGAAAACAAGAATCGAAAAGAACTCTAAAGGAGTCAGTCCAGGCAAAAGTTAGGGAATCAAAAGAACGAAAAAGAAGGGATAAAAAGAAATTTTTCCCCAACAAATCACAAAGTCGTGTACACAGACACCGAAAACGAAGAAGGAGTAGCTGTCACTCCGGAAGAAAGCATTGTGAATTCTTTAATTGTGGTTCTTACCATTCAGCATACCTCTCGAAGAGGCGAGCGCTTGTGCCAGGTTAACTGAACCTTAGGATCGGAGATCATCACGTAGACGGGGTGGGTACAAATAAAAATTTGAGCCAAATATCCTTTGTTTCACGAACCGTGAACCCGACCACGATACAACCCTTAAAAGACCTAATTGAGGTAAGGTTAGTCTGAAGCGCATTACGATAAGGTTGAGTAACCTGACTCCTTCTTGACTTGCTAGTCACATCTTTGTTGTACTTTTCACTGACCACGTAAGCACTACGTTTGAACTTTGGTTCATTCGTCACTCACAATCACATGCATGTAAATGAGTGACAGCTCAAAACTTTTTCCAAATCTGCATAAACACTGCATTAAGATTACCATTCGTAGACAGACAATTTTAATTGCAGGTTAGTAGTTGGCATGAAAGGAATTCCAACAAGGAATAATCGAACAGGACTGAGTAATTCAGCAGTCTGAACCAGAATGGTGTATGTTGTGAAGCCCAATGAATCAGGGGCATTATCTTCCAGTAAGTTCGGAATCAGTTAGTCTGAGGACAAGTCCCGAAGCTTCAGTTGAGCAGGGGCAGTTTATTTGAGAAGCAGTTGATCAGAAGTGAGTCTTCTCGGGAGCCAATCAGGGGCAGTTATTCAGAGCGTTGAGATTTGAAAGCAGATACTTCAGGTGGATAATCAGATCGGGTTAAGTCGCTAGAACGCTCATTCAGGGGCAAGTCATCGCAGAGAATGTTGAAATCAACTGGGTTGTTAGGTGTTTAATTGGAGATTGAATTCTTTTGTCGTGCAGATGTCGGGGCAAATATTCTCGAAGTCTTCTCGTAGCAAGCTGTTCAGAGCAAGTATTCCCAAGAGTTAGATTGGGGCGAGTTGAATTATACTGGGGCAAGTTGTTCGAGCCATTCTTGTTATCCCCAGCTGAGTGCACTGGGGCAAGTTGTTCAAACCAGCCTGTTTATCCCCAGCCGGAGCTGAGTATCGGGGAATCATGTCAGTACTCTTATCCAAAACCTAAACCTTCTAAATAAGAAGAGCCGTGTTGTCGGTGGATTGCTATCCTGCAGTTAAACTTGTTGCGTGTCAGTAACCAGTCGTTTCCAAAGTCCAGTTCTCGCCTGGCAAACCGGTAACCAGTTCTCGTCTGGCCTACCCTATCGTAAGCATCAGTTCCCGTCTGGTGCAGTTTATTGTAACCAGTTCTCATCTGGTCACCGTTTCATCAAGTGTTGTATCAGTTCTCGTCTGGTACATGTCGTCGCGTAACCAGTTCTCGTCTGATCGTCGTGTGTTTTAACCTATGTGTTATACCAGCTCTCAGCTGGTGTACGTCAGCTTTCAGCCAGTTCTCGCCTGGTTGTCTATACCTCAGTCTGTTATCCAGTCAGCCCGTCTAATGTCCAAACCAAATCAATTCCCGTCTGATATCCAGAACCCGTAAGTCAGTTCTCGTTTGACAACCTAACATGTTTCGCTATCAGTTCTCGTCTGGTAGTCTACCTTTGAATGCTAGTTCTCGTCTAGTATTTCTTATATCTCTCACTGTGTACATAATTCGTGTTTACCCTAAACCAGAAAAACAAAAAAACCTAAAGGTATCTGACACAGTATTTCCCAATGACCCGCATGTTGTCATGTTCCCCGATACGAAGCTCGACGGATGCCAGCGCTCCGAGTAATGTTTGAATTCCTTGTGGATGTTGTTAAATCAGAATTGCCACTCTTTAGTAGACGAAAGTTGCTTATTATCCCCGGAAGAGTCGAGATCGTATTTTACTCCGTATCAGAGTAGGAACAGAAGGATCCTCAGCAGATTAAGATCGACATCCTTGATAGTAGGGGCATTTCCAGCAGTGTGCTGCGCGTAATCAATCCCAGTTCGGGTCAATCCCCGCAGAGTACAATCAGTTGTCAATGGTTTGAAGGAAGCATCCCCAAGCAGAGTTGTTTTATTTCCCCAGTAAAGTCACCGAAGCAGGATTCTTTCCCCAGCACTGGGTCACAAGCGCAGGTTTCGTAGGAAATTGTTCGTACACCGGAATACGCTGTAACTAATGGTGCCAGACTGAAGTCTCCCGCGGAATTGAAATTCCTCACCAGAGCCATATTCTCTCCCGAAGTGGGATGATTCCCTCTCCCCCAGTAGAATGTTGGAACAGCTGATGTTGTATTCCCCTGCAGAGTCGTACTCTCCCCCGAAGTCAGATGATTCTTTCTTCCCCAGCGGAATTGAAATTCCTCCTCAGAGTCGTACTCTCCAGTAAAGTAGAATGATTTCTCTCCCCGGCGGAGTCCGCAGAAAAGCAGAATCCTTGGAAGCAGTTGGGACCATGAGTGGATTTTTCCTAGCAGAACGTTGAACAACTGATGCTGTATTTCCCCAGAGTCGCACTCTCTCCAGCGAAGCAGAATGATTTCTCCTTCCTCAGTCGAGTTTGCAGATGTCCAAGAGAGCCGAGTCCCTAGAAGCTGATCAGACCATGTTTTCCCCAGTGGAGTGTTGAGCAGCTGAAGTTGTTTCCCCACAGAGTGGTTAGCCCCGGAAGAGTAGCCGAGACGGCCACGCAGTTCACTCCCGCGATTGACATCGCATTCCTTCAGCAGGTTCGGGTTCTCGTAGAGCTTCGTCCCCTGCAAAAATCAGCTGAAGTTGTTTTCCATGCAGCAGTCCGCGGAAGATCAGTTCCCCAGACAGAGCCTGATTAATATTGGCGTGTCCACGTTTTCCTCAGCAGGATGATTCCTCTACCTGAGTAGTTCTTTTCTCCTTGACAGGAGAATCTCCTCCCGGCATTTATTTTGCGGACGGGATCGCATCATTGTGCATGACTGCATAGCATTTAACACTGCATAGCATTTAACGTTGCATAACATCATGCATGATTGCACAGCATTTAGCATATCATTCCCACCGTGTGGGGCATAGCGCAGAAGCATATGCATCATAAGCATGATCTAGGTCATTGTCATCCTTGTTTTATAGGTGTTCAGCCGAAAGACCAGTTGCTCAGGACAATTCCTGACGTTCTCCCCAACAAGGTCGCTCTTGAGATGATTCTTAAGACCCCGGTGTAATCCCCACAGTCGCTCGCTCAAGATGATTTTTGAGATCCCTAGCGAAATCTTCAGTTCAAGACGATTCTTGAATTCCTCAGCAGAGCCGTTTGCTTAAGATGATTCTTAAGACCTCAGTACAGCTTCCCGAGTTGTTCGCCTAGTATGATGCTTGAGTTCCCTAGTAGCGCCTCCAGCAAAGGTTTGCCCAGGAAGATTCCAGGGACCCCTAGCAGAATGAAGCCTCCAGAATGGTTACCGGTTCAGGATGATTCTTGAAGGTGCCCGACGGAGTTGTTTGTTCAAGATGATTCTTGAAACCCCTAGCAGCGTGATATGTCTGCTCCAACAGTGATGTCTAATCTAAAGATTGACTTCGTAAACGCCTGAGGGCGGTATCAGAAGGTTCCTGTGAGTTCAGATTTCCTTGTTGATGAATCAACGTGTGGCTGAAGACAAGGTTCCAAAGCTTGTAGATATAGCAAGATGATCCGTGTTGGTCTGAAGACCAAGTCAGTTGTCCTGAGGTGATGATTGATTGCGATCAAGTGAATAGTGTTTCTTCTGACTGAAGTCGAAGATGTTTCTCCAGCTGAAGCGGAGTTTTGCCTGAAGGCAAAGTGTTTGAATCCCCGTAGAGTCATGAATGGCTCAGGATACCATTTCTTTGACTGAAGTCATAGATTTCCCAAGCTGAAGCGAAGGTGCCTAAGGGCAGGGTTATCCCCAAGGTCATGAATGACCAAGGATTCATTTTTCAGACTGAAGGCCGAAGTATATCCCTAACTGAAGTCACGGATACTCTATAGCAGAGGTGGAGTTGCCTGAAGGCAGATCCATGCATCCTTGAAGGCCAAGGACCATTTCTTTAGACTGAAGTCGAAGATGCCTCCTGCAGAGTTGCCGACGGGCAAAGTTTACATCCTTGAAGGCCAAGGATGCCTTTTCTAGCTGAAGCTGGAATAGCCGACGGGCAGGGTTTCATCTTTCTTCAGAAGAACTTGAAGATTCTCCAGCGGATCTGGAGTGGCCAGGGGCCACGGTTTCATCTATCTTTAGAAGAACTTGAAGATTCTCCAGCGGATCTGGAGTGGCCAGGGGCCAGGGTTTCATTCGTATTCAGAAGTACTTGTAGATCTTTTCTAGCTGAAGCTGGAAGTGGCCAGGGGCCAAAGTTTCATATATCTTTAATGTTGAAGTTCTACGGTGGGTCAGTTGTGCAGCAGTATTCCGATGTTCGTTATGGTTCTGAGGGTGAACCCCAGGTCAGAGTGTGCTCGGTTAAGTCTCTCATTCCCAGCGGAGTAGTTTCAAATACGCAAGTGTACCTTTTGTTCCATTCACCAGGGGTGAACCCCAGGTCAAAGTTGTTCAGGGTTGTATTTTCTCCAGCGGCGAGGTTGGATGTTTGTCCGGCGGCGAGGTTGGATGTTTGTTCGACGGCGAGGTTGAACGTTTGGATTTGACGGCGAGGTCAGATTATGTTTGTTCGACGGCGAGGTTGGATATTCGTTTGACGGCGAGGTCAGACTCTTTAAATCCCCAGCAGAGATGATGATGGTACGACGACGATGTCCAGTGTCTCCAAGTGATGTGTGTTTCCGACGGCGATGTCAGATTCAATTTTCCAGCAGCGATGTTGGGCATGTCAAGTTGATCCAGTCTTCTGATGGCGATGTTAGGTGATGCAGATCCTTTAGGGTGTGTTTGGTTCGGGGTAGATGGAGGGGAGGGGAGGGGAGGGGAGGGGAGGGGAGGGGAAATTTTTAATTAAATATGTTTGGTTCAAATTTTAGGAGGGGAGGGGAGGGGAGGGGAGGGGAGCAAAATCCCTCCAAAACACACTTTTTGGTTCCCTCCGAATTGGGGGGATTTGGAGGGGAGGGGAGGGAATATTAGTTTTGATATTTAAAAATTATTATATTTACTAAAATATCCTCAATTTAATTTTATTATTTCAAAACTATTTGTTATCTTTTATGTTACTGTTTTTTCTCGATTGTTTTCATCAATTTATTATAATTGTTCTTCACCTTCAAATTATTTTATAATTTTTATAATTAATATAAATCATAATCATTGTCTTTTTTTTTTAAAATTATGTTTCGTTATATTCGTTTTTTCTTTTAATTTTGTTATGTACTCTATCATATTTTCTTTTATATCAAATTGTAAACCATATCATTTTATTTATTTTTGTTTATTCATTTTATTAAATATTTTGAACCATTAATATTTAGTAATAAGTTATTTTATATATTTGTTTTGTTATATGATTCATCACAATTTAAACGATTTTATTGGCATATAGTTTAATTTATGTTGGAAAGTTATAAGTCGAATCGATTGTACTCAATTTTTTAACTTTAGTGACAAATAAATATTTTTTTAATCACTCAATATTAGAAATTTTATTACCAACAAAAATACGCATGAATTTTTCACATTTTAATATCATATGACTTATATAAGATCATAAGGATAAAAATGTAAATTATTAATAAAACCCCTCCCCTCCCCTTCTGAACCAAACACATTTTTAATTAAAATCCCTCCCCTCCCCTCCCCTCCTCTCTTTTGAACCAAACACTTATTTAATTAAAAAATTCCTTCACCTCCCCTCCCCTCCCCTCCCCTTCATTAAAATCCCTCCCCTCCCCTCCCCCTCATTTGAACCAAACAGACCCTTAGTGTTCCAGCGGCGATGTTGGGTATATCAGATAGGTTAGTCCTCCAGCGGCGATGTTGGGTGTTGTGGTTGTCTGAAGGCAATGTCAGAAGAAGTTAACGAGGATAACTGACGGCGATGTCAGATTCAGTTCTCCAGCGGCGATGCGGGGTATTTTGATTAACGTAGTTCTCCAGCGGCGATGCGGGGTATTTTGTTTCCGACGGCGATGTCAGATCGGTATTTCTCCAGATAGTTGTCGTGCAGCTAGTATTGCAGTATTCAAAGATTTATTCTCCGCAGAGTATCGCGTGCTCGTGCAGTTGGCAAATTTTCGGGTTTACTGATATTCAACCGTCTCGCACCCTGAGTGGCAGAGAGCCGTTCGCTTCTCACCCAATCAGGTTCAAGCCGCTTGAATAGGGGCAGCTGTTGCACCCCAAAATTTGACCAACCGGGTCTCGTATCTGGCTCGATGTTTCGACGCATAATCACATTCGCATCTGCATATTGCATACAGTGCATTTTTCATTTGTTTTGATTTTATCGGGATCACAGCTCTCGTCTCGCGTCTCAGGTGTCTTTTATCAGTTTAGATAAATAGAATCGTATTTCAGGGATAGTTCGGTGCCCGTTTATTTTTACCGGCTATTTTTGTGCGCTCTCGCAGTGTTATTTGTCGTTCGGTGCTATTTTTGTTCCTTCGGGAATTATTGTGATTTTTCTGGATTTTATTAGCTAGTAATAGATATTTTAATAGGTTTTTAATCATTTTAGGATAATATAGAATTTTATAGAAATAAATAGCATTTTTCATTTTTAGAATATTAATAGGATTTTTGATAGTTTTAATTCTTTTTAAATAGATTTTTAATCATTTTAGGAGTTAATAGATTTTTTAAGATAATATAGAATTTTTAGAATATTAATAGTTTTTAAATAGTTTTAAATAGCTTTTTAATCTTTTTTAATATAGATTGTTCCTTATTAAATAAATAGTTTTTTTAGATATAATGTTTTAGAATAATAAATAATAGGGTTAATAGGAATTAAATGTTTTTATTTTAGATATAAATAATATAGTTTTTTTTCATAGAATTTAATATAGCTTTATTAGAGATTTATTGGAATTTTATTAGTGGGTTTATTAGAATTTTTTAGAGTATTATTAGTTTAGGAGTTAATTAGATTAATTGAGTTTTAGAAATTAATTAGATTAGTTTTCAGATTTAATTAATTAGGTTTAGTAATTGGGCTAATTTGTTTCATTTCAGTTTTTTGAAGTTTTTTAATCACATTTTCGTTTGGGCCCATTTCAATTCGCAGGCCCAGTTATTGGTTTTTGTCCAGAAAAGTTCAGTTTTTGTCCATAATATTTCCAGCATAGTCCAGCAATTTCCAGAGGCTTCTAGAACGTCCCAGAGAATTCTCAGCAATATAAATCATCAGCAGCCACGTGTTAGTCCAAGAGGGGACCCCACGTTGTTTCACCACATCATGCCACGCACTTCTCTCTCTGCCACGCCCACACACAAGTGGCGTGCATGCAAACCACCCTCTGACCAATCACTGCCACGCGTCTGCATCTGAGAGTCACCGGTTGCATGGCCGGCGGCCATGCAACCACCCCACCTTCCATCGCCGGCCTCCCTAACGAACTACCAACCATCTCCGACCACCGCTCTCCGCCGCGCAACCTCACCGGAAGTTCATTTTTCCAGAAATCTTCACTGGTGCTTTGAATCTTCATCTTCCTCCAATCAACATCATTCACCATCTTCCCAGAATCCTTCATCGGCGTTCATCTCCTCCGGTCACAGATTCGTCACAACTTCATCAAGGACATCATGATTTAGCCTCCCAGAAATTCAATCATCCTCATCTTCAACGTTCATCCTCAGAATCCTCAATGAGCAATTTCGTTCAAACCCAGATCAAGAACACACTCCAATCTCCAGATCGTCCTCATCTGTTAAACAAACTTCGAAGCACTCAAGAACCTCAAGGATCTCCCCCAACAACCTTCGTCAACAATACGCGTTCTTCATCAACACTCCGTCAGCAAGATCTCCTTCATCATAGCAATGAGAGCTTCAAGAACGCCTACATCGTGAATCAAGAGCACCCTCGGATCTCCAGGTTTTTTTTGTTGACGCTTTTATCCACGAACAAGTTACATGCATCGCCGTCTTCATCCATGACTTCAACATACGAGCATATCCATCTCCACGAACATGGATCCTTCATCTTCTTCGTTTTGCAAATATCACCAGCAATGGTTCTTCGTCAAGAACCTTCTTCTTCAGAGACCTTCAACCTTTCTGAAAAGTGAATTGCATTTGGATTAGTGTCGTGTGCGTGGTTATGTTGGTGGTGTTTTCGATTGCTAGAGTAATTGGACGTAAGGTGGTTGGCTGCGTTGGAGATGGTTTGAACGAAGGGAGAGCGAGAGAGAAAGAACGAAGGGGAGGAAGCGGCACATCATTGGGTGAACAGTACCCAGGGAAAACTAGGGTTTGTTGTTTTGTTATGCTGAGTTGTGGATTTGGGCTCGAAGGCCCAATGCACGTTGCTGCGTACACCCTCCGTTTTGGCAAACACTCCCTCTGTGTGGGTAGATTCTGGGCTTGGGCCCACGTGAATGTTGCTGCCAGCACACACCCCCAGTTCACTCACTTACACCCCCTCCGTTTCCCTATGTTATTAATTGGGCTGGGCCCAATCTCAGTTTGCAGTTTGTATTTTCTTACTTGTATAATCCCCTGTACCAGTACACCCCCCTCCCCTTTTATTTTCTTTGCTTTATTTTTTATGTACTTAGTGTTTTAGAATAAAAGAAAAATAGATACATATTGAAAAAAAGAAAGAAGAGGAAAAAGAATATAGAAAAAATATATTGAAAAAATAGAGAAAAATAAAGAGAAAAATATATTGAAAAAATAGAGAAAAATAAAGAAGAAAATATATTTTAGAGAAAAAAAGAATTTGAAAAGAAAAAGAAAATATATTTTAGAAAAAAGGAAAATAGAGGAAAGAAAATAGAAAAAGAAAAGATATTGAAAAATAGTAAAAGGAGAAAAAGAAAATATTGAAAAATATGTTGAAAGAGAGATGAAAAATATGGAGAAAAATATATAGAAAAATATTTTGAAAAAAAAAGAAAAGAAGGAGAAAGAGAAAAAATATTAGAAGACTTAATATTTTTTAAGTACATTTTTTTAAGGATATATTTTCATAGAGATATTTTACCTTTCTAGAGGTAGTTTAGAAGCCCACTTGTTAGGGGGCTATTTTCCATTCGGTTTTTCAAGATAGGATAGGATAGTATTTCCTAGGAGATTATTTTTTTCAGTATGCAAGCATTGTAACCATTTTTCAGAATGATTAATAAAACGAGATTTGAGCTGTGGTCCCGAAGTAGCCGAACTACAGCTGCTCTGATTCCTCGTACCAGACGAGGATATGTAGGCATAGGATGCGATATCCTAGCGAGCACACTAACAACTAATCTTTGTTCTCTCGCTGCTGTGCGATCGAGACTTTCCCGCTGACGATTAACTGTTACCCTTTTTCTCTCTTGCCCGAGTTCATTTGAGACCCAACCATAGTTTTGCCCATAAGTCCCCGAACCTTTGAAACCAGTTTGATTTCTCGCTGCTGTGTGAGAATACCCCTGTTTAGCCGTAGTTAGCCTGAACTACGTAAAGCTCTGATCTTCCATGCAGTGTGGAAGTACGTAGGCACAAGACGCGAGGTCTTGGCGAGCCAATTTTCCCCGTAGTCCCGACTACGTTGACTCTGACTTTCTCTCTTGAGAATACGTAGGCATAGAGTGCGACGCTCTATCGAGTCAATTCCCTTCCGTTTAGATTTAGCAGCCGTAGATAAATTGTTTTGCATCCTGTAGACAACCCAAGCAAGCGTGGATCCCGTCGAGTACGACGGACGTGAGGGGTGCTAATACCTTCCCCTTGCGTAACCGACTCCCGAACCCAGGTTTTGGTTGCGACGACCATACCTTTTCCCCGTTTTTTTGCGAGGTTTACTTCGAGCGTTTCCTTTCCCTCCGTTGGGATAAATAACGCACGGTGGCGACTCTTCTGTCAGCCGGCGCCGATTTTCGCAGTAGCGACACATGTTATGAGTAGGACATGCTGTAAGACACCTCTTAAACCGCTTATATGCATCCCCTAAAGATTCTCCTTCTTTTTGCTTGAAGTTGACAATGTCATATCTTTTTCGGATGAACACTGAGGCAGGGAAATACTCATTCAGGAACGCAGTTTCCATCTCTTGCCATGTTGTGATACTCCCAGCGGGAAGCGAGTAAAACCATTCTTCCGCATCATCAGTGAGTGTGAACGGGAACATAACCAATCTCTTGGCCTCTTCGGAATGTCCTTCTATCTTTAGCGAGGTGGTGGTCGTAAGGAATCTCTGAAGATGTTTATTTGCATCTTCGTTGATTCTTCCGGTGAACGGCTTGCTCTCCAACTGACGGATGGTGGAAGGGTGTAGCTGAAAATGCGCAACATTCACCGGTTGATTCACAATAGTCATCCGGTTTGGTTGAGCATTGGCCCCTCCATAGTCTCCTAGAAGTCTTTCAGGCTGAGGTGGATTTCCAGCCATTTGAACAGTTTCAGGTGTTGTCTCTCTCTCTCTCTTCGGAGTCGCTCTGCACAGATATAATTTCCTCTATTTCTTCTAGTCTTTTAACTTTAGCTATTCTCCGTCTTTCGTGTAACGCTTGTTCTGGTTCTGTATCAAAAGAATATTTAGCTGAGGCCTGACCTCACATACACAATTAGACAAGCGTTAGATAATACAAGCGGAGAAAAATTATGCAGTAAATAATAAAATTTTAGTCGCAGAGCAACAAAATTTCTTTTGGATTCTAAAAACAATGTTAATTTGGCAGTCCCCGGCAACTGCGCCAAAAACTTGATCGGGAAAATAGCAAGTGTACTATTTTTACCAATTGTAGTAATAAGGGAAAAGTCCCAAGTATCGATCTCGAGGACTGCGTAGTAATTAACGGAATTTTTAGGATTCAAATGAACAAAAGATCTAGTGATTTGTTTGGTAGCAGAGTAATATAACAAGTAAATAAAGACTTATAAATCAATCTAAGAACAGTGTTAGGGGAGTGGATACGATGCGAGTAAAGACCATATATGATTATCCTGCTATAATAGTTATTAACCTTAATTCATCAGTTGGCCAATTTAGTTTTCTTAATTCCTTAATGAAAACCCTTTGATGAGTTTCATGTACACTAATTCCTCAGTGTCCATGAAAAGCATCAAGCAATAGTTCAGACCATAAAATACGTGATACGGGATATCCTCATTCCTAAGCAATATCGACCGTGAGCCTATTTTGCAAAAGTGTAAGGTTGTTTTTCCAGACTAAAACCTAAGCATAATTCGAATTCTACTTTCCAATATGAATACACATTAAGATTGATGCAAAATAAAAGATATAAGGTGAATAACATAGTTCTAATAGAATAATCAAATAAAAGTCATTACATCGCAACTTAGGACCACCCCCTAACAACTTGGGGTTTAGCTGCTCATGTTCTTTGTAAACATAAAAGCAATTAGAAATGAAAAGGAGAAGATCATTACAATGCGAGTTGAAATCCTTGGATCATCAATTGCTTCCGCTTTTGATCGATCCTTTGTTTTCCAGCCGAACTCTCCTCTCCGTTGTCAATCCTAATATCAGTTCAAAAGTGTCCCCTACTTTCTAAAAAGTGACTCTTATATCTAAATTCAAATTACATCGCGAAATGTCTCAAATGCCCTTCGAAATAGGTCTGACAGCAAAAAATCAGAAAATATAACAATTTCACTCTCAGTGGCCCTGACACGGGCCGTGTTGTGCAACACGGGTGGCCGTGTCAGGCTGCTGACTCCTTCAGGGCGCGTTTCCATCTCCAAGGGCTGCAACACGGGCCATGTTGCATGACACGGGCACCCGTGTTGTACGTCTGATTCCCCTTTTCTTCTGCTTTGGTCTACCCGTGTCTGCCAACCGTGTCCTCCATGACACGGGCCGTGTTGTGCAACACGGGTACCCGTGTTGTAGCTCTGGCTTCCCTTTTCCGACTTTTCTTTTCCTCCGAAAGCGGTGCGACTGTCATGCTATCCATTCCTGCCAAAAACACACTAAAAGAAACTGAATCAAACGCACCAGCGACAAAAGTAATACAAACTTAAAAATAAGACTTGAAGACAAACAACTACGAGTAATTCAGATAATAACAACTAAAGCTTCGAAAACAGATAAAAACGTTGCGAAATTAACAACAAACAGCGTTTGAAAACACAAGTGAAATCCACCGATCAGCAGTATTTCTCTGAAAAGAGTTGATACCCCGCAAGTTCAGGGAATTCTACTCCCCAGCAAGTCATTCTCCAACCAGGCAGTTGGTGATGATAATCCCCAGCAACTATTGCCCTTATGGTTCCCCAAGCAGAGGTTATCTTAAAAAAAATTTTGAAGGCTTTCCCCCTGCAGAGTTTTCACAATGTTGTTCCTCCAATAGGAATTTCGGCTCAACTATTCCCCAACAAGTTTTCAAAGATACTGCTTTAGTATCATCGAAGAATCTTATTGGATAAGAAGCTGCTTCGACCACCCAAAGAATCTCATGTGTTTAGAGATACTGATTTGGTATCATCGAAGAACCTTATTGGATAAGGGACTACTTCGACCACCCAAAGAATCTCAAGCGTTTAGAGATACTGCTTTGGTATCATCGAAGAACCTTATTGAATAAGGGACTGCTTCGACCACCCGAAGAATCTCAAGTTTTTCAGAGATACTGCTTTAGTATCATCGAAGAACCTTATGGATAAGGTAGTGCTTCGACCACCCGAAGAATCTCATGTGTTCAGAGATACTGCTTTGGTATCATCGAAGAGCCTTAATGGATAAGGTACTACTTCGACCACCCGAAAAATCTCAAGATGTGTTCAGAGATACTGCTTTGGTATCATCGAAGAATCTTATTGGATAAGGTACTGCTTCGACCACCCGAAGAGTCTCAATTTGTGTTCAGAGATACTGCTTTGGTATCATCGAAGAATCTTAATGGATAAGGTGCTGCTTCGACCACCCGAAGAATCTCACGTTGTGTTTAGAGATACTGCTTTGGTATCATCGAAGAGCCTTAATGGATAAGGTACTGCTTCGACCACCCGAAGAATCTCATGTGTTCAGAGATAGTGCTTTGGTATCATCGAAGAGCCTTAATGGATAAGGTACTGCTTCGACCACCCGAAGAATCTCAAGATGTGTTCAGAGATACTGCTTTGGTATCATCGAAGAATATTATTGGATAAGGTACTACTTCGACCACTCGAAGAATCTCATGTGTTCAGAGATACTGCTTTGGTATCATCGAAGAGCCTTAATGGATAAGGTACTGCTTCGACCACCCGAAGAATCTCAAGTTGTGTTCAGAGATACTGCTTTGGTATCATCGAAGAGCCTTAATGGATAAGGTACTGCTTCGACCACCTGAAGAATCTCAAGTTTTATTCGAGATACTGCTTTGGTATCATCGAAGAGCCCTAATGGATAAGGTACTGCTTCGACCACCCGAAGAATCTCAAGTTTTCAGAGATACTGCTTTGGTATCATCGAAGAACCTTATGGGATAAGGGACTGCTTTGACCACCCAAAGAATCTCAAGCGTTTAGAGATACTGCTTTGGTATCATCGAAGAACCTTATTGGATAAGGGACTGCTTCGACCACCCGAAGAATCTCAAGCGTTTAGAGATACTGCTTTGGTATCATCGAAGAACCTTATTGGATAAGGGACTGCTTCGACCACCCGAAGAATCTCAAGTTTTCAGAGATACTGCTTTGGTATCATCGAAGAACCTTATGGGATAAGGGACTGCTTCGACCACCCAAAGAATCTCAAGCGTTTAGAGATACTGCTTTGGTACCATCGAAGAACCTTATTGGATAAGGGACTGCTTCGACCACCCGAAGAATCTCAAGTGTTTAGAGATACTGCTTTGGTATCATCGAAGAACCTTATTGGATAAGGGACTGCTTCGACCACCCGAAGAATCTCAAGTTTTCAGAGATACTGCTTTGGTATCATCGAAGAGCCTTAATGGATAAGGTACTGCTTCGACCACCCGAAGAATCTCAAGATGTGTTCAGAGATACTGCTTTGGTATCATCGAAGAATCTTATTGGATAAGGTACTCCTTCGACCACCCGAAGAATCTCATGTGTTCAGAGATACTGCTTTGGTATCATTGAAGAGCCTTAATGGATAAGGTACTGCTTCGACCACCCGAAGAATCTCAAGTTGTGTTCAGAGATACTGCTTTGGTATCATCGAAGAGCCTTAATGGATAAGGTACTGCTTCGACCACCCGAAGAATCTCAAGTTGTGTTCAGAGATACTGCTTTGGTATCATCGAAGAATATTATTGGATAAGAGGCTGCTTCGACCACCCGAAGAATCTCACGTTGTGTTTAGAGATACTGCTTTGGTATCATCGAAGAGCCTTAATAGATAAGGTGCTGCTTCGACCCCCCGAAGAATCTCAGGTGTTTAGAGATACTGCTTTAGTATCATCGAAGAATCTTATTGGATAAGATGCTGCTTCGACCACCCAAAGAGGCTCGGTTATGCTACTCTGGTATCGCGAAGGACCTTAGTGGATAAGGGAATGCTTCGACCATCCAGAAAATGTCAGATTATCTTGTTCATCTTTTGCATCCAGCTATCCCGTTCTAGTATCTCACTGCATTTTACTTGCTTGTCGGACAAATTTTGGGGTCTTTTTGTATCTAATTGATTTCCCACCCTACAAATGAACGCCATGCAACGATTCATTCTCCTGGGTTTAAAACAATTAGATAGGGGCATCTGTCATACCCCAAATTTGTCCTACCCTATTAGGTTTCATGATAAGCACTTTGTTGCTTCCTGACTCTTCTTAAGATAATCAGGCAACTCTTGGCCATGACTCTTCAAAGATTAGGACACAAGGATTTAGTTTGTACTCTTTGTAATTAGAGGCTCCTGATAGCATGGAGAATTTAAGTAGAGATAAAAGAAGCATGTTTTGTATTCTTGATATGATTGATTTCAAGTGGATTCCAAACCTTATGGTTACTTGTTCTCAAGGCTTGATTCAAGTTATTGAGTTTATTTTTAGAGTTTGCTTTGCCGGCCAGACTAATAGACAATTTTTCAGAGAGATAATTTTCAAAGCATGATGGAACCCCATCAAACCACTTTGAAGGAGAACCTTTCAAGCCATGTTGAGATTAAGGTCATAGGCAGTTTTCTTGCCTAAAGAATAAAGTCACATGGATAGTACAGGATGTTCATGCTAACATTGGAGTGTTATAATCTTATGGAAGGTTGTTGCATTGGCCTGCAAAAGAAAGCCAAACATACGAACTGGTGGAGCATGTGATAGAGCCCAAAAGGTTACACAAATAGTCATGCTTGGCCAAGGTTTATTGTACATATTGTTAAGAGGATGTGAGCAATAACAGTGGGAAATTTCAAATGGAGACAAGGTGTTGGTGTAAAAAAAAAAAACTAGAGCTCATGCTTCATAACACGAAGTTATGTTCATGAACAAGTCATCTTCTTTGAGGAAGGCTACGTGACAATATAGCCTAGATTATTACTTTAAGTACTTTGCAATTGTGAGTCTTATTTTAAATTCACAAGTGGTGTTAATTTGAGAAATTCAAAATTCTTGTCCATGAAGATTCAAGTATATTCACCTAATGACAAGATAAGAGGGTAATTGCGAAGGCAAGAAAGATTGATCACTAAATCCAAAGATGTTTATGTTACAATTTCAATGAGGAACCAAAGTGTTACATTAACTTGAGTCTAAACTTGTGATATTAATAACTCTATTTGTTACAAGGTTAAGATGACAGTTGAGTTTTTACAATGGCGACATAATTACGTCGGCAGTTGCGGTATTCTCGTACCAAATCCATCATACAAAGGCAGCTCCATCTTCACGAGCCATGAATTATTAGACGCCATGCATAATTTGAATTATCAAGACAGTTGTGCCTTCACCCTCTCCGTAACAGTTCAAGGTGATAAGTTTCCATGCCATGCCGGTTTGCCTTAGGTCTCACCACCAAAACTTTGAATTGGAGCTAACCATTTGTTATCATGGGCGATGCTCCATCCTAATGACACTTTAAACTTGGACTGATGCACATGAAAAAAAAAACAATACAAAGAATTAGTAAGACACAACAGCACAAAACAGGTCATGGAAAGGAGGTGTTGTTCGATACCTTTAGACCAGCAGGGTTGATCCTTCTGATTCATCTGTCATAAGATGAACAAGTGATTAGTGCGACAGCGGCAACAACTACATCAACAAACTACAACACCTCTATTACCGCTCTTTCCGAAGACAATGAAAGACTAAGAAGAAGTAATAACATGTTAGTGTCTGAGTTAGCTCACATGAAGAAGCCTTACAATGACATAATCTACTTTGTTCAGAATCATGTTAAGCCTGTAGCTCCAAGTAACTCTTACTCTTTTTTTCTTATTTACTACCACAAGCTTCTTCAAATCCAAATCCTGGTGGAAGTGTTTCAATGATGCAAAGACCAATGAACTAGCTTCAGCTCACAAAAAGACTATACTTGCACGAACCATAACAATGGGATCAATATAGCAAAGTTACACACGGTTCCCTTATCCACCAAACTTGTACATGTGCAACTCAAAAGCAAAGAAAACCAGCCGTGCAAAGTCAGGACTCCAGAAAATCATCACGACAGCAGAAGTCCCGAGCCATACAGCAGCCTCATTAAAAAAAATATTCTTAATCAAAGTTGCCGGCAGATTCTCCGTCTGAGTGCATACATGAAAAGAAAAGATGGAGATAGGTCAGTATAAGCAAATCAAGGGCATCTGTAGTAGGCATGTATGTCACTTACAAAAGAGTCATAAGAGTTTAATTATGCGATAAAGTGCAAGTTCCAAAATAAAATCAAAATTAAGATGACGTGAAAGTTCGAAATCATACGTTCTGACCAGTTTTGAAGAGATAAAACTCTTCGGCACAACAAAGACATACCGAAGGACCAGTCTAATGGCGTTGCTACTCCAAGTCTTTCTGTCTCATGTTTGGAGATGTCTAAATCAGCTTTGACAACATCTACAGAAAGTGAAGTGTCGCAGTCTTCTAAGGGAAGGGTTTCAGGCATCAATAATGATCTGCAAGGCATTTATGGTTGGAAGCTTTCAAGTAGTTCTTGGAATTCGCAAGTCATTGCCCGCGTTTCAGGCTCACTAACGCGTTTTGTGCTGGATGATATTCTTGGTGTCACTTCACCCATGATATACATTGGTATGTTGTTTGGTTGGTTTGCCTGGCATGTAGAGGATCACGAGCATCACAGCTTGAACTATCTTCACGCTGGCTCATCAAAGACATGGTATTTTGTGCCTGGAAACATTACTTTTGATTTTGAGGAAGTCATCCGCACCGAGGGCTATGGTGGTGATATTGATCAATTTGCTGCTTTGAAATTATTGGGCAAGAAAACAACACCTGAGAAGGTTCAAATGCAGAAACAAGACACATACCCTCCAGTACATTTCAGACAGTAAGGGCTGGTCGCGTCTAGGATGATCCCTACGCAAACTTTACAATTACACAATTTATTACGGTAATGCACAAATATTTCTATCATACCAAGCTAGCCATGAGCATCATATCTGCAAAATAATGCTAACACAGGATTAGGAAACCTTAAATGCAGCACCAAGTTTCATAATAAAAGGAACCAAATTCCTACCATGAACCACCAAGTTCTAAAGCTAAAGCCCAAGCTTTTCATCCTGCTGAATCAAAAGTAGATGATAACAATTGGAATTCTGCATAAGGAGTTTTCAAAGGTGCCTGATACTCTACCAGAGCATTGATGATACTCTTTATCTACATGCCACCAGGACAAATATTCCGCCATTAGAATACGGCAGCAACAGCAAAAATGAAGATGAAAAAGTGCATAATGACAGCAGCAAGAGAAGAAGGATCAATACAATTCAAACTATTTCTCAATGCGACGTCGGAAATTTGATGCTGCAATGGAGGACCTTTGACCAATGGTTCTTCATTTTAGTTCATACTTTAGTTCGTCTTGTTACTTAGATACCCAAAGATGATATCCTGCATGTTTTTAACATAAGACAGCAAGGTTAGCACAAGTCAGAAGTGTTTTTTTAGTCAAAGTGAAAAATACCACATCAAAAGTTCTTGACAGTAAAATAACCATACTTTACACAGGATAAATTCCAAGAGTTTATGGTAAAAAAAAGGGGGTAAAATGGTATCTTTTCGCAGTGAAAATCTGGGTAAAAACAGATATTCCCAAAAATGGTTAGAGAGGTTGGAAGTATGTTTTTTCGTTTTTTTTGGAGAGAAAATCGTAAAGTTAGAGAGGTTGGAAGTGATGATTGAGTTAGAGAGGTTGTCGGTAGTTTCAAAAAAAGGGGATTTCATTTCTGATGATGTTGCAGTCCCCCAAGCGTCCTGTAATTAATCTGTGGCAGGTGTTATTTTCCCAAGTTTTTTTTTACCGTTGGGAGTTTCTAAGTGTGGTCCGCATGAATCCTGTGCGTGTACCTCATATTTGTCGCCCTGCACCCCCTATTCAACTTGCAGATTGGCCCATTATTTTTATTTATTTCTACTCACTTTTATTATTAGTTTATATATTTTTAAGAAAATAAATTCAAAAAAACTTTATTTAAGTTTTTGTTTAGAAAACTATGATTATTACTAATTTAATTAATTTTATTAAAGTCTTTTATTTAATAATAATTAATTTGTTAATAATTAATATTATTAAATAATTAATTTTAATTTAATTAATTGTTTTAAACTAGTTCTTTTTTTAAAATTTTAAGACAACACAAAAATATTTTATTTAATAATTATCTAGATTATTTATTTTCTTTTTAAATTCTAAAATAATTTAAAATAAAATTTCTAATTTCTTTTCTTTTACTAACCTTAGATAATTAGGTTGTTAATTAGGTTAACACGTCTAGATTAGCCTATCCCCCATTCTATTTAGGTTACTATTTTCTCTTGTGATGTTTTACATGTTTTATTATCGTATCTCAATTATATTTATGTTGTTCACATGCTCGGTCAACCCATTTAAAAAAACTAATACCTTGACTTAATGTCAAGCCCATTTTCAAACACCATTGTAAGCCGATTGTTTTCACGATCGCCATCGACCTTATAGCCTCCTCTTGGGCTTTGTACAACGATATTTGCCACAAATTTCACACATAACATTAAAATCAAATCCTTTTTCAAACATGATCCAATGTCAAGTATCTCAAAAAACAAATGCAATTAACCTTCAACCTTCCTTAACACTTGATTATATTATCCTCCTACTCTCCTTGTAAGTCGAGTGCTTTGGCCTCGCCATCGACCTTACCCTATCCCATAGGACCTCCTATCCATTAGTTCAACCGTGTTCGTTACACACGCAAATTTCAAGCCTTGATTCATATCAAGCAATTTTCTTAAATCAAACTAAAATACTTAATAACTATTTAAACATAATTTCAATATTAGATGAAAAAGAGAGAGTCCCAAGTCTTTGGTTCTCTCTCCCAATTGTTTGGGTCTGAGGAGTCTTTCTTAAGCCCGAACAATTGTCATCTAAAAACGTTCTAAAATGGTAAACTTATTCAAACCCGTTTTCTTAAACACATAGATGAAAAAGAGAGAGCTCCAAGTCTTTGGTTTACTCTCCCGGTTATTAAAAATTCAAGAAGTCTTTCTTGAGCTTTGAGTAATCGTCATCCGATTAATACACTCTAAATCATATTAAGTATATTTTCATAATATTAGATGAGAAAAGGAGAGAGTTCCAAGTCTTTGGTTCACTCTTCTGATTATTTGAGATCCGAGAAGTCTTTCTTAAGCTTCGAGTAATCCTCATCTGTTAAAATACTTTAACCACATTCTATCTTTCAAACTACATTCAAACAACTCCTTTTTGCGATGAAAAAGAGAGTGTTTCAAGTCTTTGGTTCACTCTCCCGATTACTTGGGTCCGATAAGTCTTTCTTAAGCTTCGAGTAATCGTCATTCGGTCAACTTATTCAAACCATACTCAATCCTATCCTTTTGTAATTGAGGTTGAAAAAGAGAGAGCTTCAAGTCTTTGGTTCACTCTTCCGATTACTTGGGTCCGAGAAGTCTTTCTTAAGCTTCAGGTAATCGTCACCTCTAACTAAGCATCCAATATCTCTAAACATTAATTCCTTGCCCCTGTGCGACCAAAACCTTATAACCTATTCAAATCTATCTTTATTTCCAAACCAAAATACTTAACCAATCAAACTCTATTCCTCGCCCTCGCGTGACCTACCATTCAAACAATCCTTTTTTCAAGAACATTGTTTAGTCCCTTCTTCGGCGCATAACAAACTCGTGCTTCAGCCTCCCCTAGCGAGTAGACAAGCCAACGTTTAGCAGTTAGAATGCGACCTAAACTCTCGTTCATTCCAAACACAAACCTTTTAGCAAACCGTAAGCCGAACTACGGCTGCTCTGATCTCTCATATCTGTTGAGAGTACGTAGGCATAGGATTGTGATAATCCTAGCGAGCACAATTCCCCACATTCCCCATAATTCCCAAACCTTTACCCGTAGTCCCACGAACTACGAATGCTCTGATTTTCCACTTCTTACAAGTGAAGATACATAGGCACAAGGGCCCCAATCCTTGGCGAGCACCCTATCATAAAACTACCCATTTCCCCTTTAGCAAGCAATTCCTTAGAAGATAAACAACATAGTTAACTTTCTCTCGCGAATCGAATCAAGAGCCTTGATAGATGATCAGAGCTAAAATGATTGAGACGTTCAGAGCCTTGATAGATGATCAGATCTTAATATATCAGAGTCTCAATCTTGATCAGAGTCATCATCTTGATCAGAGTCTTCATCAAAGTATGCAGTAGTATGTGCTTTGAGCGTGAATATTAATGATAAGAGTCTGAATATCAAGGCCTTCAACTCTTGTACACTTCTTTCATTAACGCTTCAGATCATTCTGTAGCTTCTGCTTTAGATCCTTCTGGCAGCGCTTCAGAATCTTCTGATAGTCTTGCATCTGATGCTTCAGAGCCTTGCATAGTTTCTTGTACTTATGTATTTTGCTTCTTTAAGAGTTTTCAATTTAATACCTGAAACAATAATACTTTGAACAAATTTTAGAGTGTATATTTTCTTAATACAAAATTCCATAAAAGTTATCATCAAAACATAGAGATATAAGAAACACCAATCTGTGTTCTAACAACATGGTCAATTGGATTGTCCGTTGTATTGATATACCCACATGTAGCATTCAAATCAACATTGTGTCCATTATAGTGATGAACTCCACGTCTGGTGACTGGGTCGACATTACTTTCCTTATAATGATGGACTCCAACCTTAGCCAACATGGCATAGTACTCAATTTCACTAGGGCCCCATGCTCTTTATGTAACACCCTTCTAAACTTCGCAGAATATATATAAATAATTAGAGTAAGTTATCATGCGTCTCAAATAAGGGTGTCACATATAATTCAAAACATCACACATATACTTGTCATGCTCAATAACACTTAAAATAAATTCATGCTTTTTATATACTCTCATATAGCATGTAACATCGAAATTACTTCAATCATAAATTAACATAATGAAAGCCCCATGATCAACTCATTCATAATCATCACTTAGACATAAAATTTGATACTCCATATAATTCAAATAACAATAACAAAATAAAGTAGAGTACATAAAGTATCTCTCAAAACATGAATCAAAACGTTTCCAGCATTACATGATCAGAGCACGACTCAACCCAAAATATATAAGGAAAATAAAGTAAGCAACTCCAACAACTATCCTCGTGCTAGAAGCAACTTTACTCCTTGGTACTTGAACAATGTCGTACAAAACATTATTCCAACAAAAGGGTGAGAATTCACATAATTATCGAAATCATAAGATAATATATAATTTATGGCATACAAACATTACATAATTATTCTCACACTCCAAAAGCTTCATCAACATATTATCACTTAGGTGACCATACTATTCATAAGTACATACTCACAATTTCATAATTCTTCAATTCATCAATTTCACATATTTCACATAATCTCATATTGCAAACATATAAATTATGTGACTCAATGCAAGACTCTAATGCAACTCATGCACGTGGTATTAATCACTTGTTATTATTTTTCGGTTTTTACATTAAACCGAGTTAGTTCCCTAGACCAATAACATACAAAATCCCATTCCCTAAGCTTTCAAACCCCACTCTAGGTTTGGAACAAGTCACTAGTTTGCTCGGAACTAACAAGCATTGACTCTTGACAACAAATGATGCATGTGCAAGTTCAACAACCATATGCAATTAATATCATTTCCTAATCTTAATATTTATGCATATCTTCAATAATTCATTGCAATTGAATTACCCGAAAATTACACATACTTGCACATATTTATGAATCATCCACACACAATTCACTTTCAAATGATGTACTACACCTTTTACAATACAATCACAAATGTATTATCATTAAAACAAGAAATAACTATCATTCATTTCACTTTGTCACACACCAAAATATATTTATACAAGCTTACACAAGTATTCGATAAACTATCCATAATTAATTTCACAAGGGCAGCAAATAGCACAACAATCCATTAATAGAACATATACACAATTAGCTCCCCAAACATATTAGATATAAAAATATTGGGCAAATAATTCTCTTATCTATACTATGATACAAATCTATTCATTAGCTTTCTGACGCTTCGAACGAGGATCAAAACGGACTTACGGATCAAAAGTTATGACCAAAACGATTTCGACCGAAAACATGAGTGGCAGACAGCATGCTGAATTTTCTGCATTTTTCATCGTTGGAGGCCTTCCGTACCTCTAATTTCGATTCCGTAAAAACTCTAACTCTTAGAAAATTACAACCATCCAATAATGTAATTATCTCAAGTAAATTTATAATTTTAACACAATTAAACCATATAACCATCGTTTTAAGATTATGCTTAAACCTTTGAAATTGATGAATATAGGTTGAATTCTCAAAAAGAAAAAGAATACACACATATAAGGCACACAAATTCATCATATAATCATCATATAACAACCAACATAGAAATTAGGGATTTTTATCCTAAATATGCTAATACTTGTCGCTACTGCGAAAAAAGGTGTCGGCAATGACAGAAGAGTCGCCACCTATCGTTATTTATCCCAAATGAGGGAAAGGAAATGATCAGGACAAACCTAGAGAAAAGGGATAAGATCGGTCATCGCAACCAAATCTCGGGTTCGGGAGTCGGTTATGCAAGGGGAAGGTATTAGCACCCCTCACGTCCATTGTACTCAACGGGATCCACGCTTGTTTGTTTATCTAAAGGGTTGTTTATCTATCTAACCACAGGTCTGGGACAAAAGAGGAGAAAAAGGATAGGACTCGACAGAGCGTCGCTGCTCTGGGCCTACGTATTCCCTCGTGCAATGGGAAAGTCAGAGTCAACGTAGTTCGACTAACTACGACTAAAAGATGGGGGAAGGTTGCTCGCCAAAACATCACGTCTTGTGCCTACGTACTCTCAACAGGTATGAGAGATCAGATCTAATGTAGTTCGGGATAAAAGGGAAAACGGGTTTGTTCGTCTGTTTTATCTGAAAAGATTTTCCTGATTAAGAACCCAAAAGGGTGAAAAAGATTTGAAGTGTTTTTTGTGTTTTATAGAGAAGAAGTGTTTTGGATGAATATTTGTAATTCATACTACACTATAGACTATGACTTAGGAGTGAATGCATTGCATATCATCCTAAGGACATACGCTGACACTCTAGATAATTGAGAGGCAACCACCCAATCATCATTTCCCAAGTAGCTTAAGGCTCGTAACGTACAATACTCATTAGCCTTTATTAAGTGTTTTGTTATTATTTGAAGATGAGAAGAGAGAAAGGACTTTAAGGGGAAACTAACCAACCCTATTATTGTCATGCAAGATGGTCCTAAGGTTGAGTTTAGAAAGGGAATATATCTTATTTGTTATCACGCAAAGGATTAGAACCTAGTGTCTATCATCACTATCCTTAAACAAGTAAGTGAGAGCCCTAAAGGAACATGTCAGAGGGAAACAAAAGAAAGCTATCAAGCATTACACAGATAAAATGCAAATGACTGGATGCACATGCAATGCAACAAAACAAGCAAAGGAAGGACACCTCAACCTTTAAATGCAAACATATCAAGTATGAAAGGAAAACAACATCCAAGAAAAGGAAGGCAACCTCAACCTTTAGATGCAAACATGGAAATGCACAGAGAAAACTATCAAGCCTATCCTACTTCTAATGCACAACATAACACAATCATGAGGATGAAAGGACAAACAAGATGAGGGGAACCAAAGTGACAAACCACTCACTAAGTTCAATGTGTATCAACACAAGAGTCCCCAAAGGTTCAACTTCTTTATGGAATGCACAGAATTCCTCCACAGGAGGAATTAGGCTCTCACAAGAAGGATCCTAAGATTGTTGGACAGATAAGAGAGGAATGAAGAGAATGATGATGGGAAGCAAAGTAAGATCCACAGGAACTTACTATGGCACTCAACCCAATTCATCACACAAGAATAGCCCTCACAGGATCTACCTCTCATGGAATGCACAGAGTTCTTCCACAGGAAGAACTAGGCTCTCACAAGAGAGATCCCTATGTCATAGGACAAAAGCAAGGAATGAGGAGAAGCACAGTGTGAATCCAGGGAACTCACCATGTTCAATGTGTATCAACACAAGAGTCCATCAAAGGCTCAAACTTCTTATGGAATGCACAGAATTCCTCCACAAGAGGAATTAGGCTCTCACAAGAAGGATCCTAAGAATGTAGGACATGAAAGGAGAAGGTGTTTACAAAGTACTTGAGTCCTCAAAGGCTCAACTTCTCATGGAATGCACAGAATTTCTCCACAGGAGGAATCAGGCTCTCACAAGAAAGATCCTAAGATTGTAGGACTTGGAAAGAAGAGATGAGAATGAGGTTGGGAAGCAAAGTAAGGTCCACAGGAACTTACTATGGCACTCAACCAAACTCATCACATTCAAAGTCCTCAATAGTTCAACTTCTTTATGGAATGCACAGAATTCCTCCACAGGAGGAATTAGGCTCTCACAAGAAGGATCCGAATATCATAGGACTTGGAAAGACTAATGGAAAAGGTCCTAAAAAAAGACTAGGTTAGGAGTATGATTAAGACTTGGAAATGCACATACAAGTGCCCTAATATGTCTAGGATATGGATATGGGAGAATTGGATGCTCACACAACACAAAAGGATCACACAAAGTGCAAACTAGGTCAAAGGTATGATTGGAATCACACAGAGATAGGTCAGAATGTAAAATCCACCAAAAATAGCAAAATGAACCTAAAAATCCTAGGAAAATTCCTAGGGGACCCCTCTGCTCTTAGGACCAGGGGTCCAAAGATGGGAGAAAACAACTAATTCTAGGCATGCCAACGGAAGGCAAGGTTAAGAGGGTGTCCTAAAAACTAGGCAAAGGGAAAGGTCCCTAAAGAAATAATCCAAAACCTATGCTAAAGGCCTCAAACATTAATGAGAAAAACATCACAATGTCAATTAATGTTTCAACAATAAGCACACAAAATTTCATGCATTTATTTGGTGTTTTGATTAATAAAGAAATATCAAGAAGTGAGTGTGTGCAATTTTCATATTTTCAAAGCATATTAAAAAGGGAAATACACCATTAAATGAAAAAGAAATGGAAAATTTAATTAAAAAATATGGAAAATTAAAGCACATGCCAAAATATCTAAATGCATTTTTTCATGATTTTGGGGATTATTAAAAGTATTTTTATTGAATTAAAAGCAAACAGAAATTAAAATGAAAAATAAAGAAAATGAAATGAAATGGAAAATGTTTGGTGCAGGAAGTAATTGGAATCAGTTGATTATTGGGCTTACACGCGCAGGGAGGGTGGGGATAGTGATAAAGCCTAGGTCCACTCAACCGTTTAATGAAACAATGAGTTTTGGCTAGGGTAAGTCATCCTACACCAAAACAAAATCAAGGCCACTCGTTTGGCATACCATCAACAGATCTAAAGGCCTATCATGATGCCACGCATGCCTTTGACTCTTAACATAAATTGACTGAAATCATGATCGTGCGTTCTGTCGCACCTCAAAAAATCACAGAGACATTTCGGAGAAACGACCCTCGCGCGAAAGGCACGGAAATGCGGTTCGACAGAGTCGCCACCGAACTTTATTTTTCCCGAATAAATGGGAGAGGAAAATATCGAGAAAACCTCTTAAAGCGAAAGGATAGGAACAGGGTTGTCGCAACCAAGTACCGGGTTCGGGAGTCGGTTACGCAAGGGGGAGGTATTAGCACCCTCACATCCGTTGTACTCAACGAGAACCTCTTAGGGTATTGTGGAGAGTGTTTTCTAGGTTTACTTATTTTCTTCTCGATGATAAAGGTAGAATTGGTAGGGTAAAAGGTTTAAGACGCTAAGGGGAGATGGGTGGTTAGAGGATAGAGTGCTCGCCAAGGATTGGGGCCCTTGTGCCTACGTATGCTCATTCAGACGAGAATGAGAAATCAGAGCTTCGTAGTTTGACTACGGGAAAGGTTGGGAAAAGTTGTGGGCAGAATAATGGAGAAAGATAGAAGTGTGCTCGCCAAGATCATCGCAATCTTGTGCCTACGTATCTTATATTCAAGAATGAATAAAGAATCAGAGCGTCCGTAGTTAGTGGTAACAACCACGAAAAGATGAGGTTGAATAGGTTGGAAGTTTGAGAAAGAGACGAAAGATGACTGACAAGCAACCCAAGAGCGTGCCTCAAGAGCTTGTCACTCAAGAATTCAAGGAATGCGAGATTCCAAGAACTCAGTTCTTTCGGAAATTGACTGAATAGGTTGAAGATAAAGAGTTGGATGTTTTGAAATCGAAAGAATAAACTAATAACAACTCAAGGGCGCGCCTCGAGAGTTACTCATTCGAATATTCAAAGAATGCTAGATTCTAAGAATATCCCTCTTTCGTAAGTTTAAAAAAACGTTCGTAGAAAGATTGAAACGAAAACGGAATGCGAGGCAAAAAAGGTTGGTTTGAAGAAAGGGTTCGACGACGAGTCAAGGAATTGATTAAAAGATAGAACCGAATTGACGACGTGTCAAAGGTTAAATGGTGAGAAACAATATTAATCCCTAAGTGTGCCCCTAATATCGAAACCACGAGGAATTCTGAAGTGTGTGCGAAATGTCAGTTGCGAATGCATACGAGCATTCGACTTAGGAGAATGTTTGAAAATGATTTGGTTTGAAAAAGAGTTGAAAGATTGAGTGAATAATAACTCAAGGGTGTGCCTCGAGAATTACTCATTCGAAGATTCAAGGAATGCTAGATTCCAAGAACCTCCTTATTTCGGAGTTTGAATCGAGAAAATGTTGAGAAAATATTTGAATCGAATCGAGGGTATGAAAAGAGTTTGTGGTATGAGAAGTGAGAATACGAGATTGGATTTGAAAAGTATAGGAGAAATGACGATTATTTGGTTAATCAGACGTCGGCTTCACAACCAACCAATCGAGATATCATATGGATGCTAGATCCGAACAACACCTTTTTCATTTGGAAAATGTTTGGATGAACAACAGAAATATTAAACAGAATGCTAGATTCCTATGATATTTCTTTGTCCAAAAAGAGCGCACTAGAACGAAAAGTCGAATGATATATTACTTAAGGCGTACGCCTCAATAACAATCGTCCAAAAAACCCAAGAAGTGCTAGACTTCAAGGATTTAGTTTGCTTTGAAAAAGTACTCAAGGTGAGTCGAGGTTTGAATTTGAATTTTAAGTGTGTACACTAGCAAAGTGGGCTAGTCTTCTAAGTGACCAACTAGAAGTAGTTGATCAAATAGGTGTCGCTGTAAGGAAGCCCAGGATTAAGCTTTAAAATATTGTGTATGGTGATCAAAGGTCGATGGCGAGGCCTTGAAAGCACTCGACTTACATGGGTGAAAATGACTCGACTAGTCGAGAATTATTTTTAAAAAAAATGATTTTGAAGCGTTAAAGTACAATTAAGGAAAAATCTATAGAACTTGGAGAGTGAGGGGTACCTTGTCATCGAATGGGAATAAAATTAGAGCGAATCGAACTTTAGAGTCTTTTGGTCTTGGCCCACAAAGTAAAGATCCAAGTTATCTAAATGATATTTGAAAAGGCAATTGTTTCGAATATCAAAATGTTGACCAATCGGAATGCGGAGCGGAATCCTTGCACCAGCTATATTGATGAACCAACTACCAAAACAAAACTAAAAAACGAAAGCTAAAATATATTGAGCATTATAATTTATCAACATAATATAATATTTTCATTTACAAATTTTAACAGGATTAAAGCTGGAAACTTTAATAACGTTGGATGTTCCACGGCGGCTGCACTGAGTAACCGAAACATCACAACAACTTCCCTGCAAAAGTAAACAACACAACTACACACGATTTCACACAGATCCACCACTTTTCGGTGCAGCCAGTAATTATACAGCACAAGTACACATATTTAGCAATTTACAATACTGTAAACAAGCAAGACAACACATTTCTTTTAAAACAAGAAGAGACTATAATATCCTAAAGTAAGGAAAAATTCATAATCCTACAACCGTTTACAAATTCAAAACAAAATAATTTCGCCAACAAACAAACATCGCAGTAAAGCCAGATTGAATATAAACTTATTGAGGACCACAGTTTGCCCATTAAAGAAAATTCGATCCGAGAGAATACCAGATCACAATGGCATGCTGCACATAATACCAGTACTTGTAAACTGTGAGGAGAAACAGATCCATGTTGGGCTTCAATGACCATCAAGCCAACATTCTCATGGTGCCACGGTTGCTACCGGCGGTGAAAACTTGGTAAAATTCGTATTCCAATTTGCCGACAGGGGCGAGAAGGCTGTTGTTAGATACCCACCACAGCGGTAACATCGTGGTCACCGAGCCGTCATCGCGAGCTGGAAAAAAAACCGTTGAGCCGAAGATTGGTGATCAAACATTGAGTTGCTTGCTCGAAGCTCGTTGTTGTTAGACTGAACCTGCAAACCAGAATTTATCCATAGACCTTGCTACCATTCGTATGATTGCTTTGCTTCATAAAAAACAGACTATCATATATAGTAGGCAGAAATAACAAAAATGCAAGAAATGTTACCGCACAGATTTAGCCACACTGCATAGTCACAAACAGAAATTCATAGTTGTTACCATAGTTTACAAACTTTTGAAAACTGACTTGCAATGTTTATCATGTTCAACACCCAATCCACATTATATTAGTGATGTACAACTAAAACAACATGCTGGAAGCTGTGAGTTTGGTGAGTAACAGACTAACAAAGATATTACGTTAAAAAACAGAGTGCCATAACAGAGCGACACAGAGGGAAAATGTTACCAAACCTCTGAGTCTTTCGTCGCTTAGAAGTGTTGCCATGAATTAAAGCTTATGCCATTGTTATGCTGAGTAACAGAGTCGTGCTTGCGTTGTGGTTATCTCGAAACACGTCGTCGAAATTGAAAGTAACAGGGCTAGAAAAGAGCTACCATTGGAATCTTCTTGATGCTATGGCATTTCTCTGCTGCTACTTTCTCATCAACATGTTGTCTGTCGTTGGAAACGGTATTTTCAAGATTATGTTGAACATTGTTATCTCGACACGTCAATATAGCAACATCCTCCTGAGTTAACATTTCACACTCAGATCTTTAGAGCTACCTGTCGAAATGACACATCAAAATCTAAATCAGAGCTTTAGCAACATGTTTCGCTTTTGATTTGAAAACCCTCAATCCACTTGGATAAGCATGATTAGTGTTAGCTGCAACTCAACAAGTCCTGCAATAAACTCAAAACATTAGCAATACAAAAACACAATATGCCACCGGATCGACACGTCGTTGTTGCCACGAGTTGATGGAGCGAGTTGAAGAGTTGTTGAGCCGAAAATGAAACAACTAGAGTGCTCCGAGGGTGAAATCAGAGAGAACTCGCGGCTTCATCATGTTGAATCGCCCTGCTCGATACGTGTTATAGAGTTATCGGCGCTGATGAATTGTGCCGCTACAAAGCATGTCTCTCGGAACTGTTGAATCACCAGAGAGTTGGAAGTGAGGAGAGTTGAAAATGTAATTGATCTTAAACGGAGAGAGTTTCTGTTTGGCTTTGTTGATGCGTAGAAGAATCCACGATGAAACACCTTCTGTATTGAGATCGAATGAACCAGAATGTTTGCTGGTGTTGTTGTTTAAGCGAAGGAAATCGGAGACAGATGGGGGTAGAAACAAGTGTGAGGGTTACAACTTGATGATGATGATTTCCTTAAGGTGAAGGTTGGATTGAGGTCGATGGCGGACAAAATGAGAGGGAAGGGCCGGGGTTTGTGAGCTGAGTGGCGGCGGATTTGTGAGACGAAGAAGATTTTTAGGGTTTGGGTTAGGGTTTCCAGCGGCGCCGTTTTCGCTCTGAGAAGGGAGATGATCTACAGTAGCTAGGTCTTTCTTCTCAATCACCTCTCCGTCTCCCATCTTATATCCTCCGAGTGGGCCTCCAATAATGGGCCTTTCCTATCCCTTTTTTTTAAAATCTGATTCTTCTTATTATTTTTTTTTATAAATTTTTTCATTATTATTAACAACTATTACTAAATAAACATTAATTATAAATAATTAAATAATTAACAATTAAGTAAATATTAAAAATACGTAAAAACAAACTAGAATTTATAAAAAACGAAAAAAATAATTACTAAAAAAATATTATTAGTAACATTTAAGAAAAGAAAAAGTTTAAGAAAATAATATTCACAAAAAGGTTCTTAGGCCATGTGTCACACATTAATTGGTCAAAAAGATAATGTTCTAAAAAATCAATCAATTACAAGCGGACACGTGCCTAAATAACGAGAAAATACGTGGGCAATGCACAAGTGAAAATAAAAATAAAAAAAATGCAAAACTATTTGAAAATGGGTAGGACAAATTTAAGGTATGACAGATGCCCCTATCTAATTGGCTTAAACCTAGGAAAATGAACTGATGCAGCGTTCATTTTTCCGAGGTAGAAGTCAATTAGATATGAAGAAGGCCCTGAATTTGTCCGAAAAGAAAAGAAATGCTTGGGAGTGGAAAAACTGGATAAATGTAAAGCACTGAGTAAACTGTAAATAACAGGCAAAAGGTCGTCATCACCAAAAGGATGATAGGATGAAACACACACGACTACTAACACTAAAAGGATGATAGAGCAACACACTATCGCACAATCTGACACCAATCCAAGTGACAGACCCCCCACCAAAAGGATGACGGAGCGAAACTCACACCAGCCACTACCACCGAAAGGATGATAGGACAAACACTATCGCACAATCTGACACCAATCCAAGTGGCAGACCCCCCACCAAAAGGATGACGTAGCGAAACTTACATCGGCCACTACCACCAAAAGGATGATAGGACAAACACTATCGCACAGTTTGACACAAATCCAAGTGACAGACCCCCCACCAAAAGGATGACGGAGCGAAACTCACACCGGCCACTACCACCAAAAGGATGATAGGACAAACACCATCGCACAATCTGACACCAATCCAAGTGACAGACCCCCCACCAAAAGGATGACGGAGCGAAACTCACACCGGCCACTACCACCAAAAGGATGATAGGACAAACACTATCGCACAATCTGACACCAATCCAAGTGACAGACCCCCCACCAAAAGGATGACGGAGAGAAACTCACACCGGCCACTACCACCAAAAAGATGATAGGACAAACACCATCGCACAATATGACACCAATCCAAGTGATAGACCCCCCACCAAAAGGATGACGGAGTGAAACACACACCGACCACTACCACCAAAAGGATGATAGGACAAACACCATCGCACAATCTGACACCAATCCAAGTGACAGACCTCCCACCAAAAGGATGATGGAGCGAAATACACACCGGCCACTACCACCAAAAGGATGATAGGACAAACACCATCACACAATCTGACACCCATCCAAGTGACAGACCTCCCACCAAAAGGATGACGGAGCGAAACACACACCGGCTACTACCACCAAAAGGATGATAGGACAAACACTATCGCACAATCTGACACCAATCCAAGTGACAGACCCCCCACCAACAGGATGACGGAGCGAAACACACACCGACCACTACCACCAAAAGCATGATAGGACAAACACTATCGCACAATCTGACACCAATCCAAGTGACAGACCCCCTACCAAAAGGATGACAGAGCGAAACACACATCGACCACTACCACCAAAAGGATGATAGGATAAACACCATCGCACAATCTGACACCCATCCAAGTGACAGACCTCCCACCAAAAGGATGACAGAGCGAAACACACACCGGCCACTACCACCAAAAGGACGATAGGACAAACACTATCGCACAATCTGACACCAATCCAAGTGACAGACCCCCACCAAAAGGATGACAGAGCGAAACACACACCGGCCACTACCACCAAAAGGATGATAGGACAAACACTATCGCCCAATCTGACACCAATCCAAGTGACAGACCCCCACCAAGAGGATGACGGAGCGAAACACACACCAACAAAATCGCACAATCTGACACCAATCCAGATGACAGACCCCCCACCAAAAGGATGACGGAGCGAAACTCACACCAGCCACTACCACCGAAAGGATGATAGGACAAACACTATCGCACAATCTGACACCAATCCAAGTGGCAGACCCCCCACCAAAAGGATGACGTAGCGAAACTTACATCGGCCACTACCACCAAAAGGATGATAGGACAAACACTATCGCACAATTTGACACCAATCCAAGTGACAGACCCCCCACCAAAAGGATGACGGAGCGAAACTCACACCGGCCACTACCACCAAAAGGATGATAGGACAAACACCATCGCACAATCTGACACCAATCCAAGTGACAGACCCCCCACCAAAAGGATGACGGAGCGAAACTCACACCGGCCACTACCACCAAAAGGATGATAGGACAAACACTATCGCACAATCTGACACCAATCCAAGTGACAGACCCCCCACCAAAAGGATGACGGAGCGAAACTCACACCGGCCACTACCACCAAAAAGATGATAGGACAAACACCATCGCACAATATGACACCAATCCAAGTGATAGACCCCCTACCAAAAGGATGACGGAGTGAAACACACACCGACCACTACCACCAAAAGGATGATAGGACAAACACATTCGCACAATCTGACACCAATCCAAGTGACAGACCTCCCACCAAAAGGATGACGGAGCGAAATACACACCGGCCACTACCACCAAAAGGATGATAGGACAAACACCATCACACAATCTGACACCCATCCAAGTGACAGACCTCCCACCAAAAGGATGACGGAGCGAAACACACACCGGCTACTACCACCAAAAGGATGATAGGACAAACACTATCGCACAATCTGACACCAATCCAAGTGACAGACCCCCCACCAACAGGATGACGGAGCGAAACACACACCGACCACTACCACCAAAAGCATGATAGGACAAACACTATCGCACAATCTGACACCAATCCAAGTGACAGACCCCCTACCAAAAGGATGACAGAGCGAAACACACATCGACCACTACCACCAAAAGGATGATAGGATAAACACCATCGCACAATCTGACACCCATCCAAGTGACAGACCTCCCACCAAAAGGATGACAGAGTGAAACACACACCGGCCACTACCACCAAAAGGATGCTAGGACAAACACTATCGCACAATCTGACACCAATCCAAGTGACAGACCCCCACCAAAAGGATGACAGAGCAAAACACACACCGGCCACTACCACCAAAAGGATGATAGGACAAACACTATCGCCCAATCTGACACCAATCCAAGTGACAGACCCCCACCAAAAGGATGACGGAGCGAAACACACACCAACAAAATCGCACAATCTGACACCAATCCAGATGACAGACCCCCCACCAAAAGGGTGACGGAGCGAAACACACACAAACAAAATCGCACAATCTGACATCAATCCAGATGACAGACCCCTCACCAAAAGGATGACGGAGCGAAACACACACAAAACGATATCGCACAATCTGACATCAATCCAGATGACAGACACCCCACCAAAAGGATGACGGAGCGAAACTCACACCAAACACTATCGCACAATCTGACATCAATCCAGATGACAGACCCCCCACCAAAAGGATGACGGAGCGAAACCCACACACACATGTTGCTATCACCAAAAGGATGATAGAACGAAACAAATTGAAGGTTACCAACACCAAAAGGATGCAGGCTAGGTTGAACTGACGAGGTTGGCCATCACCAAAAGGATGATAGTAAGGCAATTGACATCGGTCATGCTTGCTGGATACAACTCATTGGGGAACACCCAAGAGGAAGATCGGATTGAAAAGAATCAACGGGGTACGCCCACCGTCTTGTTTGGAGATCATAGTTTCGTTGAAATGATTTCATGGTTACGCCCATGAATTCTGAAGAGGATGCCCCTGTCTGGGTTGAATTTGTCTTGAAATTTTGTCTTGGTCAACAAAAGGTTGAACAACTTCATGAGGAACACTCACGGCCTTGCTGAAGATGCCCCTGCTTGGGCTGAATCTTGCATTAAACTTCTTGAATTTGCCCAACAAAAGGTTTAACAACTTCGTGGGGAAAGCCCACAGTCTTGAATGATATGCCCCTGGCTGGGCTGTATGTTGATTTGAAGATTTGCTCAACCACGAGGTTGAAATACATCATGGGAACTACCCATGGTCTTGAAAAAGATGCCCTTGACTGGGCTAAAACTTGTTTTGAATATCCTTGAATTTCGTGGGAGAAACCCATAGTCTTGTGGAGAATGCCCCTAACTAGGCTGATAACGGCCTTGAAAATCTTCGAGATTGATCCTGGACCTTGACTTGCATATGCTAATGCTGGATGTAAATGATGTTCCATAACGAATGGAAGTGAAAATGCAAATGCTGACGCACGGAGATGCAAGAGCCGGGGAAGTATGATATGATTTGAGTATGCCTATGATGCAAGATGCTTATGATTGCGAATGCAATGCGTATGATGCACATGATTGCAGACGGGTGATTGGAAATGCAGGTGGAGACGCCAGCACGGTGGACTTTTGGTAGTTGCCAATGCGGATTGGACTTTGGGTGGTGGGAGGGATTGACTTCCTCGACACGCAATTCGTTGAAGACGCCATGATCGAAGCAGAGGATGATGCTCTGGATGCCCTAAGCTTGCTTCAGAGAAAATTGTAACTCTATTTAATAGTCAGGGTAACTTGGTCTTGCCCCAGTCTAAACATGCTAATGGTTTGCCCCTGCTCGAGCTCTTGAATGATTTACCTCAGCCTGTGAGTTTTGAGGTAACCTTGCTCTGTGCCAACCACTGAAAGTCAAGTTCCTCCTTGATTGCCTTTTGTTGGAATGTCTTTGAATACCTAGCAATGATTTGCAATTAAAATTGTACATTCACAAATGGTAATATTAATGCAAAGTTTGATGCAAGATTTGAAAAAGTATCGTTTTATTGAAGTGTCGTGATAGTGAAACGAATGGACCGTTAGCCCAAACATTATGCTAGTTTTGATTAGTGCGTGAAAAAGATATAACAAGAATAACGACATCAACATTGATGATTAGCAGATATATGAGGAGTCAGGTTACGCAACCTTGTGATAGTATGCTTTCCGAATAAATCTCGCCTCAATTAGGTCTTTCGAGGGTTGTAACGTGGCGTGGTTAATGGTTATGAAACAAAGGATATTAGGCTCAAAGTATGATTTGCACCCACCCCTTCTTGATAATCTCCAGTCCTATGTTCAGTTGATTCTGCACTTGTCCTGACAGTATAAGCTTGATGATTCAAGGTTTGCTCATCGTGGCAGTCACCTTATTTTGATGGATATCAGTGACCCTTTTAATTTGGGTGACCACTGAATCTTATTTTGTTTTTGGTTGAGGGTTTTGAGGGCCTCTTTTGTTTTTGTGTTTTTTTATCCCTAACTTTTGCATGAATTGACTTTGCTTGTCAGATCCATCGGAATTGCCTTGATTTTGCCTAAGTCCCCTTTGAGGTGTCTGACTTAGCAGGATTTTGACTCTTTTTTTTGGATTTTGTTGGAGGGTTGCGACTGCCATAGCATAAATCATTGATGAACAACTGTCTTCTGGATTTTGCTTTGTTGATTCGAGTGCGGAGTTGGATTAACTAAACACTACCCTGCCCCAGGTTGAGTGTAAAGGTTTGAATATCTGAAGGAAACTCCTACTTCTAGGCTCGAAGTGGTTTACTAGGGATTAACTCCTTATATCTTCAGTGTTTGGGGGAATTGAAATAATGCTTGTACATCATTGATGAGATGTTGTCTGAAAGCATACGGTTTGCAATTATGGGTATCTCATTTTCATCATCCTCCCTCAAATCATGCTAAACAACAGTGGATAGAGTGAAGTGAACAAATGTGTCGGTGTTAAGTGAAAAATGAGTGAATACGACATAACTAATTCAAAACATGCATAAATGATACATTAATGAAACCATATTCGAATGGCAATTGTTCAAAGCATACAGTACTTAAACACACAAAGACAAAATATAAGAAATGTGAAAGATTAAATGGCAGCATGACGGCCTTCTTCAGAGAATGGACTTGACTGGACTTGATCTGATGTTAGCACTAGTTGGCTGGCGGCATCGGGTCGTTGATGGCAGTGAGATACTTACCATCAAAGGTGAGAGCTTCCTTGTCAACCAGGTCTTGAATTTTATGCTTGAAAAACCTGCAGTTCTCAATGTTGTGACCTGGAGCGCCCTTATGAAACTCACAATGAGCATTCACGTCGTAATCAGCAGGAATGACAGTTGGGGGAGCTAGATCTCTCGGAACGATAGCCTTCTTCTCCATCAGTTGAGCAAAGATATCTGCATATGTTATTGGAAGACTATCAAACACTCTATCTGGATTCCACGTTCTGTGTTGATTTTGCTGACGCGGTCGTTGAGCGGTTCGCTGTTCTGATTCCTTTCCAGTTATGGAGAGGGCTTCGAAGATCTGATCCATCTTTCTGTTGAGGGATTCCAGCTCCTTCCTAATAGCAACTTGTTCTTGCTGAATCTGCTCCATCGTTCGTCTTGTATTGGCTCTAGTTGCTGTTGCGGTGGAAATAGGATATCAAATTATTAATTAATTTGAATCGCAATTCAATTCACAACCGCTCTTTGATTTATCCGAAGGAAAAGGTCAAAAGAGGGAAAACCTATTTTGCATCGTAAACACAATGCGGGGGAAGATCTAGGGTTCGGGGGTTGGTTAAATTTAGGGAAGGTATTAGCACCCTAAACTTCTGTAGTACTCTACAGGAACCTTTTGTTCAGATGTTTACTATTTTGCTTTATTTATTTGCTTAAGGTATATGTACAAAGATTAAAAGTGAGAAAAGAGACCTAAGGGGTTAATTCTAAGTTTACTCGGCAAGACATCGCATCTTGTGCCTACGTATCCTTACGGGAGTGGAATCAGAGTAATCGTAGTTCCCCTCAAAAGGGAGGTTAGAGACTTCTTGACTGTGGTCAAGGTCTCAAGGGGAATAAACGTATCTTAGGGACACGCTTACGCGGAGTGTAGAAACTCCAAATCTTTACGTTGAATTGTTAAGTTATAATTAGGGATTCCACGGCGGGAAACCCTAAAATGAGCGCGGCGGCTCTTTGACCTAATGCTAGGGGTAAAATTGTAATTTTTCCTGCGGCGAGACATTTGTGAAAATTAGGGTTTGTAAGGTTGTAAGGGTTTGAAGTTGAGGACTATTGGCGCGGCGACCAAAAGCTAGACCTAACCTTCGGATGTGTGTAGTGTGACAGAATAATTGGTGAAAGTGTGAGAAATTGAATCATGCAAACAGAGATAAAATGCAGACAGTAAGGCATACAAGCAGAAACTTAAAGACAGAAACTAAAGCGCGATTGTTAGGATTCGCGGAGTTACATGAGAGGAGCAAATACAATAATAATGAAACTTAAAAACACAACGCAATAGTAGTAAACATGAGCTGCAAAAGATGAACACCCGTTAGTAGGAAAAGTCAGACGGTAATTGGACGAGTCATGAGACCAAAGTGCAATATTGTAGATTTTTGTTGTTTTTAAAGAAAAGGTTTTGATTTAAGTTAAAAATATGTTTAAACATAAAAAAGGATTTAAGTTTAATTTTTTCAAAAAAATAGTTTTAATTTAATTATCTACAAATTCTTAATTCAAAAAAGGTTTGATGATATTATTTTAAAAAAATGTTTTTTAGTTATTATTTTAAAGAAAATTTTGATACTATTTATTTAAAAAACAATTTTAATATTTAAAAAAGGGGTTTAAAAACAATTTTATTATTTAAAAAAAAAGAAAGGTTTTTAAAAACAATTTTTAATTATAAAAATAAAAATAAAAGGGAAAATAAAGGGTTTTAAAAAACAATTTATAAACAACAAAAATAAAAGGTTTTAAAAAAATAATTTATAAAACACAAAAATAAAAGGGGTTGGGCCGGTCATCACTTCCGGACCCAACCCGGTTGTAAATGTAAAAACAAAAGGACTTAGGGTTTCAAAACCCTAATGTGTCTCGCGGCCGTTTCTCATTTCTCTTCGTCTTCCTCGCTTCTCATACTCTTGTCTCTCCACGATATTTCTGAAAAAACAACAAAACGGTTAACAATCCTCAGAAATCAAATCCCCACGTAATGACTTACAATTTCGTCGATGAAGGTATTCTGAGGCGGCAAACGGTGGTTGCCCGTCGTGCGTGATGAGCGGCGAAGGCGGCTTCTGATTCGTTTTGAGGTTGATGGCCGATGATGACTCCTTGTCTGAGGCTAGAAGATGGATCGCGGTCTGATTGCCCGCCGGACGGCGACGGCGATCTTCCGTGGTGGCTTGTTCGCGTTGTTCTTCGCTCTCTCTCGATCCCGCTAGGGTTTTGTTCGCAATTTTGTTCGCTCTCCGTCTTCTCTCTCAGCGTTCCCTCTGTTTTCTCTCTCAGCGCGTTAGGGTTCCAACACGGTGAGATTGTTCCTTTTATAATTTCTTTTTTGGGCTTTTTGTTGGTTCTGGATTTTACTGAGATATGATATGATTTTTGTGGATTTGTGAACCTGATAATATTTCGATTTGATTGAGATTCTTTCCATTTTCGAATTCTGATCTCATCTGGATTTCGTTGGGTTTGCTTTGATTTGGATAACCTGCATTAGCTTGGATTTCTGGATTTGAACCCAATTAACTTTTCTCTTTTTCTTTCAGAAAGGTGCCAACGCTTGGTCGGACCAAATATCGCCGAGGAAGGTCATATGGTGATGATGACCATTGGTCTGAACCTTTGAGGGATGCTATTGCCTCTGTTTGAATTGAATGTGATGGTTAACTCCGTGTTCTTCTTGTTATGCATATGATAATTCGTAAGAATGTGGTAGAGTGGCGTAAATCGAAGCGGAGTCGCGGGGTCCTTGACGTGATTCACGAACTAATTAGTGTGATCAAGGTTTGGACCATTTAGGAAGGTTTTAGATATGGCTGCTGATGGACCTGAGGAGGTGGGTATGGTGACGAGGATCTGTTGTATATTTGGTCTTTGATTTTGGTTTCTCACTGGAGGGTACTTGTTGCTAAATCCACCTGAGTTTTTATCCTGGAAACTCAGACCAGCAACTTGTCGCCGAACATCTTCAACCATTACTCTGCACTGGATGTTCCTCGTCATTACAAAGTCATTGCTCTGCTGCTTAACATTTGTGATTTCATCTTGCAGGGTAACATGGAATTTTAACCCTTCATTGATGTTGTCCTATATTTCTCGAAACTTTGCTATGGCAGCTTCAATCTCTTTACATACAGGAAGCCTGGCTGTTGCAAACTGGGTGTCCCGAACTTGATTTTCTGCTAAAATCCGTTGGTTGCGTAGCTGGTGTAATATGTGATCCTTTTCTTTTCTGATATGGCTTGGCCTCGATTCTTATTAATTTTCTTTTTCTTCTTTCAGAGTTAGTGCTAACACTTTGGTTGAATCCAAACTGCCGAGAAGGTTACGCGGTGATGATGATACTTGTCTGAACCTGCGTTGGAGCCTTTGTGTGCTGATGTTTCATGAGTTCTTGTTATGGTGTCTAATTCGCCATTGGACTCAGTTTTCTGGTATCTCCTCTGTTTGCAGATGGTTTGTCTCAATTGATTCCATTATAGCTTGGGGCAATGATGTTCTGAACTGAGCCCTCATGCTCATAGCGATTTGAGGTAGTTTGGCCGTGGGATTTCACTGATATGAACTGCTTTGTTGGCTTTTCATTGTGACTTGAACCTTTGATTGAGGCTTGCCCTGAGCTGATGTGATTATGTGAGCTTATCTTGCTCTTTTAATTGAGTTTGCATTTCCTGCTGTGGTTTGTGAACTGGACCTCTGCCCTCTCTTGTTTTCGAATTGATTTGAACCTGATTCTTTTAATGTACTTGCCATTCTATTTTCGGATACTGATGCTTTGACTTTTACAGAGGAATCCCTTGCGGACTTATTGGCTCATTTTCAGATTTGGTTTGTCTGTGGATTCAGTTTTCTGATATGGACTTTGATTCTGATATTATCTGTTGGATTTTTGCAGACAAGTCCTCTCTATGCGTATGGTTTGGATTTTCTACATTCAGTTGTGGATTATCCATGGATCTAATTAGCAATCTGTTGGCATCCGGATTTACTTGATAGATTCCAATTACGTATTGGCTTCGAAGCAATCTTTCGGCAAAATCCATTTCGACCCGAAATTTCTTTTTACTCTTCATCTCTCGGTTGCCCCTTAGATAAGAACAAATGTTACCTGATCTGACGCTAATGGCGCGGATCGGTAACGGGGGTAGGACGCAGCTTCGGTTGTGCCACTCCCGGCACTCAGTGATGACGCTGTTCTGAGAGTGTCGAAGACAACTTCTAACCCTTTCCTGCTTCTGTTTGTTTTGTCTTTGTTGTGCAGGTTGATCGGAGATTTGCGGAGAAAATCAAAGGAGCATCATGAAGAACACTTAGGATTCTTTAGGACTTTTTTAGAGTAGATGTTCAGTGAAACTTCTTGTAAACAAAAATGAATATTCATGAATGCAGTTCAAAGATTATTTATCCCTTTCAATTGTAAATTAAATACTTATGAAATAAAATTCCACAAATACTTATTTCTTTCTCAATTGAAATCTCAAATACTTATGAATTCCCAATATTTATATTTACTTCTTAGTTGTAAATTATAAATATTTATGAATAAAAAATCCACAAATACTTGAATTCACTTCCTAATTGTAACGTATAAACATTCGCGAATGACACCCATATATACTTAATTTCTCGTCCTTGTGTTTATTCCTCTCGTGGCCTTGATCTCACTGCCTGATTAAATCTGAGGGAATTCAAACTAAATCCCAATCATTGCATATCAAGAGAACGCGTTATTACCTGAAAGGGAACCCCGCCCAGAATGGTCTTGAACCTTAAGCAAATAAACGACCCAAATTTAGATACACTCCCGGCAATTTTCAATAATAAACCGTGCCAGCTCGATGCCTTGATGATAACCAACCCATATGACAGACAACTGTCCCACGTATCATGGTCTGAACGCCTCGAGGCTTAAAGATCAATTTTCTTCAGGATTGGCCAAAATAGTGTAAAATGAACAAAACGCCCTTGAACTGGATTCCTGCAAAACAAATCAACTCTAGGACTGGTTAGTGGTTAGCAGATGCACAGATGAGATGCTATGCGAAATGACTGACTAAATATAAGGGTAAAATTTTGGGTATTACAGTTGCCCCTATTTAAATAGCTACACCAGATGATTTGAGCGACGGAGACTCGAGGAATCATGGTGGAGGGATTTAAATATAGATAACCGAAAATTTTGCCCTTATATGTGGCGATATGCGATGCTATGGACAAAACAGAAGCAGGCTAATGCAGGCAATGATATGATGCGTATGCTGGAATGATGAATGCAAAAATGTTGACGAATATGACGACGCAAGGAAAAATGCTACGAGAGGAACACACTGGGGAAAACGACGCGCTGGGACACAGTACAACCTGGGGAATTCTAAAATGATGGTCAACTGGTGCGAATACGACCAGTTGTCTTTTTTAGAACAGGAACGAGATTCTCAAATGGAGATGGCACCTATGAGACGGCCTCCACTGGGAATCTAAAAGTAAAACTGGATCACGTACGATTGCAAGATCGATCACAGAATGCATGGAGCATTGAGCAAAGAATAACATCCAAGCTTCTGTAACCTATCCCTCGTGACAGGATCAAACGGACTTTTCGGGAATCCGTAGCAAATATACAGGGTAAAAACCGGCTGTATGCCAAAATAAATGGACTTCACGAATAAGATCCTTAAATGGAGATGGCACCTATTAGATGACCTCCACTTGGGAATGTCTAATAATAAAACGGGATCTACACGACTGCCAGATTGATTACAGAATGCTGGAGCATTGAGCAAAGAATAACATCCAAGCTTCTATAAACTATCCTTCGTGATGGGATCGAATGGACTTTTCAGAAATCCATATCAGATATACAGGGTAAAAACCGGCTGTATGCCAAAATAAATGGGCTTTGATGGGAAATGCCCTGATAAGCTTCTCGAGGGAGAACTGTCACTTATCGTTGGAAGGGACTTACATGCCAAAACGGATAAGCGCTCAAATAAAGAGCTGCTGCTTATCTGATATATAAATCTTCTCATATTTAAGGTCGGTGCCTGGAATACGATTCTGATTCTTCTTTTACTAAAGGGTAAAATAAACTTCTTCATACTTCAAGATCTGTGCTCTCCTGAATATGATTCGGTTCTTCTTTTGCTAAAGGGTAAACTGAACTTCCTCATACTTCAAGATTCATGCTCTCCTGAATATGATTCTGCTCCTTCTTTTACTAAAGGGTAAATGAACTTCTTCATATTTCAAGATCGTGCTCTCCTGAATATGATTCGGTTCAAACCTCCCCATACTTCAAGACGACAGGGAAAATGGAAGCCCAACTGCTCAATGGAGATGGCCGTTTGCTGCGAGTCATAACGAAGATAGGATCAGCTTCTTAGGCGAGAAATGTCGCTTATTTGCAAGAGTGGAAATAAGCTTCTCATGTAAGAACTGCTTGTAGAGGTGATAACAGAGGATGATAAGCTTCTCTGGCGAGAACTGGTGCTGATCGATGATAAGCTTCTTAGGTGAGAACGGGTGCTGATCGATTGTGATAAGCTTCTCTTGTGAGAACAGGCGCGTATCTTGTTGTGTAAGGTTGTTATATCGATAGGCTTCTCAGGCGAGAACAGTCGCATACCGATGCTGTAAGATGTAAAGTGTGGTACCGATAGATTTTCCAGGCGTGAACTGGCGTGTATCTGTAAAGGACTGGTTGATTTTCTTGAAAGATAGTGCAAAATAAATGCACATCCGAGTACAATGATAAGCTTCTCAGGCGAGAACAGTCGCGTATCTGCCAAGGTAGGGTGAAAATTTTTAGACGGTGCAAAATAAATGCACGTCCGGTTGGGCTTGACGACCGACAAGACTGAGATTCAATCTAGGATTGAGCTAGAAAGAAAACTGGTAATCAAGACTCCATCGAGGGAATGATCTCGAAGGGTAAATATCTTATCCTGGCGAGGAAAGATAGCTGAAGTAACCGTCATCCACGAGGATCGAGCTCTGTGGGGGAACTGGAAACACATATGTATTTTGTGCTTAGGGCTGACAATCTATTTGGAGAGAATGGACAAACCCAGTTACTCGGCGGTAACAATCAATGATGGCGAGACACAATGAACCTGTGAATGCTAATGCATATGTTAATGTGAATGTATGTTAATGTCTATGTATGTAGTTAAATATGCAAGATGTTATGAAATGAGTATGTAATGAGTATGTGTATGAAATAGGCACGTGATGCTTGTGCCCCTGCGTATGCTGACGAAACAGACTAGAGACGGGACGAGAGATGAAATAAACATCTCGACGGAGATACCCTGCATTCTCTGCAACCAATACGTCAATCATGGGTGAGAAAGATCAATGGTAGAACCAAATCTAGTTTCAGAATTCTGACTTCTCTGGGGGAGAAGGTAATCTGCTTGGGTATCAGTATCACGTCTTCACATGGGGAGAAGAAAACCTGAGGGACACTTTCGAGTTACCCGAGAAAAAGTTGTCGGCTTATAGTCTCTCTAGGGACTGTGATGAGGCAATAGTTTAGGAGCCTGTTGCAACACTGAGATTTACTGGGGAACGAAGGCCGCCGTGAGTAAAATCCATTGGGTGCATGAAGAAAAGTTGTGAAACCACATGGTTTTGATCCTGAAGGATCTTGTAGTGGTCGCCATTTGTTTCTTTTAAAAAAAAAACACGGTGCCCCAGGATACTTGCGTTGTGAGGTATGGTCATCTCAAGAGGATTTTATAGAGAACACGGAGTCTGGTTGCCCCACTGTTTTCAAACTCTTTGAGAGATGCGTCAGGTCTCGACGTAACTGGCACAAATTAATCATGTTACGACGAAATCTTTGAGAAATAGCTCCTTAAGAGCGTCAGACACATGTTGGTAAGCGAACTGGGAAACTGCCTGCCCCTGTTTAGCAGGATCTTCAAGTTCCACGGGTTATGTCCATATGTAAATCTCTAAGATATCAAGCAAAGTCGTCATGCCTGAAATGCCTATCCTGAGCTTGTCAATGTACACATATATTTGTCTTGAATTTTTGTTTTGAAAAAGATATCGCAATAACTTGTGACCGAAATCACTAGTCAGGATATAAGTTTTAATTACAATGCCAACATGAATTTTTCTGAGCATAGCTCGTAGGAGTCAGGAAACGTGATCTTGTCGAGTATGCTTTCAACCGAAGTCCTACTTCAATTAGGTCTTTTAAAGGTTGTATTGTGGCTCGGTTCACGGTTTAAGAAACAAAAGGATAAATGCTCGGAGTTATATTTGTACCCACCCCTTCTTCGTGATTTTCTCCAATCCTAATTCAGTTAATCGGATACGAACGCTCATATCTCAAGCGGATTTGCTATGGTCGAGAACTTATCAAGGCTTTGGACATGGCAGTCACTCACCTATTGCTAATGGCAATTGGTCACACGACCTTGTTCTTTATAGGGGTTCTAAAAACTACTGGTTTGTTGTTCTTATCCCCTAACTTTTGCCTGGACAACGTCTTTTGATTTGACTTTGGAGTCCAGCGGGATGCCCCAGTTTTGCCTAAGTCTCCTTCATAGGTTTTGACTTAGCGGGCTTTTATTTTTTTGAATATTCTTTTATGCACAAGTCGTGTAAATCTTTTGAAAGGCTCGTGACTGCCTCACTCCTTAGGTAACCGAGGGATAGTCATTGTATTGGACATTCTTAAGATGCTAAGGATAAATTCTCGAAGGTTTGCTTACTTTTTGAGAGTCTAAGCGCTCGATTGGTTTAACTGAAACCTACCCTGCCCCAGGTTAGGATGAAGGTTCTTAAAAAAAAACTCCTACTTCAAGGCTCAAAGAGGTTAACTAGGGATTAACATCCTTATATCTCTAGTGTTTGGAATTTGAAACAATGCCTTACATCGTCAGCGGGTTTTAATTGAAAGCATACGACAAGAAATCTGACGTTTTAGGTTCGTCATCCTCCCCCCAATTCTCCATCAGAACAAGAGATCGGGTAAAGTTGGCATTATGATTTATGAAAAATATATTTTGAATGAGTGAAACGAATGGATTTATTCAAGACAAACATATGCGTGCATTAATTAATCAAAGATAAACAAGTTCGTACATGCTAAATATGCTTAATCAAAGAGAAATGCATATAAATAAACAAATGAACTGTCGGAAAAATCCTTCTAAATGTTTATGAAATCTTGCATTCAAGAGTAACAGTTTCCTTTGGAGGAGCCTCAATGGAAAGGACGTCTGGTTTATGATCACTATGGGTCGTCATGGCTTGCCCCAGTTATGCTGGTCACATCTTCAACAGTTTTCAGTCGTTGCTTCAAAATAACTTTCCCAGATTCTTTGTTGATCCCGGTCATACCATCTTGAGGGATACTGAAATGAAGAGAGCTAGGCCTCTGAATGATTACTGGATTCGGCTGATTTGCCACAGGAGTAGCATGCTTGGCAGAATTCGAACTCGACAAGTGAGGGACCCCGAGAGGAGTCTCGATCTTCAGCTGAGCATCGCTAAAAGACAACTTCTTCGTTTCTAGCAAATTTCTGAAAACCTTCTTAAGAGCATAGCAATTCTCTAGATCATGGTCGGGCGCACCCTCATGAAATAAACAATGAGCGGCAGCGTTGTAACCTGCAGGTAACGGATTAGGCGGAGGACCCAAAGCACGGGTGGTAATCAGACCTTGTTGTACCAAATGGGAGTATAACTCAGTGAAAGTCATCGGAATTGGAGGACAAGGCTTATAATGACTCTTACGGAGATAGGGAACCTGATCCTGTGACTGCTGGTGAGCAGGAGCGTTGGGCACTCGTTGACTGTTGACAGGAACTTGCATGGGCGGATAACCGGAAGGTTGTTGATAACTCGGTGCTTGATATACCGGAGCTGACTGCACAGGCTGGTATGTAGAAAACTGCTGATCGAAAGGAGGTGCAACAATAGCTACATAGGGTTGTTGGACATATGGAAACGGATAACCTTGAACATAACTCTGCTGATGTTGCCAAGGTTGAGGAGTAGCCATTTTGCGGTTCCTCGAACGTGCAGGTCCTTTACCATGGTCGGAGTTAGGAGTTTTGCACTTTGGAGGGGTAGCTCGTCGAACTGGTTGAGCACTAGGAGGCACCAAACCAGATTGAAGACCGTGAGGAGGTACGTTCTCGACAGTAACAGCTGGTTGAAGTTCCATAACGGTATTAGTAGTCTCAGAAACAACAGTAGACTGAGCATCCACCTTCACACTAAGAGCTCGTAGCATCTCCATAATCTGCCCTACACTTCCTCGAAGATCTTCGAGTTCATGGCTGACACGGTTGATCTCTTGGTTTTGATCTTCCATCCTTTTGAAGGGTCGTATTGATGCAGAGAACTCAGGGTGACAAAACTGGAAGGTGAGAAAACCGCGTATGAGAAAACGGGAGACACATGCAATGCAAAAGTATGATGCTAAAATGTGAATGCAAATGAAGATTTCATGGAATTCAAATATTTACGAATATTGCGGAATACCAAAGAAACTTTTAATTCATTGAGGACAAATTACAAATAATATTCTTGCAACCAAAATAGCTAAATAAAAGCCTAGAAAATCCTAGAGAATCATCTTCCACAACTTCAGTGAGCAGACGGAGATCCAGAGGAAAATAAATATTCGTAGAGCCTTCTCTTCTTGTAGGATTGTATCTCATCATTCTTTGACTGAATCTGCTTTTGAAGTTCTTCGTACTCGCTGACCATCACATGGTATTTGTTCTTCCATGATTCTGTTTCGCATTGTGATCTCTTCAAAGTGATCTTCAAAGTCTCAGCTTCAGTCATGAAATACTGGACAGGCTCTTCTCTTTGAGGTAAAGGATCTTGGAGAGGGTAGGGCATCTTCAACTCAATAGCTCTTCCTTGGACCCATTGAAGGTATGGTTCTAGGGACACACAATTAGGTCTTCCCAAACTTTCTTTGCTTTTCCTATGCAGACGATTCCAAGAAGATAGAATCTGATCTTGAAGCTTTTTGCCGTCTTTGAAAAAGATTTTCTCCACATGAATACCTTTAGGAGGTTCCTTCAAGGGGTATCCCAACTGTCGGAGAGCTAAGACTGGATTGTAGCTAATTCCTCCGTTGAAACTAAGCAAGGGAACATTGTTGAAGTTTCCACAACTATCAATGATCGATATCCCATCGTACATGCGATTATACCAATCAATATCAGAGTGAGTTAAAGCCATAACTTTTTGCGACCAACGTTCTTGATTAGGTTTCCAGAACGGATCGGACTTGGGTAAGTGAGAAATAAACCACTTGTATAGTAATGGCACACAACATGTAATCATTCCTCCACCATGAAAGTTTCGGAGATGTACTGAATGATAAGTATTGCCCAATAGTGTTGGAACTGGATTTCTCCTCATGAAGGTCTTGATTGCATCAAGGTCCACAAACCCCTCAAAACTAGGAAAAAGCAGCAACCCATAAATAAGCAAAGCAAATATTGTCTCAAAGGCAAACATGTCTTTATGATCGGCATAAAATTGGGCCTTCTTAATTAGGAAGTCCCTGAGAAAACCGGAGGTTCCCCCTTTGGTGATCATATTGTTTTTGACATCGGATATCCTTAGACAAATGGCTTTAGCAATATCTCGTTCTTTAGGGTCTTCCTACAAGAAAGGGAATGGAGACTTAACCAAGATAGGTAATCCCACCAACTGAGAGTACTCTTCTAGGGTAGGTAAAAGCTGATAATCTGGAAAGGTGAAGCAGTGATAATCTGGATCATAAAACTGTAGCAAAGTTGCAAGAAGTCCTTCGTTTACTTGAACCTTCAACAAAGACAATAGCCTTCCATATCTGTTTTGGAACTTTTCTTGATCTTGAACCAAATCCCTTAGCTTCTCTATGACTTCCAAATTAAAACCCTTAAAAGTAAATTTCAAAGTATGCTTCCTAGAGTGATCCATGGTATCCTGCAATGTTCATAAATAGAGTTTGAATTCCATGAAGTCTTAATGTAATATGATGCTTTATGGATGCAATGCACATGAATACACAAAGTCCTAGGTTAAAGATACGTGAGCGGAGTTAAGGTCTACCCATCCCAAAAAAGGAGTGTACTATAGGTTAGTTGTACCTGCAGAACAAGGTTCTAAAAAGTGCCCAAGGTCATCAGCCCATCTTTCGAATATTATCAACTTTCCGACTGACTCGGGGGTTAATAATATTCTCAAGAGAACCTCTTTTGAGTGTAGTATCGCGTAGCAACCATTGTAGGACTACTCCCACATAGTTCCCGCACTACGTCCTAGATAAGGCCAAGGTGGTGTTAAGGTACTACGGTCCTCAATATCACAGACTCCAATCGATAAAGGTAAAAGTTTTCACGACTATACTCGATCAACCGAACTATTTTCGAAAGGGTCTCAACTGAGCGGTGATTCTCGAATCAGCTTGGTCGGGACTCACTCCCTATAAGCCTCATCGAATATATCCCCATCCTATAATAATGGCACTCAAGTCCGGGCGTAGGACTTATCTCACAGCACAAGGAATGGTCCCAAAATCAAAGTACAATATATACATGCAAATGAATAGTAAAACAAATAGTAATAAACATGAACAAATTAGGGGTAACCCTCAAAAGTTTAGAAAATCCCCAGTGAAGTCGCCATTTTCTGTTGCGGTGGAAATAGGATATCAAATTATTAATTAATTTGAATTTCAATTCAATTCACAACCGCTCTTTGATTTATCCGAAGGAAAAGGTCAAAAGAGGGAAAACCTATTTTGCATCGTAAACACAATGCGGGGAAAGATCTAGGGTTCGAAGGTTGGTTAAATTTAGGGAAGGTATTAGCACCCTAAACTTCTGTAGTACTCTACAGGAACCTTTTGTTCAGATGTTTACTATTTTGCTTTATTTATTTGCTTAAGGTATATGTACAAAGATTAAAAGTGAGAAAAGAGACCTAAGGGGTTAATTCTAAGTTTACTCGGCAAGACATCGCATCTTGTGCCTACGTATCCTTACGGGAGTGGAATCAGAGTAATCGTAGTTCCCCTCAAAAGGGAGGTTAGAGACTTCTTGACTGTGGTCAAGGTCTCAAGGGGAATAAACGTATCTTAGGGACACGCTTACGCGGAGTGTAGAAACTCCAAATCTTTACGTTGAATTGTTAAGTTATAATTAGGGATTCCACGGCGGGAAACCCTAAAATGAGCGCGGCGGCTCTTTGACCTAATGCTAGGGGTAAAATTGTAATTTTGCCTGCGGCGAGGCATTTGTGAAAATTAGGGTTTGTAAGGTTGTAAGGGTTTGAAGTTGAGGACTATTGGCGCGGCGACCAAAAGCTAGACCTAACCTTCGGATGTGTGTAGTGTGACAGAATAATTGGTGAAAGTGTGAGAAATTGAATCATGCAAACAGAGATAAAATGCAGACAGTAAGGCATACAAGCAGAAACTTAAAGACAGAAACTAAAGCGCGATTGTTAGGATTCGCGGAGTTACATGAGAGGAGCAAATACAATAATAATGAAACTTAAAAACACAACGCAATAGTAGTAAACATGAGCTGCAAAAGATGAACACCTGTTAGTAGGCAAAGTCAGACGGTAATTGGACGAGTCATGAGACCAAAGTGCAATATTGGAGATTTTTGTTGTTTTTAAATAAAAGGTTTTGATTTAAGTTAAAAAGATGTTTAAACATAAAAAAGGATTTAAGTTTAATTTTTTCAAAAAAATAGTTTTAATTTAATTATCTACAAATTCTTAATTCAAAAAAGGTTTGATGATATTATTTTTAAAAAATGTTTTTTAGTTATTATTTTAAAGAAACTTTTGATACTATTTATTTAAAAAACAATTTTAATATTTAAAAAAGGGGTTTAAAAACAATTTTATTATTTAAAAAAAAAGAAAGGTTTTTAAAAACAATTTTTAATTATAAAAATAAAAATAAAAGGGAAAATAAAGGGTTTTAAAAAACAATTTATAAACAACAAAAATAAAAGGTTTTAAAAAAATAATTTATAAAACACAAAAATAAAAGGGGTTGGGCCGGTCATCACTTCCGGACCCAACCCGGTTGTAAATGTAAAAACAAAAGGACTTAGGGTTTCAAAACCCTAATGTGTCTCGCGGCCGTTTCTCATTTCTCTTCGTCTTCCTCGCTTCTCGTACTCTTGTCTCTCCACGATATTTCTGAAAAAACAACAAAACGGTTAACAATCCTCAGAAATCAAATCCCCACGTAATGGCTTACAATTTCGTCGATGAAGGTATTCTGAGGCGGCAAACGGTGGTTGCCCGTCGTGCGTGATGAGCGGCGAAGGCGGCTTCTGATTCGTTTTGAGGTTGATGGCCGATGATGACTCCTTGTCTGAGGCTAGAAGATGGATCGCGGTCTGATTGCCCGCCGGACGGCGACGGCGATCTTCCGTGGTGGCTTGTTCGCGTTGTTCTTCGCTCTCTCTCGATCCCGCTAGGGTTTTGTTCGCAATTTTGTTCGCTCTCCGTCTTCTCTCTCAGCGTTCCCTCTGTTTTCTCTCTCAGCGCGTTAGGGTTCCAACACGGTGAGATTGTTCCTTTTATAATTTCTTTTTTGGGCTTTTTGTTGGTTCTGGATTTTACTGAGATATGATATGATTTTTGTGGATTTGTGAACCTGATAATATTTCGATTTGATTGAGATTCTTTCCATTTTCGAATTCTGATCTCATCTGGATTTCGTTGGGTTTGCTTTGATTTGGATAACCTGCATTAGCTTGGATTTCTGGATTTGAACCCAATTAACTTTTCTCTTTTTCTTTCAGAAAGGTGCCAACGCTTGGTCGGACCAAATATCGCCGAGGAAGGTCATATGGTGATGATGACCATTGGTCTGAACCTTTGAGGGATGCTATTGCCTCTGTTTGAATTGAATGTGATGGTTAACTCCGTGTTCTTCTTGTTATGCATATGATAATTCGTAAGAATGTGGTAGAGTGGCGTAAATCGAAGCGGAGTCGCGGGGTCCTTGACGTGATTCACGAACTAATTAGTGTGATCAAGGTTTGGACCATTTAGGAAGGTTTTAGATATGGCTGCTGATGGACCTGAGGAGGTGGGTATGGTGACGAGGATCTGTTGTATATTTGGTCTTTGATTTTGGTTTCTCACTGGAGGGTACTTGTTGCTAAATCCACCTGAGTTTTTATCCTGGAAACTCAGACCAGCAACTTGTCGCCGAACATCTTCAACCATTACTCTGCACTGGATGTTCCTCGTCATTACAAAGTCATTGCTCTGCTGCTTAACATTTGTGATTTCATCTTGCAGGGTAACATGGAATTTTAACCCTTCATTGATGTTGTCCTATATTTCTCGAAACTTTGTTATGGCAGCTTCAATCTCTTTACATACAGGAAGCCTGGCTGTTGCAAACTGGGTGTCCCGAACTTGATTTTCTGCTAAAATCCGTTGGTTGCGTAGCTGGTGTAATATGTGATCCTTTTCTTTTCTGATATGGCTTGGCCTCGATTCTTATTAATTTTCTTTTTCTTCTTTCAGAGTTAGTGCTAACACTTTGGTTGAATCCAAACTGCCGAGAAGGTTACGCGGTGATGATGATACTTGTCTGAACCTGCGTTGGAGCCTTTGTGTGCTGATGTTTCATGAGTTCTTGTTATGGTGTCTAATTCGCCATTGGACTCAGTTTTCTGGTATCTCCTCTGTTTGCAGATGGTTTGTCTCAATTGATTCTATTATAGCTTGGGGCAATGATGTTCTGAACTGAGCCCTCATGCTCATAGCGATTTGAGGTAGTTTGGCCGTGGGATTTCACTGATATGAACTGCTTTGTTGGCTTTTCATTGTGACTTGAACCTTTGATTGAGGCTTGCCCTGAGCTGATGTGATTATGTGAGCTTATCTTGCTATTTTAATTGAGTTTGCATTTCCTGCTGTGGTTTGTGAACTGGACCTCTGCCCTCTCTTGTTTTCGAATTGATTTGAACCTGATTCTTTTAATGTACTTGCCATTCTATTTTCGGATACTGATGCTTTGACTTTTACAGAGGAATCCCTTGCGGACTTATTGGCTCATTTTCAGATTTGGTTTGTCTGTGGATTCAGTTTTCTGATATGGACTTTGATTCTGATATTATCTGTTGGATTTTTGCAGACAAGTCCTCTCTATGCGTATGGTTTGGATTTTCTACATTCAGTTGTGGATTATCCATGGATCTAATTAGCAATCTGTTGGCATCCGGATTTACTTGATAGATTCCAATTACGTATTGGCTTCGAAGCAATCTTTCGGCAAAATCCATTTCGACCCGAAATTTCTTTTTACTCTTCATCTCTCGGTTGCCCCTTAGATAAGAACAAATGTTACCTGATCTGACGCTAATGGCGCGGATCGGTAACGGGGGTAGGACGCAGCTTCGGTTGTGCCACTCCCGGCACTCAGTGATGACGCTGTTCTGAGAGTGTCGAAGACAACTTCTAACCCTTTCCTGCTTCTGTTTGTTTTGTCTTTGTTGTGCAGGTTGATCGGAGATTTGCGGAGAAAATCAAAGGAGCATCATGAAGAACACTTAGGATTCTTTAGGACTTTTTTAGAGTAGATGTTCAGTGAAACTTCTTGTAAACAAAAATGAATATTCATGAATGCAGTTCAAAGATTATTTATCCCTTTCAATTGTAAATTAAATACTTATGAAATAAAATTCCACAAATACTTATTTCTTTCTCAATTGAAATCTCAAATACTTATGAATTCCCAATATTTATATTTACTTCTTAGTTGTAAATTATAAATATTTATGAATAAAAAATCCACAAATACTTGAATTCACTTCCTAATTGTAACGTATAAACATTCGCGAATGACACCCATATATACTTAATTTCTCGTCCTTGTGTTTATTCCTCTCGTGGCCTTGATCTCACTGCCTGATTAAATCTGAGGGAATTCAAACTAAATCCCAATCATTGCATATCAAGAGAACGCGTTATTAACTGAAAGGGAACCCCGCCCAGAATGGTCTTGAACCTTAAGCAAATAAACGACCCAAATTTAGATACACTCCCGGCAATTTTCAATAATAAACCGTGCCAGCTCGATGCCTTGATGATAACCAACCCATATGACAGACAACTGTCCCACGTATCATGGTCTGAACGCCTCGAGGCTTAAAGATCAATTTTCTTCAGGATTGGCCAAAATAGTGTAAAATGACCAAAACGCCCTTGAACTGGATTCCTGCAAAACAAATCAACTCTAGGACTGGTTAGTGGTTAGCAGATGCACAGATGAGATGATATGCGAAATGACTGACTAAATATAAGGGTAAATTTTGGGGTATTACAGTTGCGTACTGGTGTCGAGGAATCAGCTTGATTTACTGGAAAGGAAGGAATGGAGACATGAGATTCTGCTGAAGGATTGGAAATGCAAAATGCACAACATATGAGGTGCAATGCAAATGATATGCGAGATGCAATGCAAGATACAAGATCCAGGACCACAGTATCACAATTCAAACAACTCTGAAGCTGATAATTGTAACGGGTAGGTAACCACAATTTCTGACCAAAGAAACCTGACAGGTAAGCCCTATACGGGAAGGTCTAGACACTCTACCCATAAACCCACTCACGGGATGGTTTCTACATTTGGTTCCCAGGATCACGGACACTAGTCGTATTAGCATCACGCAACAGGCTGGTTGTATTACAACGATTATAACGATAAGGTCTCTCCTGAGCGGAGTCCTCATGTTAGGCTCACAAGGAGCAAGTCCTCGGAGACTAACACTACACGACCACCATTACTGGAACTGGTGCTAAAAAGGTTCCCAGAATCATGGACCCTTCATGAATCAAGTCGTGCAACAGGCTAGCTGTATTACAACAAGATCTACGAATAGGTCTCCTCTGGAGGAGCTTTCATGCTAGGCCCACAAGGAGCGAGTCCTCGGAGACTAACACTACTCGACTACCAATTCTAAACTATGTGTTCTCTCTGCTTTTACCAAAGCTCGGGTGTAAAGCTTTACTCATGATGTCATCCCAAGAACCAACAGGCGACCAAGATAACAAGCACAAATAAAATCCACAAGAGAACAAATACATAAAAAAGAAAAACAAATAAAAACAACACTCCTCACAAAACCAAAAGATAGGCTCGACTCTCTCTTTGCATGAAGCAAATTTCCCCAGCAGAGTCGCCAGCTGTCGCACCTCGAAAAATCACGGAGACATTTCGGAGAAACGACCCTCGCGCGAAAGGCGCGGAAATGCGGTTTGACAGAGTCGCCACCGAACTTTATTTTTCCCGAATAAACGGGAGAGGAAAATATCGAGAAAAACTCTTAAAGTGAAAGGATAGGAACAGGGTTGTCGCAACCAAGTTCCGGGTTCGGGAGTCGGTTACGCGAGGGGAAGGTATTAGCACCCCTCACGTCCGTTGTACTCAACGGGAACCTCTTAGGGTATTGTGGAGAGTGTTGTCTAGGTTTACTTATTTTCTTCTCGATGAGGACCACAGTTTGCCCATTAAAGAAAATTCTATCAGAGAGAATACCAGATCACAATGGCATGCTGCACATAATACCAGTACTTGTAAACTGTGAGGAGAAACAGATCCATGTTGGGCTTCAATGACCATCAAGCCAACATTCTCATGGTGCCACGGTTGCTACCGGCGGTGAAAACTTGGTAAAATTCGTATTCTAATTTGCCGACAGGGGCGAGAAGGCTGTTGTTAGATACCCACCATAGCGGTAACATCGTGGTCACCGAGCCGTCATCGCGAGCTGGAAAAAAAACTGTTGAGCCGAAGATTGGTGATCAAACGTTGAGTTGCTTGCTCGAAGCTCGTTGTTGTTAGACTGAACCTGCAAACCAGAATTTATCCATAGACCTTGCTACCATTCGTATGATTGATTTGCTTCATAAAAAACAAACTATCATATATAGCAGGCAGAAATAACAAAAATGCAAGAAATGTTACCGCACAAATTTAGCCACACTGCATAGTCACAAACAGAAATTCATAGTTGTTACCATAGTTTACAAACTTTTGAAAACTGACTTGCAATGTTTATCATGTTCAACACCCAATCCACATTATATTAGTGATGTACAACTAAAACAACATGCTGAAAGCTGTGAGTTTGGTGAGTAACATACTAACAAAGATATTGCGTTAAAAAATAGAGTGCCATAACAGAGCGACACAGAGGGAAAATGTTACCAAACCTCCGAGTCTTTCGTCGCTTAGAAGTGTTGCCATGAATTAAAGCGTATTCCATTGTTATGCTGAGTAACAGAGTCGTGCTTGCATTGTGGTTATCTCGAAACACATTGTCGTCGAAATTGAAAGTAACAGGGCTAGAAAAGAGCTACCGTTGGAATCTTCTTGATGCTATGGCATTTCTCTGCTGCTACTTTCTCATCAACATGTTGTCTGTCGTTGGAAACGGTATTTTCAAGATTATGTTGAACATTGTTATCTCGACACGTCAATACAACAACATCCTCCTGAGTTAACATTTCACACTCAGATCTTTAGAGCTACCTGTCGAAATGACACAGCAAAATCTAAATCTTAGCTTTAGCAACATGTTTCGCTTTTGATTTGAAAACCCTCAATCCACATGGATAAGCATGATTAGTGTTAGCTGCAACTCAAAAAGTCCTACAATAAACTCAAAACATTAGCAATACAGAAACACAATATGCCACCGGATCGACACGTCGTTGTTGCCACGAGTTGATGGAGCGAGTTGAAGAGTTGTTGAGCCGAAAATGAAACAACTAGAGTGCTCCGAGGGTGAAATCAGAGGGAACTCGCGGCTTCATCATGTTGAATCGCCCTGCTCGAAACGTGTTATAGAGTTATCAGCGCTGATGAATTGTGCCGCTACAAAGCGTGTCTCTCGGAACTGTTGAATTGCCAGAGAGTTAGAAGTGAGGAAAGTTGAAAACGTAATTGATCTTAAACGGAGAGAGTTTCCATTTGGCTTTGTTGATGCGTAGAAGAATCCATGATGAAACACCTTCAGTATTGAGATCGAATGAACCAGAATGTTTACTGGTGTTGTTGTTTAAGCGAAGGAAATCAGAGACGGATGGGGGTAGAAACAAGTGTGAGGGTTACAACTTGATGATGATGATTTCCTTGAGGTGAAGGTTGGATTGAGGTCGATGGCGGAGAAATGAGAGGGAAGGGTTGGGGTTTGTAAGCTGAGTGGCGGCGGATTTGTGAGACGAAGAAGATTTTTAGGGTTTGGGTTAGGGTTTCCAGCGGCGCCGTTTTCGCTCTGAGAAGGGAGATGATCTACAGTAGCTAGGTCTTTCTTCTCAATCACCTCTCCGTCTCCCATCTTATATCCTCCGAGTGGGCCTCCAATAATGGGCCTTTCCTTTCCCCTTTTTTTAAAATCTGATTCTTCTTATTATTTTTTTTTTATAAATTTTTTCATTATTATTAACAACTATTACTAAATAAACATTAACTATAAATCATTAAATAATTAACAATTAAATAAATATTAAAAATACATAAAAAAAAAACTAGAATTTATAAAAACGAAAAAAATAATTACTAAAAAAATATTATTAGTAACATTTAAGAAAAGGAAAAGTTTAAGAAAATAATATTCACAAAAAGGTTCTTAGGCCATGTGTCACACCTTAATTGGTCAAAAAGATAAAGTTCTAAAAAATCAATCAATTGCAAGCGGACACATGCCTAAATAACGAGAAAATAAGTGGGCAATGTGTAACGCCCCCTTTCTATACCCCCAAATAACACAATTAAATCATTTAGGTACGAATTAAAAATTCCATCAGAGTATATTTATTTTATGGTATAAAAGAAGTGTGTCAGATTAGTCACGAAACGAACACATGAATACTAATGTTTATAAAGAAATAATTCAAAAGGAGTAAATCTCAACTAAAAAGAATAAACGCATGGTTCTTAAAATAAGCATATTCATGTTTTCTGTTAAAGCGGAAGACTAAAACATTGAATTACTTAAGACATGATAAAATACAAGTACGCGTCATTAGGTTGTTCATAACATCAATCACAGTTTACCAAACATCATCAACTATTACATATATATAATGTATCACGAAGATACTCTACAAGCCTAGCTACCCAACGTTACATATCAGAGCGACCGACTCTAGAGAAAAGGAGCTATACTCCAAAATACACCTCCAACAATCCTAATCTGCAATGTCTCATAGAGCATCATAAAACAGCAGAAGTGTGAGAAATATTACCATAATAACAATGCATATAACTATGTATATAAACAATCATAAAATACATATATGCCACATTTCTCAATCAATTCACACACTCACCACTCCCACATCAACATATCGTGTGTGTGTGTGTGTGTGTGTATATATATATATATATATATATATATATATATATATATATATATATATATATATATATATATATATATATATATATATATATATATATATATATATATATATATATATATATATATATATATATATATATATATATATATATATATATATATATATACATATGCACACTTCTCCTAACAATCACATATACATTATGTTTCATTTACTGCAATTCGCATTAATTCACATAACATACACATTAACTCAATAAACACACACAACATGTTTACTCCATTGCTAATTAACATAAACATCTACGTTCATGTTTATTTCACCAACGCATCATATGAAGATGACAACATGCAACTCATAGAGACCGACACACGACTCTATGCAAATGCAAATGCGGTACCGACTCATTTCAGCAGGTTCAGTTGAAGAACCAAAAATAACCATCGCTCACACTCCACAAGGGCACACGAGGTTCTGCAGATTCTCCGAGGAATCAATATAACCATCACAACATACGAGGTTCTGCAAATTCTCCGAAGGATCAATAAATAACCATCGCTCACACCCCACAAGGGCACACGAGGTTCTGCAGATTCTCCGAGGAATCAATATAACCATCGCAACATACGAGGTTCTGCAAATCCTCCGAGGGATCAATAAATAACCATTGCTCACACCCCACAAGGGCACACGAGGTTCTGCAGATTCTCCGAGGAATCAATATAACCATCGCAACATACGAGGTTCTGCAAATCCTCCGAGGGATCAATAAATAACCTCGCTCAACCCCCACAAGGACACACGAGGTTCTGCAGATTCTCCGAGGAATCAATATAACCATCGCAACATACTAGGTTCTGCAAATCCTCCGAGGGATCAATAAATAACCATCGCTCACACCCCACAAGGGCACACGAGGTTTTGCAGATTCTCCGAGGAATCAGACACACAAGAATGCATACCATGATGCTTCACATGCAACATGACTCATGACACTCTTGAAATGCACACATGTTTACAAACATACTCATGCATTCATCATGTTAATCGCATATATTCATTATGCACTCACAATATTTAAACATGGTTCACATTTACAATCATCATACATCACATACGAGCAATATGCACTTGCAAATATCATGCCAAACGACAATAGACTCAATCACATCCATCATGCATTTTCAATCAATTTAAACAATGCGTCACATATGCCAAAAGGCCACATATTCACAATCAATTCATAATTTAGGATTCACGCCATACGGCTACCCACCGCACACATAACAACATATAATTAGTCATCTCAGACAAGGAATGATCGCAACCAAACCACACAATCAATCCACGAATGAAAAGCACAAGAAAAGAAAACATGCTGTTGTGTTCGCTAACCTTCGCCTGGCGAAGCCCCTGGCGAACCTTCACTACCCGTTCGCCTGGAGAACTTGCCAGCAAAGACCACTGGGATTTATTCTGGAATTACTTGCTAGCACACTCGCCTGGCGAACCTTCGCCACACTCATTCGCCTGGCGAACTTGCCAACGAAGACAGGGTGTTTGGTTCTGACTTGATTCGCTATCGTTCGCTGGGCTTCGCCTGGCGAAGCCTCGCTGCCATTCGCCTGGCGAACCTGCGAGATCAGAACTTCCATGGCTGTTCAAAAGCCCAAACCTCACAAAACCAACCGATTTAATCCAAATCAGTTCCAGTAGCACAGCCCACTCATCACCCGACTATACTACACCGCCTATTCCAAATTCTAACTGATAAAACTCAATTTCTACCGATTAAACTCATTTCGACCTAAAATGGAAAATGTAGGAAACACCCAACAAATCCAAACATACACATACATAATCATACACATTGATTAAGATTTCACACCCCTACTTCAATTAGGACTTTTCCAGGTTGTAACGTGGTCAGGTTCACAGTTTTGAAGGAAACATATAAGGCTCAAAATTAATTTTAACCCACCCATTCTCCTTGATGTTCTCCAATCCTACATTCAGCTAACTCGACACGAGCGCTCACCTTTCAAAGGTTGATTGATAGGAGCGATGGTTCAGGGAATCACACGTTTTTGGAGTGACAGTCACTCGCCTTTCGTCTTTGGTGCCTGAATCACACGACTTATTTTTCGAGGATTTTTCTTTTGTAATCCTTTTTGCTTTTCGTTTCTTCGTTTCTCCCTAATTTTTGTCTGGACTAACTCTTTTGAGTTCTCTTCGATTTTTGATTTCGAAGTCCAGCGGGATGCCCTAATTTTTGCCTAAGTCGCTTGTTTTCAAGATTCGACTTAGTGGGCTTTTCTTATGATTTCTCCTTTTCTTTTTTTTTTTGAACAAATCGTGCGACACCGGCTTGTCTGACTTGTTAAAAGCGATTGTAACTGTTTCACTCCTTGTCGGCAAGGTTTAACCATCGCGATTTTTTTAGGTATGACCTACACAGGTGTGATTTATCCTCGAACGGGAACACTCCTTTTGCAATTTGGACGCTTGGTCAAATTAGCTAACACCTACCCTGCCCCGGGTTATGATTGAGGGTTTTTCATTTTCAGAAAGAAACTCCTACTACTAGGCTCAAAGGGGTTGACAAGGGATTATCTTCCTTATATCTCCGGTGTTTGTGGATTTGAAAAAATGCCTGTACATCATCAGCAGGTTTTTTATTCAAAAGCATACAATCGAAAGCTTACGCGTCTTTCGATTTCGTCGTCCTCCCCGAATTCCACTTAAACAAGCGTTTGAAATAAATGAAAGAAATAGAGTGAACACGAATGGATTAATTCAAAACATGCCTATTTATTTCATTATCAATATCAATTGAAAAACAACAAGTTTTACAAACAAAATTTGCATATAGACAGGAAAGAAACTACAAATGTAAAGAAATAACATGATAAATGCAGATTGCTGGCTTCTGGGAACCGGGATTTCGAACTTGATTTGCAACTGAGACAACCATATTCAGAATTACTCGTCGAAGTCGGTCTAAAATGCTTCTGAACCTTCGTTTTCGGGGAACTCTTCCATAGCATGAACTGATATGCCCACCTGGCTGGATGAAGGAAGGTCGTTAATCTGAATACCCTGAGGTGTGATCGAGAACCTGTTAGCGTCCAATAGAGTCTGAACCTGGCTCTTAAGCACCTTGCAATTTTCAGTTGAGTGCCCATGTGCCCCAGCGTGATACTCACAGCGGGCTTTGCCATTAAAACCTGGCGGATACGGCGGAATCACCGGGCTAATCTCCTTTGGCACTATCAGACTACCCTTGATCAAATATGGCAATATCTGACTGTATGACATAGGTAATGGACGAAGAGGAGCTTTCCTCCTTTCCAGTTTGTCGCGAGTCCCATCCTGATTCTGGCGCCGATTGTTTTGCTATCGAGGAGCATATGGTTGTTGGCGACGGGCTGACTGCAGAACAGTAGTTGTAGAAGATACAACCTTGGTTCCTTTTTCCTTCTCGACATGAGGCTTCTTTGCAACTTTAGAAGAATCAAAAGTACCTTGGATCTTTCCCATTTTGATACCTCTTTCGAATCTTTCACCTGATGCTACCAGATCTGAAAAATCTGTGGATACGCAACCTGCCAGTTTCTCATAATACAAACTGGGTAGTATATCTATGAACACGTCAGTCATTTCATTCTCTGCCATGGGAGGTTGCACTCTCGCTGCTAACTCTCACCACCTCTGGGAATACTCTGTGAAGCTCTCGGTATCCTTCTGCGACAGGCTTTGCAATTGTAACCTGTCGGGCGCCAGATCATCGTTGTACTGACTAAGGTCTTCCTCACATTCAGGCGCTTTCATTCTTAGATTGGGCCCAAGAACAGGCAACAGTTGTGGACCGGGGGGATTCAGAAATCAAGGATTGCAATACGTAGTCCTGACCTGATGCAGCTTTAGGGGAAAGAATAGGAGTATCCACCTCGTTTGCAGGACAGGGAGTAAATTCGCCTGATACCTTCATGCCGCCCGACGTGAATTCAATGGTCTTCGAATCAATCAGGTCCTGAACTTTATGCTTAAAAGCTTTACAGTTCATGATGTCATGCCCCGGTAATCCAGAATGGAAGTCGCAATGGGCATTGACATCAAAGTCTGGCGGCAGTTCCTCAGTCAATGGAGACATAAGCCGAGGTTTAACCAATTGAAGTTGGAGCAAGAGTTGCACCAACTAAGCATAATCCATAGGGACCTTATCGAGGATTTTGTTACATAGTCTCGTCTTTTGAGCATATCTTCCAATTCTGGGATTGCCTTGAGGAACAAGAGGTAGTTGCTGACGGGGGAATTTTGGAACCTCCGGTTGAGCAGAAGATCTCTGACGCACATTACGCTCTGGTAAAGGTTCCACAGACAGAAGTGGAACAAGCATTTTTGTTGTGGCTTCGGGCACTTGATCACCTTCTTTTCTGAGAACATTCCTTATTACCTCCATGATCAAACCCATCTGAGTTTTCAACTGATTATTCTCCTCTCTGAGCACATTCTGATCCAAGCGTAGCTCTTGCATGTCCCTCATGAACTGCCCCATATGGCCTTGAACTTCTCTCAGCTCTGCTTAAAATCGCTCCATATCCAACTTCTTGATGTCTGAAATTATGAAGATAAAAACGGATCAAGATAACGCAACCCAGCCTTGAACACCTGTTATGCAAATGAAATGCGAATGTTATGTTCGAGTATTTCCAAGGAACTTGTCTGCTTCGATTCATGCTTTACACAGGCGAACCACAAGGAAAAGATTTGACGTTCAACAGTGAGTCTCGAAGTCAAGATCCTTGGAAATACTAGAACATGTATGTCAAAATGCAAACATGTTAGGATGATGCAAATGCAAATGCAAAGATGCAATAAGGGATCAAGATTGTTGTGTTGTTGACTGAGAAGGACCAAAGTTCTGCTTCAGCGAGATCATAACACAACTCTGATAATAGGAACCACTGACACCAATAGTACTAATTCATACTGCAACGAAAACCAGGTTGTCTGAAAGCCAAGGGTTCCTGCATAACCCAGTCTCACTCACAGGTATGAACCTATCTACTGATAAGGTTCGGCATCCTATGCGTTTATCAGCATCACAGACTTTCAAGAAATGATGATACGTTCACCATTTCTGGTTTGGCATCATCATCTCCTGAAGAGGCATCACTTAGCTGACTCACAAATGATCGGTTCCCAGAGTCGAAAATCCTCAGATCTGAAGTCCTTTCAACGGCCCACAGGGCTGAAAAGAAAGTCATCAAAGAGAATCTCGTCTGAGCACAAATTCCGTGGGAACTAGTGCATGCCTAACATACAGGTTCACCACTACTCTCCTCTTCTAGCTATGTTTATACTCAAGCCAGGGTCTGGCTTATCTCTTATTATTACCCCCCCCCCTCAACAACAGCACAGCAATAATGATATAATGCTGAAAATAAATACGGGAAAGTAAGGCACAATAAATAAATGCACACCCAAGAGATAAACAAACAAGCGCTAGGATTGACTCGCATAAGGGATATGCCTGTCCCAAGCAGAGTCGCCAGCTGTCGCTACTGCGAAAAAAGGTGTCGGCAATGACAGAAGAGTCGCCACCTATCGTTATTTATCCTAAATGAGGGAAAGGAAACGATCAGGACAAACCTAGCGATGTCGTACGTTCAAAAACACCGTAATAAGGTTAATCGATGTCGTACGTTACGAGCCTTAAGCTATTTGAGAAAAGGTTGCTGGAGGGTCACTCTTCAGTAATCTGATTGCTTAGTGTGTTACCCTTAGGGTGACATACGACGTAGTCACTCTCAAATCATAGTCTCTAGTACGTCAGAGATTGCAAACACACTAAAAAACAGTTCTTGCGTAAAAGACTGTAAACCAATCAACGAGTCATTTTTGTCCGCTTGGACGCGTAATCAGGAGAAAACCTTTTTCAGAAGGATAAAAAGAATCTAGACAGACTTGTGTCGTGCGTGGCCCGAACTACGTTTTCTCTGATCTTTCATGCTGTATGAAAGTACGTAGGCATAGGATGCGATATCCTAGCGAGCAACCTTCCCCTCCTTTCCCGTAGGTAGGCAAACTACATTGACTCTGATTTCTCGTTCCAGATGGGAATACGTAGGCATAAAGTGCGATACTTTGCCGAGTCATTTTATTTTCTTTTAACCCCAGACCTGTAGAATAGATAGAATAACAATCCGTACTAGAAAACAAGCGTGGATCCCGTCGAGTACGACGGACGTGAGGGATGCTAATACCTTCCCCAGAGTCGAAAATCCTCAGATCTGAAGTCCTTTCAACGGCCCACAGGGCTGAAAAGAAAGTCATCAAAGAGAATCTCGTCTGAGCACAAATTCCGTGGGAACTAGTGCATGCCTAACATACAGGTTCACCACTACTCTCCTCTTCTAGCTATGTTTATACTCAAGCCAGGGTCTGGCTTATCTCTTATTATTACCCCCCCCCCCCTCAACAACAGCACAGCAATAATGATATAATGCTGAAAATAAATACGGGAAAGTAAGGCACAATAAATAAATGCACACCCAAGAGATAAACAAACAAGCGCTAGGATTGACTCGCATAAGGGATATGCCTGTCCCAAGCAGAGTCGCCAGCTGTCGCTACTGCGAAAAAAGGTGTCGGCAATGACAGAAGAGTCGCCACCTATCGTTATTTATCCTAAATGAGGGAAAGGAAACGATCAGGACAAACCTAGCGAAAAGGGATAAGATCGGTCATCACAACCAAATCTCGGGTTCGGGAGTCAGTTACGCAAGGGGAAGGTATTAGCACCCCTCACGTCCGTTGTACTCAACAGGATCCACGCTTATTTGTTTATCTAAAGGGTTGTTTATCTATCTAACCACAGGTCTGGGACAAAAGAGGAGAAAAAGGACAGGACTCGACAGAGCGCCGCTGCTCTGGGCCTACGTATTCCCTCGTGCAATAGGAAAGTCAGAGTTAACATAGTTTGACTAACGACGACTAAAAGATGGGGGAAGGTTGCTCGCCAAGACATCTTGTCTTGTGCCTACGTACTCTCAACAGGTATGAGAGATCAGAGCTAACATAGTTCGGGATAAAAGGGAACACGGGTTTGTTCGTCTATTTTATCCGAGTAAGGTTAAACTACAGTTCCAACAGTTTGGTGTATGCAGCTCGCTCGTTGGAGCCTTACGCGTTACCGTTTGCAGTAGAACTAAAGGTTAACAACACTCTTTTATCTGAAAAGATTTTCCTGATTAAGAACCCAAAAGGGTGAAAAAGATTTGAAGTGTTTTTTGTGTTTTATAGAGAAGAAGTGTTTTGGATGAATATTTGTAATTCATACTACACTAGAGACTATGACTTAGGAGCGAATGCATTGCATATCGTCCTAAGGACATACGCTGACACTCTAGATAATTGAGAGGCAACCACCCAATCATCATTTCCCAAGTAGCTTAAGGCTCGTAACGTACAATACTCATTAGCCTTTATTAAGTGTTTTGTTATTATTTGAAGATGAGAAGAGAGAAAGGACTTTAAGGGGAAACTAACCAACCCTATTATTGTCATGCAAGATGGTCCTAAGGTTGAGTTTAGAAAGGGAATATATCTTATTTGTTATCACGCAAAGGATTAGAACCTAGTGTCTATCATCACTATCCTTAAACAAGGAAGTGAGAGCCCTAAAGGAACATGTCAGAGGGAAACAAAAGAAAGCTATCAAGCATTACACAGATAAAATGCAAATGATTGGATGCACATGCAATGCAACAAAACAAGCAAAGGAAGGACACCTCAACCTTTAAATGCAAATATATCAAGTATGAAAGGAAAACAACATCCAAGCAAAGGGAGGCAACTTCAACCTTTAGATGCAAACATGGAAATGCACAGAGAAAACTATCAAGCCTATCCTACTTCTAATGCACAACATCACACAATCATGAGGATGAAAGGACAAACAAGATGAGGAGAACCAAAGTGACAAACCACTCACTAAGTTCAATGTGTATCAACACAAGAGTCCCCAAAGGTTCAACTTCTTTATGGAATGCACAGAATTCCTCCACAGGAGGAATTAGGCTCTCACAAGAAGGATCCTAAGATTGTTGGACAGATAGGAGAGGAATGAAGAGAATGATGATGGGAATCATAGTAAGATCCACAGGAACTTACTATGGCACTCAACCCAGTTCATCACACAAGAATAGCCCTCACAGGATCTACCTCTCATGGAATGCACAGAGTTCTTCCATAGGAAGAACTAGGCTCTCAAAAGAGAGATCCCTATGTCGTAGGAAAAAAGGAAGGAATGAGGAGAAGCACAGTGTGAATCCAGGGAACTCACCATGTTTAATGTGTATTAACACAAGAGTCCATCAAAGGCTCAAACTTCTTATGGAATGCACAGAATTCCTCCACAAGAGGAATTAGGCTCTCACAAGAAGGATCCTAAGAATGTAGGACATGAAAGGAGAAGGTGTGTACAAAGTACTTGAGTCTACAAAGGCTCAACTTCTCATGGAATGCACAAAATTCCTCCACAGGAGGAATCCGACTCTCACAAGAAGGATCCTAAGATTGTAGGACTTGGAAAGAAGAGAGGAGGATGAAGTTGGGAAGCAAAGTAAGGTCCATAGGAACTTACTATGGCACTCAACCAATCTCATCACATTTAAAGTCCTCAATGGTTCAACTTCTTTATGGAATGCACAGAATTCCTCCACGAGAGGAATTAGGCTCTCACAAGAAGGATCCGAATATCATAGGACTTGGAAATACTGATGGAAAAGGTATTAAAAGAAGCCTAGGTTAGGAACTAGTTAGGAGTATGATTAAGACTTGGAAATGTACATACAAGTGCCCTAATATTCTAGGATATGGATATGGGAGAATTGGATGCTCACACAATGCAAAAGGATCACACAAAGTGCAAACTAGGTCAAAGGTATGATTGGAATCACACAGAGATAGGTCAGAATGTAAAATCCACCAAAAATAGAAAATTGAACCTAAAAATCCTAGGAAAAATCCTAGGGGACCCCTCTGGTCTTAGGGACCAGGGGTCCATAGATGGGAGAAAAAAACTAATTCTAGGCATGCCAACAGAAGGCAAGGTTAAGAGGGTGTCCTAAAAACTAGGCAAAGGGAAAGGTCCCTAAAGAAATAATACAAAACCTATGCTAAAGGCCTCAAACATTAATGAGAAAAATACCACAATGTCAATTAATATGTCAACAATAAGCATACAAAATTTCATGCATTTATTTGGTGTTTTGATTAATAAAGAAAAATCAAGAAGTGAGTATGTGCAATTTTCATATTTTCAAAGCATATTAAAAAGGGAAATACACCATTAAATGAAAAAGAAATGGAAAATTCAATTAAAAAATGTGGAAAATTAAAGCACATGCCAAAATATCTAAATGCATTTTTTCATGATTTTTGGGATTATTAAAAGTATTTTTATTGAATTAAAAGCAAACAGGAATTAAAATGAAAAATAAAGAAAAAGAAATGAAATGAAAAATGTTTGGTGTAGGAAGTAATTGGAATCAGTTGATTATTAGGCTTACACGTGCAGGGGGTGGGGATAGTGATAAAGCCCAGGTCCACTCAACCGTTTAATGAAACGGTGAGTTTTGGCTAGGGTAAGTCATCCTACACCGAAATGAAATCAAGGCCACTCGTTTGGCATACCATCAACAGATCTAAAGCCCTATCATGATGCCACACATACCTTTGACTCTTAACATAAATTGACTGAAATCATGATCGTCCGTTCCAATACCAGTCAAATAAATCTCACGGTTTAGGGATGGACATGTGTGCGCTGGGAGTTTAAAACTCAGATTGGAGGGAAAACACGCAGACGGTGGCCGGATTAACGTCGGTCATCTTCTTCGACCAATGATGAACAATGCCCACTTCAAGAACTCACCAAAACCTCTAATTTTTTATACCAATCTCTTCCTCATGTTATGTAGGTCATGATTCCACAATTTTTTTTTTGTTTTTTAGTCTATAATTAATCCAAATCGAAAGCTACAAGTTTGAAGGTTGAAGGTTGAATCAAGAAATGTTGCAAACAGCTCTAAAACCTATCCAGAATCAATCTATGGCATACAAGGATCCTAACCACATGAAAATGGAGTGCTAATTTGTCATGGATCATGAGAAAGGTTGAAAAGTAGTTACCTAGTGGAGAACTTCCATTGAGTCTTGTTCTTATGTTGATTCTTGCAGCAAAACACCCAGAAACGATCAACGACCTTCAATGGAGCTTCTGCAACTCTTAATTTTGCTTGAGATGGCTTGAAATGTGGAATTCGATTTTCAACTTTTTCTTGAGTTTTTTGTAACCGAATTTCTTCAATTCTCCATCCAAAATCTCCTCCGATGCATTGTGAATGATGAAATGATTATATGGAATGGATTTGGAATGATCAAAAGCCCTATTGAAGCTTGTATGGCCCAATTCAAAAATCCAAAATTTTCCATGTTGGAGCTTTATGATACTCATGAAAACAGAGCTTAGAACTTTCCAATTTGATTCATATCAGTTGCTTATGATGCAAGGAATCTAATGGTGGAGATTTCTTCCTTGAAATGAGATCAATGGTTGATTTTGATTATGTTACTTCAAGATGAAGAAACATGTACAATGCCATGGTTTTGAAACTCAATTTGCAAGTATAAAAATACCATTGTGTTTAGAATATGTAATGCACTCAAAATATGCACAAATTTGGATAAAATTGGTCCATTGGGAATTAATTTGATTTTTTTTACTTTTAATGACCTTTAATAACTTTTCCATGGAAATTTCCTCATTCAACATTCCATCCAAGCCATATCAATGATTCCTTGATTTTTAGTTGAGCAAATGACCCCATTTGGAGCAAGTTTGAAGTTGGAAATATTTTCGTTTGAGATGTGCAAAGTGGTGAAATTGACCTATAATGAAAAATGACCTATAATCAAAGTTTCCCAAAATACCCCTGCCTTGCAAGCTTCTTATCTTGAGCTTCACAAATCAGCATGAGGACTTCTAGTACTCTTTGGAAAGCTATGATCATAAGGAAGAACTTTCATGTTTGGGTCAAAGTGAGGAGAGACATCCTTCTAGGTCAAAAATGTCTTGGAAGTTGGTTGACTTTCATGGACCAAAATCACATTCATCTGAGGACCTGTAACTTGTCTGCTTCATAACTTGAGTTCTAGAAACCCAATGGATGATTTATAGTACTCAAAAGAAATCTAGAAACATTCTCTACAAGTCTCATGTTGGAGTCAAGATGAGATGAGGCTTGTATCTTGAGTTGTGTGGTCTTGAAGTTAGGCACTAAATAGGGGATCTTACACTGTCAAGCTTAGAAACCCTAGCTTAGTAACTTCTCACACTCTCTAATATTGATGAGTTGATCTTATAATAATCTCTTAGGTGTCTCAACACAACATTCCATGGTCACAAAGACTTGGAATTGAGTCTTAATCTCCTTTAAATTCCTTGTTGACTTAGAGTTGACCAGATGAAAACCCTGGTTGCACCACCTTTGGTTGTGGCCTCTTGTACTGGATATAATGACTTGTATAAGCTCCTTAATGACCCTAAAGGCATTCAATGAGCTCTAATAATCTTCTCCATCCCTAATCATGGATTCAATATCATCAAATAATCTTCATTGACCCCCAAGATAGGAGGTAGGCATACTTGTATCCATCCCCTTCTCCAGAGAGTTCTGACTTCTTTTGATGACCTGGTGAGGATGATAACTTGATTGTAGCTTCTTGATTGGCTCTAAAACCTTTGGTATCCCTTTCTGGATAGGCACATCTCTTGATCCCCTGCACAAATGACAATGCAATGCATATGTTAATGCTACAATGAATGCAATGAAACATAAGCTAGGTAAAGAAAAAGGTTGGGCGAATTTTGGGGTGCAACAATACCCATCATACACTATCATACAATCCCATAACTATGGAAAGACCCAAAATTACCTTGGTTTCTTGATGAACTCTTGAGTTTCCTCCTTAGGTTTTCTTCTCCTCTTCTCCACTTCTCTCTTTGCCTCTTTCCTATCTTTCTAACTCTACTCTCTCTTTCTCTTATTTTATCAAATTTAACAATTTCTCATTATTCTAATGGGCTTACTTAATCCACTCTCCCACTTATTATTCACACTCTCAATCTAGGCCCAATTACTTATTTCTACCATTTCCACATATTATTCCACCAAATAAAATAAATCAATTAAATAAAATAATTTAATTAATTCAATTAAATCAAGTAAATCAATTATGAACAAAATCACTCAATTAATTAATTAATATAATATAAATAAATAAATATTAAAATTGGGGTGTTACACTTTACCGCATCCTTCGACCTTGCCACTTTCGACCAATATCTCTTTACATGACTCCCGACCTTAAGTCATTTTTATCATGTGGACTCATTTGACCTTCCACATGGCGTATCTATAGCTAGTATCATGAATACTTCCCATTTGTAGTATATTCGAAAAATCTAGTGTGACAAATTGCCCCCAAAAGGCCATGTTTCGATTTGCATCAAACAAGAGAGACATAACCTTTTTTTATCACAATTTTTCAATGTCGTTTCACTTCTACTGACGTCATCATCATCATTACGCCTTTTATGGCGTATTGTCATTTTCAAGAGATTTGCTCAAAATCTCATCATCATTCATCATCCCTACTTCCTAGGAAGACCTAGGTTTTCACATTTTTAGTAATTGCTCCTACTCCTCATTAATGTGTTGCTTCAAAACCCCACAAAATCTCTTTAATCACTCCCACACGGTTGCCAGGTGTCAGATTTAACACATGCCCTAAAGCCTATAAATAGTTCATCTCAACTCTTTTCTTTCTTTTCTTCACTTTGTCTTCTTGCATTGTTCTTCTTCGTAAAAAAAAACTCCTAACCCTTTTCACCATTTCCGTTTCAGAAAACTCTATTTCTTTCAATATGTCTAAGGGCAAAGAGTCTCTCAAACCCTCTACTTGTAAAAACCTATTAGCTTTCGTCATCCCTCCTGTTGAGAATGAATAAGTGAAGGATTTCATACCCAAACCTTCCTTTGAGAACGACAAAATTGCTTTATGGCAAAAGAAAATGTTGATCCCTTACTCCATGAACAACTAGCCATATGCCTTCTCTGGGCCTTACCTCTCCAAAATGTCACACGCTACAAATGTCTCTCACCTTTTTCCATTTTACCTCCTTATCATGCCTGCTACATTTGAATAAAAGGCTCTTGTCCTTTCTTTCATGGTCAAACCCAACCGTGTATTTCGATCTGCTCCACCAACTCCTACCAAAGAGTACTTGGCATGGCTTAATAAGGTTCAAGCCAAGAAGAAAGACCACTAGGAAAAAATAGTCATTTATGACATGGTCGATTTGTCTAGAATTAGTCCTAGGTACAACTCATGCATGCTGTTGGCCTCGATTTTCTTATAGGGAGGTTCGATCAACACTTTCCAACTCCCTTGTGGCATGTTGACACTAACTTTGTTCGACGTTGCCTCTGTCATAGGTTTAAATCTTGTCGGTGCCACTTTCTGCCCAACATTGGAGACTCAATATGGGTTTACCATCAAGCGTCCCATCTACAAAAACTTCATATTTGACAACTACAACACCATTAACGAAGATGTATTTGACTAAGAGCATTTCGCTTTCTTGGCGTTTTGGCTCTCTTATTACATATTCTCCTCTAACTCCTTGCAGGTGGAAAAGAAGTTCATTCCTATGGCCATCAAACTTCATGAGGGGCGGAAGATTTCCTTCAGCAAATTGCTCTTGGCCAATCTCTACCAATCTCTTGGAGACGCCTCTAACAAACTCAAACATCTCCCCGAGAATACCAAAAGTAAATCTTTCCCACTCTCTGGCCCCTTTTGGCTCTTACAATTATGGTTGAACGCCACTTTTGAACCAAGGTTCCACGTTACAGACTCTCTGACCATGATGAAGAAGACTGAGAAAAGGGGCATCGAGAGCACTAGGATGGCCTTGCTCACTCTAGATGAGAATCCTCTATCGAACATCCTCATCAAGTATATCAACCTATTCTTAGAAACCAAAGTTTTTGATGCAACCATAGCCTCGTTTATGAATCATTCGGTTGGTCCAACTTGGTTAAATAACAAGTTTCCTGGCTCCTCTTCTTCGACCTCTGTTATGTAAAATGTGGTTTGGGCCGCTTTTATTACCCCTATAATCCTATCATCCAGAATTGAGGCTGGCGTTGCTGGCTACACCTTTGCTGGTTACCAACCTAATTTGGTGGCCAGACAGTTTGGCTGCAGCCAATTTCAACCATCCTCCCTCTATGTATGGGACGATGATATTTGTTGGTTAGAGCGTAAGTTTGAATGCGAAGAATTCAAAGAATGCACCAAATACGCTCGCAACCAGGTCTTAGAGTTTCCCCCTTTGAGTTCCAACAATCATTCAATATATCTGCTGAGTTCCACAACTTATAGACTGGGTATCTAGCTCTTCACTTCTCCGAAGATTGTTTCTTGGCTAGGATTTCCGATGCTCTCTCCGGCATGCCTAAAGAGGAATAGGGTATACTTTTCTAAGCACCTCTTTTAACTCTTTCTCTTTTCTCTTGTTCACTTTCACTGATATTTTGACCATCAGATGAGATTGAACCTCTAGTTGACGACCCCGTCGAGGGGCCTTCGAAGGTGAGAGAGGCGAAGCAGTTAGAATATCCCACTTCTTATACTTTTTTTTGTCTCCCGTACACTTTTCATAGTTTTTTCTTTTTCTGGATTCGAAAAAGAGACCCTGAATCCCCAACTCCCAAACCCAAGAACAAGAAGGCAAAGACTTCCACCACCATAAAAGCTTCTACTACCTCGAAAGCTACACCTGCCTCAAAGACTACTAATGCCCCTAGTCAGGTATCGCCGTCGACTCTCACTTGTACTTATTACTCTTTTTAATCATTCCACTTATTCGACCATTCCTTCAGGGTATTCCACAACTCGCTCTGTTCTGGTCGAGGATGCCTGTTCATAGGACTCTAGAAAACCTCTCATCTTCTCGAGGTCGAGGTTGAGAGCTTCTTCCAACCTGACAACATCTCTTAGAAGAAAGGAACTCCTAAAAAGTCCACCACCAAAAAGGACACGGATACAACTTCTGCAGGTCCTTCTGCAAAATATCCAAAAACCGCTCCAAAAGAAAAAATTAAGGAAAAAAGAAAGGAATCTACCCAGAATCTGACGCACCTAGTTGATGAAAACACCACTCCACTCCAAAATAATCCAGTCGACAAAGCTAGTGCTCCTAAGGTATGGGTCAGCTTCCTCTGTAACTTTATTGTCATCTTTCTTCCCAATTCCTGATAAACTTTTCTTTTCTTTTAGATGCATTCTGAAATGGCCAAATATTAAGAAGCGACTCCTATAGATATCCTTTGATCCACTCCCTCTGCTTCACTTTCATATATACATTGGTCATATTTCCTTGACTCAAGCCTTTCGACTATTCAAAGAGTCTCCTAGCCAATGAGTACAACAAGAACCGCTGCTGCACAACCTGAACTTGAGGTGATGATGAACTTTGAATCCCACTTTGCTAATGTCATGAAGAGGCAGATACCAACATTGTGTTTGTTCATGAAAACATTGCTCCAAATGACTTTAAGCTGACAAGCCCGCATAAGAAAATGAAGGACAAATTCCTCCTTATTGAAATTGCCCCCATACAAGAAGATATCCAACTAGGTCGCTCAGAGCCAACTCAAGTTGATGTGCATGATTCTATGTCGAACTCTTCTCTCGACTAATCAGAAATCTTAGCTCTCAAGAGGAAAAATCCAATGGAGGCTCTTAAGAGACTTTGGAAGTTGCACAGGTTATTTATGGACTCTGAATCGACTCAATCTTCTGACTCACCACTGGCTGACACTGACAATGACGCCATCAATATCCGCATCCGAAAGTTGAAAGCTAATATCTTTAAATTCGACCATCTTTCCGCGATCTAAGAAGATGCTCATCTTGGAAACGACATTAGAAAACTGCTAGCTGAACTCAACAAATAGCGAACGTCTGATGTCTTGCTCAAATTTCTCTTTGAGCTTGAATCCTTTTTCAATCAGATATGTAAAAACATTGATCTCAAATGCTCGACCACCTCCAAACTTTAAAGCGTGAATGCTTCTATTGCAGCAGCTTGGGAAATCAGTGATGCATCTGATCAAAAGATGGATCAACTTGAAGCCTAGCTCCAAGAATACAATGACAAGACTACTTCGATTGATGCAAAGATTGCTCAATGTAGATCCAAGATGTTGGAACTTTCTAAAGAGATTTTTGGCTTGGAAAAGGAGAAGGTTGAATTAGCCTCAGGATAGTCACTTATCACAAAGGAGATGATTGATGTTGAAGCCATCAAAGGAGTCGAGCATGCTGAGACTGCGCTTAATCTAGGACTTGATATTTCTCCTTTGGAAGAACTACTCAACCGCCTTCGCACTAGACCCGACCTCTCCAAAACCAAATTGGAAGATTTCAAGGCATAATTTCCTGTTTAATTTGTATTTCCTCCGATTTAATTTTGTTAATTTTCGCTTTTGTAATGCATATGCCCACTCTATGTAATAACTTTGCCATTTTAGTATTTTAATACCATGGTGGTAACTTTGTTTTGTTTAGAACATTACTTTTGTTTAATTCAAATTTCTTGTAGCATAGTTCTGTACCATTTAAGGTACTTACCATTTACTTTTAAAATTCATTTGTCCATGGCTAATTCTTCGATTTCATAGGCGTTATTTGAAAATACTTGGAGTACAAATGGCCCTTCCCAATTTAAGGACCACTTGCCTAGGGTTCAATCTATTTGATCCATAAGAAATATAACCTTCTGAACGTAATCTCCACTTGAGAATGTTTTGTACTTAACCCTTTTATTGTAAGATTTAGCAACTTAAATATTGGTCTGACGGAATTTCATCCTGACGTTGAATTCGAACGGGCTGCAAGTAAATCTCTACAGGAAAAATAGTGTCATGTCCATAGGCCAATCAAAAAGACGTTGTAGTTGTTACCTCTTTGGGCGACATACACAAGCCCATAGGAATTGGTCTAACGTTTGATGCCAATTCTTTAGCCTCTTCCTAGGATGTTTCTTGATTAAACAAATGGTGGTTTTGTTAGCAACTTTGACCTGCCTGTTCTCTTGAGCATAGTAGGGAGTCGAAGTTAACAATTTAATTCCCATTTCTTATGCAAATTTTTGCATCTTTTGACCACTAAAAACTGACCCTTTATCTGTCATAATGGTCTCAGGAACTCCAAACTAGTAAATAATGTTCCATTCAATAAACTCAATTATGGCCTCTTAACCAGCCTTCACTAAAGGGATTATTTCAACCCACTTTGTGAAGTAATCAATTCCAACCAATATGTATTTCTGGATTTTAGAGGACGCAGGTCGAATTTCCCCAATTAGGTCTAACGCCCATCCTCTAAATGGCCAAGGTTTCACTCGCTCGCAGAGACATGTTGTATGCTCGAGTGAATCTGGCACTCTTTCCAGCCTTTGGCAAAATCAATGCAGTCTTTAAGCATTGTAGGCTAATAGACACCCTGGCGACATAACAACCACTTCATTTTATGCCCCACTTGATGAGCACCACACGCTCTGCTGTGGGTGTTCAACATGACCACATACGCCTCTTCTTCGCCAAGGCATTTGAGCAACACTCCCTCAGGGGTCTTTTTAAGCAACATGTTGCTAATGTTTACATAATTCAAGGATTTATACTTAATCTTTCGATTTGTTGACCTAACTGGGTTCTTCAAGTAATCGACTTTGGGTCTTCTCCAATCAGTACTAAGTAAGTCTTTGACAATACATATCTCGAAGTTCTCTGAGTTTACCGACCCAAGCTTTGTCAACGCCAGATCTGATGGAGAAAGCTTTGTTGCTTGAAATCTTCCTTGAACTTCAATCAACTATTCTAGCTTTTCTTTTGGCACTATATACCCTGAAGCTATCTGTGACAATTCGTTTACTTCATGATTCTCAAGTCTAAGAATATGTCTGATATCTACGTAGTCAAAAAATTTGATCACTCGATTCATTATAACAAAATACATGACCAATTTCTCATTGATACACTTGTATTCTTTTGTTATTTGCTTCACAAATAACTCAGAATCACCTTTTATCTCGACTCACCTTGCCCCCAACTCCAACAAGATCTCGAGTCCAGCTATCAAAGCTTCATACTCAGCCTCGTTGTTGGAGCAAGAACCCTCGATTTTAAACTTGAACTTTGTTGGTACTTTGGTTGGAAACAATCAACATTCTAATGCCATTTCCATTTTTATGGCTTGAGCCAACAAAGTATAAATTCTAAGGCTCAATTTCCAAGTAATTTAAAGGTGTCTCAACCACCACATGATCTACGATGAAGTTCATGACTACTTAACCCTTCATGATCTTTAAAGGCACATATGTAAGGGAATATTGCCCATTTTCCAATTCGACTATGAAAAATTGGCTTAGACAACATGTATTTAATAACATTAAAGTGGGAAGAAACAAAAACATCAACTGGCCTTATATAATGTTACAACTTCATATAGGAAAAGTACAAACATAGGCACATATTTTCAATTGGACTATATCTAGTTTATGCGTCATTAAGAGCTCGAATAAGGTAATATATGGCTCTTTCGATGCCACTATCATACTCTTAGGATAATAAACTCCTTATGTTGAGGTATGAGGCCGAAATGCACATCCTCATACACCTGTTCCTAACTGGTGCTGCCAAGATATGAGGAATTTCTAAATATGCTTTGATTTTGTCAAACACCTTCTGCTGCTCAAGTTTCCATACAAACTCTTCTTTTCTCAACCAGAGCAGTGGTGAAAATGTTTTCCCTTTTCCATTGGGGTTTGAAATAAACCTTCTTAGAAAGTTGATCTTCCCTAAAAGAGATTGCAACTCCTTCTATGTCGACGGATGCTTCGTCTTTTTGATGGATTTTGTTTTGTTTTGATTTATCTCGATCCCTTTCTTCTGGACCACAAAGCCAAGAAAATCACCTGTCTATAAACAGATTCACATTTAAAGGGGTTCATATTCAAAATATATTTCCTCATTCTTTCGATGATTTGTCTAAGGTGATCAAGATGATCATTCCTAGACACAGATTTAAGAACTATATCATCGATGTAAATTTGCATAAACATCTCAATATAGTCATGGAAGATAGAGTTCATCACCCTTTGATAAGTTGCTCCAACATTTTTTAAGCCAAATGACATCACTACCCACTCGTAGGTGCCTAAAGCTCCTGGGCATCAAAATTTCGTCTTCGACACGTCCTCGTCTGCAATAAAAATTTAGTTATATCTAAAATAACAATTTAACATACTAAGGTACTCAATACCCACCGCTAAATCAACCAACATCTCGGTGACCGACATTGGGTATTCTTCCTTTGGAGTTACAATATTTTGATCTCTAAAATCTATGCAAACAAACAACATCCCATTTTTCTTTATAACTGGAATGTTGTTGGCATGCCATTCGACGTACCTTGCAGTTCTTATGAACCAGCACTGTAGGAGTCTTTCAATCTCCTCATTTACTCTAGACATTATTTCTAGAGCAAAATTCCTTGGTGTCTGCTTGACTGGCTTCTTTCCTTCCTTTATTGGTAGTTTTAGCTCCATCAATTTCTTGCTTAAAGCCAAAATTTCATTATAATTCTAAGCAAAATAATCTTTAAATTCTTTAAGCAATTCTATTACTTCGTACCTTAAGTCCGAATCAATATTACCTCTTATATAAGTTGGCCTTCAGATTAATCCATCACCCAGATCTATTTCCTCTAGTGGGTCTTAAGGAAGCATCTTGGTAGTGGACGCTGTCCGGTGTTTCTCAAATCCCAATGGCTTATCGTCATAGATGTAGTCTAGCCTCAGACACTCTCATCTGTCTTCTTCTGAACCAGTATTTTGCGACTATTCGACGGATTGGAAGTTCAACGCTAAATCGATTACCCAAGTCAAACACCTCGATTTCATTGGCTTTAATAGCCATGTGTGATACTTCGGTTTCTAAAGTCGCTTGAAGTCTATTCTTGGCCACGTAGGTCGTGATTCGATCTAATGGATTAAAGTCAGTCATTATCACTAAATTCATCACCCCAGTCTGTTGGCCAAATTTTATCTACACTGTATACCTTCTCGCTGATAACTTCCTCTCCCCCAGATAAAACCATGGATTAAGTGAAGGTTTAGAGAGAAAAAACTTCTTTTATAAGCACATAACCAGTTTCCTCTGGTATGCATGACACTATGTTCGCCAAGTTCCTGTCGAAATTCCTTTTGTCCAAATGATTGACCTCATCCGTGAAGTAACCTTGGTCTACTTTGATATTTTCCACTATTCCAACCTCGCGCCATATGGCTATTCTTTGATGCATGGACGACGGAACTGCCCCTATACCATATATCCACTCTCTTCCTAGCAACCAATTATAACTAGGTATGGCAGCTATCACCATGAAAATTGTAGGTCGAGTAATAGATCTAATTTTTATTTCGACCTAAATGAATCCCATTATTTGGCCAATTTTTCCTTCATAATTAGAAATGAGGCATGGGGTCAGTATCGTACTTCCCGATCTTAGCCAACAAGAAATGAGGCATCAAGTTTACTGCTGCCCTATCATCCACTAAGATTTTGTTTACAATGGTACCCTCAACCTTAGCCCTTATAAAAAGGGGCTTTAGGTGATTTTTCGTCCCTCCTTGGGGCTTCTTGAAGAATGAGTTATGCTCCTCGATACACCCATTATTAATTACAAAATAACATACTGGCTTGTTTTTTGCCAGCTCTTCTTCCTCATAGTCTTCCTCCTCAGCAACTTCAATTACCCGGTGGTACTCATAACGGAGTACAGGCACCATGTTGCATAAAACATTGAAGTCACCTTCCAACCCAGAAACAAAGTTATCTGTTAATAGCTCATCCCCTTTATCCGGCTCATCCCTTTTGATCTTCTCTTTTAATACACCCGACTTAGGGGAAAACATCTGCCAACCCACTGGTTTTTTCGTTTAATCATTTATTTTCTTTTGATGTTGCTTGGTGTTGCTCGACTTAGCAACATCTCTTTATGCCTTCTTCTTCCTCTGAAATCTCCACCACAGGGTCCTTGTTATGGGATTTTTTTCCCTTGTAGTTAGCACTAGGTCTATGAGACTGCTTTTCAGACATTTGGAAATTTTCCCTATAGTTTATGGAAGATCCTCAATCTCAAAATTTCTCCATTTCGGATTCCTCTCGTACTCTCTTTCAGTAGGCTTAGTCTATTTCCCTTGGGCAGCATTTGCTGAAGGCTTGTAGGTATTTGGCCTCGCTTTCTGCGAATCAGGTGTCTGTTCCTTCCTTTGTGGCCTTCTGAGCACCTTCGACCTTTTTAGAAGCCTTCTCATCGAACACCACGCTACATCGTGGACATAGCATTACCTCATAATCATCAGTCAGACACCTGTAGAGGAACTCCAACAAACTCTCACCAGCTTTTGGGAACACAATTTTGATTTAATTCTCACTTTCAAACTCAGCCATGTTGAAATCTTCAGTAATTTCGACCATGTTGATCACAATAGGCTCTATGTAACTGGAATCTCCAATTTGTAGTGGGTTAGCATCAATCTTCATAGGGGTTTTCCCTTTAGCAAACTTGAGTCTGACTTCTTTCAAAGCATTTTGCACCAGATCCCTGAAAAGAAAACATTGTGAAGTTTTATGTTCTAAGAAATTATGATATTTACAAAACCCTCGTTTCTTTATTTGTTCTAATGGTGGCACTTTTTCCCCTGAGGGCAGCAGCACTTGACCATCTGCAACCAGCAAATTGAAAATCTCTTTGCATTTGGTTACGTGGAAGGTGTAATTTTCTTAGGAAACTTATCGTTTTCTTTAGGTTTTGCAGGATTCTTCCCATTTGCAGGTGTAAGCAACTTACACACATATGGGGGACCTGGCTTCAACTCAACCACATCAACCTCAGACTCTTCGACATGCTCATACTCAACCTCAGACACTATGTCTTGGTCTTGCATGTCAACATAAGTTATATGCTCTTTCTTACTTTTACTGGCCCTGGCCTTCTTGGCCTTTAATCTCTCGACTTGTCTGACTCTATCTGCTAATTGAGCCATATCCCTTAGATATTGAGTGTCCAACTTCTTCATAATAGAATAGTATAACCCTCCAACAACCATTTCAACAAGCTCATGTTCAGGCACCTGGGTGAAGTACCTTATTTTTAATAACCGTAATTTGTTTAAGTAATCGTCAATTGATTCAACAAACTTTCGCTTCACACTCGATAATTCTTTCAAGATAACTTTAGATTGTCCCATGTAAATTTGCTCATGGAATAACCTCTCCAAATGTGACCAATCATGGATTGAGTGAGGAGATAGGGTCATAAACCATGTGAAAGTGTTTTTCGTTTGAGAACTAGGGAAATATCTCATTATCAAGTTCTCATTGTTGTAATGTCACCTACTTCAGTCCGATAACGAGCAACATTTTTGATAGTAGATTCGTTGGTATCACCAGTAAATTTTGTAAACTTAGGGACTTTCCATCCTCTTGGCAATTTTGTTTGTAACACATATTCTGACAGAGGAGATGTATAATTTGGTCTTTGTAATCCCGTATTAACTCCATTTTTAGCCATTATTCTTTCGATAATGGTTATCAAGTTGTTTTCTCCTAAAAAATTCTCTTGCCGAACCTGGTGGACCACTTGGTCAGCATCCTGGTTTCGATTAATCTCTACCACAGGTGGATTACCTTCCCCGACATGTACACCCTGTTTGATCTGTGGGGGATTTCCTTGATGTCTCTGGTTCACGATTTCTTCTAAAACTACTCCATTTCGTCGAACTTTCATTGGGGGAGCGTAAAAAAAGTCAGCAATCCTTGTCACCTGAGTCCCCAATTGCTGGTCACTATGATTTGTATCTTGAATCAATGGGTTAAATATTGTACCATTTGTTGTATTAGAGTGTTTACCATATCGTGGTTACTCTCGTCCATCTGTTGTCTTATTTCTATGACAAAATTTATGGTCATTGCAGGCATCACTTGGGAGCCAAATCCCATCCCCTTATGGGGTGGCACATTTGGAACATGGTTTCTTATGGATGAACCATATGCCATAATGGGAAAAAACATATTTGCAGCATTATCCACAAATATCGAAGGGTTATTGTATAAACTTGCCATAACTATTGTTGGCATCCCAAAGGGTTGTTCACCCCCCGGAATCGGCATTGTGAAATTTGTGGCAAAAGGCCTAAAATCCTTTGCCATATTTGGTCTAGGATTCACTGGATGACTCTAGGGAATTGGGGACAAAATTGTCCCCTCGTGTGAAATATTTGATGCTACTGTCGTGGATCGAATCACTGTCGTGCTAGCGGTTGAAGGGATAGGTTCGGTAACCATTGCAGAAACCGTTCCTCCCTCAGCACTATTAGAAAGTTGATCTCCATTATTATTTATAGGATTTGCCATTCTTTTAACTAATCTTCTAGTAGGTTTCTTCACTTTTCTCTTTGTTATCTTACCACACCTTAATATCATGCACTCGCATACAAATGAAAAGTTGAAGAAAACAAATGTAGAGCGAAGCATGCATTTTAAACACAAATGTATGAATTTTAAACAAGAATTTCTAAAAGAACACACAAACTAGTCCCACTGGTGTGCCAATTTGTTTATTGTGAAATTTGGTAAACAAATACAAGTTTCTATTAATACTTAAGGGATTAAACTCAAAAATCTCCCGGACATGTTTGTGTGTGTGTTATTCGTGAAAACCATAAATCCTGTTAAAGTTAAAGCAAAATTCTTGAAAATACTTTGAAAAGATGTTGATTGAAGTTATTTATGAATACGAACAACAATCCTAGGACTAGAAGATGGTAAACAAAATGTAAGTAAAGTAAGGAAAAAACTTTGAAATTGAAAGGGATAAAATGATGAAAAAAGGTTAAGATCAAAGTGTAGGGAACATAAAATAACATGAAAGGTAAAGGAAATTGAAACAGAAAGGAAAAGCTTTTAAAGTAAAGTTGCTAAAATTGTTTAAAGTAATGGAACGCCTGCCTACATCTTTCTTCACTCGTTTCTCACAACATAGGTACTTTGAGTGTTACAGAAATATGTACAATTTACGGACCCCTTACAAAATTAACATAAGCATCTATTTATACTACTCTAAGCTAACTGTCTAAGTACAATAAACTACTCCCATGGTGATACGTCCTAAGTCATGTAGCGATTTTCCCCTACGTGTCCCATGCTTTCTAAGTAACCGTCGACGTTGACGTAGTTCCCACCTTGTGATACCATTTTAATTTCTCAACTGCTTTTTTTGGGAACCAAGAACTACTTTTCCTCGTCGAAGCCTTCGACGTCGACCATGTTAAGGTGACATGCTGAATTGGATTGTCTATTATAGTGATGTACCTCACGTGTAACATCCAAGTCAACATTATTTTCATTATAATGATGAACTCCATGCCTGGTGAATGGGTCGACATTACTTTTATTGTAATGATGGAATCCAACCTTAGCTAACATAGCATAGTAATAAATTTTACTAAGTCCCCATGCTTTTTACCAGATCCTTCGACCTTGCCACTTTCGACCAGTATCCCTTTGCATGACTATCATACCCCAAATTTGTCCTAGCTTTGTATATCACTCTCATCCTGTACACCCATCCCACCAACCATTGTTCAGAAAATCAAAAAAATATATCTGTTGTTTTTGTCATCATTGCCTAATTCCAAGTTGTTGCGGGATTGAGTTGGATTTTCAGGGCAGTTTATGTTGGTTTCAACTTTATTCTTGGTAAGACAAGTTGTGATGAAAGATTAAGGTGGGAATAATTGATTTGAAAGGTGTGTTTCGGGATCCAGATTATGGTATGCAAGTTCCAATCAAAGATTCCATGTTATTCCAAGCCATATGTGTGTATGTGTGTTTATGGTGAATATTTTGGTCCAACAGCTCAAGTTCGAGATTGAATTTAGTGGTGGATTTATCTTCATAGGATTAATTCAGGGTTCAAATGATTGATTCAAAGATTAATCCAAATTTTGATTTGTTGGAAGTTTTGATCCATTCCAAGCCGGAGTTGAGCTAAGTTCGATTTTTATTTTTCAAGTTTAATCCGAAACTTTGATTTGGTAGTAATTCAGAAGGGATGGAATTTGACTGGTAAGTTTTGCATCATAATCGAAGTGCAAGAATTAAGCTTATCAAGTGTGGATTTGCAAATTCAATTCTTCCAAAAAGGGTGAGAAGATAATCAAAGTCACCTTCGTAAAATGCACTGCAGGAGTATTTATGTCACCAGTTTTTATATATATGGCAAAACTCATCATATAAATAGTCCATTTTAATAGAAAAATCCATACAATGAGACCCGAACTTGAAAAAAAAAACATTTAGAATGAGTGCAAAATATTGATACAAGTTATCATCCAAGGTGTTGATACAGGTTTACTCTTGCAACAAAGTGTTTTTACATAAGGCTCATCCAAAATTTAGCCATGAAAAGCAACAAACAGCTAGCATGCCATCTTGTGAAAATCGCACCAGCTGCTACAACCAACTGCAGCATAAAAAAGGATCACTTTCATCACACCCCCGATACCCAAAGTCGTACCATCAAACCATTCTGTCACTGATACCACAACTTGCTGTGAAAAAATGAAAAGGGAGCCATGAGGACCCCACCCCACCACATCCTGCTGCGGCTGATGGAATACATAGCAGCATGCGACATCCATGCGTACCATTGGGTAAAGGCTTCAAAACGCAAGGACTTGCAACATAGCCTGCAGTACGCCCATGATACCGTACGAAAGCTGTCCGTCCAACAGGCCGACCTACAGCTTGCACAACCATAACCTGCATAAAATAACAAGACAGTCACAAAAGCCTTTTCACATCATTTTGGCACTTGGTATGTGCAAAAGTTATTCAAAAGGGAGTTCAATAAGGCAGCAGCAGTACGAAACGCAGTGGGTACGACCGGCGCATACTCCGCACAACCAGACACAAAAAACCTTGATACTTACCCGTAGCTGGTATGACTGTGACTTGCGACATCAAGCCGTTGCGCATATAGCAGCCTGCACCAGTTGGTTCGCAGCTTGAGTTATAGTAAGTATCACACATCTTCTTGCATAATCAAACTCACTCCAAAATCCAAGACTAGCAAGTTGTGATGCTTCAAACCGCGCCGAATGCTCACTGCGTAGTACTGGAATATTATGCCTTCATAATCAGTCCAGGAAAATGCATATTCTCGCACACGAATTTGCGATGTTTCAGCCTTCGTGTAGCTAACGTATGCGCGTCGTTTCTCATCCCATAATGTGCTCATAATCAAAAAAACCTGATATGAGAAAAGCAAATGACAGCCTGCAAAATGATAATAGGAAAACAAATTTTAGAATACAAACAAGAACTTGGCATAACAAAAAGACATCCCCAACATACCTCTGTCCAATTTGTGCAGCACAAAACTACAAAACTTGCAGAAAACAAGGACCCCACAACTTCATACAAATCCCAGTTTGTACCGTTCTGTAAACACATTAAAACTTGTAAGAAAATCAGTATGTGTACTCATCATACAAAAAACTTGCAATGCGCAGAACAACCTCCCATCACCTGCTACTACACTCCAAATTATACTTGTTACCACTCCATACCACACCAGACAAATCCCTGTTGCAACTGATAAATCACAACCGGCACAGGACAAAAGGAAAGGAAAGGGCAGTCTAGCCATAGCCATGATACACCACCAGCATTTGTGCAACCTCTTTCAAGCCTGTTATAAACGGTACAAAAAACCACGCCAGAAAAGCAAGGGTTCTACAAGCATTGACAGTAGTTCATAAAAGAAAAAGGGAGATAATAAAAGGGGGAAACTCACAAAAACTTGGGGGGGCCGGCCTTCAACGTTGGGAGTTTTCCTTCAAGCTTGAATTGGACTCCAACCTGATCTTTTTTCTTCCACAAACAAGAACCTCAACACTACCAATCTCCAAACATAAGCACCACCTCCGCTTCAAACCCAGCCTCTATTTTTGTTCACCCAGAAATCATTTAACCTGACCTTCTGCGGAAGTTTTCCTTGGTTCTTCATCAAACCTTCCACTCAACCAACCCTCAGATTGAAACTTCATCATCGATAATCCTTCAAGCCCGTTCCAAAATAGAGAACTAACCACTCATCTTCGTTCGACCACCTTGAACTGGTCTTCAAAACTCCATTCTCGAAACATCAATGAGGGGGGAGGGTTTTCGAAACTTCAATATCTTCAACCTTTTCATCTTTCTTTGAAAAGCCAGAAAAATGATCGCTAACGCCGTGAATCTTCAGTATCAACCTAAACCCATGAAAACCTTCATCTACTCCATCAAACCCTCAAATATCTCCGCCAATATCGAACCTTCATCAACATCTTCTGAAACCCATCCTGAAGCACTCTTCAACATTCTTCATTTTCTGCGAAACCCATAAACCCCAAAACGTCCAGAAACACCTTCAACAAATCCTTCAAATCCGAAAATCAACCAACCATCTTCAAAACCTAGACTTGTAACCTACCATTCCCAGAAATCATTCAACACTGTTAAACCTCCAACATAACCCCATAACTTTCTTCAAATAGTATTATTCAATCTCCTTTCATAAACCCGCGAACAACCCTCTTCACCAGTTCAAACCCATCTCTAGGAGACCCAACCAATACCTAGACCAGAACAAAGCAGAGCGAAGAGAAAAAATGAAAATCGGAAAGTGTTGGGTTTGAAGCTGGATTGAAAGTTGAAACTGAGAGGAAAACACGGAGAGAGAGGTTTGTTTTGTCTTTGAAAATTAAGTTTGGACTGAGTTTTCAAGGTGGGAAGTTTCATTTTTTTTTATTAAACAAAGAAGCGCTTTGGCTGTTCCCAAAGTTGAATGTGTTCGGTGACTGGTAACATTTTTTTCTTGGATCTTTCCTCTCCTTTTGGATTACCTCACTCGTGGCATGCCTATTGCCTCACGAGTTGTCATGCGGAGAAAGTCCAGCGTATGGACTGCCCTTTTTGGGCTTTTATTTTTCATCATTAATTTGGTTACTTAATAAATTAAGTTGTTTATGTTATAAATTAATTATGTTTCTAACTTTAGGACATAGTTTTGTTTTATTAATTGATAATCTATTTTGATTCATTTCTTTTTCTCTTTTTTGACTTTTTTGGGGTCATTTTAAGTTATTTTTGGGTCGATGACGATACCCCAAAGTTATTTTTCTGTCAAATTATTGATGAAAAATAACAAACCCGAGACCAACTTTTTTTAAACTTTTCATTTTCTATTTTTTATCATTTTTTATCCATTTTATTCATATTATTCATATTATCATATTTATCTTACTATATATTATTATTATTATCATTATCATATTATTATTTATTCACATATAATCGAAAACACCTAATAAACTATTGAAATCCTAAAAGCCAAATTGGCAGACTGTTGTACCATTGGTTATTTGCAGGTATCTTAATTTTAAGTCGTGCTCGACTTTTCTCAAGGCGTAGTTTAGGACACAAATGCACACACATGGCTTTCTCTTGGGCTACCTGACAATGAGACCCCTTTATTTCGTGCAATCTCGTGTAACTTACATGTATCCCTCTCCCATTCCGATGTATGTTTCGCGTTTCTTTGATTATTAGTTTATCTCCTAGGAGCACCCATAGGGACTAGAGCGGATCAAACTATTTTCAAACTAATTCTCGATTCATCATCGAGCCACTTTCAAACAACCTCGTAAGTCGAGTGCTCACACGCATTCGCCATCAACCTATTACGACTCGACCCTTGATGCGTAAGTCAAGTCGGTCTCTTTTTTTAAAATCATTTCATTTCCAACACGCTTTGCACGCGATAATGAGTCAAACCCTTGATCCAACGTCAAGAGGATTTTTCGAAACAAACTATTAATCAACTAACAACTATTCAATCCTTTTCAAGGTGTAAAGAGCGGGTTCAAGTCTTTGAGCTTGCTTTCGATTATTTGGATGCGAGTTATCTTATTCGTGTGTGGGCAATTGACGCTTTTAAATAATATTAACAAACTCGACAATATTCAACAATCTCCAATTACTCATCCTTTCACTCACCTTTCAAACAACTTCTTTTACGATGAAAAAAGATAGTGTCCCAAGTCTTTGGTTCGCTCTCCCGACTACTTGGATCCGAGAAGCCTTTCTCAAGCTTCAAGTAGTCGTCATCCGACCAATCTCATCCTTTTATACACCATTTCAAATTCAAACAACCTTCTTTTACAATGAAAAAGAAAGTGTTCCAAGTCTTTGGTTCGCTTTCCCGATTACTTGGGGTCTGTGAAGTCTTTCTTAGGCTTCAAGTGATCGTCATTATTTCAACCTTATCCTTTCAAACACACCATTCCTTCATGATGAAAAAGGGAGTGTTCCAAGTCTTTGGTTAGCTCTCCCGATTACTTGGGTCCGAGAAGTCTTTCTTAAACTTCGAGTAATTGTCATCCGTACTCACTTCAAATCCAATTCAAACGCGTTTCTTTCATGGTCGTAACCACGAACTACGACTGCTCTGATTCTTCATTCACTCTTAAATGTAAGATACGTAGGCACAAGATTGCGATGATCTTGGCGAGCACAATCCCCTCCATCTTCCATTTCCCCCATCCTTTCCCGTAGTCGAACTACGACGCTTTGATTTCTCATTCTCGTCCGAATGAGTATACGTAGGCACAAGGGCCCCAATCCTTGGCGAGCACCTTATCCTCTAACCATCCCCCTTCCCCTAGCGTCTTTAGCCTTTATAGTACCCTTTAGCATTTAGTAGTGAGAAGAGAAGAATTAAGTTTAGCTAACATCCATCACAACTCGAATTAAGAGGTTCCCGCCGAGTACGACAGACGTGAGGGGTGCTAATACCTTCCCCTCGCGCAATCGACTCCCGAACCCAGGAATATGGTTACGACGGTCGTGTTCCTTCCGCGTTTATGAGGTTTTCTCGATATTTTCCTCTCCCGTTTATTCGGGAAAAATAAAGTTCGGTGGTGACTCTGTCGAACCGCAATTTCCGCGCCTTTTGCGCGAGGGTCGTATGTTCGAAATGAATTTTTCGAGGTGCGACAATGACTTCTGACCTTGAGTCATCTTGATCATGTGGACTCACTTGAATTTCCGTGTGGCGCATTTATAGCTAGTCTCACGAATACTTTCCATTTATAGTCTGGTCGAGAAATTTAGTGTAACACATACATACTAATTTGTTTACAACACTTTGTAGTTAATGGACAAAATCAATCAAATCTGACTACAAATGTTTATTTAATTAATGTGAATGCGGAGCTCGAATAAGGTTGGTTATAATCTTACGTGTGCGAAAAGTGGATTTAAAAAATATCTCAGAAACTAATTCTAGTTTTAAAGTTGAAAAATAGAGGTTAATTGACCTTGAAAAACAATTTTGTAGAGATGAGTTAAATTATACTCTAATTATAAAATGGTATTAGAGACTGATTTAAAATTAATTGGGACACTTGCTATTAGATTTTCCTTACCCTTATCAGACCACCCACCATTTATTTTTACTCACCGAGTTCAATAGTATTGTTTGTGAGGGGGACGTGTTAAGAGTCTCACACCGAATAATATATGGTTTGATCATATATTTATAATCTTACAAATCGGTTTTATAGAGATGAGTTATGTTTGAACTCTAATTCTAATATGGTATCAAAATCTATCAATCAAACCATGTCTTACCCACCGTCTATATTTACGCACCAACCTCAATAATATTGGGTGTGAGAAAGTTTTAAGAGTCTCACATGGAAAGTGTTAAGAGTCTAATATCGAACAATATGTGGTATGATCATATGTTTATAAGTTGGGGTATTCATCAATTTACAATTTGATTTTGTAGTGATGAGTTAGACTTAACATCTAGTTTTATTTTAATATTAAAATTTATCGATCAGACCATGTGTCACCTACTGTCAAATCGAGCGTGAAGGGTGTATTAAGAAAATCTCAAATTTCACATTAATTAATTAGAGTTAAAAAAAATTATATAGAATTATTCCCCTAATTTAAAATCTATTTTTTTATTAAAATAAATTAGATCAAACTTTAATTATAATAAATATAACTAACACTAAGTGCATCCTTGTGGAACTTTTATAACTTTAAGAAGTTCTTTATTTCTTCTTCTTTTTCATTTATATGTTGTTGACATTCGAACATTTTGCTAAAATACATCTTCTTGACTTTCATTTTAGAATCATTATTGTTACTTGTTTAAACTTGCTATCGGTTAGTCAACAAAATTATACATTTATGTTCCGGAATGATCCAATGGCTAGTCATGGCCCAATCAACTTCTGCTCCCAGAACGGCCCAATAGCCTAAGCCCTTCCAGTTAAGGACAAAGGGAAGCATTTTCTCCTCCGCCCCTCTGCTGAGGAAGGCTGGCCAGCTAACCCCCAGAATCAGCTACCCCTCGTCACAACTCTGCATGTCACGCACGGTTCCACCATTAAGAAATAGTCACGACGTCCTTGCCCGCGGCAACGGATAGTTCCGAGCACCTCTGCTCCTCCCAATAGATAGTTTCTGGAAATTACCTATTTTTTGAGAGTGAATATCTCGCCCCAAAAATGGGACCAATGACCAAGCATTAGGGGCATTATAAAAACCCTCTCATTCGAGAGAGTCAGGTATTCTGAATCATTCTAAAGTCTCAAACCATGCTAAGCGGGCTCTTACCACGCTTAGCACGCTTCTTGAAAATTTGATGCATTCTTCTGACCGCGCTTAGCGCGCCTCTGAGACCGCTTAGTGTGGTGCCACTTACTGCACTTAGTGCACTTGTCTTTAAATATCTCCCCTTGATGATATTTTCACAACACTTGTACTTTTTACACTTTTCAGCATTTTGAGAGATATAAAGGATTTTCTAGGTCAAAAACCTTAGTAACTCAAGGAGAAGTGAGAATTAAACCTTTGGAGCATCAATCCTCGATTCTTTGACTTTGATGCTAGCAAAGCTTATTTTCTTACTTGTTGATCAAGCTACCATGGTGATGGGTAGCTAAACACTTTTGTGTCAAAATTAGAGGTAGTTAATCTTGCTTTTATGTATTTCTTTTGATCTTTTATATGTGAACAAGGTTATGATCAATAGATGATGAAGATATTTGCTTTTAATGATGTATTTATGGTTTGAATCACTCTAGACATAGATTTTCCAAGTCTTGATTTTATTTCTTCATCTATTAACCAACAAACTCTAGACATATATTTGAATGTTAATATTTGCTTTGTGTCGATCTTTATGTTTATTGTTTCGGTTGCTATTTTAAGAAATCATCTAGCGATTAAAACAATAATATTCACGGACCCGTTTTAGAAATGAACGGATTCACAAGGATACGCAAATGTATTGGTTGAAACTAAGTTCACATGCTTGATTAATCAAATACATTTAAAAAGGATTAACGAAATCTAATCTTGACATGTTTTTCTTGAAACAAAATATTTTTGCCTTAATTTACTCTTTGCAACAAACTTATGTTACAAAACAAGCAATCTTTTGAAAGCTCGTTACTTCGAACGCTAAACTATTGAACGACTAGCATCGACATATCTTGCATACAATCCCTGTGGATACGATAAAACAAGCACTATTGAAACCACCTGTCCTCTCCCAGCTAGATAATGGGGAAACCCTCTATCTCTATCTCGCCATCGCAACAAAGATTGTTAGCGCCACCCTTATTCGTGAAACCCTTGAGGGGAAGAAGCCCATATACTTCATGAGAAAAGCGCTTCAAGGACCGGTGCTCAGATACCAGCAGATTGAAAAGGTATCCCTGGCCCTCATCAATATTGAGAGGAGGCTAAGGCACTACTTTCTAGCATGCACAATCATGGTGTGCACGGATCAGCCCGTAAGGCAACAGTTAGGCCGCCTAGACATGGCCGGCAGAATGCTCAAATAGTCACTGGAGCTGTCCGAGTTCGACATCCAGTACAAAAGCAGGAAAGGCCTCAAAGCTTAGGCGTTGGCCGACTTTGTGGCAGAGATGACCTTGCCCGACTCCCTTAATTGCAGAGCTCGTAGGTGGACAATCTTCATTGAGAGAGCGTCCAGCTCAACAAGGAGTGGAGCAGGCATCATCCTACAAAACGAGGAAGGGATCCTCATCGAGATCTCACTTACCCTATCTTTCCCTCACCTTCAACAATCAAGCATAGTATGAGGCCTTCCTTGCATGTTTGCGCCTCGCCAAAGACCTAGGAGTCGAGAAAGTCGTAATCTGCACGGATTCTCAGCTCTTGGCCCTCCAGGTATAGGCAGAGTATCAGGCCAAGAACGACAACCTATCCGAATACCTAACATTTGTCAAGGAAAAAATGACGAAGTTCATATCGAAGGAGGTAAATCACGTTCCATGCAAACACAATGTTTAGGCAGATGTCCTGTCAATGCTTGCAAGTACAAAGAAAAAGGGGGGAATCAAATTCGTTATATAGGAGGTACATCCTCAACCTAGAATCGAGAGAACTTCCATGATGGATGACCCCAGTCTACAACTACCTCGCCAAGGACGAACTACCATGAGACCCAAAGGAAGCCAGCATGGTCAGATGCAGAGCATGTTCCTATGTCCTGGTCAAGAATAAGCCTTACATGCGAGGGTTCTCCATTCCTGTCCATAAATGTGTTGAGGAAGAAATGATCGCCCATGTCCTACACGAAGTCCACGAGGGGATCAACATCAAACACATCGAAGGAAGATCCCTCGCCAGGAAAGCCCTACAAGAAGGATATTACTGGACGACCATCCAGCATGACATAAAGGAGCACGTTAAAAAATGTGACAAATGCCAACGTCATAAGGACATGTACTTGGCACCGTCCAATGAGCTTAAAGCAATGCCCTCCTTGTGGCCCTTCGCATGGTGGGGCTTGGACATCCTAGGGTCTTTTGTCATAGGGTCAAATCAGAACAAATACCTAATTGTAGGTGTGGACTACTTTACAAAGTGGATAGAAGCAGAAGCTCTGGCCAAAATAACGACCCATAATATACTCCGCTTCTACAAGAGAAACATCCTTGCTCGCTTCGACATCCCCCAGGCAATTGTCACAGACAACGGAACATAATTCACAGACAAAAAGTTCCAAGAGTTTGTCGCCTAACTGGGCACCAAACAACACTTCACGTCTGTCGAGCACCCGCAGACGAACGAGCAAGTCGGGGTAGCCAACAGGATAATCCTACGAGGTCTCAAACAGAGACTAGACGAAACAAAAAAATAATGGGTCGAGGAGCTACACAGTGTGCTTTGGGCCTACCGTACTCTGCCCCACTCTTCGACTGGGGAAACCTGTAACACCCTTATTCTACCCCACAGATATTACGGTAAAATAACACGGATTTCAGAGTAAAATATTAACTTTCATAAAAAGGCACAAAAGGGCGTACATTTCTCAATGTCAACAAAGTTGGTCAATACTCCCTAACACGCGGGTTTTCTCAAAATACATCAAAACATCATATACAGCGGAACTCAAAACATAAATCAATGTTTTCCTCATAAGGGAACATCAGTAAAATAACCCAATGATATACAATCAACTCAAAGAACCCAACCCGATGTTACATATTAGATCAAGACCCTCTAAATTAACCATAAAGGCTAACGACTCTAAAACTTCACAATACTCCCCGACGGCGTCCACGGCTAAACTTGCTCATCTGCATGTTACCCACGTGGAGGTAACATTCAAACAGGTAAGGTGAGTAAGACAATTCATAATAATCAATGTATAATAATTAATGCATAAACGGCATATTACTCATAGTTATATTCAACACATTGATATCCTTCAAATATGCCTCAAAGGCCACAACGTCATAATTTATACACATAGGCTCATAAATGCAAATGCAACATAGACTCAATGCATGTGGTACCAATCATCACAACACGATGGACACTGGGCCATCAATCCTCCATAGATCCCCATCAATAGGATCAGAGCACATCAAAATAATTCACATCCACACAGTGGAATTGAAGCCAAAGTAATCGAGGTCCTGAACTGAAGTTCGGATGCACATGAATGCATGATGCAAACTTCATAATAGTCCTCATAACAACAACATATGGTGCATCATCATTCATCATATTCATCATCATTACACGTCACATCTCATCGTCATATTCATCATCATAAATCATGTCATCATAGCTCATCATAACAATCATCATCATACATTATGATGTCTTATCTCATCACAGTAATCATCATTATACAACATATCATCATATCTCATCACATTAATCATCATACAACATATCATCATAATTCATCATATTACTCATCATACAACATATCATCATAGTTCATCATAGTAATTAATCTAACACATCATGCCATCATATAATCACGTATAAATCACATATTAGCTCATTGTCATATTATCCCATATCAATTCATAATACTACCCCCATATCACCTCATATTAATTTATCAAATTATACTCACGGGAATCCTCACACTATCGCCTATCAATCACATAAACTTCACAGTTCTACTCATGTTAATTCTTCATATCATCACATAGTATTTACATATTAATCCCTAATATCATCTCATATTGCCTCATATTAATTCATCATAATTATCACAGTTATCCTCATGGTAATTCATTAGGAAAATCGCAGCATCAAAACGTCAAGACATCACTGAACCAAAACATGATTCATTAATAGGACCTATACACAATTGACTTCTCAAACATAATTAGATATACAAATATTGGGAAACCAAATCCCTTATCTATACTATGTTATAGCCCTGTTCATTAGCTTTCCAACGCTTCGAATGTGGGTCAAAACGGACTTACGGATCAAAAGTTACGTCCAAAACAATTTCGACCGAAAACATGAACAGTCGTGACGGACAACAAAACGCTATTACGCTTCGGAACCTAAATCAACCCAAAAGTCCACATGATTCACTTCCCCAATGCCTCCAGAACATCCCTAAATTATCCCTAAGGTCTTAAGGCGATAAAGGCACAAAATCTATGGTTTATTAGGCCAATCTGGCAACATTTGCACTACCTAAAACACTATTTTCCTGCAATTGCTCTGAGTGCATCAGAGTTACTCACATTGAATACTCCTATTCCTATAGGGTCAAACATATCACAATCCAAGGTTTTGGCCACGAAGGCCTAAGGTTTCCCTTCTCATATCAATATTCAGTGTTACATACCATTACCCCTAACCTCAAAGCCTTATCATCAAATTCCCTATTTTCCCATAACCAACCCAAAATACCTTAAATCACAAACCAACCATAAACGCATCTAAAGGAATACATAGAAAATCATGAACATCGATACTCCCCATACCTTAGTCGATTCAAAGCTTTCACGATTAACTCCAACAATCTTTCGAAGCTTTTGCCTCCACTGATCCATCCTCAGAGCTCTGGCCTCCATTCTTTTCACGGTTAACAAAATGAATCCTCAACCTTCAGAATTCTATTTTGTCAAACTTAGACTTGGGCCACACAATCGGGTTTTTCCCATAACACCCTTACTAACTCTTCATAATGCCCAATTTACCCTTATTTCACTTATATTCATTTTAATCAATAATAATACTAATATTCTCATATAGTATACTGTTAATTAAATAAATAGTCCAAAAATGCACATTTTCTCAATAATCCACAAAACCACCGAAAACCACCCAAAATACGAATATTCTCAATTAAATAATTAATTAAAATATTCCGCTTAAATTTGGGGTGTTACAAAACCCCTTTCCGTTTAGCATATGGGACTGAGGCAGTGATCCCTATCGAAATGCACGTGCCCTCTAGGCAGACTGAAGCTCCCTTGGACGAGGAGAATAATAGCGAGGCAAGAAGGGAGGAGCTCGATCTCGTCGAAGAGGTCCGATTAGAAGCTGCCCTCTGCGAGGCCTCATTAAAATAAAAAATCACAATTAGGCACAACGCCAAAGTCATACACTGAGACTTCCAGGTGGGCAGTCTCATCCTAAGGAGAAATCACAAAGATTCTCATGAAGGCAAACTCGCCGCAAATTAGGAAGGGCCCTATCGTGTTAGAGCAAAAACAGAGAATGATGCCTACTTCCTAGAACATCTTAACGAGGATGAACTCGCTCGACTATGAAATGTCGAAAAGATAAAACAATATTATAGCTAAGGCCACAGCTATTGGCATGCTCCATTGACACGGTGAGCATAAGGTACCGACTAGAAGTGCACGCCACGGTACAAGCGTCACATACTAAAATGAATCAAGATAGGATTTTTCTCTATGACGAACAAAACTCTTGCCCGACAGCGTTCCCTCGACCGAGCTTGCCGTCACCAACGTGCTAAGAAAGGCAGAACACTCAGCTCGCGATGGGAAGTTCACGCTACAAACTCAGGCCACAAACGCGACCTGAGCTCCGCTCTCATGCCCGGAAACGACCCAGGCCTCTCGACTAGTTTCCCTCACTGTCGAACACCAATTTGTCGAGCAATCCCCAAAACATAACGAAATCATTCACTTAAGTAGCCCATACAACGGGCACAAGTAACGAGCAACATGCGACACTTAGAGAATTTAAGCAAAGTAAAAACATGCACCAAAAACAAATCATACACAATCGACCACCACGACCGAAAATAAATATTAACATATAAAACGACCACAAGGACCACAATTGTGGTAGTTACAATAAAAAAGGGCCAAGAACCATACAAAAAGATAAAAAATACAGAGATACGACACGCAGGCCAGAAATACAACAAAGAGAAAATCAGTCGACCACATGCTGAGGCTCCTCGCAGCCAGGCTGCGCCTGCTCCTCGCTGAATTTGAGAAATTATAGGACTATGATCTGGCCGTTTACCACACTACAGAGGAACACGGTCCCCTCGGTAGACAGCTCGACCCCGGGGTTTGCAATCTTCAGCTGCCCCACAATATTGTTGAAAGCATCCCCGACAATCCCCACGCAATCCTCCTCAGCCTGAGTGATATGGGCAACAAGCTCGGCTCAAGTCTTTAGACTCTTCACCTCATTGCTTTCATCCTCAGTAGGAGAGGTGGCAACCCTTAGTGATGCGACTATGTCCTCCATGAATTTCTTCTTCGCGGCCAGGGTATCCCTCCCCTCGGTGACCTTGGCCAGCTCACCCTTATACTTCTTCGCGGTCTCCTCGGTGGCCTTAGCCAGTTCCTCCTTGGTCTTCTTCACTGCCTCCTTCACAGCCTTCAGCTTTTCCTCCAGAACCGCGTTTACGGCATGTGCCTTCTTTAGCTCCACCTCTTGAGGGCCCCCCGCCTCAGTGTAGACCACCGCCATGCCCAAGACCCTCATCAGGGAAGCGGCATCCTGGGCTGACATCGTCCTCTTGCTCGGACAGTCCAGCTCCTCGATATGCAAGGACTCCACCCGAAGAAGTGCGAGGGAGGAGCCTTCGAAGAAACTCCTGTTGTGAAAGCAAGGAGGAAGCTCAAATTTTATCTTCTCACCCTCGTGAGTAAGGTCGAGGACCTCGTCCATTCGGGGGAGCTTGGACCGCGAGGTTACTAGAAGCGGGGAAGTCTGGGTGGCTGCGGCTCTAGAGGATGAAGTTCTCCAACCCCGATGGTTTTTTTTATCTTCTTACCCACCTTGAGCTTCGCTTGGACATTCTTCACCATACACTCCTGAGCCGAAAACATCTTACTTGCAAAACAACGGGCACGTGTTAGTAAACAGGGAAAATAACAATACGAACAAGCTAAGAAGTAAATGGCTACCCAGAAGTTCTAGAGCCTTCTCGCTAGTGCCACACTCGGGGATCACTTTTGTGTTAATGTAACGGGTCTTCACCTTAGGTCCCCCGTCTTCTTCATAAATAATTTCCCTGCTCCTGGTCACACACTAAGCAAGGAGAAAGCTATCAATAAAGGTCACAAGCTTGTCGTAGCTGGCCCGATCATCCTCCCTCAACATGTGCGGAGTGGCAAGGTAATCATCGGTTTCAAGGGTAAAATGGTCCCCGCTCCAGCAGAAGGGGAACTTCAGTAACCTCCACCCCTTTATCTTGTCCTTCTAATCGATGAGGGGATCCCCGATCTCGTCTTTCGAAACCTCTCAGACAAACGAGGAGTCTTTGGCCCTCTCTTACACGGGCTCAACTACGTAAAACCTCTCCTTAAACGTCCTGATGGACTTGGAGAAAGGCTTGAGCAATTTCTTCCCCTGCTTTAGGGAGACCCATCCAAATCGCCTCCCAACAACCCGGCGTTGGAAATGGAAGATGGTGGAGAAGAGGGGGAGATTGGCTCTAATCTCCAAAAATTCACATGTCATCTCGAATGCTCAGACGAAGGCAGTCGAGTTCGGGTGCAGTTGGGAGTGCACTAGATCTAGATGTCCGAAAAACTGCCACTTAAAAGTCTATGAGGGGCAGCCTCAAACCGATCTCCTTGAAGACAAACTCGTACATGGGGAACCTCTCCCCATATGTTGAGCATATTCGATCGTTCTCCCCAAGGAAGTGGACCTTTCAGTCTCCCTCAGCCCCCACCGTCGTGAAGGTGTCCTGTGTGTGAAAAGTGAAAAGGGAGGTATGCTTATGAGGCTTAGCGATAACCCACTCTTCCCTGGAACTACTAGGAGCGGACGTTTCACCGATATTCCGAGGAGCGAAAATTTCATCAGCACTGCTATCATCCAAAAAGATCTCCTCAGACAACTCCCCTGTGACTTCATCCATGAGATCGTGAGACATCTCTTTTTCCTGAAAAGCAGAGGACAAAAGTGAATTCAATGACAAAGTCAAATCCACCCTTCCACCGCTATTCAAGTGAAAGAGTGTTCGAAGGTATGAGGACAACGTCCCCTGGAAACCCTTCGAACCCACACGGGGAGATCCTCCCTAGTGCGTTACCCAGAATTCCATTAAAGATCCACCGAAAAACTCATGAGTACACCGGAAAACACATAAGCTCCACCAGGCGACAAACTCACTCGTTGTCGTAACGGTGTCAGAACCAACGAAAATCCTAAGTTCCTAACGCTCTAGCGACGGCGGCAGAAAATGGCCTAACCATATCCAGCCACCAACGTTCGACAGAAACCACCCTTACTCTACATAGTTTCTTCCTAACCACGTGCAATATAAACGAAACAGGATTGAAAACACGTAAAACAGAAAGGGTAGAGAAAACTTACAAGGTCGAAGAAAAGAAAAGCTGGTCGGCAGAGTCTGGACGTTGCTCGTGAGGCGGCGTTACTGCGGTGGATGAAGGAATCGAAGACGAGCAGCAAGAGAAGAGAGAGAAGCGAAAAGTGAAAATGAACGTTTCCTCCCTCTATTTATAGAAAGACTAGAGACACATGCATGAGCACGCGCGACGTAGGGGCATCATCATAACCCTAACATAGCCATCATTGTACATTAAATGTAGCACATGGCTCGATGCACACATGTCACTCCATCCCTTCAAGTCCCATTAACCATTGAGCTCCCTGCTCGTCAGGAACGCGAGGCAACGTTCCGGGTTTCCCATGTCACAGGTGCCTTCGAGCACCACGAAACGACCCCATCTCAGCAACAGGCGTCGACCACGCCCACTCCTCCTCAGGACCACGAGCTTCCCTTATGTCATCACTCTTATGCTCAGGAGCAATGACTCGGGGGCTCCTATTCCGAACTGGACCAATAGCTAGGCATGACCCAATTCACTTCTGCTCCCAGAACGGCCCAATAACCTATGTCCTACCAGTTAAGGGCAAAGGGAAACATTTTCTCCTCTGCCCCTCTGCTGAGGAAGGTTGGCTAGTTGACCCCCAAGATCAATTGTCCCTCGTCGAATCTCTACCTGTCACACATGGTTCCACCATCTAGAAATAGTCACGACGCCTACGATCATGCCCTTGCCCGTGGCAACGGCTAGTTCCGAGCACCTTTGCCCGTCTCAACGACTAGTTTCTAACATTTACCTATTCTTTGGGAGCGAATATCTCGCCCCAAAAATAGGGATCAATGGTCATGCGTTGGGGGCATTATATTCTAAATCACCAGACACGTTATCTTTATACTCGCCTTCTCTTCTCCCGATTCTTACTTCAGCATCGGAGTGCCTTGCAGGTACACCTCATCCTCATCTTTGAAACTCAACATCGCAGACAAAGTCTCTACCCCACCTCAAGTTCTTATCAGTCGTCAAGATCAATTTGTATATTTAATATGTGATTAGTCTCGGATATAATATAATTATTTCCGGTGAAAAAACATAGTACGAAAAAAAGATAAATTGTTCTACGAGTCCACTAACCTAAATCAAACTAACTCATAAATTATTAAAAAAAAACATTTATTTACGTGTACTTCCAACTCAACCGCAACAACCGTATAGTTTTGATTTAGGTATCGAGTTTGAGTTTTGCAACTTGCGAATTCATTGATCCAACCCATTGATGTAACATCAGTATTTTTTTATTTTTTAAAATATTTTAAATAAAAATATAAAATTAATATCTCACTACTAACTATAATTTTTCCAAAAAAAAAAAAATTATTCTCTCAAATAATACTATTAGATCAATTAGTTTACGTAGTTCTAAGACTAAATATTATTTTTTATTTTCTTTTGTGTCATTTTCAACTTACACATTTTATGAAAATAGTGTCTAGTGGACTTTAATATGGTTATCAAGTATTATGACGTGTTAATGAGTTTTATTAGATGTTATATAATGTGTTTCATCTAATTTAAGTGTTGAAAATTAATAATTGTATTGAATTGTGTTAATATTTTTGTCAATTGAAAAAAAAATCATTAAAAAAATATTTTTTATTTAAAAAACAATCCGCGAACACAATTCAATCCATAAATAAACAAATTGGTTCAGATTAATTTTAACTATAAAATTGCAGGTTAAACAACAAATTCAATACTTAAAATTTAACCAGGGTAGATAAAACATTAGATTGAATCCTATCCAATTGAAGCCGTATATATTCCTACCTAAACACATGTCTTGTGTGGTTTGTTAGTCTATTCAATGAAAATCAATTAGTATAAATTGCTAGACATAACATATTATGTGCCCCAAATGTAATCCATTGTTTTATTTGACTGATATTATGTGCCCCAAATGTAATCCATTGTTTTATTTGATTGATTGGCCGTGAGTACTTTAACTTATCGTATCCTCCAGAGAATTATATATTAGTATTATTTAAGTCATTATGCAATACTATTAAGTCGTCGAAATATGAAAAGCAATGGTTTTTTTAGACAAAGGAAATACAATGATCTACTAGAATCGAAAAGATTGTGTCGACATAGTCAAAGGGATAACGCGTGGCATTAAATTCCAAACGTAAATTTGGTTTAATTGTGTTTTGCGTCTTACAATTTTCGGGGGAAAAATTGACTACAATAGATGTCTTGTTTGACAAGCCATACATATACATATTTTTCCATAATAGTTTTTTTTCCCCTTAATTTTAGAATATTAGGCATTGTACCCGGATGATACCATGATTCAATTAACCGCCATTGAGCTTAATAGGTAATCTTCTAAGAACAAGCGTGTCATTTTTTTTTAACTTGTAATTCACATAATAGAATTTAAGACGGATCTACTTTTTACAATATCAATAATTAAATTTTATTCTATTATGTGGGTCGATCACATAGAATAATTTATGTTATAATATTTTATTTAAAATTATATTTTTATTTAAATTTTTATAATTTTATTTAAATTTTTAATTTTAAAATCATTTTTTAATAACTTTTTATTAGTTTGAGAGTTTTTGTTTGGTATTTTAACGATAAATATGTGATATAAATGTATGAAACTGCTAAGTATAAATGAATTTAGCTATATTTTTGACATTTTGATAACTTTGATTGAAGGGGTGAGTTTGACTCGTTTATTAAATATTTTGAAACTTAGTTTATTTTTTAGTTTGAGGTTTAGATGATCTAGAAACCTGCCAAGCCTAGTTTTGAAGAATCTCAGGAAAAACTCGACAAGATTAGAGTCACTCTCTATGGAAAACATGTTTGGAATCTCTAAAAAATTTATAGTGATTTAGCATATTTGATAGAAGTAGAGATGTGATAAATTTGCAGGCTAAGTACAAGTAGCTAAATCATTTCGACTATATGTTCCAAGGTTCGATAGAGGAAACTTTCGACAGAAGCAGTTAGGAGATTTAAAAGATGGTTTGATACAACAAGAGCAATTCAAAATAATTCAGATGTCGAAGACACGTGTGCTTGCGACTTATTATGTCTAAATGATTCGTGACTGCAAGTGCACAGTCGGATCACGTAGTTTTAAAGATTATCGAATCCAAAAGACCAAGAATCGATCTTACCGTTATCTAATGCTACTACGTAAATCTAAGGCTAATGGATTTTTTTTAGGTTGAAATGCAAGAAAATAAATGTAAAATAAAATATGATTTAAATCAAGATATGACCGAATATCGGTATGTAGTTTGTCAATCATCGAGGATTCAATAATTCATGGGCGTTATTAGAAGATCAAAATATTATTCTGTAGAAAATACTCATTTAAAAGACTTTATCTCTCACTCTCGTGTTTATTGACTCAGACTATACTCTCAAATCAGAATGAAGGCTCTCACTCTCTTATTTGCATTTAAAAACACTTTTTGAAAATAAGTAGATCCTAATTAATTCTAAGTGCTCTCGTTGTATTTATAATTAATGTTCAGTTTCAGCTATCCGGTTAGGACCTCAAACTCTTGCTTTATTGATCCTAACCTTCGTTACCTTTTTACTCTCATAACAAAAGTTATAAAGTTTAATAAAAAGAAACCAAGACCAGAGAAATAAAGTTGTTAAGTTCACGCCATGAATTATTAAACCCCTTTCGACCGGTCGTATTTACATACCGATATCAAACAGTTTAGCCAGACATGATTTGTAAACAATGCATACAATGACAAGAATTAATCATAAGGCCAAACAAAATATAAATGGAAAACATAACAGTGAAAGTAAATAAGGAAAACCAGGAAATTACGAAGAACTGAAAAAACTTGGATTATGGAGGCAAGCTTTGAATTCAGTACAAATCACGAACAACAAAATAAATCCTAATACTAAATTGCAATAGTTTCTCAGTGTGAAAAACTATTACTTTTACAAATGTTAAAAACTGCTTAAAGACTAAGGAAAATAAAACTCTGGCTCAGAGAAGAAGAAGGAGGGTCCCGTCTGCTTGGAAACCGTCTTGCTTTTATATTCGTTGCTCCTGGTCAGTTACCCACGAAATTCGCTCCCAATAATTTCTTAGCGTTCAGGAAAAGACGGAGAAAGTGTAGAGTGAATGGAGAAATTGTAGGGGCCGTTTTCATCAGGTGGCACCCGCCACCTTCTTCTATAATTCAGTGTGGCAGGCGTCACACTTCTCTCCCTTGCTACATAGTGGCACTCGCCACTCTCCTTACTTTTAGGAGTGGCACTCGCCACTTCCTCTTCTTCATTCTAGGTGGCAAGCGCCACACACATGTGGCAAGTGCCACTAGTGTGTGGTGGCTCCCACTTTATTTTTTTTCTTTCTATTTATTTCTTTTTTCTTTCTTTTCCAATTCTTTCCTTTTTCCTATAAAACATAATAAAATAATTGCATAATAAAATATAAATCAGATAAATTAACAATAATTGCAAATAAAGTTCATGTAAGCCAAGTCAAATATACGATATAATATCCCGTTATCAAAATTCCCCACACTTGAAACTTTGCTTGTCCTCAAGCAAATAAAACATACTAAGCATAGATCTTAATATGACAAAACACAAATCATACATTTTTGCGAGGCTTTCGTACGAAAGATAGGTACTAGATAGAAATACTAAGGATACCGTAATGACGCAAAATTACTGAGTGCAATCAAGAACTCCCTCCCTATGCAGACAAGTTCGAATCATGTTATTATAACTCAACCTATTTATTCACCTCTTTTTCATTCTTGCGCAATTACATTAAGTCCGTTATCCTTGCACGCCCATGGTAAGTAAACCTGTTAGTGTTCATTGATCTCTTTTTCAAAACTTTTTCTTATTCTTTTTCTTGTGCATTTTTGAATTTCAAGAGTCTGATCCGTTGGGCTAAATGGTCGGGTAAAGACCACCTAACTTAGTAAGAACATATCTTTCATTCACCTTTTCTAATAATTCTTTTCGATTCACATTTTTGAGATCAAACACATATTTGCATCGGTTTATTACTTAGGTTGTGCTCCAAGATGGTGATGACTGCTAGTATAAACTAATCAAAAGGCTACTCTAGAATTTACGGTCTCGGCATAATAAGTATTCAAATTCATCAGCATACTTGGGGGGTTCAGGGTGTCAAAATGGTACCGATATTATCAATACTTTCCCAAGTCTCTCGAACTTAGCCTAAACCAAACAATATACTTTTTGGGTCTGTGTCATGCATCAAACCGGAATTAAAAATTTTATTATGGCTCAAGAATTTGGGAGAATCTAATAAATGGCAGAAACTAAGTATAATGACTCAACAGTACATGAATTTGATTTTATTAACGCTAAACAAAGAGATAACATAACATAATACTTAAAAGAGATAAAGCTTCCTCCCCCAATTTAAATCGAGCATTGTCCCCAATGCAACGACTTAAGGCAAGAAAGGAAGGTAGAACCTGGAAAGTCTTCTATTGGTGGCCTCTGTCGCGAGTTCATGCCCGCCTACCATTTCTAGGCTGGTTAGGTGGCTCTTCAGAATGTTCCACGTGAACTGGTAAATCTTCCATCTTTGTGATCAAGCCAGACATGCTATATTGTTCACTTTGCACATGTCGGAGGATTTGCATCATCTTGGCTTGCTGAGCTTCGATACTTTGAATTCTTTGATCGCGCTTAGCGTCTAATTCGCTCCGTCGCATCATCTCAGCATATATGTCATCGAGAGTGTCAGGTGTGTCTTCACTTCTTCTTATGGGTCTCGAGGATGTACCTGCAATATTTTCAGAAGTGACACGTGCAGTGTGTGGAAGTGTGTCAACATTGTCCCTGCCAGCAACAACATTCTCTAGAACGTGCGTGGGGATTGGATTTTCAACATAACAATAATTATTTTGGTTACGGATGTCTACGCGAGCTGGGTTTGGAAGAATAAAATCCCGGAATACTTGATTATTAATCATTAAGTCAAAATTCTCGTCTAGCCGCCTCCTTACCATTTTCATGCTTCTAACCATGTCTATGTCTATAGTTCGCGGAGGTAGTGGTGTCAAAGGTAAAAATTTATTTTCTAAACCAAGAATTCGACCTAAAGTAGTTATTAGGCCGCCGAAAACTATAGCTCCCTTTTAGGGGTGGCGATTACTTTCACATGGAAGAACAGAAATGGGACAGTGTTAATCCTTTCGGTGGTCGCTAAGGTGGTAAAAAGATAGAAAAAATCAGCTTCATTCACATTGTTAGAGTTGGACCTATCGAAAATAGTACAGGCCAATAATTGGCGCAAATAGCGTACATACAGGTTTTGGATCAGGGAGGCTCTATTGCCTTCAAAACTATGTGTCACTGTTTCTGTTATTGCCCTCCAAAAATATTTATAAGCGTCTAGCCAACCGGCTCCATCTGGCACATCATATTTCACTCCATCTCCGTAAGGAAATTTTAGTAAGACAGCTAATCCATCAAAAGTGAAGGTGTATTCTATGTTAAACAATCGAAAATAAAGGTTTCCATTAGGACCATAAATAAGTGAGCTTAGAAATTCTAAAGTGGGTTGAACATAAACAGGATCTTTAAACGATAAAAAATAAGTTAAACCCAATTTCTCTAACATAAAATCTACACTATCTTTGATTCCTAAGGCTTCTAAACAAGGTACATCATGATAGATAGTAAGTGACATCTCTCTTTGAGCATGGGCTTCAAAGCGCCTCCTCTGAGCTCTGCCTCTGAAAATAATGCCCATGCAGTCAACTTAATTCATCGTTAAAATTAGTAACTAACTAAAGTTAAGTTAGCATGTATGTAAGCAGATAATGAGTAACAAGTTAGTAATGACTAAAGAAAATGGATAAGATTGCATGACATTTTTGGAAAGGAAAAATAAAAGCACATAAAAGAAATAAAAATTAAAAAACAGGTTGTCTCCCACCAAGCGCTTTGTTTTATTTCGTAAGCTCGACATAATTTTTAAATTTCACTAATTTTGGGGATGAGTGTGCAACTCAGCAAGCTTTATACTGACAGAGTAGCCTCTGTTTTCAATGTTATGGTAATGTTTCAGGCGCTGCCCATTTACGATGAACGGTTCACTAGTTTTTCCTTTTATTTCTACTGCGCCATTTGGAAAAACTTTGGTTATCTCAAAGGGACTAGACCACCTAGAACGAAGTTTTCCTGGGAAGAGTTTAAGTCGAGAGTTAAATAGGAGTACTGCATCATCCTCAATAAACTCTTTCCTCGATATACGCTTATCATGCCACTTTTTAGTTTGTTCTTTATAGATGCGGGCGTTCTCGTAAGCGTCTAACCTAATTTCTTCTAGTTCACGGATGTCTAAAATTCTATTTTCGCCTGCGGCGGTAAAATCTAAATTAAGGGTCTTAATGGCCCAATAAGCCTTATGCTCTAATTCTACTGGCAGGTGACACGATTTTCCATAAACTAGCTTAAACGGTGTGGTTCCTATTGGGGTCTTATAGACTGTCCTATATGCCCACAGAGCTTCGTGTAATTTAGAAGACCAGTCTTTCCTAGAGGTCGCAACTGTTTTTTCTAAGATTTGTTTAATTTTTCTATGCGAAACCTCTACTTTCCCGCTTGTTTGCATGTGATAAGGTGTTGCTACACGGTGTCAGACTCCATATTTCATTAATAGTTTTTCAAAAATATTTGAAATAAAATGAGTGCCACCATGGCTGATGACAAGTCTCGGCACACCGAATCTAGGAAAAATTACGTTCTTGAAAATTCTAATCACTACTCGTGCATCATTTGTTGGAGAGGCTATAGCCTCGATCCATTTTGATACATAGTCAACAACAACGAGTATGTACTTATCACAAAAAAAAGATGGGAATGGTCCCATGAAATAAATTCCCCACACGTCAAAGACTTCTACTTCCAAAATGCCTTTTAGTGGCATCTCGTCGCGTCTAGAGATGTTGCCATTGTGGTGGCACCGGTCGCAGTTTATGATTGCGATGTGGACATCTTTCCATAGAGAGGGACAAAAGAGTTCAGATTGTAAGATCTTAGCGTAAGTCTTTGAAGTGCTTGCATGTCCTCCATAAGGAGCAGAATGATAGTGAGAGATTATATATTCAACTTCGTCTTCGGAAACACATCGACGGAAAATACCGCTGGCACCTCTCTTGAAAAGCAGAGGTTCATCCCAATAATAGTGTTTAAGATCGTGGAAGAATTTTTTCTTATGTTGGTAAGTTAAATCTGGTGGAAGAACTCTAACTGCTAAGTAGTTGACAAAGTCAGCATACCATGGCAGTGCGGTTTCCGTATAAATCGCTTCCACGACTTCTTTTGTTTCGGTCTTATCGTATGTTAAAGATTGTCCAACCGTGTTTTCTAACTGAGCTATAAGTCTCTCGTAAGGAAAATTATCATTGATAGGCACTTGCTCAGGCTTAATATCCTCCATTCTCGATAAATGATCAACTAATACGTTTTCAGTACCTTTCTTGTCTTTGATTTCTAAATCAAATTCTTGCAGTAGTAGTATCAATCTTAGGAGTCTTGGTTTGGCGTCCTTTTTACTCAATAGGTACCTGATTACAGCATGATCAGTATAGATGATTATCTTTGCTCCTACTAAGTAAGAATGGAATTTATCCAAAGCGAACACGATAGCTAAAAGTTACTTTTCTGTGGTGGCGTAGTTCATTTACGCAGGGTCCAGGGTTCTACTAGCATAAAAAATAGCATGAAGCTTTTTATCTTTTCTCTATCCTAGAATTGCACCTACGGCATAATCACTAGCGTTACACATGATTTCAAATGGTAACCTCCAATCAGGTGGTTGCATGATGGGTGCGGTAATGAAAGCTGTTTTTAACCGCTCAAATGCTTTTTGGAATTTGTCATCGAAAATGAATTCAGCGTCTTTCATTAATAAGCCAGTCAGTGGTTTAGTGATATTAGAGAAATCCTTAATGAATCGTTGGTAGAAACCGGCGTGTCCTAAGAAACTTTGTATCTCTCTTACGGTTTTAGGAGGTTGAAGGTTTTCTATGACTTCTATTTTGGCTTTACCAACTTCAATCCCCTTATCAGACACTATGTGTCTAAGTACTATTCTTTGTCAGACCATGAAATGACATTTTTCCCAATTTAACACGAGATTGACTTTTACGCATCTTTCAAGTACCATTTCTAGGTTCGATAAGCATCCTTCAAAAATCTGCCCACAAACAGAAAAATCATCCATAAATACTTCCATGATGTCGTCTATAAAGTCAACGAAGATTGACATCATGCATCTTTAGAATGTTGCGGGAGTGTTACATAATCCAAACGACATTCGTCGATAGGAAAATGTACCATAAGGACAAGTGAAGGTTATCTTTTCTTGGTCATCAGGATGAATAGGGATTTGAAAGAATCCTGAATAACAGTCTAAATAGCAAAAATAGGAGTGCTTAGCTAATCGTTCAAGCATTTGATCAATGAAAGGTAACGAGAAATGATCCTTTTGAGTAACTTTGTTCAATTTCCTATAATCAATGCACATTCTACTTCCGGTCACAACTCTTTGTGCTATAGACTCACCTTTTTCGTTCTTAATAACTGTAACACCCATCTTCTTTGGTATGACATGCACTGGGCTAACCCATTGACTGTCAGAGATCGGGTATATAGTTCCAGCTTCTAACAACTTTTGTACTTCTTTCTTGACTACGTCACTCATAATGGGGTTTATCCTTCTTTGATGTTCTCTAGAGGTCTTGCAGTCTTCCTCTAGCATAATGCGATGCATACAGATAGAAGGACTTATTCCTTTTAGATCAGAAATGTTGTAGCCTAGAGCAGATGGGTATTTTCTTAAGACATGTAGTAGTTTCTCAATTTCTATTTGTCCTAAGTCAGCATTGACTATCACTGGTCGTTCGAGCTCGGTGTCTAGGAATTCATACCTTAAATTTTTGGGTAGTGTTTTAAGTTCTAAAGTCGGTTTCTTTGGACAAGGCATATGATTGGGTGTCAGTGCTAGGCATTCACTTAGACTGTCGTCTTGGTATTCACCACGCCAATCATCATCTTCAAAAATTGGAGGTATTGGGATTTTTATAATTTTGGAATAAGAAGTTTGTTCCATCTCTATTTCTCTTACGCATTCTTTGATAACCTCTAGAAAATAACGTGTATCATTTATGGTTGGTGCCTGTAAGAATTGTATCAAAATAAATTCGACTTTCTCTTCACCAACTTCGAAAGTTAGCTTATCTTTCTTTACATCTATAATGGCTCCGGCGGTAGCTAAGAATGACCTTCCTAATATGACAGGGGTATTGGCATCCTCCTTTATGTCCATGATTATGAAATTAGTAGGGATATAGATTTGACCTATACGTACCAGAATGTTTTCTAGTATTCCTATCGGGAACTTAACAAAACGATCGGCTAGTTGTACAGACATATTAGTTGGTCTTAATTCTCCCATATCGAGCCTTTCACATATGGACAATGGCATTAAGCTAATATTGGCTCCTAAGTCACATAGAGCTTTGTCTATGACAAATTTTCCAATTACACAGGGTATGGAAAAACTATCGGGGTCTTTCAGCTTAAGAGGCATTTTGTTTTGGACTATCGCACTACACTCAGTAATAAGCGTAACGGTTTCGTTATCCTCGATCTTATTCTTATTTGATAATATTTCTTTAAGAAACTTAGCATATGAGGGCATTTGGGTGATAGCTTCTGTAAAGGGTATTGTGATATTCAATTGTTTCAGAAGTTCAACAAATTTCTTGAATTGCCCCATGCTCTTAGATTTAGCAAATCTTTGAGGATATGGAATGAGAGGTTTATAATATGGTGGAGGCACATATGGTTCTTCTTTTTCTGCAACCTCTTGGTCACTAACTTCTTTCTCCTTTATGTTTAGTTCATTTTCCTTCTCAGTTATTTTACCAGGATTTTGATACATATCTGGATTCTCAAGTCTCGGTTCGATTGGTTCGTCCAACTTCGCACCACTTCGTAGTATGATAGCATTAGTATGTCCTTTTGGATTAGGTTGCGGTTTTCCAGGAAATGTGTCTGCAGGAACATCAGTAGGTGCTTGTTGTTGGGCGACTTGCGAAATTTGGGTTTCAAGCATTTTGTTGTGAGTGGCTAAAGCATCTACCTTGCTTGCTAATTGCTTAATTTGCTCACTAGTGTGTATGTTTTGATTCAGGAATTCTTTATTTGTTTGAGCTTGGGTGGCTATAAAGTTTTCCATCATTATTTCAAGATTAGATTTCCTAGGAGCATTTTGAGCAGCTACGACAGGTTTCTGTATCCTGGTGGTACAACAGGTGTTTGTCCAGGCGCATACAATACATTGTTGTTTTTGTATGAAAAGTTCGGATGGTTTTTCCAACCTGGGTTGTAGGTGTTTGAGTAAGGATTTCCTTGAGCATAATTCACTTGGTCTGTGGAAACTCCTATCAAAATTTGACATTCAGGGGTAGCATGCCCAGGAACTCCGCATAACTCACAGTTTGGAGCTACGGTAGCCACAGTGGCTGTAGGTGTTATGGTCAAACTTTCAACCTTTTGAGTGAGAGCATCTACCTTTGCATTGACTTGGTCAAGACCGCTTATCTCGTACATACCACCTTTCGTTAGAGGTTTTTCTACGGAGGCTCTTTCACTTCCCCACTGATAGTGATTTTGAGCCATACTCTCGATAAGTGTATAAGCCTCATTGTAGGGTTTGTCCATCAGTGCGCCATCCGTGACAGTTTCTATTGTCAATCTTATGTTGTACAAGAGATTATTGTAAAAGGTATGGATGATCAACCATTCTTCTAGATCGTGATGAGGGAAAAGCCTCATCATGTCCTTGTATCTTTCCCATGCTTTGAAAAGAGATTCATTGTCCTTGTGTTTGAATCCATTTATTTAGACTCTTAGCATATCCGTCTTACTAGGTGGGAAATATCGTGCTAAGAACACCTTCTTCAACTCATTCCACGTAGTGACAGATACGGATGCTAGAGACCGGAACCAAGCTCTAGCTTTATCTCTTAATGAGAAAGGGAAAAGGCGTAGTCTTATTGCTTCGGGGCTAACACCATTTGCTTTCACTATGTCTACGTATTGCAAGAACACTGACAAATGTAAGTTCGGGTCCTTCGTGGGACTTCCGGAAAATTGGTTTTGTTGTACAGCTAACAACAACGAAGGTTTTAGCTCAAAGTTATTTGCCGCGATGGCAGGAGCAGCAATATTGTTATATGGTTCCTCCTGCGAAGGGTTGGCCTAGTACTTGAGAGGTCAATTCTGAGGTACTTCAGCCATGGGTATTGGTAATTATGGAAAGGGAATTTCAGGTTTGGGAAGGTTATACTTAATTCGAAAAGCGTTAATTCGGCGTCTTAAACTAATAAAATGCTTGATGTTGTCAATCGGTTGCTCAACCTCGTCAGCTCTAGAGCGAGTGTTTGGCATACAATCGACGAATTAAAATAGGGAAATGGTTGCCTTAGTCTATACTGTGCAACACTAAAGTTACGATATCGACTTAATGGTCCCCGGCAACGGCGGCAAAAACTTGATCGCGACTTAGTATGTCTAAATGATTTGTGACTACAACTACACAGTCGCATCGCGTAGTTTTAAAGATTATCGAACCCAAAGGACCAATAATCGATCTTACCGTTATCTAATGCTACTACGTAAATCTTGGGCTAATGGATTTTTTTAGGTTGAAATGCAAGAAAATAAATGTAAATTAAAATATGATTTAAATCAAGATATGATGGAATATCCGTATGTAGTTTGTCAATCATCGGGGATTCAATAATTCATGGGCGTTATTAGAAGATTAAAATATTATTCTATAGAAAATACTCATTTAAAAGACTTTATCTCACACTCTTGTGTTTATTAACTCAGACTATACTCTCAAATTAGAATGAAGGCTCTCGCTCTCTCATTTGCATTTAAAAACACTTTTTGAAAATAAGTATAATTAATTCTAAAGCGCTCTCGCTGTATTTAGAATTAATGTTTAGTTTCAGATATCCGGTTAGGACCTTAAACTCTCGCTTTATTGATCCTAAGCTTCGTTACCTTTTTACTCTCGTAACAAAAGTTATTAAGTTTAATAAAAAGAAATCAAGACCAGAGAAATAAATTTGTTAAGTTCACGCCATGAATTATTAAACCCCTTTCGACCGATCGTATTTACATACCAATATTAAACAGTTTAGCCAGACATGGTTTATAAATAATGCATACAATGACAAGAATTAATCATAAGGCCAACCAAAATATAAATGGAAAACATAACAGTAAAAGTAAATAAGCAAAACCTGGAAATTACGAAGAACTGGAAAAACATGGATATAGAGGCAAGCTTTGAATCCAGTACAAATGACGAACAGCAAAATAAATCCTAATACTAAATTGCAATAGTTTCTCATTGTGAAAAACTATTGCTTTTACAAATGCTAAAAACTGGCTAAAGACTAAGGAAAATAAAACTTTGGCTCAGAGAAGAAGAAGGAGAGTCTTGTCTGCTTGTAAACCATCTTGCTTTTATATTCGTTGCCCCTGGTCAGTTACCCACGAAATTAGTTCCCAATAATTTCGTAGCGTGCAGGAAAAACTAGAGAAAGTGTAGAGTGAGTGGAGAAATTGTAGGGGCCGTTTTCATCAGGTGGCACCCACCAACTTCTCCTATAATTTAGTGTGGCAGGCGCCACACTTCTCTCCCTTGCTACATAGTGTCACTCGCCACTCTCCTTGCTTTTAGGAGTAGCACTCGCCACTTCTTCTTCTTCATTCTAGGCGGCAGGCGCCACACACATGTGGCAAGTGCCACTAGTGTGTAGTGACTCCCACTTTTTTTTTTCTTTCTATTTCTTTATTTTTTTCTTTCTTTTCCAATTCTTTCCTTATTCCTACAAAACATAATAACATAATTGCATAATAAAACATAAATCAGATAAATTAACAATAATCGCAAATAAAGTTCATATAAGTCAAGTCAAATATACGATATAATTTTGCGTTATCAACATGGAAGCAGACTAGAAAATTGAATCTCACGTAAGGGAGTATGTGTCAATTTCTACGAAGATAATTGTTATCGATGATTAACATTGTAACAATATATAAGATGAGTTCAGTCATGTAAACGAGGGTCGCAAAATTCATCAAATATTCTATATAGAACTTAAGTATCCAAATCACATAGAGAAAAGAGTTTGTGAAAAATGTATGCATATGTGTCATTTCTTTTAATTCTTTAAACTCAAAGCATTTACTTGAATTATTTCTATCATGTTCTTGGTTTATTCTTTATTTTCATATCAATTATGCATTATTCTAGTTAGATTTTATTCTCGACATTCAAACATCAAATTTCTAAGCACAAACACCTTTTTGTTATATTATTTTGGACAATATGTTCTAGAATTTTTTCATGTTTAATCTTGTGAGTGAATGAAAGCTTGTGATTTGATTTACCAAAAATAACGGTAAATAAATTGGTCCAAGAATTCTTGCTCAAGCCACAATGGCCCAAGAATTTTTCGGGTTCCACGAATCGAGTCTTCCTGCTCAAGCCATACTGGCCCAAGACTTCTGTTCCAGGTTCCATAAACCTAGCCTATCTGCTAAAGCCACACCGGCCCAAGACTTCTGTTTCAGGTTCCATGAACCGAGCCTACCTGCTTAGACCATAGCCTAAGACTTTTCTGCTTAAACCCCTCAGATCCGCAACTTGAGACTTTCCTTGCTTAGATGCATGATCTAACATTTCTTCTAAATCAATCCACTTGATTAAGACTTTCATTGCTCAAGCACATAGCATGAGCCTTACATGGCTTAAGCATCTCAGCGAGAGGCTTCCTTTCTTGAATCCCAATGATTTAAGACTTCTGCTCAATCAATCCACTTGATTAATACTTTCAATGCTCTAGCACATAGCATGAGACTTACATGGCTCAAGTATCTTAGCGAGAGACCTAATCTAAACTGTTAAACAAGTTCAACAGAATAGAGAATAAGGTATACTTGATACTAATATCAAAGGTACGAAAAATCACCATAACAAAGACCTAAAGCTCTTAAGATTTCTAAGATATTCAATCTGTAAGAAATCTTAAGGCTTTTATAATTACAACCTATAACAGAAATTATGCATAAAAATTTGAGTTGATAATTCTTGATCTTGTTACTTATCTATTAGGTTGATCCTTGTTAAAGGGTCAGTTTGAACATTCAGCTACTTATATAGCATTTGCATAAGACTTGCCTTTGGAGAGATAACTTGATCAAGTGTCCTTGCTTTACTCCATAGTACAAGAGTCGTTGAAGATAGATACACCAAAAGATCTTGATGCATTGTGTAACATGTTTAACCATTGAGTCTTCAAAAAGATCTTGTACTATAGAGCTGTTGAGAAGAGATATCCGTAAAGCATGTTAACCTTTCTTGAGCCTTGTGAACTCAGACTCTGGCTGACAAACTGATTTGACAATGCAGCTTACTTTGTGCAGTACAAAAAACTTCAGCTTTATCACCAACTCTGAATGATACCAGAAGCCAATTTACATTCACCAAGTGTATAGAAAATTATATTGCTTCTTCTGATGCTGAGACATTCAGCTTCATAGTCTATGCCAAACATCACTTAGCAAGTGTTCTTCAGATTCTACACCACTAGAAGCTAGCAATTCAACTTCTATCAAGTGCGCCTTTGTATATCATATTTTGTATATATATTTACAAATACTATAACCTACATACAAGAAACACACATCAAATATACCATTGTACTTTCAATACTTTGTTATCATCAAAACCCAAGGAAAATATGTCATGAACAAATCTTGTTACAACAATCTCCCTTTTTTTGATGATGACAAACATAAGTATTTAAAGAACAATGTTGGGCAGTTATAATTTTCTTTGTAACATCAGAGTATGTTGTTTTTAAGCTCCCTTTGAGTCTTAATAGTCCAAACTTGAGTTCTTTGACCCAATGTGAGTACTACTTTCAAGAAAAAGTAATTTGTTTTTCTTAGTAACATCAGAGTCTGAGGTTTGTAAGCTCCCCCTAAGTTAAATAGTTCCAAGGTTGAGGTTTGTAAGCTCCCCCTAAGTCAAATATTTCCAAGGTTGAGGTTTGTAAGCTCCCCCTAGTTCTATATTTAAGAAAAAAAATATTTTAACTTCCTTTGGCAACAACAAAATACGAGGTTTGTAAGCTCCATTTTAAGTCTGATAGACTAAGGTTGAGGTTTGTAAGCTCCTTCTTAGTTCTATGTACAAGAAAGTTAAAATGTGTCATCTGGACAAGATAATCATAATAATATAAATTTAAATAACAAAATAATAAATGACCATTATGTACAACATAATAGGTACAATGGGTTCAGTTTCTAATTAAAAACTTACTATCATTTCTTCTCCTATTTATCACATTAAAAAGAATTAAAAAGAGAAATAAAAAATTACAGTCATAAATGCATAACAGACCATCATTACAAGATCAGTTTCTAAGAAGTGAAAAACGATTAAGTAACAAAGGTCATTAAGGATTATGCAATGCAGTTATTGGTCATAACAGTCCCAAGAATCAAGTAAAGGATCTTTATTCCATTGATTAGGATACTCAGAAGTCATTATAAAAGCAACCAAAATCTAGTTCATTTTCATCAACATCAAATAAAGTCATGGAGTCATCAGCTGAGAGTAACAAAATTTCTGTAGTGACAGAAAACTCACAAAGCTCTACGAGTCTGAGTGTCCAGAACCTTTAGAAACGAGCAGTTTCTGAATCATCTACTACTGGGCTTATGCCGTCTACAAAGATTAATTCAAATGAAGCTATGTCAATAGTTCCTTAACAATCTACAGAAGTAGGTTCTTCAGTAGCTGCGATGAAGCCAAGAAAGAATTCTATAAAGAGGTGTCACAACTACGAAAAACAACCGGCGGAAAAACAGAAGAGTCGCCACTGAGCATTATTTATCCCGACGGGGAAAGGAAATGATCGAAGAAAACCTCAAAAAAGGGAAAAGACATGGTCTCACAACCAAATCCTGGGTTCAGGAGTCGATTACGCGAGAGAAAGGTATTAGCACCCCTCGCATCTGTTGTACTAAACATGATCCACTCTTGTTGTTCTAATCAAAGGGTGTGTTTATCTAAAGCTTAAAAACTTATTCAACCAAGTCAAGTAAGATCAAACAAGATGATAAACAAGTTAGGACAGTGGCAACATCACATCATGTTCAACTCATATGAATGATTAAAAGAGGAGCGAAAACATACAAGACATGCACCACATCAACACCTAAACAATTGTCCACCCATAGCTCATGCAAAACACACTTCAAAACACTAGACATGTGAAGTTAGGGTATGAATCCAAGTAGGGGAAGTAGCATATGTGAAAGGATCACTTCAAACTCAAGTTCAAAATATCAAGAAAAAATCATAAGCATCATGCCATACCCCAAATTATACCCTTAAATTCTTTGATCTCTTGCATATCATTCTAGGTCAATCATAATTCATAACTAACCAAATTATCAGTTTTGCTTTGCTTTGTTTCACTTGTAGAGTCAGAGCCTGTTGCAGAGACTTCGAGGGTCGGTGAATTAGGGTTTTGGATAATTCATCCATCATTTAATCTCTTGATACATGTAAACGAAGGTTTTCTCTTGAGTTGGATTTTCATTGTTCGGAAGTTGTTTCTTTCGGTTATTGTACTCAAGTCTAAGGCAGAAGTATTGGGCCTTCAATCTTCATGAGCTTTTCTTATTGGAGGCTTATCAAGGCGCAATTTCAGCTTCTATGAGTTGCCACAACAGTGTCGTTTGTGTAAGGTTTCATCAATGGCTTAACTGGAAAGATTATGAATCAGAGTTTTGGTTCTCATTAAGTCATTGCTTCATCAGTATGCACCCAAAGCATGGAGATTGGGGTTTCTTATCCCTTTGATTATTTGAGAAGAGGTGTCATTCAATTCAGATTCGCTTGAAGTTATCAGGTCAAGGGTGTGTGCAGTATTGGTTGAAGTTCAATGATAGTTTGAGCTAATCTTGGTCAGACAAATGGTTTGCGTCTTTATCAAGTGGTTAGACTGAGTCAAGTTCATTAGTTGCTTCATGATCCATATCATTCTCCTGTTAGGATTTTATGCAGTGAAATCCATGTCTCAATTTATAATATCTAATTTTAAGGCATGATTCTCTCACAATGAGGTTTCTTGTTTCACCGTGATCAAAGTGGCATTAATTTAACTGTGCAAGCTGTGAATTTATTTCCCAGAGATTGATTAAGACATTTAAAATGATTCAGAACATTATCGACCAGAGATTCAGGGAATTGTGAATTTAATGACAATTGCTACAATTGCAAATAATTCAGCAGATCAAGAGTAGTTTCATTCATTTTATCAGAGGTCTGCAGAAGAGGGTCAAGTGTGGTTTTAGGAGTATATTTAGTCAGGTAAAATGAAAACTCCTAAAACCACACTTAACCCTCCAATTGATAGGTCTCTTCATCTCCTGACTAACCCATAAACAAAAATCGAATAGAAGGAGATGAAGAGAACTCAAAGTAAATCAAATCATAATCGAAGCCTAACCTGAGATCGACGCGAATCCAAACGAACCAAAGAGATTGAGACGAAGGTGCGAGCAGAAGCAACATGAACCTGGATCGAGGGTGAAAACGATTCAAAGAGGGGGTCTTCGTGAGAGAGAAGGTTGCAGCGATTTGATTTGTCGATGTTGTTTCGTTTTATTTCTTTGAATTTCTTGCAATATTTTTTTAATTTGAAAATAAAAAGAAGAGGATGAATCGATGATGATAAGGTTTGACTGAGCATTATCTGTTTTCATTTGGTTCAAAGATAACCTGACTTTGTTTTCTTAAAAGTAAACCATGACCTCTTTAGGTTTTGTTTCAAAATATAGGTTGTGGTTTTAGAATCTAATTGTGAGAATGGTGGGCTCGACCCATTCTGGTTTCACGGTACACCGCCCCCTCTTTTTTATTTTAACCGTGTTTTTCTTGTGAGGGATGATGGGTTTGTTTAGGCCCATATGATTCCCTATTGCAGATTTTCTTTCACCACTCTTTTTTCTTTTTAATAATTTTTGTTAATTGTTTAGTTAAATATTTTTGTTAATAGTCTTATTAAAAACTTTGTTAAATAATTTTTGTTAATTATCTTGTTAATAATTTAGTTGATAATTTTCATTGATACTATGTCATTTACGTTGTTTTATTATTATTATTTTAGTTTTAGATTTTGTTTATATATCTTAATATATTTTCTATGTTTTCCCTTCCATCTAAACTTATTTAGACTTCATTCTATTCCATTTTTATTTCGATTTATTTTCTCATTTTCATTTCGATTTTTCTTTTGGTCGATGAAGTCTTTAGTATCACCAATGTTGATTATCGAGGTTGTTTGACCTTCATTATTTCAAATATGTAGTAAATGATCATCGAGATCATTTTCTATACTTTGAGATTGTGATAGGTTACCTTCGATTACTCAACAAATGTTTGTGATTAAGACGAGACCGTCCTATTTTCTTATTCGAAAACATAAAAACATCGTAAAACTATTGAAACCCTAAAAACTGTCAATTGGTGGACTGTGGTTACTATCCCAAACTTGGGACTTTGGACTTAGATCTAGGACCCTTGCCCTGTGCTTGTGGAGTGGAGATTTGGAGACCTTGGACCTTTTATGTTACTTTGTCTATATTGGGAAATTTTATGTGTGCAGGTGTTGATACTTTGATATTGAAGTCATCTGATACATGAAGCTCATATTTGGTTCTAGATCCTCATAAAGACTTGGCTAGGATATTTTTGTTTTCATTTGATGATTGGCTATTTGTTGGCTTGCTAGTGGCTCACCACTCCAGTAGAAGGGAATGCTTATCATGCACCATATGTTGGTTAGATCCTTCCATATCTCACTATTTTCTTGATGCCTGTTCTTGATTTTTCTTAATGTTTTCTTTCATGATACTTGTTACTTGTGATGCTTTGACACGAGTTTATATCTTTACTTGAGTCTTATTTGGTACTTGATGTTGTTTGTGATTGAACTGTATAATGTTTACTTGTGATTTGTTCACATGTTCCCTTGAGGCTCCTAGTCCAAATTAATTTTCGATTAAGTTTGGAGTAGGATAGCCATTAGGCTCTCAATCCTTTATATGACAAAATTTATGATTCAGTCTCCCACTGATTATCCTATCTTTTGAGCTTTTTATTCACTTGAGCATTTGCTTTACATGTTATTATTCATCTTACATTTTATGCTTGAGGTTTCTCTCTTTGTTCCTCTGTTGCCTATGCCTGATTCCAAAGGAAAGGACCCCCCCAGTTGACTGCCATGTCATGTTTAGGATACTTGTTTATCCTAGCTTGATTATATTCGCCGTATTCTATGTAAGTGTCATGGTTATGAACACTTACTTCCCTTTGGAACCTTGACCACAATCAAGAGTTCCTCATCTCTAGTTAGGTGAACTGCAGAGGCTCTGATTCCTCATTCCTAGTCAGGATACGTAGGCACAAGATGCGATATCTTGTCGAGCTCACTGATAACTAACAACTAACTCTCTTATCTCACGTCGCCGCACGATTGAGACTAACTTACCTTACCCTTTATCCTATCCTTAGGATTGGAATCGCCTTACTCCATGTAAGGGTAATGGTTATGAACACTTACTTTCCTTGTTTAATCTAGTCTTAGGTTTGGAGTCGTCGCACTCCATCTAAGTGTCATGGTTATGAACACTTGCTTCCCTCTGGAACCTTGATCTTTATCAAGAGTTCCTCACTTGTAGTTAGGCGAACTACAGAGGCTCTGATTCCTCATTCCTAGTTAGGATACGTAGTCACAAGATGTGATATCTTGTCGAGCCCATTAACCACTAACCACTAACAACTAACTCCTTTATCTCACATTGTCGCACGATCGATACTAGTTTACCTTACCCTTTATCCTAGCCTTAGGATTGGAATTGCCGCACTCCACGTAAGTTTCATGGTGATGAATACTTACTTTCCTTGTTTAGCATAGCCTTAGGATTGGAGATGTCGCACTCCATGTAAGTGTCATGGTGATGAACACTTATTTTACCCGTTCAATCTAGCCTTAGGTTTGGAGTCTCCACAATCCATGTAAGTGTCATGGTTATGAACACTTACTCCCATTGGAACCTTTACCACAGCTAAGAGTTTCTCACCCGTAGTTAGGTGAACTACGAATACTCTAATTCCATCCTAGTTAGAATACGTAGGCACGAGATGCGATGTATTGGTGAGCATATTTTGTATATCCCCTAGGTCTTTACCTTAGCACATTTCCCTTAGAAAACAAACATTAACATAACACAAATATTAACTAGAGGTTCCTGTAGAGTACTACATATGCTTAGGATGTTAACACCTTACCTAGGTATAACCAACCCCCGAATCTTAGATCTCTTAGCTTTATTGTTACATAATGTATTTAGAGTTTTCTTCGATCTTTACCCTTTCCTTTGGATAAATCAAAGCTCGGTGGTGAACTTCATGATTTGTGATTCAAGTTAATTAATAGCTTGATATTCGATTTTCACCGCAAAAGAAATGACGACTTTTGTCGCACCCTAATTTTTGAACCTAAGATTCCATTTCTTTGTGCATCATCTTGCATAACATCTCTAGGTCAATGGTAAAATTAAATTTGGGCTATGCTTTAAGGGTTTTTTTCCCTATAAGATCATCTAGCCTCTGGCTATGATCTTCTAGGGAATTAGGTCGTGGGATCCGTGTTAAGTCCGATTCTTTTTCTTCATGACAAGATTACAAGTTAAGTGCAAATCTCCAATCCATGGTGATTTTTTGTGTTAAAGAAAAAGAGTTCAAATTACAATAAAGGCAAAATTGGAAATTTTACATTAGTATAAAGTGCAAGTTATAAAGGATTGGAGCTTTTCACAATATGAAAGAATTGAAGGTTCACAAATAGTTCAAGATTTAAGAATGTTCAAATATGGTCTACAAGCCAAGTTCAAAAGATGATCTAAAGTTCACAAAATACAAGACAAAATCATAAGCTAAAATTCAGTGTCTAAAAGACTGAAACTCCATGTTGACCTCATGAGCATCAATACGTGATCTGCATTTAACTGTGAATGCCTTGCAATGATTTGTTATAAAGGAACTAGCAATGCCCTCCATATCTCTTGCTTTGTGTTCTTAAATAAATTTGCCACACAACTGCACGATGCACAATATTTTCAAGAACACCCAACAATCATGAACAACATGTCATTGCCAGCTCAAAATTCAGTTGTTAAATGGAGTTTCTTCAAGATATTTGAAGATGAAATACCAATCTAACATGGGCATGTCATGTAAACCGCCACGTAGAAGCAACACACATGTTCAACATTTAATCTGCATCCTTATGAGTATAAGAGAGGTTCGGGTGGATTTCTTGCTAAACTTCCCTTTTTCGCTACCATCTTTGCAGTGTATGGACATGATACTTCTAGATGTGAAAATTCTGAAATTAATAACAAGATGGGTCAGAATGAAATCGAAGTAAGGAGAGGAACAAGTGTACATTGAGGAGAACATATACGGTCTTACCATGTCATTGTGGATACCATTAGTTCCACTATGCCTTGGTATGAACCACCACACTTTAGCCTTGAAGAAAGTCTCAAGATGGACAAATATTCAGAAATATCAACGGAAAAAGAATTTTATTAGCCATCATAATAAATTCGATAATTTCCATAGCAGTCCCAAATATAATAACACAAAGTTTGGAATCCTCTTATTACAAGATCATAAAGTTATTAGCAAAATCCAAACACTATCAAACATTCACGACAAGTTTTCGAATTATTCAACAAAAATCAGACATGTCGGGATAAAAATGGCAAGGAATTCATTACTGTAAGATACGATAAGATGGAAATGGAATTATCCCAAACAGAATTGAGACAACAATCATCAATATTCATTTCAAAATCGGCATTTTAAATGTTACTAAGCCTATAAAATGGCCTCCTACAGATTCACACAGGACGGATAACATATCACACAGAGAAAATTCACACTGAAAGTTCATCAAAAACACACATCACACACATGGTTTGAAAAGTTAAGAGAAGATACACAGCAGAATACGAAATCACACGCATTGAAGTATCACAATTCATAACAGTATTACAGGCTCACACACATTGCAATAAAATTCACATAATAGGCATCATAATTTACACGCAAAGAAAGACATTCACCTAAAGCATCTCATACACACACCGACGAGCAAGGGAACACGCACAAAATCATCAAGGTACCAACAGACGAAAGGCGGAAAGAGAAGAGAATACACATACAGGAGCAAGACGAATTAGAGAAAAGAGATTACCTTTGAAAGTTGCATCTGATACCTCCGTCGCAGGTTTTCCTTAAACCCTTTTGTCTTCAAATATTCTTGCGTTGTTATTAAGGCTTCACCGCACTTGAACCTGTTCAGGTTAAGCCTGTCTTTCCTTACTTTTGAATTGTTTGATTGTTATAGTTGATTGTGTTTGTGGGTTTGAGGATCTTTCAGTGTGATTTCGTGAACTGGGCGATTGACACTTCAATTTAGGAATCAACAAAGAGTCTTTGAGTTTGTTGGGGTTTGACTGTGCCGTTATGGAGGAGTGACAGGAGGTTTTGGTTTTGGGATAGAGAGGGTGCCATAGAAATAGGTTTGGTAAGATCAATAGTAAACTCCACTTCTCTTTTTGGCAGTACATCGGAAATATCCTCCAAAAATACTTCTGGAAACTCTCGTACTACCTCCACTTCATTGATTACTACTTGGTTGTCAATAAAAGCTATACGAACATCGCAAACACCTGAGTGTCATCATCTAAAAGCTCCTTCAACTCTTCCATAGATAAGAAATGAGCTTCCTCCTTACCACCGGGAGTAGGAAACCACATCGATTGATTAAAATAATTAATCTGAACATGAACCAGTTCATTCCCAATATAACATCGAGATTCATCAACGGCAAGTAAATGAGGTCCACGCCAAAATCCCTATTAAATATTCTCAAAGGACAATTCAAGCATACAAGAGAAGTAGCCACTGATCCCTTAGTAGGAGTTTCGATAACTATTTCTCCCTTCATCACAGATACACTAAGGCCTAGCCTTTTCACACAATCATCAGAAATAAATGAATGAGTAGCACCAGTATCAATAATAGCCATCGAATGCGTATTATTAATATAACATGTACCTCTGATCAACCTGTCTTTACTGGAAGTCTGAGCTCTTGACAGAGTGAACACTTTTCCTCCAATTGCAGCTTGCTTTGGTTTCTGGCAATGAGTACTGATATGGCCAGGTTCCCCGCAATTGTAGCAAGTCACTACCTTCTCAGTGTAATTAGCGATCAGGTATCCTGTCTTACCACACTTGTAGCACTTCTTCACATCGCTCTTACACTCATTGAAGAGATGACCCATCTCACCACGTCTATAACAATTAGGAATAATAGGAGCACCTTCCCCATTTAGCTTCTTTCCATCAGCATATCTCGGTCTACCTTTATCAGTTGGAGTTGGATAAGGCTTTCACTGGTTCATCGGTTGTTTTCCTTTCTTCTCAGCCAACCCCTTATAGTGAGCCGATCGAGCCATATTGTCCTCCTCATAGATTCTACAACAATCCAGCAAATCTGGAAATCTCCTAATTCATTGGTACTCGATCTCCTATTTGATCTCAAACTATTCTCAAATTTGACACACTTCGAGAACTTAGTAGTTACCTTACTGTAGTGAGGGTAGAACTTAGCAAATTCCACGAATCGGGAAGCATATTCCGTAATCGACATGTTACCATGCTTCAACTTCAGAAACTAGATATGCTTCTTACCTCGGACATCTTCAGGGAAGTATTTCCTCAAGAATTCCCTACTGAACACAGCCCAAGTGATAACTTCCCATGTAACTCCCAACAGTTAATGGGTGCTAACCCACCAGTCATCGGCCTCCTCAAACAGCATGTGAGTACCGAACCGCACCTTCTGTGCTTCAAGATACTCTATAACCTAGAAGATCCTCTCGATCTCTCTGAGCCATGCCTGCGCTCTATCTAGATCGTATCTTCCCTTGAAGGTAGGCGGTTTGCTCTTCTGAAACTCGTCATTCTCACCCGCATTAGGCTGATTCTGCACAGCCTGAGCAATAGCCTGCAAAGCAGCATCAACAATGGCATCATTCCATCCATCTATTCTCTGTTACGCATCAACAATAGTACATAATGGTTAAGGAAACAACAACAATAGTAGTCAAATGTCATACAACAACGACTTAACAACTTGGCCGAACAGATCGACCTGCTTTAATACCACTATGTAACACCCTTAAATTTCCCCCGTAAATTTTTTTAAAATAAACATCAGAGTAATTAAATCAAACACACACAACCTAGGATGTTAAGCATCAACATATAAAACCTACTCATCTGATAGACTATGTAACACTTATATTTTAAATATAATCATAAAAACCTGAACATGTCTGAGCATTTCTTTTATTGCAGCTGAATAATACAAATCATTTATCGTTTCATGGTATATAATAGTTATCATGGAATCACATAACTCATCAAAACAAAAATTAAACATAATAAAAGAGATGTCCACAAATCTCAAAGAAATATAAAACATAAACGCATTCCACGACTCCCTAGTGTTACAATCAGAGCAGATGCCAAACTAAAAAGAAATCTAATAAGACTCCGTCTTCAACTCACATCTGAGTCCTACTGCGGAGTATTTTCACATTATCCACGTGGATACAATATTCAAATAGAAGTGGTGAGATATCATGATAATATAAAGGAAATCATGATAAATAGTATGTATTAGGTTAACATATGCGTTATCACCATTCTACAATACAACACATCTAATACCAACACTAAGTTATCCAAACATAAAGATAACACAACAACAATTAAGAAAAATATCTCATATTAATCAACCAATAGCATCTTACTAATTATTCTCCAACCAACATGGAAATCACATGATAACAAGTTCACATAATTCACACAATACCACACATTTAGCAAGATAGCAACATAATTAATATGTAATGCAATGAGGCTCACAACCTGACTAAATGCATATGCATGTGGTACTAATTTTTGTGAACACTCAGGTTCACCGTTTTAATCCCCACCTCCTAGGATCAGAGCCACTCGCTGATCCATCACCTCCAGAATCAGCTACCCATCCAATCCACACAATGTTATTTTAGGCTCATCAACAAAGAACTATAATCCACAAATGTATGCAATGCGACTATTTATGCATACAACAAAGACAATATCATCGTGCATAATAATCCATCACCGCGGTTATTGTACATCACCCAAATTGGCCAACAAGTATAAAATATAGTTCATACAACATATATATCTTTTATGCAATCACAGCAACTCAAAATAATCACATTTGAAGTAATGCATTATATCACACCGCATTATAACATAAATATAATCACATAAAATAATAAAATATCACTGCTCAGGTACTACAACCTACTTAACATGTAAGTACGTGTCCTTGGCTTCACGCTGCTTCAAACGGAGCCTTAAACGGACTTACGGATCAAAAGTTATGATCAAAACGATTTTGGGGTACAAATCCAGAGAGTTACTACGATCGCCCATAGCATGAGCTACGGCCCATAACACTCCTAAGCAAAAATTTGCATTTTAGACATGCCCGTGGTGCCATAGTCCAGGGGGCTACTACGGGCACCCGTAGTAGTTGCTACAACCCGTAGCAGGACCTAGAAAACCTTTTTTTGTGCGATTTTGTGCGATTTCTCTTATTTTTCAGCCTTGCAACAGACCCCAAACTCCATGTTTTGACCTCCAACAACCCCAAAACATAACATATAGAGCATAATTCAAGGGGATTAAACACATAATATTTATCAGTTCCTTAACAACATTCATAGCATTATTGAAAACACACACTTTATCAACAAAGGGAGATCAAAGTTCATAACATAGGAAAACACAACAGTTCGACAATGCAAAAACCTAAACTCTTACCCACTATTCATCATATTATCCCTTAGAGAATCCGAACTCCGCCATTACCTTGTAATTGAGCTTTCTAAACCTTCACAAATGGTGGTTCCTTCTTCTTCTTCTTCTTCTTCTTCAACTTTAAGTTTTCTCCCTCTTTCTTTTCCTCTTCCTACAATTCATGTACAAAACAGTTTCTATTCTCCCCTTTTCTTAATTATTTCTATTTTCTTTTATTTCACTACTGTTATTATTAT